>CM038143.1:358283698-358947270 GCA_021437245.1 Aegilops speltoides
TAGTGAAAGAGAAAATGTAAAGACTACCATTAAAGAAGCCCAAGCGAGACTTACTATATCATCCTATTTTTCTGTTCATATGAAGGAAATTAATATGCGATTTTCAAAATAGGGGAATCCAAATGAAACCCTTTTTTTGCTCAGTCTATCTGGAATACTTTTGTATAATTAGGAATTAATTTTAAATAGGTATTCCGTTTCATCTAGGAAAAGAACCTAAAAATATTCCTTGACTTGAATAAAATCTGGAGTTGTGTTGTATAAGTGAGCATGAATTTCTTATCATTCAATGAGCATCTTGTATTTCATAAAAATTGGGGGTTCATAGATATTTAGAATGAATATGTTCCCTATGGTAACTGGGTTCATGAGTTATGGTCAACAAACAATACGTACTACAAGGTACATAGGTCAAAGTTTCATAACTACCTTATCCCACACAAATCGTTTACCTATAACGATTCACTACCCTTATGAAAAATCAATTACACCAGAACTATTGATAAGTAGATAAAACTAAAGATAAAGAAGAGAAGGTATAAATTAAAAAGAAACGAAATAAAAAGAGAAAAAAAAATAAGTTATGAAATGCAGTAATTCTTCTTTATTCTTCTAATTGATTGCAATTAAACTCGGCTCAATCTTTTTTAGAAAAAAAAGATTGAGCCGAATAAAAATAGATCCGCCCCTTATCCAGCTAAAGGATTTTTTTCTTTTTTCCATTGATCATTATTCTATTTATTCTGACCTCCGTACTTCGATCGAGATATTGGACATAGAATGCCACTCTTTAAAAAGGAAAAAAGGAGTAATCAGCTGTGACCCGAAAAAAAATGATGAAAAAAAGTGGATCGCTTCTTATGTACTCGCTCAGAATGATTCTTCCCTATCTATAGTTCATGGCCTATTAGAAGTAGAAGGTGCTCTGGTGCAATCCTTACCAACAGAAAAAGATTGCAGTCAGGTTGATAATAGTCGAGTGACATTACTTCGTCCTGACTCCTTTAATGATGCCTCTATCCGCTATTCTGATATATAAATTCGATGTAGATGAAATTGTATAAGCGAATTTTTTTTATTTCCTTAGACTTAGACCGCGCAAGACAAGAATTTTTCGCTATTTACGATTTCATATTCTTGTTACTAGATGTTCTATAGGAATAAGAAGAAATCGCAACTCCTTTGCGCTACACATAAAATTGGACTTCGAAGGTCCTTTTTTTCAGAATCCTCTATTTTAGTTCTTCCACCCATGCAATAGAGAGGGAATGGGAAAAGCACTAGTTACCCCTCTTTAGTTTAAGAGTATAGAGCAGTTTGGTAGCTCATAAGGCTCATAACCTTGGGGTTGCGGGTTCGATTCCCACTACCGGCTCCATACTCCTTCTTTATGATATATGCATGATATAATATATACATCATGCATTTGTATCTGGATTTTTTGATTTCCTAAAAGAGTTTTGGTCTAACAGTTTTTTCTCGGAAGAAGAAAAAAAATAAAAGATGCAATTTGAGTTGGCCAACTCCAGTGCCTCTAAGTCAGAAGTATCTCTATTGGCAAGCTCTCATTGAAATAATCCGGTGTAGGTGTAGGGAGCTGACTCTCATGTGGATCAAGAAATATCAGCATCTACATCGATAATTCAAGCATTGTATACGTCATTAGTCCGATTCTTTGTAGGAACTACCCGTAATAACGAACTTGTAAAATGGATCTATTTATCATAAAGAGATTCATTGTTCCTGACCCTGCTTCACCTTAATTGTTATTTGAACAAAAAGATCACAATAAACTTTTGGTAGAAAAGCAGGCTGCCCATGACGGGTACGTGTGGGGTGAACCAAATTCTCATTGAATTTTATTTTTCCATTCGAAGGGGATCGTACAAGGTCGGCAGTACCCCCTGTGAATACTCCGCCAGTATGAAAAGTTCTTAATGTTAGTTGAGTCCCTGGCTCCCCAATTGATTGACCTGCAATAATACCTATGGTTTAGTTTTTTATACTAATTAAAACTTGCTATCTATGGAGCAATATGGATAAAAGAAAGTAAGTATTTATCCGGGAAGCCTCCGCAAGATCCAATTTATTTAAACCCATATTAAAATGAATGAAAGGGGTGATCTCGTAGTTCTTGGTCTGTGAAGATGTGTTGTTAGGTGCTCCATTTTCCCATTGAGGACGAACCTCAACCTGTGCTCGAGAGATAGCTCTCCATACACTGATAAGGGATGTATGGATTCTCGAGAAGAGAGGAGCCGTGGTGGCCCCCCCCCCCGGACTGCCCGGATCCCACGAGTGAATAGAAAGTTAGATCTACATGGGATCTCACCTGAATCGCCCCTAATTCGTCAAAGATTACTATTTCTTCTTTATTCGGGTCTGTCTCTTGGACCTCTTTTTCTTTTGCTTAGGTTTAGCCGAGCTTTTGCCATATTTTATTATCTCATAAATATGAGTTAGAAATAAAAAAAGAAAAAAGATACAAAGATATCCGTTTCAGGGTAAAGTAAACCCTTTACTTTAACTATTTTAAATGAAATTATTTTATTTGGAATTGGAACATTTCCGCGGGTACTTTTTTTTACTTTTTAGAAAGTAAAGTTGCGCTGATGAGCACATTGAACTATCCATGTGGCTGAGAGCCCTCACAGCCCAGGCACAATGATGCAATTATCAGGGGCGCGCTCTAATGAAGATCATCACACTTTTATTTACTTACAACTCAAGAATTACAACTCAATACTTAGAACAAAATATGACTCTATGTGGATGCCTCCGGCGGTGTACCGGGATATGCAATGAATGAAGAGTGACATGTATGAAAGAATTATCAAGGTGGCTTTGCCACAAATACGATGTCAACTACATGATTATGCAAAAGCAATATGACAATGATGATGCGTGTCATAATAAACGGAACGGTGGAAAGTTGCATGGCAATATATCTTGGAATGACTATGGAAATGCCATAATAGGTAGGTATGTGATACATCTCCAACGTATCTATAATTTTTTATTGTTCCATGCTATTATATTACCCGTTTTGGATGTTTATGGGCTTTACTTTACACTTTTATGTCATTTTTTTGACTAACCTACTAACCGGAGGCCCAGCCTGTATTGCTGTTTTTTTGCCTATTTCAGTATTTAGAAGAAAAGGAATATCAAACGGAGTCCAAATGGAATGAAACCTTTGGGAGCATGATTTTTGGAACGAACATGATCCAGAGGACTTGCGGTGGAAGTCAAGCAACAGCCGAGGCGGCCACGAGGGTGGAGGGTGCGCCCCCCCTACTGGGCGCGCCCCCCTAGCTCGTGGGCCCCTCGGGCGTCCACCGACCTACTTCTTCCTCCTATATATACCCACGTACCCCGAGAACATCAGAACAAACCACGAAAACCTAATTCCATCGCCGCAACCTTCTGTATCCGCGAGATCCCATCTTGGTGTCTTCGCCGGCGCTCCACCGAAGGGGGAATCGATCACGGAGGGCCTCTACATCATCTCCAAGGCCTCTCCGATGACTTGTGAGTAGTTTAATACAGACCTTCGGGTCCATAGTTATTAGCTAGATGGCTTCTTCTCTCTTTTTGGATCTCAATACCATGTTCTCCTCGATCTTCTTGGAGATCTATTCAATGTAACTCTTTTTGCGGTGTGTTTGTCGAGATCTGATGAATTGTGGGTTTATGATCAAGTTTATCTATGAGAAATATTTGAATCTCCTCTAAATTATTTTATGTGTGATTAAGTTATCTTTGCAAGTCTCTTCAAATTATCAGTTTGGTTTGGCCTACTAGATTGATCTTTCTTGCAATGGGAGAAGTGCTTAGCTTTGGGTTAAATCTTGCGGTGTCCTTTCCTAGTGACAGCATGGGTAGCAAGACACGTATTTTATTGTTGCCATCGAGGATAAAAAGATGGGGTTTATATCATATTGCATGAGTTTATCCCTCTAAATCATGCCATCTTTCTTAATGCGTTACTCTGTTCTTTATGAACTTAATACTCTAGATGCATGTTGGATAGCGGTCGATGTGTGGAGTAATAGTAGTAGATGCAGGCAGGAGTCGGTATACTTGTCATGGATGTGATGCCTATATACATGATCATGCCTAGATAATCTCATAATTATTCACTTTTCTATCAATTGCTCGACAGTAATTTGTTCGCCCACCGTAATACTTATGCTATCTTGAGAGAAGCCACTAGTGAAACCTGTAGCCCCCTGGTCTATCTCTTATCATATAAGCTTTCAATCTACTTTATTTGCATCTTTACTTTTCCAATCTATATTATAAAATACCAAAATTATATTTATCTTATCATACTATCTCTATCAGATCTCACTTTCGCGAGTGACCGTGAAGGGATTGACAACCCCTTTATTGCGTTGGTTGCGAGTTCTTGTTTGTTTGTGTAGGTGCATGGGACTTTTGTGGAGCCTCCTACTGGATTGATACCTTGGTTCTCAAAAACTGAGGGAAATACTTACGCTACTATTGCTCCATCACCCTTTCCTCTTCAAGGAAAACCAACGCATGCTCAAGACGTAGCAGTATGGTGGCTGTTTTGAGGAAGGTATATGGTGGGTGTATGGTACCGGCGAAAGTTGCGCACACAGGAGAGGCTAGCAATGGTGGAAGGGTGAGAGTGCGTATAATCCATGGACTCAACATTAGTCATAGAGAACTCATATAATTATTGCAAAAATCTATAAGTTATCGAAACGAAGTACTACACGCATGCTCCCAGGGGGATAGATTGGTAGGAAAAGATCATCACTCGTCCCCGACCGCCACTCATAAGGAAGACAATCAATAAACAAGTCATGCTCCAACTTCATCACATAATGGTTCACCATACGTGCATGCTACGGGAATCACAAACTTCAACATAAGTATTCCTCAAATTCACAACTACTCAACTAGCATGACTCTAATATCACCATCCTCATATCTCAAAACAATTATCAAGTATCAAACTTCTCATAGTATTCAATGCACTTCCTATGGTAGTTTTTATTATACCCAACTTGGATGCCTATCATATTAGGACCAATTTTATAACCAAAGCAAATACCAAGATGTTCTAAAAGAATCTCAAAATAATATAAGTGAAGCATGAGAGATCAATAATTTCTACAAAATAAAACCACCGCCGTGCTCTAAAAATATATAAGTGAAGCACTAGAGCAAAATTGTCTAGCTCAAAAGATATAAGTGAAGCACATAGAGTATTCTAATAAATTCCGAATCATGTGTGTCTCTCCCAAAAGGTGTGTACAACAAGTATGACTGTGGTAAACTAAAAATCAAAGACTCATATCATACAATACGCTCCAAGCAAAACACATATCATGTGGTGGATAAAAATATAGCTCCAAGTAAAGTTACCGATAGACAAAGACGAAAGAGGGGATGCCTTCCGGGGCATCCCCAAGCTTAGGCTTTTGGTTATCCTTGAATTATCTTGGGGTTCTATGGGCATCCCCAAGCTCAGGCTCTTGCCACTCCTTATTCCATAGTCCATCAAATTTTTATCCAAAACTTGAAAACTTCACAACACAAAACTCAACAGGAAATCTCATAAGCTCCGTTAGTGAAAGAAAGAAAAACCACCACTTAAGGTACTGTAATTAACTCATTCTTTATTTATATGGGTGTTAAACCTACTGTATTCCAACTTCTCTATGGTTCATACCCCCGATACTAGCCATACATTCATCAAAATAAGCAAACAACACACACAAAATAGAATCTGTCAAAAACAGAATAGTCTGTAGCAATCTGTAACTTTAGAATACTTATGGAACTCTAAAAGAACTACAAAAATAGGAACTCCTAGGCAATTTGTATATTGATATACTTCAAAAAGAATCAACTAAAAAGAATGTTTCTGTGATGTATTAAAATTATTCTCGCGCGTGCAAAACTTTCTGTTTTTCAGCAAGATCAAATTAACTATCACCGTAGGTTATCCTATAGGTTCTACTTGGCACAGACACTAATTAAAACATAAAACCACATCTAAACAAAATCTATATGAATTATTTATTGAATAACAGCAAGGAAAAATATTGGGTTGTCTCCCAACAAGCGTTTTCTTTAAAGCCTTTTAGCTAGGCACTGAGATTTCAATGATGCTCACATGAAAGACAAGAATTGAAGCACAAAGAGAGCATCATAAAACATGTGACAAACACACTTAAGTCTAACATACTTCCTATGCATAGGTATTTTATAAGCAAACAAATTATCAAGGGAAACCAAAATTAACATATGCAAGGAAGAAGAAAGGAACAATAGCAATCTCAACATAACGAGAGGAAATTTTGTAACATGAAAATTTCTACAATCATATTTTCCTCTCTCATAATAATTACATGTGGGATCATAAGCAAATTTAACAAAATTGCTATCACATAAAATATTTTCAACATGATCCACATGCATGCAAAGTCGACACTCTTCCAAAATAGTGGGATTATCATTAACTAAAGTCATGACCTCTCCAAACCCACTTTTATCAAAAACTTCATAAGATTGAACATTATCTAAATATGTGGGATATAAAGTTGACACTCTTCCAAACCCACTTTCAATATTATTGCAAACATTATTATCAATCTCATATTCATCATGGGGCTTAAATAAAATTTCAAGATTATAAGAAGAATCACCCCAATCATGATCATTGCAACAAGTAGTGGACATATCAAAACTAGCGTCCCCAAGGTTAGGGTTTTGCATATCATTAACACAATTGACATCAAGAGAATTCGAAATAAAATCATTGCAATCATGCTTTTTATTCAAGGAGCTATTGTGAATCTCTTCATAAATTTCTTCATCGCAATTTTTAGATTCACGAATCTCAAGCAAAACCTCATAAAGATAATCTAGTGCACTCAAATCACTAGGATTTGGTTCATCATAATTGGATCTCTTAAAAAGATTGGCAAGCGAATGAGGATCCATAGATCTTAGGTTCACTGTTTAGCAATAAATAAACAACTATTTCAACCAAACGAGCAAACGAGCCAAGTAAGACATCAAAGCAAACGAAAAGACGAACAGAAGAAGGGCGAATAAAACGGCAAGGGTGAAGTGGGGGAGATGAAAACGAGAGGAAAATGGCAAATAATGTAATGCGAGGGGTAAGAGTTTGTGATGGGTACTTGGTATGTCTTGACTTGTGCATAGACCTCCCCGGCAACTACGCCAGAAATCTTTCTTGCTACCTCTTGAGCACTGCGTTGGTTTTCCCTTGAGGAGGAAAGGGTGATGCAGCAAAGTAGCGTAAGTATTTCCCTCAGTTTTTGAGAACCTAGGTATCAATCCAGTAGGAGGCTACGCAAGTCCCTCGTACCTACACAAACAAACTAGAACCTTGCAACCAACAAGATAAAGGGGTTGTTAATCCCTTCACGGCCACTTGCGAAAGTGAGATCTGATAGAGATGATAAGATAAGATAAATACTTTTGGTATTTTTATGATATAGATTAGAAAGTAAATATTGCAAAATAAAGTAGATCAGAAACTTATATGATAGAAAGTAGACCCAGGGGCCATAGGTTTCACTAGTGGCTTCTCTCAAGATAGCATATGTATTATGGTGGGTGAACAAATTACTGTCGAGCAATTGATAGAAAAGTGCAAAGTTATGACAATATCTAGGCATGATCATGTATATAGGCATCACGTCCGCAACAAGTGGACCGACTCCTGCCTGCATCTACTACTATTACTCCACACATCGACCGCTATCCAGCATGCATCTAGAGTATTAAGTTCATAAGAACAGAGTAACACATTAGGCAAGATGATATGATTTAGAGGGATAAATTCAAGCAATATGATATAAACCCCATCTTTTTATCCTTGATGGCAACAATACAATACGTGCCTTGCTGCCCCTGCTGTTACTGGGAAAGGACACTGCAAGATTGAACCCAAAGCTAAGCACTTCTCCCATTGCAAGAAAGATCAATCTACTAGGCAAAACCAAACTGATAATTCGAAGAGACTTGCAAAGATAACCAATCATACATAAAGAATTCAGAGGAGATTCAAATATTTTTCATAGATAAACTTGATCATAAACCCACAATTCATCGGATCTCGACAAACACACCATAAAAAGAGTTACATCGAATAGATCTCCAAGAAGATCGAGGAGAACTTTGTATTGAGATTCAAAGAGAGAGAAGAAGCCATCTAGATAATAAGTATGGACCCGAAGGTCTGTGGTAAACTACTCACAACTCATCGGAGAGGCTATGGTGTTGATCTAGAAGCCCTCCGTGATCGATTCCCCCTCCGGCGGAGCGCCGGAAAAGGCCCCAAGATTGGATCTCATGGGTACAGAAGGTTGCAGCGGTGGAAATAGGCTTTCGTGGTGCTCATCGGTGTTTCCAGGGTATGCAAGTATATATAGGCGAAGGAGGTCGGTCAGGGGAGCCACGAGGGGCCCACGAGGGTGGGGGCGCGCCCACCCCCCTAGGGCGCGCCCTCTGCCTCGTGGCCGCCTTGGCTGCTTCTTGAAGTCCACTCCAAGTCTTCTGGATTGCATTTGTTCCAAAAAGATCACTCTCGAAGGTTTCATTCCGTTTGGACTCCGTTTGATATTCCTTTTCTTCGAAACACTGAAATAGGCAAAAAAACAACAATTTGGGTTGGGCCTCCGGTTAGTAGGTTAGTCCCAAAAATGATATAAAGGTGTATAGTAAAGCCCATAAACATCCAAAATGGGTAATATAATAGCATGGAACAATAAAAATTATAGATATGTTGGAGACGTATCACCTTCTTCTAGGGAAATGCAGCATTGAGCCACAACGATGACACTTTTCTTGTATAGCTGATCGCCCATCACTGTGAAAGCTTTGGACCTGTGCACAATCTGACATGCCTCAACTTCATCCTCCAGAAGCTCTTGCCTAAGCAAGTACGCGATGTACGGCACAGTCCAGTCAGGTGTGATCGCCAGAATCTCCATGACTACATCAATAACTATGGGGCCCTTGATTTCCGTCAGGTCAGAGGGACCGACCAACTGCGGGGGCTCTTCAGTGAAGGGGTCTTCCTTCGCCATCGGGGAATGAAGGTGTTCGAGGAATACATTACTGGGAATGGGTTTCTGAGTGGATCCTGATGAAGCCATGTACCTAGGGTAGGGTCATGGACCAGTCCACAGATACCCTCCCCAAGGACATCTCTAGAAGAAACTGCCTTCCAATCGACCTGGAGGGATTCCACTCGACGGACTCAAAGAACCTCGACCATGAAGCCTCACTCGACCACCAGGAGTTCAAGAGTCACTCTATACCCAAACGGTCTGTAATTAAGTAGTCTTTATGGTCATGATGACACTTTATGTAAGGCGTTACCAGTAACGCCAGGCCTTAATGTACTTTAAACCCCAAGATAATCGAGGGCGGAGGGGTGCAGCGGACACTATATAAGCCACCCCCTCCTCGGTGTAAAGGGTTCACACCCAGTAACTCATACGATATAATCCAGTCGACCGCCTTCGGGCTCCGAGACGTAGGGCTATTACTTCCTCCGAGAAGGGCCTGAACTCGTAAATCCCTTGCGTATACAACTACTCCATAGCTAGGATCTTGCCTCTCCATACCTACCCCCTATTCTACTGTTAGGCTTAGAACCACGACAGTTGGCGCCCACCGTGGGGCAGGTGTCTTAGCGACTTATTGGAGAATTTGCAATTGTTCCGATCGCCTTCACCATGGTTTCTGGGGGAGTTTTAGTGGAGGGCCGCGAGATCCGTCTCAGCGCGCTCACGTTCATCGCCGACGACTCTGCTTGGCTCCCGGAGGCTCCACTCGACATAGACGCGCTCCCAGTCCACGGGGCGACACACTTTCGTGCATGTGTCCGCGGCGTCCTGCTGCGGCAACCGTCGGCCCATATCGGTCGACCCTTGTGTCGTCCTCCCTCCCTGTCTCCCGCCAGCACAAGCGCTCTGGTCGATCGAGGCTTCAACAGTGGGTGAGACACGCAGTGGCTCGCCAATCGGCCACCACCCAAGTCACGGCGATCAAGCCCGACGAATCTCTCTATGGCCTGTTCGATCTGTCGACTAGCTCGAGAGATCGCATCCGAAAAGCGACAAAGATGATCCGGCGGCGGAGGTCCCGATGGTCAATGGACGCGTAGTCCTCCGGCTTCCCCGACCGACGGGAGACGGCGGAGGCGACCCAGCGCAAGTCCACGAGGAGTATCAGCCCGAGCCACTCACTTCGCTGCAAAGGGAAGATCTACGTCGCCGGAACATGGATGCTCTGCATACTCCTATCATAGGAGAAACCCCCAAGGCTCGTGCCTTGGAGGACGCGCGTTTGGCCAACTTGGCTGAGCGCACTCAACTGGAGAACCTCCAACGAGCACTCGACGAGCGTGCGCGGCAACGAGTTCCAGACTCCAGTCGATGTCAACTCTTTCCACCACCGACTCAGGTATATCGAACCCCAATTCAGAATCTAGTAGCTGCAGCCCGTATAGCGGAATCGATTCAGCCCTCTCAGTCAGAGGCTGGCAGAGGCTTGTTGTAGATCAGAGATTTGCTCCGGGCAGCAGGAGATCAAAATTCAGCTGTATCGCAATCGCGTAATAGGATTCACAGTCGATCCGTCGCTGTGAACACAGCCCAGTCGGCCCATAGCCCAAGATCGTCTCCACGGTGTGAGGGACGTGGAGGTCGACGTGATCAGTATGATGACCGATTCGATCGCGATGTTCGGCGTCGAGTGCCCACTCCTCCCCCAAGGGGTGGGTCGTATGCCCCTCGACAGCAAGAAGACAGACGCTAGCATAGTGTTGGGCGAAGGGTTCTAGTCGACCCCAGAGAACCAGGCTTTGATGCGAGATCCATTATCGTTCAGGGCTTTGTCGACCGGAACAGAGCTCACCGGTAAGGCCATGACAAAGAAGTGCCCACCAGTAGCAGAGTTCATGTTTCAGGACCAGAGTGTTTTAGCAGAGCCATCAGAGCCGCAATGATTCCTCCCAACTTCAGGTTGGCGACTTGGGTGAGTAAGTTCACTGGTGAGTCCAAGCCCGATACTTGGCTTGAGGACTACCGAGTGGCTGTTCAGATTGGCAGTGGCAATGATGAGGTGGCCATGAAACACCTACCGCTTATGTTGGAGGGCTCGGCTAGAGCCTAGCTGAATCAGTTGGCGCCTAGCAGCATTTACACTTGGGAAGATCTTGCCCGAGTGTTTGTCAGGACATTTGAAGGAACTTGCAAGCAAACAGCAGGTTTGACAAAGCTGCAGGTTTGCGTGCAAAAGTTGAATGAGACCTTGAGAGATTACATCCAGAGGTGGATCACATTGCATCATACGATGGAGAACGATTCGATCCCCAGCGAGTCTGTGCCTTCAAGGAAGGCGTTAAGAACTGGGAGTTAAGTTTGAAGTTTGGTCGGACCGGAGACATGACCCTGAGTCGAATGATGGAGATTGCCACCAAATATGCCAATGGTGAAGAAGAGGATCGGCTCGGAGTGGCAAGTACAAGCCGAGCTAGTCGGAAAAGGAAACTCGGTCGGATGGAAGCGGAAAGGCGAGCCAGCTGCTCCTGGAGAAGCCTTGGCCGTGACTCAGGGCAAGTTTAAAGGGAAGCCCAAAGGATCTTGGAACCCCAAGAAGGTGAAGGACAAGGAAGGAAACGATGTGATGGATTTGCCATGCCACATCCACACGAAGAAAGATGAAGAGGGTAACTTCATTTACCCGAAACATACCACTCGCCAGTGCCGGCTCTTAATCTAGCAGTTTCAAGGGAAACAGTCCAAGGATAATGAAAAGGAGTCCGACAAGGTTGAGGACAAAGAGGACAGCGATGGAGGATACCCCCATGTCAATTCCACCCTGATGATTTTTACTGATGTTGAGAGCAAAAGTCGATTGAAAGTTATCAACCGTGAGGTGAATATGGTTGCTCCGGCGACACCCGGTTATCTGAAATGGTCTCAGACCGCCATCACGTTCGACCAGTCTGATCATCCGACACACATAGCCACCCCTGGGAGGCAAGCTTTGGTGGTCGACCCAGTCGTCGAAGGAACTCGCCTGACTAAGGTTCTGATGGATGGCGGCAGCGGCCTGAATATATTGTATGCGGAGACGCTGAAAGGAATGGGCATTCCGATGTCCAGACTCAGTTCTAGCAACATGAGTTTTCGTGGAGTCATTCCTGGGAAGAAGGCTGAATCACTCGGCCAAATTGCTCTTGATGTGGTTTTCGGCGATTCAAAGCATTTCCGCAAAGAAAAGTTAACATTTGAAGTTGTGGATTTCTAGAGTGCTTATCATGCTATTTTGGGCAGGCCAGCTTATGCACGATTCATGGCTCGACCATGTTATGTGTACCTAAAATTGAAGATTCCTCGTCCCAAGGGTGTGATCACCATCACTGGTAATTGGAAAAAGGCAGAAGAGTGCTTTCAGAAAGGCTCAAAGATTGCCGATGCTCAGATAACAGTGGTGGAGCTGCAGGAATATCAGAAAAATGCAGATCCGAGTGATTTATTGCGGGCCAAGAAGCCCGCCACGAGTCGAGATTCCAATAAATGCGGTGAGACGAAGCCCGTTCACATTCACCCGACCGACCCCAGTGATGCTCCGACTCATATCTCCACAACACTCGACTCTAAATAGGTAGAAGTGCTCATCCAGTTCCTCCGTGAGAACTGGGACATCTTCGCATGGAAGCCTGCTGACATGCCGGGTGTTCCCAGGGGGCGGGCTGAGCATCGTTTATGAGTCGACTCAAAAGCAAAACCTATCAAGGAACATCTCCGATGGTCCGCCGTCTAGAAAAGAAAGGCCATTGGCGAAGAGGTGGCTTGACTCCTGGCAGCAGAGTTCATCCGAGAAATTTACCACTCCGAGTGGCTCGCCAATGTTTTCATGGTCCCCAAGAAGGACAAGTCACTTTGCATGTGCATTGATTTCAAACATATCAATCGGGCCTGCCCGAAAGATCATTTTCCTCTCCCCCGCATCGACCAAATAGTTGACTCTACTGCGGGATGTGAGCGTCTGTCTTTTTTAGACGCTTATTCCGGTTACCATCAGATCCGTCTGTATGGACCCGACAAGATCAAAACAACTTTCAGCACTCCATTCGGGTGCTTCTGCTATGTCACCATGCCATTCGGCCTCAAGAATGCCGGAGCCACGTTCATGAGAATGATTCAGAAGTGTTTACTCACTCAAATCAGTCAGAACATGGAAGCATACATGGATGATATTGTGGTCAAATCACGGAAGTGTTCCGACCTGTTGACTGACCTCGCTGAAACATTTGCCAATCTCAGGAGGTATGATATCAAGCTTAATCCATCAAAGTGCACATTCGGAGTTCTGGCGGAAAGTTACTCGGCTTCCTCGTTTCGAACGAGGAATCGATGCCAACCCGAAAAAGTTGGCACTATACTCCAAAGAAACGCGCCCGGCGTGTAACGATGTCCAGAAGCTTACTGGATGCTTGGCCACGTTAAGTCGATTCATCTCTTGCCTCGGTGAAAAGGCATTGCCTCTTTACCGACTGATGAAGAAGTCAGACAAGTTCGAGTGGACTCTAGAAGCTGATACAGCGTTTGCAGAGCTAAAAGCTCTGCTCTCCACCCAGCCGGTGCTTGCTGCTCCAATCAGCAAAGAGCCTCTGTTGCTTTACATTGCAGCCACATGACAAGTCATCAGTACAGTACTTACGGTCGAGCGGGAAGAAGAAGGGAAAGCCTTCAAAGTTCAGCGCCCAGTATACTATCTTTCCCAAGTGTTGACCCCATCGAAGAAAAGATACCCTCATTATGAGAAGCTTGTATATGGGATTTACATGACCACTAAGAAGGTTGCTCATTATTTCTCTGATCATTCCGTTACAGTCGTCAGCGACGCCCCATTGTCAGAGATTTGCACAACAGAGATGCAAATGGTCGAGTGGCAAAGTGAGCGATTGAACTCCTTCCCCTTGATATCAAGTTTGAGGCAAAGAAAGCTATTAAGTCCCAAGCAGTAGCAGATTTCATCACCGAGTGGATTGAACAACAACTGTCGGCTCAAGTTCACTCGGAGCACTGGAGCATGTTCTTTGACGGTTCTAAGATGTTGAATGGTTCCGGTGCTGGGGTAGTATTGGTTTCCCCCGAGGAGATAAGCTCAGATATGTGCTCCAGATCCACTTTGATTCCTCCAACAATGAAGCAGAATACGAAGCACTTTTGTATGGGTTGCGCGTTGCCATTTCACTCGGCGTCCGTCGCCTTATGGTTTATGGCGACTCAGATTTGGTGGTTAATCAGGTGATGAAGGAGTGGGACGTTAGAAGCCCAGCCATGACTAGTTACTGCAATGAAGTGAGAAAGCTTGAGAAGAAATTTGAAGGGTTAGAGCTCCATCATATACCCCGACTGAAGAATCAAGCGGATGATGATTTGGCAAATATAGGTTCCAAGAGAGAAGCCATCCCCAGTGATGTGTTCTTGGAACATATCCATACTCCATCAGTTTAGGAAGATCCTTTTACCGAAGAAGCTCCGCAGCCAAAAAGTGCCACAGATCCGACTGAAGTTGAAGTTCCAGCAGTGGTCGACCTGATCATGGAAGCGTTGGTCATCACTCCCGATTGGACAGTGTCGTACATCACATATATCTTAAGGAAAGAGCTCCCAGAGGATGAAGAAGAGGCTCGACAGATCGTCCGCCGATCTAAGGCCTTTACCGTGATAAAGGGATAGTTGTACAGAGAAAGCGCGACTGGAGTTCGCCAGAAGTGTATAACACCAGAAGAAGGTCGGATAATCCTTGACGATAACCACTTGGGGACCTGTGGACATCATGCGTCCTCTCGGACCATTGTGGCTAAAGCATACCGAGCGGGATTTTACTGGCCAAGAGCAAATGAAATGGCAAAGGAGATAGTCGACAAGTGCGAAGGATGTCAATTTTACTCCAATATATCACACAAGCCCGCCTCAGCCTTGAAGACCATCCCACTCGCCTGGCCTTTCGCTGCATGGGGATTGGATATGGTTGGACCACTGAGAATAGGCAGAAGCGACTTCACCCATGTGCTGGTGGCAGTTGACAAGTTCACTAAGTGGATTCAAGCTAAACCCATCAAGAATCTTGATGCCAGCACTGTTGTCAGCTTCATCATGGAGTTGATATTCAGATATGGAGTTCCCCATAGCATCATCATTGATAATGGGTCGAACTTTGATTCCGAGGAATTCAGAGCCTTCTGCACGTCTCAGGGCACACGAGTCGATTATGCTTCAGTCGCTCACCCCGAGTCGAATGGACAGGCAGAACGAGCAAATGGTTTAATTCTCAAAGGGCTGAAACCCCGACTGATGCGCGATCTCAAGCACGCAGCTGGTGCATGGGTCGACGAACTTCTGTCAGTACTTTGGGGATTAAGGACCACACCTAATCAGTCGACTGGGAGAACTCCGTTCTTCTTGGTCTACGGAGTTGAAGCAGTCTTGCCGAGTGACCTTCTTCACAACGCACCCCGAGTCAAACTCTACACTGAAGCTGAAGCAGAGCAAGCCCGACAGGACGCAGTCGACCTTCTAGAAGAAGAAATACAGATGTCCTTGATCCGATCGACCATTTATCAGCAGGACTTGCGTCGCTTCCATGCCAAAAACGTGAAGAGTCAAGCCTTCCAAGAAGGAGATTTGGTTCTCCGAGTGGATCAGTAGAAGCCACACAAGCTTGCTCCTACTTGGGAAGGTCCCTTCATCGTCACTAAGGTTCTCCACAATGGGGCGTACCGCCTTTACAATGTCGAGCACCAGATTGACGAGCCCCAAGCTTGGAACGCGGAGCTGCTCCGCCCCTTTTACACTTAAGTATTCACTCGGATGAGATGTAATAAAACTACTTCTGTAGTTTATTTATCAAAGACAAGAGTGTTATAATTTCCCCATCGATTGTTGTTACTTTTGTTCACATAAAGCAGTCCCCCAGTGGGTGGCTTAGCTGTGAATCCGTTTCGCCTAAGTTTGTAAAAAAATCCTTGCCGAGTGGTGAGCCAGCCTCCCACTCGGGGGCTTAGCTGCGAATCCGTTTCGCCTAAGTTTAACAAAATCCTACCTCGTGGTGAGCCAGCCTCCCACTCGGGGGCTTAGCTGCGAATCTGTTTCGCCTAAGTTTAACAAAATGTTATCGAGTGGTGAGCCAGCCTCCCACTCGGGGGCTTAGCTGCAGTCCAAGTACTCGCCTAAGTTTAAACAAAATCCTGCCGAGTGGTGAGCCAGCCTCCCACTCGGGGGCTTAGCTGCAGCCTAGCGCTCGCCTAAGTATAAATACAATGTGCGCTCCGCAAGGAGGACGAGGTGCAGGTCGACTGCTACCTTCTCCTTCCGAGCTACGCCACAAATACAACATGCGCTCCGCAAGGAGGACGAGGTGCAGTTTGACTACTACCTTCTCCTTCCGAGCTACGCCACAAATACAACATGCGCTCCGCAAGGAGGATGAGGCGTAGGTCGACTGCTACCTTCTCCTTCCGAGCTACGCCACAAATACAATGTGCGCTCCGCAAGGAGGATGAGGCGCAGGCCGACTGTTACCTTCTCCTTCAGAGGTACGCCACAAAAATCCTACCGAGTGGAGAGCAAACCTCCCACTCGGGGGCTTAGCTGTAGCCCAGTGCTCGTCTAAGTTTTTGAAAATCCTACCGAGTGGAGAGCAAACCTCCCACTCGGGGGCTTAGCTGCAGCCCAGTGCTCGCCTAAGTTTTTGAAAATCCTACCGAGTGGAGAGAAAACCTCCCACTCGGGGGGCTTAGCCGCAGCCCAGTGCTCGCCTAAGTTTTTGAAAATCCTACCGAGTGGAGAGCAAACCTCCCACTCGGGGGCTTAGCTGCAGCCCAGTACTCGCCTAAGTTTTTGAAAATCCTACCGAGTGGAGAGCAAACCTCACACTCGGGGGCTTAGCTGCAACCCAGTGCTCGCCTGAGTTTTTGAAAATCCTACCGAGTGGAGAGCAAGCTTTCCACTCGGGAGCTTAGCTGCGGCCCAGTGCCAGCCTAAGTATGAGATTCATTCCACTCTGCAAGGATGACGAGGTACAAGTTGATTGCAATCTGTGCTTCATCCCTACCTGCAAAAGTGCATCACAAACACTAGCATATATTCCGAGCGAAGGACAATGTTCGTTCGAAGGCAAATGCAAACATATTCAACGGCAAACCCAAGTTCAGATAGCATCCTACGGATCCAGAAGTACTCAGGAACCAAGCCTGTTAAAGTTTACCGGTTACAAAAACCACTCGGCATTCTGAGGCAAATTTAAGGCATCAAGCATAGAAGTTTTTACTCCTCCTACGGAGGACTGGAAGGCACGACAAACTCGTCCAGGTCGATTCATCTGCGATCCGAGTGGCAGCAGCAATGAAGGTCTCCATGAAAGATCGGAAGTCATGCTTCTTGGTATTGGCCACCTTGAGAGACGCCAGCTTGTCCTCTCGCGCGTCCTTGCGGTGAACACGGACGAGAGCGAGCAACATTGGCACCACACCGCGTAAGACTTCTTCCATTCTTGCACTCGACTTGGAACTTCGTTCAGTCGAGTCATCAGAGACTCGAGGTCATTCTGAAGTGTTTCTCCTGGCCAGAGTGTTGTGTCGATGCGCGACGTTGCAACCTTCAGTCTCACAAGATAGTCGACCCCAGCAGCAACGCGAGACTCGAGATGGAGCACGTTCATGGCGGCTTCATCCTTCACAGGAGAGTTGATGGGATCCAAGCCAGTCTCCACTCGACTAGTCTCCTCTTCAAAGTTTTGGCAGAATTCTGTGGATACACCCAAGGATAAGCTAACAGTCCTACAATAAGTCAGTGATTACCAGTTAGTCGGATATAAGGGGTTACCTTCGAGCATGAGGAATAACTTCTTGGCGAGCCCACCTAGATAAGCCTCTAAGTCGTTCTTCTTTCCCGCCAGTTCGCTAGCCTTATCACTCAGGGCTATCTTGTCATTCTTCAATCGACTGGCCTCCTTGTTGGCCGCGTCGAGAGCAGCATTAAGATTGGTATTCTCCTCTTCAAGTTTGCTGATTGAAGCAAGCTTTTCTTCTGCAAGTCTCATCTTGTCCGAAGCCGCTTTCTGCGCCTCAGCAAGGTCAAGGTCCTTCTTCTTCAGTGCATCCCTCAGTTTACCTTCAAAATGGCAAGGAGGTCAAGCTCAGAAATGGACAAGAAATAAGGGCAGTCGTCAAGGTTCTCACCAAACATACCTTTTGCCTCCTCCTTCGCCTTCGTGAAGTTCTCTTGGACAAGCTTCAGATCAAGTTCGAGCTGGATATGCTTGTTCTCCAACTCAGTATAATGAGCCACAAGCTTGCAAGATTTCTGCAAAAGATCAATCGACAGCGTCAAAAATAGGTCACTTCCGAGTGACTAAGAGAAAAATCGTAGTATTTCTAAGACTACAGCCGAATCAAAACATTCAACTGTAGTCTCGGGGACTACACCCAGTGGGTGCACTCAGCATGCCCCCACTAGTTCTATCAGCTCGGGTCGATCAGTCGACCAAAAGAGACAGAAAGGCTAACTACCAGCAGTTAGACAGAGTTTAAAAAAAGTGTCCTTCAGACCATAGTCGACTACCAGCAGTCGACCACGGTCTCGAGGACTACACCCAGTGGGTGCACTCAGCATGCCCCCACTGGTTCCATGATTCCATTCGACCAGATCGAGTGAAGAAAGTAAAAGAGAAAAAGTTCAAGACATAAAGACTACAGTCGACTGTCAGTAGTCCACCATAGTCTCGGGGACTACACCGGTGGGGTGCACTCAGTAGCGCCCCACCAATCCGGACATTTCAATCGACACACCCATCGGGTGTCTGATGATACTAAGATCTTCGAAAGAAAAATTGTTAGGTATCATATCCTAATGTAGCAGTGGTGGTCAACTAACCTGGACATTGCTCTGAAGGGCCGAGCTTGCATCATAAGACGCTTGACTGGCGTCTCGGATCGCCTTCACTTGCTCCATCATGACCCCCGCTTGACGTATAGCTTCTTTAGCAGCGCCTGCTTGGTCCTCTGGGGATGTGATGGGTGGAAAAAAGAGAAGGCGGATCTCCACTCGACGACGGAGGGCGAGCACTCGTCAACGGCACAACAAAGGACACAGTAGTCCGAGTAGCGGTGCCCCCCTCCGGAACCAGCGCATCAGGTGCTGATACGACCTGAGCAGTCTTGCCAGCAGATGTCTTCCTGTTACTGCTCTGCCTCAGTGGCTCCTCATCGTCATCATCAGGGAGATCAATGAAGATATTAGGTGGAGCTGCAGAAAAGATTCAAATGTTAAAGATGAAGATCCTATTGACCGAAAGCGAAACTACAGGGATCATACCAGGGTTGGAAGTGGTAGCGTCCTCCATATCTTGATCTTCATGTCTGATCGAGGTCTCAGAAGTAGCAGCACTGCGGTTTCAGAAATCAGTCGGTCAGCGAACGAATCGACCAAGAGTGAATCCATGTGAAACAAGAAAACACAAGTTATGCCATTACCCGGAAATAATGGGAATCACCATCCTCATCTTTGGCAGGGCCTTCGTCGGCTTTGATGACGCCGCTCGGGGTTGCTTCGGTGCTTTCTCAGTCGGCACCGGAGAGGTCGTCTGAGGATGTTTGGTCGACTGCCCAGCAGGCACGACCCCCTTGCCACGCTCGACTGCAGGGTCATGGACAAGCCTGGATCGTCTCTCAGTACGGGGAGGCTGGACTTCCTCCTCCTCTTCCTCCTCCTCTTTGTCATCAGAGCCAGCTTCTTCATCATCCTCTTCACCATCGGATTCCCACTCTTCCTGACTTTCACCTCCGCTCCCTTCCTCCTCTTCGGTCTGTTCTTGCGCCCCGTTGGGCATCGAATACATCTCGGTAGTGATCTGGAAGACAACGAACAAGACAAATAGTCAGTCGACCGAATGGTAGCAAAGCAGAATGAAAAAAACAGAGTCACAGTCAAAGAAATGTGGTCAGACCTTGTCTGGTTCGTATGACTGGTCGAGTGGCGGGATCCTCCTGGCTCCACGGGGATTATCTTTGTTCCTTGTGATGGCAGTCATCCACCTCTCCAGAGTGGCATCGTCGACCTCCTCCGGGTGGACCCGAGTGGTGTCTTTAGTACCAGAGTACAACCACATCGGATGGCCCCGATATTGAAGTGGCTGAATGCGCCGTCGAAGCAAAACCTCCAGAAGATCCATGCCAGTCACCCCGTCGCGAATGAGCTGGACTACACGCTCCACCAACATCCTAAACTGAGCCTTCTCCTCCAGAAGCACCTTCAGAGAGGACGGCTTGTTCACTCGGTCCATCGAGAACGGGGGGAGGCCAGTCGACTGCCCTGGCGTCGGCTGGTCTTGGCAGTAGAACCAGGTCGACTGCCACCCTCGGACTGACTCGGGAAGGGTCATGACTGTAAAGGCACTCTTACTCCTCATCTGAACCCCAAGACCCCCACACACCTGGATTACTTGGGTTTTCTCGTCACTCGGGCTAGCCTTTTTCACCGTTTGAGAGCGACAGGTGAAAATGTGTTTGAAAAGGCCCCAGTGCGGCCGACAACCCAAGAAGTTTTCACACAAAGACACAAAAGCTGCGAGATAGGCAATGGAGTTGGGTGTGAAGTGATGGAGTTGTGCTCCAAAGAAGTTTAGAAACCCCCGAAAGAAAAGATTTGGCGGTAGAGAAAACCCGCGATCAACATGGGTGGCTAAGAGGATGCACTCACCCTCCTGAGGTTGCGGCTGCCACTCCATCCCCGGAAGCCTTGCTGACCCATGGGGGATCGGTCCTTCGTTGGCCAGGTCGTCGAGGTCCTTCTGGGTGATGGTCGAGCGGAACCAGTCTCCCAGGTCCAGCCTTGCGGCAGGCTAGACCGCGACGAGGATCCGCCCCGACTGGTCGCTCTCCCCTTCGCCTTCGCTGTCGCCTTCTTCGCCAGCTCCAAAGCCACTGTCTTCTCCTTCACCATCGTCGCCGGCGAGGCGCGCAAGGAGCAGTAGCGCGGGGATGGAAGCGAGCGTAGCGGGCGAGTTTGAGGAAGAGGGAGAGGGGAATGAGGGCGCACTGTTCAAAAAACCCCCGTCCGGCGCCTTATATGAAGTCTCTTCCGAGTGGCTGACTGGTAGGCCCGGACGATCCTGTCAAATCCCGCAACAGGCGCGCGCGCGATACGTGGCGAAAAAGGTGGTGCAAAGATCGAGGCGTCCCTACCTTATCCCATCCGAGTACCACGGCCTCCCCCGCTTTGCGCGCTTCCCGAAATTCGGATCCCGCTAAATCCGCGAACGGCAGAGCAACTTGTCAGACCGCAGAGTTCCTCCGCTCCGTCGCTCGGAAATCTCCAAGTTCATAAAGTTCACTCGACAGATACAAAGAATGGATCAAGGCGACTGAAAAAGAAGTTGGTGCCATCACTAAAAGCCATTGATCTAGAACAAGACACACTCATAGCATGAAAAACAGGTCGGAGGAATCCTCAACTCCTTCCTCACTCAAACCTCGATCCATTCGGGGGCTAATGATGAAGCCATGTACCTAGGGTAGGGTCATGGACCAGTCCAAAGATACCCTCCCCAAGGACATCTCTAGAAGAAACTGCCTTCCAGTCGGCCTGGAGGGATTCCACTAGACGGACTCGAAGACACTAGACCATGAAGCCTCACTCGACCACCAGGAGTTCAAGAGTCACTCTGTACCCAAACGGTATGTAATTAAGTAGTCTTTATGGTCATGATGACACTTTATGTAAGGCGTTACCAGTAACGCCAGGCCTTAATGTACTTTAAACCCCGCATAACTGAGGGCCGGAGGGGTCTGGCAGACACTATATAAGCCACCCCCCTCCTCAGTGTAAAGGGTTCGCACCCCTGTAACTCATACGCATATAATCCAGTCGACCGCCTCCGGGCTCCGAGACGTAGGGCTATTACTTCCTCCGAGAAGGGCCTGAACTCATAAATCCCTTGCGTATACAACTACTCCATAGCTAGGATCTTGCCTCTCCATACCTACCCCCCTATTCTACTGTCAGGCTTAGAACCACGACAGATCCAATCTTCGCCAAATCGTCAGCTGCTTGGTTCTCGATCTGAGGGATGTGGTGAAGTTCTAAACATTCGAATTTCTTCTCCATCTTTCTCACCGCGTTGTAGTATCCTGTCATGGCAGGGCTTCTGATGTCCCATTCTTTCATCACTTGCACCACCAGATCTGAGTTGCCATAGACCATCAAGCAACGGACACTGAGTGAGATGGCCATACGTAACCCGTAAAGGAGCGCTTCATATTCAGCCTCATTGTTAGAGGAATCAAACTGGATCTACAAGACGTAACTGAGCTGATCGCCTTTTTGGGGACACTAAGACCACTCCAGCACCCGAACCATTCAGCATCTTGGAACCGTCAAAGAAAATGGTCTAGTGTTACGGGTGGCTCTGAGTCGGTTGTTCTTGTTCTGTCCATTCGGCAAGGAAATCTGCCAATGCCTGGGACTTGATTGCCCTTTTCGCTTCAAATTTGATGTCTAAGGGAAGGAGCTCAATAGCCCACTTCGTCACTCGACCAGTTGCGTCCCGATTGTTCATGATCTCAGACAACAGGGCATCACTTGTAATTAAAACTGAGTGCTCCTGGAAGTAATGGGCTACTTTCTTCGCTATCAAGTAAATACCATAGACAAGCTTCTGGTAATGGGGATATGTCTGTTTGGACAGAGTCAGTACTTCAGAAATGTAGTAGACTAGACAATGAACATTGTAGGCCTTGCCCTCTTCTTGTCGCTCCACTATGAGGACTGTGCTGACAACTTGACCAGTGGACGCAATGTATAAGAGCAGTGGCTCTTTGCTATTTGGAGCAGCAAGGACCGGCTGGGTGGAAAGCAGGGCTTTGAGTTCAACAAACGGTGCTTGGGCTTCGGGAGTCCACTCAAATGAATCAGACTTCTTCATCAATCGGTACAAGGGCGGCGCCTTCTCACTGAGATGGGAGATGAATCGACTCAAGGCCGCAAGGCAGCGTGTGAGCTTTTGTGCATCGTGCACACACTCAAGGCGCTTCATCTGGACAATCGCACCAATTTTCTCAGGGTTGGCATCTATTCCCCATTCGGAAATGAGGAACCCGAGTAATTTTCCCCCCGGTACTCCAAAGGTGCACTTGGCCGGATTCAGCTTGATGTCGTATCTTTGCAAATTTGCAAAAGTCTCAGCGAGGTCAGCTAGTAGGTTGGAAACTTTTCTAGACTTGACTAAAATATCATCCATGTAGGCCTTGCTATTTCGACTGATCTGCGTGTGCAAACACTTTTGAACCATGCGCATAAAAGTGGCGCCTACATTCTTGAGACCAAATGGCATGGTGGTATAATAGATACACCCGAAAGGGGCGATAAAAGCCGTTTTTATTTCGTCTGGCATGTACACTCGGATCTGGTGGTACCCGGAATACGCATCCAGAAAAGACAGACGCTTACACCTCGTAGTGGAATCCACTATCTGGTCAGTACGAGGGAGCGGGAAATGATTCTTAGGGCAGACTCGATTAATGTGCTTGAAATCAGTGCACAGACGGAGAGACTTGTCTTTCTTTGGAACCATGACGACGTTGGCGAGCCACTCAGAGTGGTAAACTTCACAGATGAACTCGGCTCCGAGAAGCCGAGCTATTTCCTCGCCAATCGCCTTTCTCTTTTCTATGGCTGAATGATGAAGGTGTTCCTTCACTAGCTTGGCCTTCGGGTCGACTCGCAAACGGTGCTCAGCTAGCCCCCTGGGTACACCTGTCATGTCGGATGGCTTCCATGCAAAGATGTCCAAGTTCTCACGGAGGAACTGGATGAGTGTGACCTCTTATTTGCCGTCGAGTGTTGTTGAAATGTTGGTGGGTGCAACATTCGGATCTTCCGGGTGAATGTGCACCGGCTTTGTCTTGCCGGCCGACTAAAAAGCAGATTCTGCAGCTGATTTCTTAGAGCGCAACAAATCACTCGGATTAGCATTTTTCTTGTACTCTTCCAATTCTACCATAGCCATCTGTTCATCAGCAATCTTTGACCCTTGTTGCAAACACTCTTCGGAGTGTTGCCTATTGCCGAAATAGTGACACACATTTAGGGATGGGCATCTTCAACTTGAGGTACACGTAACATGGTCGGGGCTTGAAGCATGCATAAGTTGGACGAGCGAGAATAGCATGATAGGCACTGTGGAAGTCTACCACTTTGAAGGTCAGCCTTTCCTTTCGGAAGTTCCCTTCATCCCCGAAGACCACATCCAGGGCGATCTGCTCGAGTGACTTTGCTTTCTTGCCAAGGATCACTTTGTGGAACTGCATGCTGCTCTCGCTGAGTCGGGACATCGGGATGCCCATTCCCTTTAGGGTCTCAGCGTAGAGTATGTTCAGTCCGCTCCCCCTGTCCATGAGGACCTTGTGCAACCGAGTTCCCCCCCCCACAATAAGATCAACCACCAGTGCCTGCCTTCCAGGGGTGACTATGTAAGCAGGGTGATCCAACTAATCGAAAGTGATGGGGATCTTCGACCAATAGAGGAACTTTGTTGTTGCTGGCACGACCATATTCACTTCCCGATTAACGACTTTCAATCGGCTTTTGCACTCAACATCCGGAAAGATCACCAAAGTCACGTTGATGGTGGGGTATGTCTCATTCTTGTCTTCCTCATCATCATCGTCAGGACTCTTATCACTCGGCTGGCCGTCATAGAACTATTTTATCAACAGCCTGCACTGTCGAGTGGTATGGTTGGGCAATATCAGGTTACCCTCTTCATCTTTATTGGGGTGAATATGGCATGACAACTCAAGGTTACCCTGACACGACTGATCTTCTTCTTTTTGATGATCCACTTCTCTCCGGCTTTCCCTTTATTCTTTGCTTGTCCGGTCAAAGCTGCAGCTTCAGCCTGACTCGAGCCTTTGGCCTTGTGCTTCTGTTTCCGACTGGGGTTATTGTTACCAGGGCTGGGTTCACTGGTCTTTCCCTTGCCATTACTGACATGGTCTTCCTCTTTGCCATTCGCATACCAAGTGGCGATTTCTATCATCCTGCTCATCGTCAAGGGCTCTGACCAATCAAACTTTAGGATGAGCTTCCTATATCTGACACCTGCCTTGAAGGCATAGATCGCCTGATGCTCGGTGAGATTCTCAACCACATGATGCAGTGTAGTCCAATGTTGGATGTACTCCCTTAAGGTTTCATTCGGCTTCTGAACACATTGTTCCAATTCAGTCAACCTAGCAGGACGCTTGCATGTTCCTTCGAATGTTTTGATGATCACTCGAGCCAGATCCTCCCAGCAGTATATGCTAGCGGTGGTTAGCTGGTTGAGCCAAGTTCGAGCCGACCCTTCCAACATTAGAGGAAAATGTTTCATAGCTACGTAATCATTGCCCCCGTCAATCTCCAGAGCCACCTATTAATCCTCTAACCACGTCTCCGGTTTGGACTCATCGGTAAACTTGCTTATTCTTGCCGCCAATCTAAAGTTAGGGGGAATCTCTGCATCCCTGATGACTCTGGTGAAACACTCAGACTTGAAGATGAATGCCCCGCTTCCACTCGGTCCATGTCCATTCTCTCTTTGTGAGCTCTGCCTTTGTCAACTAGATTTTGGGCGAGAACAAATCTCGCATTGAATCGTGGATTGCAGAGATCGACTAGTTCTCTCTAGAAACCGCCACCACCATGACGAGGAGCACTTGCCCTCCAGTCATCACCATACATACATCTACAACCATACGACAGGGCGCATACGAGTCATCCCTCGGAGGGGGTGTTGGTATACGATGAAGCCCATCATGATGTCGCTGAGGTGCAAACCGATCACGGCCCTAATCTAGGTACTAATCCTGGTCATGGCCTCGATCATCTCACCATGGAGGCGACTGTTTGCTCCTCCTCATGGCTACTAGGCTGTGAGCCCACTAGACAGTGTCGGCCCTGACATGTCTGCTATGGATTCTGTTGCGTGACTGGGAGATGGCCGAATTCTGCTCTTTAGCTGCTTTGAGTAGGGCTCTGATCTTTCGGAGACCTTCCCCTGCCTTTGATCGGGACGACTGGATGAAGTCTGCTATCCGAGTGGCAGCCACCAAATTCTGAATTGGGGTGCGGAATACCTGGTAATCACGAAAGGATCGAGAAGAGGTGTCTAGAGGGGGGGTAATTAGACCCTCAACAAATAAAGGTAGCAGTTTTTAAGTTTTTCAAGTTGAGGTTGGAGATTAGCACAATTTTAAACATTCACAATATATTTCAAGCAAGCATGGCAAGAGTATATGAGCAGCGGAAAGTAAAGCATGCAATTTGCAAGAAAGTAAAGGGATGGGATTTGAGTGTGCAAACGCAGTTGGAGACACGGAGATTTTTGGCGTGGTTCCGATAGGTGGTGCTATCGTACATCCACGTTGGTGGAGACTTCAACCCACGAAGGGTAATGGTTGCGCGAGTCCATGGAGGGATCCACCCACGAAGGGTCCACGAAGAAGCAACCTTGTCTATCCCACCATGGCCATCGCCCAAGAAGGACTTGCCTCACTTGGGTAGATCTTCACGAAGTAGGCGATCTCCTTTCCATTACAAACTCCTTGGTTCAACTCCACAATCTTGAGGGAGGCTCCCAAGTGACACCTAACCAATCTAGGAGACACCACTCTCCAAAAGGTAATAGATGGTGTGTTGATGATGAACTCCTTGCTCTTGTGCTTCAAATAATAGTCTCCCCAACACTCAACTCTCTCTCACAGATTTGGATATGGTAGGAAGATGATTTGAGTGGAAAGCAACTTGGGGAAGGCTAGAGATCAAGATTCTTGTGGTAGGATTGGAATGTCTTAGTCTCAACACATGAGTAGGTGGTTCTCTCTCATAAAATGAGTAGTGGAAGTGTAGGCACGTTCTGATGGCTCTCTCACAAATGAAGGGGGTGGAGGGGTATATATAGCCTCCACACAAAATCTAGCTATTACACACAATTTACCAAACTCGATGAGACCAAATAGTGAAACTCGGTGAGACCGATTTGTTTCAAAATGTGAACGTTAGGATTTTCGGTGGGACCGACAAGGTTAACTCAGTGGGACCGATGTGCTAGGGTTAAGGCAAAACCTCATCTCGGTGAGACCGACTGCATGAACTCGGTGAGACCGATATCAGCAATAAGCAAACAGAGACTTGGTCAAGCAAACTCGGTGGGACCGATGGCACATCTCAGTGAGACCGAAATAATTGCAATAGGCAACAGAGAGTTTGCAAGGCCATCTCGGTGAGACCGAGAACCCATCGGTGAGAGGGTTTTTGGCAGTGGCTATGTCAATGAACTCAGTGGCGCTAGATGAATCAACTCGGTGGGGCTAAGTTTGACTTTAGGTTTAGGACATATTTGGAAATGAGAAAGTGGTTGAGGGCTTTGGAGCATATTACTAAGCACTTTGAGCAAGTAGACTATTAAGCAACACCTCATCCCCTTTTAATAGTATTGGCTTTTCCTATGGACTCAATGTGATCTTGGACCACTAAAATAGAAATGAAGAGTCTTGAGCTTTTGCCAATGTTTGTCCTTAGCACCTTGAAGGGGTTCCACATCCTCTTGTCCTGCCACTCCAATGTTGAAATCATCTAAAATATACTAAATAAAACATTAGTCCAAGAAGAGATATGTTGCCATTAATTACCAAAATCACCCAGGGAGCACTTGTGCTTTCAATCTCCCCCTTTTCTATAGTTGATGACAACATACATCAAAGCTTTAGATCAAGATATGAAGAGTAACAAGTAAAGCTTTGGAAAGACATGTAACATGCATTGGCTCCCCCTACATGTATGCAATCATGTGAAGATAGATTATGAAAGCGTGTTAATGCATAAGCATGTCAGAGCAAGCAATGAGCTACATGTATCTTCGCTATATGCATCAGAGCAAATGATGTAAATACAAAAGATGTACCTTCATATTCATGAGTCCTTCTTGCAAACAATATGTACATCAGCAAGAGATCATCATGCACATGAGTCTGATGCATATACTTACCTTGTGGTCTTGAGCTGACTTTGGAAGAGATGAACCTGAGAAAATAGGGTTAGATAACACAAGAACATCTACTAATCAGAGCAAGAATAAGGAACCACAAGAGGACCAAGACTGGGATGACATGTAGTGAGTGAGTACTTAGTACTCTATTTGGATATAGACATGTCCCCAAGGAATAAAGATATGCAATGAATTCCAAAGATTTTCTCCCCTTAGATATGAGCTCTTTCCCCCCCTAAATCTAATATTGAATAATGGGAGAAGATAGGGTAATAGAAAATCATAGCAAAGACACAAAGAAACATTTACTAACATGTCTTTCCCCTCTTAAAGACATGTGGCTTCTCTCCTCTGTGGACACCAAGCATATGGGAAAGCTAAGATGTCGCTCTCTCCCATAGGGTCTATTTTTTCCATAAGATAAGCTTTGATGTGATCTCTCTCTCTCCCCCTTTGACATCAATTTCCAAGAAGGGATCTTCTAGAGCATGAGTCAAACAGGTTTGGTCCTTGAGTCACATGACAAAGCATCATGTAGATTGTGATGCGGGTAGAGGATAAGAATAATCGAGTGGAGCTGGAAAGAAATGAAAATTTCAATGGCAAAATGTTTTCTCAGTAGTGAAATCAATAACGCCGATTCTTTTACATCGGTGACACCGAGTTGGCAAGGTCACAGAGAATCCTGATCGGTGCAACCGAGTTAGACCGTGTCGGTTTGACCGATGATCTATGCACAAGAGTTCCTTGTACCTTGGTTAGACCGATAGGTTTCGATCGGAGAGATCGAGTTCAATGATGTGTAAACATTTTGTCATCTCAGCTCACTAGGCAAATAAGATCTCACAAAGATTTGCAAGGAATTAACTAAAGGATTTGCAATGAATTAGATGCAGGGAATGCAGAAAATAACAGATGAAAGAAAAGAAATCTAGATGAAGTTTTTTTTGAAAGGGGAACAAGCATGCAAGAGACAAATGGAAGAACTCAAAAAAACACTAGAGAACTTCATCTAGAATTGGTCGGCGACAAAATCACCTATGTTAGAGTATATTGACTTAGGAGTCAAGTGAAGTCACTTGATCATAGGTTGTACTCATCGTTTAAGCTCAAAATGGGGTTGCCATTTTTCATTTAAGCACTTTGATGTATTCACATCTTGTTGAGCTGCTTTGACCCATGACTTGGGGTAAAGCTTCTCTAAGATGGAATGACATACCTTGGTGGTGGTGTTGATTTTGATCATGTATTTGAACTTGTGTAGGATGCTCAAGGTTGATGTAGTTCATCAAGAGTTGGGAGCACCACTTGATGTTTGAGTTCATCTACCTACATGTGTTAGTTTTGCAAGGAAGAGCACTTGTGTATCCAAAATGACAATCATGAGATTTGATATATAAAAATTGTCAAAGGATATGTTGAAAGGATTCATGCTTCCTTGACTTCAACCACCATATTGTAGAGACTTGGTGATGTAGAGATCGCTTAGGAAGTGAGTGAGTTGCAATCTCATAGAATTTGGCTTATCCAAGTACCTACAAGGGTTAGATAACATGCAAGGGTACAAGTATAGATCCAAGACATATGATCATCATCATAAGAGAAATATCAAGGATTAGTCATAGAAAGGCTCATGCCTTGCATGCATCCAAATGGAGTTTCTACTCCAAGTTTGTGGCATCAATGATGTTCAATTCACCTCTCAAACGGCAAAATACTTTCTCATCAAGCGGTTTGGTGAATATATCCGCCAATTGCTTATCGGTACGAACATGTTTAAGATCCATGTCTCCTTTAGCAACATGATCTCGAATGAAATGATGACGAACTTCAATATGCTTAGTTCGAGAATGTTGCACGGGATTATGAGCAATCTTAATAGCACTTTCATTGTCACAAAACAATGGAACATGTTTCCAATGTATCCCATAATCTTTAAGAGTTTGGTCATACAAAGTAATTGAGCACAACATCAACCGGCGGCAATGTATTCCGCTTCGGCGGTAGATAAAGATATAGAGTTTTGTTTCTTGGAGGACCAAGACACAAGAGATCTACCAAGAATTTGACACGTACCTGAAGTGGACTTTCTATCAAATTTGACACGTACCCGGAGTAGCCAACAAGATCAAAAGAAGACCTCTTAGGGTACCAAATGCCAAAGTTTGGTGTATGAATTAAGTATCTCACTATCCTTTTCACAACCTTAAGATGACATCATTTGGGGGCCGCTTGATATCGTGCACACATGCACACACTTAGCATAATATCAGGACGGGAGGCACATAGATATAACAATGAACCAATCATAGAGCGCTAAACCTTTTGGTCAACCGGTTCGCCATCCTTAGTCAAGTCAAGATGTCCACTAGTAGGCATGGGTGTATCATACCTTTGCATTCTTGCATGTTGAACTTATTGAATAAGTCCTTGGTATACTTTGTTTGAGTAACAAAGGTACCCTCCTTAGTTTGCTTGATTTGCAAACCAAGAAAGAACTTGAGTTCACTCATCATAGACATCTCAAGCTTCTCCGACATTAGCCTTCCAAACTTTTCACTAAAATGAGGCGAATCAAATATAATATCATCCACATAAATTTGGCACATAAACAATTCACCATTAACCCTTTTAGTAAAAAGTGTAGAATCAATTTTTCCAATCTCAAAGCCTTTTTCAATAAGGAACTTAGTCAAGCATTTATACCATGCTCTAGGAGCTTGTTTAAGACCATAAAGAGCTTTGTGAAGTTTGTATACATGATCGGGTTTCTTGGGATTAACAAAGCCAGGAGGTTGTTTAACATAAACTTCGTCATCAATTTCACCATTTAAAAAGCACTTTTAATGTCCATTTGATATAATGTGATATCATGGTGATTGGCATAAGCAAGTAATATGCAAATGGATTCAAGTCTAGCAACGGGGGCATATGTCTCACCATAGTCCATACCTTCGACTTGAGTGTATCCTTGAGCAACGAGACGAGCTTTGTTGCGTACAACTTGTCCATCTTCATCTTGCTTATTCCGAAACACCCATTTGGTTCCAATGACATTGTGCTTCGGACCGGGCTTTTCAACCAACGTCCACACTTGGTTCCTCTCAAAATTGTGTAGCTCTTCATGCATGACGTTCACCCAATCCAGATCGTCAAGAGCATCTTCAACCTTCATAGGTTTAATACTAGAAATGAATGAGTAATGTTCAGAAAAGTTAGCGAAACGAGTTTTAGAGCGAGTAATTCTCCAGGTTTGAATATCATCAAAGATTTGTTTGACGGGATGATCTCTTGAGACTCTTGCTCGAACTCGTGAGAGCTTTTGTTTGGGTCGGGGTGGAACATCCTCTTCACTGTCTTGTTCTTCCTCTTGTCTTTCTTCATTGTCGTTGGCGCTGTTGTTCTCTTATGGAGGTGGATAAGGAGGCCGATGAGGTTCGTCTTGTTGTATATCGTCGTTTGCACCATCTTGATGTGTTCCACTTGTGGATGCTTCCAAGTCAATTTGTGGTTCACCTTGGCTTGAAGTTGAGGCTTCCACTTGGATGGACAAGGTACTCTCCTTCACCTGCGTTGGGCGAATGTTGCCAATAGACAAGTCTTGTATTGCTTCCGAAAGATCTTTGTCACCTACATCAATTGGCAATTGCTCTACTTGCGAGCCGTTAGATTCATCAAACTTCATATCTACCGTCTCTTCAACCTTTCGGGTGAAATTATTGTAGACATGGTAAGTGTGAGAGTTTGAGCCATAACCAAGTAGGAAACCTTCATGAGATTTAGGAGCAAATTTCAAACAACGGTGCTTATCAAGGATATAGCACTTTGAGGTGAATACTCGAAAGTATCCAACTTGGGGTTTGTTACCGGTGAGAAGCTCGTACGCCATATTGCCGAGTAGCTTGTGAAGATATAGACGATTTGTTGCATGACAAGCTGTCTCAACCGCTTGCACCCAAAAGTGGTTTGGCGTCTTGTACTCATCACACATCATTCTCGCCATCTCAATAAGAGTCTAGTTCTTCCTCTCAACAACTCCATTTTGTTGAGGCGTGTACGTAGCCGAGAACTCATGTGAAATCCCTTCTTAGTCAAGAAAGGTGTCCACATTGGCGTTCTTGAACTCCGTTCTGTTGTCGCTGCGAACCTTCTTGATCTTCACTTCAAATTGATTTTGGGCCTTCCTAGCGAAGTTCTTGAAGATCTTTTGGACCTGCGGTTTATCATCAAGAAAGAACACCGACGTAAATCTTGAAAAATCATCAACAATGACCAATCCAAATGAGTTACCACCGAGACTCTTGTAGGCATTTCGGCCAAAAAGATCCATGTGAAGTAGATCTAGTGGTCTTCTCATGGTCATGATGTTCTTCACGGGATGACTTCCTCCAACTTGTTTTCCTGCTTGGCAAGCACTGCAAAGTCTATCTTTGTCAAATATAACATATTTAACACCAAGTATATGATCACCTTTAATAAGCTTATCAAGATTTCGCATGCCCACATGACCTAACCGTCTATGCCACAACCAACCTTTAGAAGATTTAGCAATTAAGCAAGTTCTAGGTTGAGCCTTTTTAGTGAAATCAGCAATGTATAGATCACCTCTACGTATACCGGTGAAGACCATATTATGATTATCTCTTCGAAACACTTGGCAATCTACTTCAGTAAATAGGACAGTGAAACCGAAATCGGCTAGTCTAGATACAGAAAGTAAATTATAGCCAAGAGATTCAGCAAGCATAACATTTTGTATGGAGTTGTCATGTGAGATGGCCACCTTACCAAGGCCACCCATCTTACCCTTTAAGTTATCACCAAAAGTGACATACTTTCGAGGGCCGTCATGTTCAGCAAGCTCGTGAAACATATCCTTGTCTCCGGTCATGTGATCGGTACATCCACTATCAAGAACCCATTCCTTTCCTCCAGCAATGTAGCCGCGAAGGTTAGCCATAAGACCAAAGTGTCTCAAAGACTCATCGAGATCAAAGTCATTATCATCATCCTTATCATAGTATCCATGTTCAACATCGTCTTGTGATTGATCATTACCTAGAGAGAGTGATTCATTAGATTGACGATCATGACAATGTGCATATTTATGAATTCTAATGACTTCAGAGATGATGTTACTAATGATTCCAGCTTCTCCTTTGGCGCGCATAAGGTCACAAAGCACAAATAGACAATCACCAAACTTAGGATCAATAGGATTCATCTTATTTAAAGCAATGGATTTGTGAAGAATCTCATCTAAGTTTTTCAAGAAATAGTCTGGAAAGCGTTCCTCAAGATATCTCCATATGGTGTAAGCACATTCAAGAGTTGGCAAGCATGCAATCAAATTTCTAGGCAATCCTCTAGTGATAAGATTGATAGTTCTAAGATTGTGAATCATGTCAAGAGACTCATCGGGGTTAGGATGAAAAGGATCAACAAGGGGCGCACAAGGGCTAGTAATGTACTTGTTCAATTGATATTCATTGAAAATCTCAAGCATCTCAGTTTTCCAAGCATTTTTAGAACTCTCCATCAAGCATAGGCACTCTACATCTAATACTCTGAATCGTAGAGTCATCCGTCTTCCTCCAATGGTGATTAAATCAAAACAATGAAGACCAAAGATCTAATACCAATTGAAAGGATCGAGGAGAGGTGTCTAGAGGGGGTGATTAGACCCTCAACAAGTAAAGGTAGCAGGTTTTTAGTTTTTCAAGTTGAGGTTGGAGATTAGCACAATTTTAAATATTCACAATACATTTCAAGCAAGCATGGCAAGAGTATATGAGCAGCGGAAAGTAAAGCATGCAATTTGTAAGAAAGTAAAGGGATGGGATTAGAGTGTCCAAACGCAATTGGAGACACGAAGATTTTTGGCGTGGTTCCGATAGGTGGTGCTATCGTACATCCACGTTGGTGGAGACTTCAACCCACGAAGGGTAACGGTTGTGTGAGTCCACGGAGGGCTCCACCCACGAAGGGTCCACGAAGAAGCAACCTTGTCTATCCCACCGTGGCCATCGCCCATGAAGGACTTGCCTCACTTGGGTGGATCTTCACGAAGTAGGTGATCTCCTTGCCCTTACAAACTCCTTCATTCAACTCCACAATCTTGACGGAGGCACCCAAGTGTCACCTAACCAATCTAGGAGACACCACTTTCCAAAAGGTAATAGATGGTGTGTTGATGATGAACTCCTTGCTCTTGTGCTTCAAATGATAGTCTCCCCAACGCTCAACTCTCTCACACAGATTTGGATATGGTGGAAAGATGATTTGAGTGGAAAGCAACTTGGGGAAGGCTAGAGATCAAGATTCTTGTGGTAGGATTGGAATGTTTTGGTCTCAACACATGAGTAGGTGGTTCTTTCTCAGAAAATGAGTAGTGGAAGTGTAGGCACGTTCTGATGGGTCTCTCAAAAATGGAGATGGGGGTGGAGGGGTATATATAGCCTCCACACAAAATCTAGCCGTTACACACAATTTACCAAATTTGGTGAGACCGAATAGTGAAACTCGGTGAGACCGATTTGGTTCAAAATGTGAACGTTAGGATTTTCGGTGGGACCGACAAGGTCAACTCGGTGGGACCGATGTGCTAGGGTTAAGGCAAAACCTCATCTCGGTGAGACCGATTGCATGAACTCGGTGAGACCGATATCAGCAATAAGCAAACAAAGACCTTGTCAAGCAAACTCGGTGGGACCGATTGCACATCTTGGTGAGACCGAAATAATTGCAATAGGCAACATAGAGTTTGCAAGGCCATCTCGGTGAGACTGAGATCCCATTAGTGAGACCGAGTCGATTAGGGTTTCTGGCAGTGGCTATGTCAAGGAATTCGGTGGCGCCGGATGAATTAACTCGGTGGGGCCGAGTTTGACTTTATGTTTAGGACATATTTGGAAATGAGAAAGTGGTTGAGGGCTTTGGGTCATATCACTAAGCACTTTGAGCAAGTAGACCATTAAGCAACACCTCATCCCCTTTTAATAGTATTGGCTTTTCCTATGGAGTCAATGTGATCTTGGACCACTAGAACAGAAATGAAGAGTCTTGAGTTTTTGCCAATGTTTGTCCTTAGCACCTTGAAGGGGTTCCACATCCTCTTGTCCAACCACTCCAATGTTGAACTCATCTGAAATATACTAGATAAAACATTAGTCCAACAAGTGATATGTTGACATTAATTACCAAAATCACCCAGGGAGCACTTGTGCTTTCAAATCACGCTGCAGATCACTCGAGAACAGTTGTCGCTGCCATCGATTGGAACTGGGTTGCTGTCGTCTATGCACGCGATCATCGAGTGATTTTTGGAGCTCCTCGAGACGAGTGCGCTCGGCCAAGTTGGCCAAGCGCATGGCTTCCAAGGCCTGAGCCTCAGGAGTGGTCCCAACAATGGGTGTCCAAAGAGCCTGCTCGCTCCTGCGCTACAACTCCTCCCTTTGCTGCGGGTTGAGGGGCTGGGGGCAGTACTCGTCATCATGATGGTTCCCGCCGCCTTCGATGTCGCCGTGCAACTGACCGTCGACCCTAGCACAGCCGCGGGGATACCCCTATGGACTGTGCTGGGAGCTGGCCATAAGCACCTCCACAGCAGGGTCGCTGCTCTCGCACTCGGATGCGCCGTTCGAGTAATCATGCAGGGAGCCGAACAAGTCGAGGATGGGCTCATCGGGCTCGATCGCCGTGACCTGCGAGGCTGCAACCTGGAGGGCCACCGCATGCTTGATCCACCGCTGGAGCCGCGAGTGCCCAAAGGGCTTGCGACACCAAACGACGGGGCGGAGGGATGCCCCCGGATCCGACGACTGGTACGGAGTCGACGACTGTCGAAGGAGAACGCCAAAGGTACTCGCACGGAAGTGTGCCTCCCTACGGATGGGCACCGCTTCGACGTCCAGCGGGGCTTCCTGGAGCCATGCTGGACAATGAGCGACGACGTGGAGGGCGCCGAAACGGATCTCGTCGCCGAATGACAATCCGCCGCCGGAAACCATGCTGAAGATGAGAAAATCGCAACTACGCCGGAAGTTGCTTAGACGCCTGCCCCACGGTGGGCACCAACTGTCGTGGGTATAGGTCTAACAATAGTGCATGGGGGTACGAATTAGATGTCAGAGTCTAGCTACGGCACAGTTGTTACACTCGGATTTACGAGTTCAGGCCCCTCGCGGAGGAGGTAATAGCCCTACGTCTCAGTGCTTTGGAGCTTGATTGACTGGAGTGTATAGTTTACAAGAGATTGCGAACCCTTGTTATGGAGCTGGGGGTGGCTTATATAGAGTGTGCCTGACCCCGGATGAATGCCGCCATAACCAAGGGTTAAAGGGAGGTTTTAAGGGTGACAGTTACTGGTAACGTCTGTATTAACTACACCTAATGAGGATGGACGCACGTCCTGACCGTTGCGGTCTTGGGGAAGCTCCTGGTCTTCACTGTCCGAGTGGAGTCAGGTGCTCCGAGTGAGATGAGCTGGTCGACTGGATTGTTGTGCTCCAAGTGGTTGTTATCTTCAGAGTGATACTTAGGTTGCAGTACTTATGAACGGTTACTTGACCCGATGACCCAGTATGTAATGCATTGCGTCCTTGGGTAGGGTCTGTAGGTCAGGCCTATGACCCTATCCCTAGTACATGTCCTCGTCAGTGACGATAGCAGATAGAAGGGCGGCGACAGTTCAGAACATGACGTGGTGATATGGTCCTTGATTGGAACCAGCAATGGCAATATTTAGGTATCAATTATTTAGAACCTATCCAGGATGATAACATATGTCTCGCCACTGCCGGCATTCTGCATTTGTCGTCTTGTTGAAGGCAGTGGTACACGCTTCCCACATGGAATTCTAGGTCCTGACCTCATTGGTTGAATACGGCGACAACTATGCGAGTTGTATTCCTCCTTAGTGGTGTGGCCACCTAAAGACTGGACTCTTCTACACCCCTATGATTTTTGAGCAGTTGATGTTAACCATGAGGCTGTATTCTAATAGTATAGGGTGTAAGACTGGCCTGTATAGTTGTATATCCATGTTCTTTTATTTATCACGAATAATGTTTTATTTATTTATCGTGATTCGATATCTAAGAACTTAAGATATAGCTTCCCTAAGATAGTACGATCATGGATTTCATGGTGTACTTGTTTTCGTGTGGTTTTTTTAATCATCTTGATAATGAATTGGTATTGGCGGACTACTGCCGAGGTAATGATATTTTCGTAGGGAACCACCACTTGACAGGATAATGAGCTGTGAGCAAGCTTCACGGAGAACTCAGTCAAGATATCAATCCTTGAAAAAGAAAAGACGAGACCAAACGCACGCACGTCGTTACATCAGTGTAAGCTCTCACTCAGCGACATGTAATGGTGGTATACAAGAGCTAAATGTGGATTAACGTTGAACTGGTAGTGCTGTACTTATATAAATAGTGAATCCTATAAGAAGCGATACAGCAACATACTACTCACAGCTCATTATCCTGTCAAGTGTGGAGTAGTAAGTTCATTTTCAGTTAACGGAAACACTAATCTGACATAGCATGACAAATCTAACGTTTCTCATAATAATTTATATTGGCGCAACGGTGACAAATTTAGTTTGCAAGCACGACAAATTTCTGACAACAAAATGAGCTGAGACGGATTTGCCATTCTCACAAATTAAACTTGTCATCCTCAAACAACATAATTTGGCATAAAAAACATTCGAATTTGCATGGTTAAAATCTGTCATCAGATTTGTAGTGGAGTCGATAATTAATTAGCAGAAACGGGAAGATTACAAGCTGCGAAACCGGTGGACCGTAGCAACGCAAAGGCCCGCAGCCAAAAACCGGGCATGCCGGTATAGTGGATCGCACATACCCTGACACACAGTATAGAGACAGAAAAAAAGCTAGTAGTAAAATGAAAAAGAAATGAATGGAGAAGAGCACACGTCTGGACTCCAACTGTCTTCCTAGCTGGCACAACAAGAACACCAACTCACGCGTCCAGCACAATCCCCTCCCCCATAATCACACACTAAGCATGAGATTACAATCTAATCAGCCCTCGCACGCACCCTCAGGAATATTTTCAAACCAGTACAAGCGATCCACGCTTATTTATTTTGTATTATAGTAGAGAAAAGAAGAAGAAGAATGAATCAACTAGAAACGACCAAACATAACATGGTAGGGTGAAGTAAAATCTGGCCCCTAATTATCAACCGGCATATAACATGCAAGACGCAAAGCCAGGTCAAAAAAGGCGCTTGTCCAGACTTGAGAGACGCCAATCTCTGATGCAGAGGAAAAGGAGGGCCAGCAAAGGAAAAGCTAGCCCCAACAAAAACCCCACGGTCCTCAACACTGTTCCAAGAGGAGGAGTTGCCAAAAAGCAAAACTAGTTCAAATTTTGAACATGGCGGAGTAGATTACACTGTAGTGTATTATTGTACAGTGTTGTGGTGTGGCTAGCTAGCAGAGCAGATTCTGAAGAAGAAAGAAGAAGAAGAGCCTCTCGATCCAGGGAGGGGGAGGGAGAGAGAGAGAGAATTCACAGCCCCCCCTGCAAAACTTGACTGTTCTCTTGTCTTGTCTCCGTGTTCTATCGTCGTGCCGTTCGCCGTGGCACCACTATGGCCCCCACCGATCAGCCGCCGGGCCCTCCAAAATCGGCAGCCTATCAGAAAAATTTGAACCCGAAAAAGCTCTCGAGCTTTTCCCTGTTCTTCTCACCCCACCATGCCACGGCATTGTCTCAAGCCGTCCTCCTCATCGGCGTCGTCCTTGTGTCCTTGGCTGCGCAGGAACTGCCGCATCGCGGCGAGGCCCGGCCCGCGCACGTCACGATGCCAGGCCGCGGCCTCGGCGTCGCGCCCGGCGCCCGCGAGCCGCGCGACGACGGTGCCGGTGGCGTCGAGGCGCCGAACGGGCCAGCCCCAGCCGTCCGCCATGCGCCGGATCTTGCCGACCTGCGCCGCCGCGAGCACCCGCGTGTTCGCCTTGATCTCGTCTACTGCGGCAGCGAGGCTCTTGCGCCCGGCGAGGTAGTCCCCGATCTCCGGCACGCCGATGGCCTTGCGCAACCCGGCGTGCGAGGCCCGCTCGGACGCCGACGTTGTCGCGAAGTATTGGCGGAGCTCCTCGACCATGCCCTCACCCAGCATGTCGTCGACACGCCGATCGAGGTATTCGTCCAGAACTGCCTCGTCGACATCGACCCAGAGGAGACAGCACGGGAACCTGAGCGCCGGCCGGTATCCGGTCGCCGCAGCGGCGAAAGGGTCCCGAGGGGCGTGGGCATCAAATCGCTTGGTGAGGAAGGCGTGGATGAGGGAGTTGGACCCGCCGGCCACCACTGGCACGCGCCCGCGCCCCGCGATGTCGGCCGCCTTGGCGGCGGCGAGCGAGCGGAAGGACGAGGCGGGGAGCTCGCCGGCATCGGCGCGGAGGGCGCCGAGGAGGTGGTGGGCGACGCCGCGGCGGTCGGCGGGCATCACCTTGTTGGTGGTGACGTCGAGGCCCCCGTAAAGCTGGATCTTGTCGGCGTTCACCACCTCGCCACCGAGCTCTAGGGCCGCGTCGATGGACAGCTTGGTCTTGCCCGTGCCCGTTGCCCCCACGATCACCACGAGCCTCGTGTCCCCACGTTCTGCCTCCATCTTGGTGCCGCTACAGCTGCAGCTGCAACAACCCATGACTCTTGTCCTTTCCATGCTCACACTGGGCCATCGCGGCCGCTTATGTGTGCCGCCGACGCCGGCGATGGCCGCGGACGCCATCGGTGAGCGGACGCCGCTGCCGATCCTGCTGATGAGGCCGCTCATATAGGCGGCTCAATCCCGCGCACCCCACCAGTCACCTCGCCACAGTAGCAGCGGGGACTCGCTTATTGCCACGGGTTGGGAGATATCAGCTGAGAGTGCCACGGCATTCTGCCGGGGGGAACACTCATGCGCGGCTTGTTGCTTGTAGCCTTGCACGGCTGGTATCTGTATTTGTGCGACTTACGAGTGCCATTGCCAGTTCATTGGGATAATCGTTCGCTGCCCCGCACATATATATAGTCCAGGTCTTCACGAACCACCCCCCCCCCCCACCTCCTAATTTGTTCACATAGTTCATATAAGATGTACTCACTCCATCTCAAAATAAATGTCTCAACTTTAGTACTAAGTTTAATACACAAAGTTATACTAAAATTAAAACACTTATTTTGAGATTTTGTGTGTGTGTGTGTGTGGGGGGGGGGGGGGTGTGTACCAAATTAGGCCATAGCATAGGGGAGTTGTGAGCAAGGATATAGTTCACAGAGGACTACCAAAATTTGGCATGTGTCCTACTAATTCGTACGATTATAGAGGAAATTCATCCACGTCCGCCCTTGTCCTTCCCTCCTTTGTTGTCATTGTCGCGGAAGTAGCGCTGAGAGATGCAATACAGATCAATGCTAATCTGCTGGGCGCCGGAGCTTGACGGATCGAAGCATCATCGTAGATGTCCTCCTTTGTGGAAGGCTTGCGGGGGCACTGACAGCCCAACCATGGTCCTCCTCGAGGGCACTGACCGCCCGGGCGTGGCGCTTCTCCCAGATCCGGCTATAACTTCTTTCTCCGTGGCACCGCGTGTACGAGCACTCTCATAACAAGCACGTCGTGCCTTGACCTCGGACGGTCCGCCATGGTGGCCGCATCTGGGGCATACGGGGCCTTGCCATTGGCGTCATTGACCTCATATTCCGAGCTTGACGTCGCTGGGACAAGGACCTAAGCTTCGGGGAGCTGCAGAGCCTCTCTCTCAGTCGGGGCGAAACCTTTTGTTGGGAGCTTGCTCAGCCGATGGGTCGTGGTTCGTGATTTTGAAAGGATCAAGAGGTCGACTAGAGGGAGGGGGTAAAGAAGGCCTATTATTTACCCCAACTCTCCAAATGTGATTGTTGCCTGCCTTTTTCGATAAAGGGTTCTTTATTACTTAAAAGGTTTAAGCATTATACCCGACATCTGCATAACTGAGATGCACACATCCATAACCAAGTCCAAATTCCAAAATAAAAATAAAAAGGCTGAATACAAGTAATGATGTGGAGACTGTATAAAGCCTAAGACGTAGGAGGACCAATACGAAGATCATGCTACCATCCATGTCAGGTAAAAGTATCTCTAGCCATGGCCTCCAAGCATGTACACACCACCGTAAACACGTCTCGATTCTCCACACGTTGTAGAGATGACCACAAACGGAGCACACCAGTACATCTGTAGATAACCTGTAGAAGAGAAGAACTTCTATCGTTAAAAACCTTACCAATTCTACATAACCAAAGCGACCGTATCACGACAAGCGCTCCCACCTTGAGAAGTGTTATAAACTTGTTATTGATCCCATGTAACCAGTTGCCAAAAATATTAGCAACACTACATGGAGGATACAAGCCAAAAGTTACTTAGATGACTCGCCACATAGAACGACCATTTTGTATAGGAAGAACAAGTGTTTATGGTCTCATCATGGTGAGAAAAAACACATTCGCACTTCCATGCTAGTTCCTCTTAATAAGGTTATCTTTGCTAAGAATGACTCCTCGATGAAGGTACCACCCAAAGATCTTATTCTTGAGTGGTATCTTCATCTTTCAAATGATTTTATTATTATCAACTTGTATATCTGACTGGATCAGCGCTGCATACATGCGCTCCTCCGAGAAATTACCACTCGTGTGTAGGTTCCAACAAAATACATCGGTCCCTTGCGACAATTGCGTCGTGGACATGTGTTATATCAAAGTTTTCCACAATTCAAGTCTAGGACCAATTAAATCTCTCCTACATGTCACATTCGGCGAAAAGGATTTCATAACCATGGCAATGGTATCACCCTTGTGACGCACAAATATTGTATAGGGCAGGATATTGTTCCCGGAGAGTGGTATTGCCTAGCCAGTTATCCTCCCAGAACCTAATCTTTGATCCGTATTTAATGACGAAGGATCCATAGCAGAAGAAATGTTCCTTCATAGCCATTAGACCAGCCCAAAAGTGTGAGTCCCCAGGATTCCAATATACTTGGGACACTACCTTTGAGCCAACATAATTTCTTCTTAGGAGGGTTTGCCATAGACCATCTTTCATAAGTAGCTTAAACAACCATTTGCCAAGTAGGGACGTATTTTTAACCTCGAGATCATGAATACCCAGCCCTCCTTGGTCCTCGGGATGACAAACCACACTCCATTTAGCCAGTCGATATTTCTTCTTTTCGCTATCTCCTTGCCAAAAGAATATTGATCGAAAATAATCCAATCTAAGTAAAACTCCTTTAGGGAATTGGAACAAGGAAAATATATACAATACCATATTACATAGCACTAAGTTTATGAGGATCCGTGAGGCTGGATCCATCCAAGTAGAAAACCCTAGACCTTTTGGGCACGGGGGTCAGAGACGCCATGCGCATGTAGTGCCTAGCAGGTTTTCCATCGGACCCCATGGGCACTGGGGTAGGAGCACCATGCACATGGGGTGTCTAGAGATATTTCCTTCGTCTCCGCGGACATGACCCCTATACCTAGTGGGCACGAGGCGGGCAAGCCACAACACAAACGAGGGAGGGTTTTCAGGTTATTCTCTTTGTGACAGGTGTAGGATGGCTGGTCTATATATTTTGCACGATCCCACACTTTAATCCAAGCAACTCAACGTCTCTTAATACTGGGATTGTTCTATGACTCTATAGGAACCAAAACAAAACTCTCGAGTCGTCGGATAACCACATTTATTTTTTATTTTTGAAGTGGGATTCAATCATCTCCATATAAAACCCCTTGAGAAACCAATGACTTGAGATATGCTTAGTAATCATCATTGGTCTCACTAACCACATTACATCACTCCAAAAAATATTAGGGATTAAATGCTCTTTTAATCTCTCTCTTTTTGGTCAATTGATGACAATAAGTTTGGGGCATGGCACAATGAATGAGTACATGCAACACTATCAACATAGTGGAAGCTCCCCCTTGGTATGTGCATTTATTCAAATAAGCTTGAAATGCAAAATACAAACATACAAGGAGCCCCCTATATATCAATAGATAAGTGCAATAATTATGAATGAAAGCACATAATGTAAGGATACATTACACAAGTGCTTGACATGTGATCAACAAGGTAAACAAGGGCGGTGCAAAGATCACATGCAAGAGGTGTGATCTAAGAACAAAAAAAATATAAGATAATGTCAGAGCTGATTATGGCAGGTCACTTGGTGGGGTAGCATGCCTAGCTGGTGTATAAGATCCATCAAGTCATCGAGAGAAAACGAGGAGGATCCCGCGATCCATGGTTCGAGTGAGCCAATTTAAATACCCTTTGAGTTCATCACATTACTTGTTACTTTTGGGAAACCCTAGCTAGTTTTATGTCGCCTATAAGCTTTCAAAGGGTTCTTTTGTTCTCCCGAAAAGTTCTATAAAGGTTTGGTGCCAACCTCATGGTCAACCACTAGTGATTTGTGTTTGGGCTTATTTTGCCAAGGTTCAAGAAGAAGGTGACGATAGTTTATGTCGCGAGGATCAAACTCTCAAGTGGAGATTAGCACCCACAAAAGGATGTGAAACTATGGTCACTTAATTCCCTAACATTTACTTTTAGCTTATGCTGCTAGCCACCTCGTGTATCTTTTTTAAGAAAAGGAGGACACAACCCCGACTTCTACGTCATAGCAATGCACACACCTGTATTTATTGATTATCAAAGAGTACGAGTATCATCATTTAGCACAACACAAACATATCGGGAAGATAAAAAGGTACAATCGATGCATAATAGAAAAATATGCCTGCATACATAGCCTATTATTGGACTGCAATCTAAACCTGTTGAATTTATCATGTGTTATTGTTTCTGATCAGTTTCACCCAAACATCATATGTGCCTGCCCTTCAGCACTCTGAAGTAAGGATCATGTATGGATCCATTTGGTACGTAGCCATGTAAACACTACTAGGAAAGGTATATAGGTGAACCTAAATAAGTGGCGGGCGAGGTGGCACCCGCCACAACTATTTTTCAAAATGAGCAGTGGCGGGTGCTAAAAGTTGATTGCCACGGCTACACAGGTAACAATGGCGGGCAACTGATTGCTTGTATTTGCATTGGTATTTCCCCGAAGAGGAGAGGATGATGCATCACATCAATGGTAAGTATTTCCCTTGGTTATGAAACCAAGGTATCAATCCAGTAGGAGGATCCACCCAAACCATGTAAGCAACACCTTCACATAAATAACAAAAACTTGCAACCCAACGCGTAAGATGGGTAGTTAATTCCTCCTTGGTATTGAGATAGATTAAATTGTATGAGATTGGATAAATAGATCTAACAAAAACACAAAGCAAAATAAATGAAGACAAAGTGCAGTAAGATATTTTTGCGTTTTTTGGAATAATAGATCTGAAAACAATATGATAGGGAATAGACCCGGGGGCCGTAGATTTCACTAGAGGCTTCTCTCGAGAAAATAGCATATGGTGGGTAAACAAATTACTGTTGGTCAATTGATAGAAGAGCAAATAATTATGACGATATCCAAGGCAATGATCATGTATATAGGCATCATGTCCAAGATTATTAGACTGACTCCTGCCTGCATCTACTACTATTACTCCACACACCGACCGCTATCCAGCATGCATCTAGTGTATTAAGTTCATGGAAAAACGGAGTAATGCAATAAGAACGATGACATGATGTAGACAAGATCTATTCATGTAGGAATATACCCCATCTTTTTATCCTTAATGGCAATGGTACATGCGTGTCATGTCTCCTTCTATCACAGAGATTGAGCACCACAAGATAGAAACCATCACAAAGCACCTCTTTCCATGACAAGAAAAATCAATCTAGTTGGCCAAACCAAACCAAACTTTTGGATAAGTAATACGAGGCTATAACAATCATGCATAAGAGAGTCCAACAAAGACTCAAATAATATTCATAGATAGATCTGATCGTAAACCCGCAATTCATCGGATCCCAACAAACACACCGCAAAAAAGAGTTACATCAAATAGATCTCCAAGAAGATCTCCAAGAACAACGAGGAGAACATTGTATTGAAGATCAAAAAGAGAGAAGAAGCCATCTAGCTATGGTAAACTACTCACGCATCATCGGAGGGGTAAGGGTGATGACGAAGAACCCCTCCGTGATTGTTGACCCCTTCGGCAAGGTGCCGGAAAAGGCCTCTAGATTGGATCTCATGGTTCTGGAACTTGCGGCGATGGAAACTCTGATCTCTCGACTCCCCTAGGGTTTTGGGGATTTTAGAGTATTTATAGAGCTGATAGTCAATGGAGAAGCCTCCCGTGGGCCCCACTACCCACTAGGGCGCGCCAACTACTCATGCATCATCGGAGGGGTAAGGGTGATGACGAAGAACCCCTCCGTGATCGTTGACCCCTTCGGCAAGGTGCCGAAAACGGCCTCTAGATTGGATCTCGTGGTTCTGGAACTTGCGGCGGTGGAAACTCTGATCTCTCGACTCCCCTAGGGTTTTGGGGATTTTAGAGTATTTATAGAGCTGATAGTCAATGGAGAAGCCTCCCGTGGGCCCCACTACCCACTAGGGCACGCCAGGGGCCTCTGGCGCGCCCTGGTGCCTAGTGGGCCCCATGGGCCTCCCCTCATGCACTTCCTTGGCTCCCAAGGTGTCTTCTGTCCAGAAAAAATCTCCAAAATGTTTTGTGGCATTCGGATTTCGTTTGGTATTAATATTCTTCGAAGTAAAAAACAAGCAAAAGACTATGTCAATATGTAAGTCCCAAAAAATGATATAAAGGTGCTATAAAATGTCCAACATTTATAATATAACAATATGGAACAATCAAAAATTATAGATACGTTGGACACGTATCAACAACGCAGGAAACCCGCCATAGTTATGCAATTCCTAATTCCTTCATGGTTGACTAGCAGCTATGGTGGGCGAGGTTGCGCGCCCGCCATAGTTACCTTGCACCACTGTGGCAGGAAACTACTATTGCCCACCACAACTATATTTGGATACCCATGCAGCAAAAAATTTCAAATCTTTTCAAAGAGTGGGTGGCGAGTTTTTCTGTCGCCCTCCATAGCTATATTTGGTCACGTTGGCGCCTACCGCACATGTACTGCAGTGGCGGGCTCTGCCCTGTGCCCATCACTTTCATACATGCCCTTATCCACCGCATCCCCTCCCATAACAGTTAGATACCATTCCCCCACTTTTCTCCCCTCTGTCTCGTCGTTGCCAGCGTCGTGGCGTCGTCCATCTCCACCGGTGAGGTCGCCGTCCGCCGCCTCGAACGACGTCAAGGAGCTAATTGATACGTCTCCAACGTATCCATAATTTATGAAGTATCCATGCCATGTTTACAATAGTTTTATATGGTTTTGGTATGTTTGAATGGAACTAACCCGAACTGACGCTGTTTTCAGCAGAACTACCGTGGTGTTACTTTTTTTTGCAGAAATAAAAGTTCTTGGAATGGGCTGAAAATTTACGGTGATTTTTTATCGACAAAAAGAGCCCCCCGAAGCTTTCATGAAGTCCCAGAAGAGCCAGGAGGGCACGGCAAGCCTGCCCCCCCCAGCTTGTCGCTCCCTCATGCCCCCCTGACGTGAAATCGATCCCAAAAATTCTTATAAATTCCTAAAAACCCTAAACTTGACCTAGATGAGTTGTTCCGCCGCCGCAAGCCTCTATACCGAAGCGATCTCCGTCAGAGCCCTGTTCCGACAACCTGTCAGAGGGGGAAATCATCACCGGAGGCCATTTTCATCATCCTGATGGCCACCATGATCAGGAGGGAGTAGTTCACCCTCTGGGCTGAGGGTATGTACCAGTAGCTATGTGTTTGATCTCTCTCTCTCTCTCTCTCTCTCGTTCTTGATTTGGCACGACCTTGATGTACCACGAGGTTTGTTAATATATAGTTGGATCATATGGTGTTTCTCCCTCTCTATCTTGTAGTGATTAACTGAGGTTTTTACCTTTGAGATTTCACTATTATCGGATTGAATACTTTTTGTATTTGAGAACACTTGATGTATGTCTTGCATGTGGATACCCATGGTGACAATGGGGTGTTCTATTGATTCACTTGATATATGTTTTGGTATTCAACTTGCAGATTATTGTGACATTGGGGTAATCTATGCATATGGGTTGATACACGTTTTCGTCCTTGTTTCTCCGGTAGAAACCTTGGGGCACTCTTTAAAGTTCTTTTTGTTGGATTGAATATTATGAATCCGAGATTGTTTGATGCATATCGAATAATCAACTCATGGATACTTCTGGTGACATTGGAGTATCTAGGTGACATTAGAGTTGGTTGATGCGTATCATATGGTGTTATTTTAGTATGAACTCTAGGAATGTTTGTGACACTTATAGGGATGGATCAATAGATTGATCGAAAAAGATAACTTTGAGGTGGTTTCATATCCAACAATAATTTAATCATATATTCTCCGCTAGATAAGAACTTTGGAGTGATTCATTGTCGCACGTTGAGTGATTGTTATATGATTCAATTATGTTAGTGCTATTGAGAGATTGCACTAGTGAAAGTATGAACCATAGGCCTTGTTTTCAAGCATTGCAATACTATTTGTGCTCACTTTTGTTACTTGTTACCTTGCTATTTTTATATTTTCATATTATAAAAACCTATATCTACTATCCATACTACACTTGTATCACCATCTCTTCGCCGAACTACTGCACCTATGCAATTTATTATTGTATTGGGTGTGTTGGGGACACAAGAGATTTTTTGTATTTTATTGCAGGGTTGTTTGAGAGAGACCATCTTCATTCTATGCCTCCCACAGATTCATCAACCTTAGGTCATCCACTTCAGGGAAATTTTCTGCTGTCCTACAAAACTCTGCACTTGGAGGCCCAACAACGTCTACAAGAATAAAAGTTGCGTAGTAGACATCAAGCTATTTTTAGGCGCCGTTGATATATCACTATACATCAAGCTCTTTTCATGCGCCGTTGAGAGAGACCATCTTCATTCTATGCCTCCCACAGATTCATCAACCTTAGGTCATTCACTTGAGGGAAATTTTACCTTTAAGATTTCACTATTATCCGATCGAATGATTTTTGGATTTGAGAACACTTGATGTATTTCTTTCATGTGGATACCCGTGGTGAAAATGGGGTGTTCTATTGATTCACTTGATATATGTTTTGGTATTCAACTTGCAGATTATCGTGACATTGGGGTAATATATGCATAGGGGTTGATACACGTTTTCATCCTTCTTTCTCCGGTAGAAACCTTGGGGCAGTCTTTGAAGTTCTTTGTGTTGGATTGAATATTATGAATCTGAGATTGTTTGATGCATATCAAATAATCAACTCAGGGATACTTGGGGTGACATTGAAGTATCTAGGTGACACTAGAGTTGGTTAATGTGTATCATATGATGTTATTTTAGTATGAACTCTAGGGCTGTTTGTGACACTTGTCGGGATGGCTCAATAAATTGACCGAAAAAGATAACTTTGAGGTGGATTCGTATCCTACAAAACTTCATCTTATGTTCTTTGCTAGATAAGAACTTTGGAGTGATTCTTTGTCGCACGTTGAGGGATTGTTATATGATTCAGTTATGTTAGCACTGTTGAGAGATTGCACTAGTGAAAGTATGAACCCTAGGCCTTTTTTCAAGCATTGCAATACCATTTGTGCTCACTTTTGTTACTTGTTACTCCCTCCGTAAACTAATATAAGAGCATTTAGATCACTATTTTAGTTATCTAAACGCTCTTATATTAGTTTACAGAGGGAGTACCTTACTATTTATATATTTTCACATTACAAAAACTATATCTACTATCCATACTACACTTGTATCACCACCTTTTTGCGGAACTAGTGCATCTATACAGTTTACCATCATAATTGGTGTGTTGGGAACACAAGAGATTTCTTGTATTTGATTTCAAGGTTGTTTGAGAGAGACCATCTTGATCCTACGCCTCCCACGGATTGATAAATCTTAGGTCATCCACTTGAGGAAAATTTGTTGCTATCCTACAAAACTCTGCACTTGGAGGCCAACAACATCCACAAGAATAAAAGTTGCGTAGTAGACATCACCAATCTCCCCCATGGCCCGCGCCGTTCGTCCCCGCATCAAAGTTCATCGGCGTCATCGTGCAAAGCTTTCTAGACTCTGCTTGTTTGTTTTCCTTTTGGGGGACTTTCCTCCCAGCCATGTAAATACTTATTATATATTAATATAGCATAGTAGGAGCCTCTCCTACTATTTCTCAGTAAAAAAACTACCTCGAACTACTTCCCTGTGACTGTTGCCCGCTCCTTCCTCTACATCCATTGTCGTCCTCGTCTCTGTCGAACTTGCCGCCCGCCGACGCCTCCGCCATCGACCTCGGCCTCGTCCAGCCGGCCATCCAACTCCGGCCCAGTAAGCACACCTCCCTCCTCTCTGTTAATGGTGATTGTATTAGTGTAGTTAAAATACACTACATATGGATAAAAATATAGTACAACATTTTATTAGTGTAGCTAAAATTTGTTGTATGATGTACCATTTAATCTTCATATAAGTAAATGTCTTGAAACTTAATGTGTGTGCTACACAAAATATACTACATATGGATGAACATATAGTACATTATTTTTTCATGATGCAGGTGTATTCATAGTGAGTGCCAATGTTTTTGCGAAACGTGGATTAAGTTCCTTTTCACTTAATTTCTGGCACTCAATAAGTTGCCCACATGAAGATCAATTATTGGGATAATGGCAAATTGATCCAATGGGGTTTCCAAAAAAAGCGGATTCGGAGCACTTACTGGGCTACTCGGCTGGAAGTCTTCGGCCTTCCATATTTTGTCCAATTTGTATCAAAGGTCATGCTATTTTTTCTATAAATTTATTATTTTTTATGGACGAGCTACTTACAAAGACAAATAAATGTTTTATCAAAATTTCAAATTGTTTAGTGCGCTTTAGATTGAGAAGCCATGACGCCTCGTTAGGACTCCTACACCCGTAGATGGAATTCCTTCTACCATAGACATCGCCTCGAGGGTGAATCAGTACACGGAGATCGTGCTTGCCTATGTCGGGAGTGCTCGAGCAGCCACCGAGAGCGCTAAGGTATATTCCGAGAGCACTAGAGAAGTCTCCATGAATGCTAGAGCAGCCACTCAGAGTGCGCAAGCATCCGCTGAGAGTGCACGAGCAGTTGTCGAAGCTGCGAGGACCACCCAAGCCAAGATCACAAAGATGATGTAAGGCGAGGATAGCTCATGATGGAGTTGAAATTTTATTTCTGAACAACTAGTGCACTGCCTTCAAGTGATCTATATGATCGATGAGTGTGAACTTAATTTCTAAGTTGCTATGGTGGAGCTAAACTTTTGCTTCCGAAGTACTAGTGAACTGTGCAACATGGTCATTAGTATCATCTATGATGCTATGAAGATTATGATGTGAATTTGCTCTATGTGATTGGATAACTATGAAATTGACTTCTTAGCTTGATTATTTATTTATGTAGATGAAGTGGAGCTGGTATGTGGTGTACACCGGGAGGAATTGTGAAATTTATGATTCATGAGCGATATGTAAGGAACAAGTGGACAGTTATAAGAATAGCTGCTATAAAGGATATAAGACTAAAAAATAAGCTGAGGATCACTATGCCAACTACGTCCGCAAATTAGTTGATGATCATTATGCCAACTACCTTCGCAAAGAGAAAATCAACTATGAAGTATGCAAGACCGATGTGGACAAGCGAACGAGTAAAGGATTTGATTATCCTTATCCAGCTCATTGTCATTATGGTATTGTTGCTATCATGATGTCCTGTATGTATGTATATGTACTAATGATACGATGTCAGTTTTTGTACTCTAATGCATACATCTATTTTTAAGAAGTTTAGATTACTTTGATGTTAAATGTGTTGGGGAACGTGGCATGAACTTTCAAAAAAATTCATACACTCATGCAAGATCTATCTAGGAGATGCATAGCAACAAGAGAGTGAGAGTGTGTCCATGTACCCTCGTAGACCGAAAGTGGAAGCATTAGACAACGCGGATGATGTATAACTTCTTCTATCTCCTACCGATCAAGTACCGAATGTACGACACCTTCGAGTTCTGCACATGTCCAGCTCGATGACGTTCCTCGCCCTCTTGATCCAGCAAGGTTTCGAGGAAGTAGATGAGTTTCGTCAGCGCGACGGCATGGTGACGGTGATGGTGAAGTGATCCGCGCAGGGCTTCGCCTAAGCACCAAGACAATATGACCGGGGGTGTAAGCTGTGGAGGGGGGGCGCAACACACGGCTAACAGTTGTTGTTGTGGATTCTAGGCGCCCCCTCCCCATGTATATATTGGTGGGAGGGGAGGGGAGCAGCAAGGGTGCGCCCTAAGTAGGAAAAATCCTACTTGGGGTCCTCCCCAATTCGGCCTCCCCCCTTCCATATTTGTCGGAGGGGGGAAAAGGGAAGAGGAAGGAGAGAAGGAAAGGGGGCCGAATCCCCTCTGTCCCTTCTCCCACTTGGCCTCCTTCCTTGGGGGGGGGAGGGGGCTCGCCACCCCTCGTGGGTTGGTGTGCTCCCCTTTTATGGCCCATATGGCCCATATCTTTCCCCCGGGGGTTCCGGTAACCCCTCCGGTACTCTGATATGTACCCGTACACTCTGGAACACTTCCGGTGTCTGAATACTATCATATATATATATATATATATATATATCAATCTTCACCTCTCGACCATTTCAAGACTCCCCGTCATGTCCGTGAACTCATCCGGGACTCCGAACAACATTCGGTCACCAAATCACACAACTCATATAAGACAACATCGTCATCAAACGTTAAGCGTGCGGACCCTACGGGTTCGAGAACTATGTAGAGATGACCGAGACACCTGTCCGGTCAATAACCAATAGCGAAACCTGGATGCTAATATTGGCTCCTACATATTCTACGAAGATCTTTATCGGTCGAGCCGTTATGACAACATACGTTATTCCCTTTGTCCATCGCTATGTTACTTGCCCGAGATTCGATCGTCGGTATCTTCATACCTAGTTCAATCTTGTCACCGGCAAGTCTCTTTACTCGTTCTGTAACGCACCATCCTGCAACTAACTCATTAGTCACTTTGCTTGCAAGGCTTCTTATGATGTGCATTACCGAGAGGGCCCAGAGATACCTCTCTGATACTCGGAGTGACAAATCCTAATCTTGATCTATGCCAACCCAACAAACACCTTCGGAGATACCTGTAGAGCATCTTTATAATCACCCAGTTATATTGTGATGTTTGATAGCACATAAGGCATTCCTCCGGTATCCGGGAGTTGCATAATCTCATAGTCGAAGGAATATGTATTTGACCTGAAGAAAGCAATAGCAATAAAACTGAACGATCATAATGCTAAGATAACGAGTGGGTCTTGTCCATCACATCATTCTCCTAATAATGTGACCCCGTTCATCAAATGACAACACATGTCTATGGTTAGGAAAGTGAACCATCTTTGATTAATGAGCTAGTCTAGTAGAGGCTTACTAGGGACATGGTAGTTTGTCTATGTATCCACACATGTATCAAGTTTCCGGTTAATACAATTGTAGCATGAATAATAAACATTTATCATGGTATAGGGAAATATAAAATTACAACTTTATTATTGCCTCTAGGGCATATTTCCTTCAGTCTCCCACTTGCACTAGAGTCAATAATCTAGTTCACATCGCCATGTGATTTAACACCAATAGTTCACATCTTATTATGATTAATACCCATACTTCACATCGCCATGTGACCAACACCCAAAGGGTTTACTAGAGTCAATAATCTAGTTCGCATCGCTATGTGATTAACACCCAAAGAGTACAAAGGTGTGATAATGTTTTTCTTGTGAGAGAAGTTTAGTCAATGGGTCTGCCACATTCAGATCCGTATGTATTTTGCAAATTTCTATGTCTACAACGCTCTACATGGAGCTACTATAGCTAATTGCTCCCACGTTCAATACGTATCTAGATTGAGACTTAGAGTCATCTAGATCAGTGCAAAGCTTGCATCGACGTAACTCTTTACGATGAACTCTTTATCACCTCCATAACCGAGAAACATTTTCTTAGTCCTCTTTAAGGTAACTAAGGATAATTTTTGACCGTTGTCCAGTGATCTATTCCTGGATCACTATTGTAACCCCTTGCCAAACTCATGGTAAGGTACACAACAGGTTTGGTACACAGCATGACATACTTTATAGAACCTATGGCTGAGGCACAGGGAATGACTTTCATTCTCTCTCTATCTTCTGTCGTGGTCGGGCTTTGAGTCTTACTCAACTTTACACCATGTAACACAGGCAAGAACCCTTTATTTAACTGATCCATTTTGAACTTCTTCAAAACTTTATCAAGGTATGTGCTTTGTGAAAGTCCTATTGAGCGTCTTGATCTATCTCTATAAATCTTGATGCCCAATATATAAACAGCTTCACCGAGGTCTTTCATTGAAAATATCTTATTCAAGTGCCCTTTTATGCTATCTAGAAATTCTATATCATTTCCAATCAAAAATATGTCATCTACATATAATAATAGAAATGCTACAGAGCTCCCACTCACTTTCTTGTAAATACAGGCTTCACTGAAAGTCTGTATAAAACCTTCTACTTTGATCACCTCATCTAAGCATATATTCCAACTCCGAGATGCTTGCACCAAGCCATAGATGGATTGCTGGACCTTGCACACTTTGTTAGCACCTTTAGGATCGACAAAACCTTCTGGTTGCATCATATGCAACTCTTCTTAGAGATATCCATTTAAGGATGAAGTTCTTTGACATCCATTTGCCAGATTTCATAAAATGTGGCATTGCAAACATGATTCAGACAGACTTAAGCATCGCTATGGTTGAGAAAGTATCATCATAGTCAACCCATTGAACTTGTCGAAATCGTTTTGCGACAAGTCGAGCTTTGTAGACAGTAACATTACCATTAGCGTCAGTCTTCTTCTTGAAAATCTATTTATTCTCTATGGATTGCCGATCATCGGGCAAGTCCACCAAAGTCCACACTTTGTTATCATATACGGATCCTATCTCAGATTTCATGGCCTCAAGCCATCTGTCGGAATCTGGGCTCATCATAGCTTCTTCATAGTTCGTAGGTTTGCCATGGTCTAGTAACATGACTTCCAAGACAGGATTACTGTACTACTCTGGCGCGGATCTTGCTCTGGTTGACCTACGATATTCAGTAGTAACTTGATCTGAAGTTTCATGATCATCATCTTTAGCTTCCTCTCTAGTTGGTGTAGGCATCACGGGAACAATTTTCTCTGATGTACTACTTTCCAATTCGAGAGAAGGTACATTTACCTCATCAAGTTCTACTTTCCTCCCACTCACTTCTTTTGAGAGAAACTCCGTCTCTAGAAAGGTTCCATTCTTGGCAACAAAGATCTTGCCTTCGGATCTGTGGTAAAAGTTGTACCCAATTGTTTCCTTAGGGTATCCTATGAAGACGCACTTTTCCGATTTGGGTTCGAGCTTATCAGGCTGAAGCCTTTTGACATAAGCATCGCAACCCCAAACTTTAAGAAACGACAGCTTAGGTTTATTGCCAAACCACAGTTCAAATAGTGTCGACTCAACGGATTTATATGGTGCCCTATTTAAAGTGAATGCAACTGTCTCTAATGGATAACCCCAAAATGATAGTGCTAAATCGGTAAGAGACATCATAGGTCTCACCATATCTAATAAAGTACAGTTACAACGTTTAGACACACCATTACGCTGTGGTGTTCTAGGTGGCATGAGTTGTGAAACTATTCCACATTGTTTTTAATGAAGGCCAAACTCATAACTCAAATATTCACCTCCGTGATAAGATCGTAGAAACTTTATTTTCTTGTTACGCTGATTCTCCACTTCTCCGTAAAATTCTTTGAACTTTTCAAAAAGTTTCAGACTTGTGTTTCATTAAGTAGATATGCCCATATCTGCTCAAATCATCTGTGAAGGTTAGAAAATAATGATATCCGTCGCGTGCCTTAACACTCATCGGACTGCATACATCGGTATGTATTATTTCCAATAAGTCATTGGCTCACTCCATTGTTCTGGAGAACGGAGTTTCAATCATCTTGCCCATGAGGCATGGTTCGCAAGTATCAAATGATTCATAATCAAGTGATTCCAAAAGCCCATCAACATGGAGTTTCTTCATGCGCTTTACACCAATATGACCTAAACGGCAGTGCCACAAGTATGTTATACTATCATAATCAACTTTGCATGTTTTGGCATCAATATTATGAATATGTGTATCACTATGATCGAGATTCAATAAACCATTAACATTGGGTGGATGACCATAGAAGGTTTTATTCATGCAAACAGAATAACAATTATTCTATGTCTTAAATGAATAACCGTATTGCAATAAACACGATCCTTTCTTGTTCATGCTCAATGCAAACACCAAATAACATTTATTTAGGTTCAACACTAATCCTGAAAGTATAGGGAGTGTGCGATGATGATCATATCAATCTTGGACCACTTCCAACACACATCATCACTTCATCCTCAACTAGTCTCCATTTATTCCGCAACTCCTGTTTCGAGTTACTAATCTTAGCAACCGAACGGGTATCAAATACCCAGGGGCTACGACGAGCACTAGAAAGGTACACATCAATAACATGTATCAAATATAACTTTGTTCACTTTTCCATCCTTCTTCCACCAAATATTTGGGGTAGTTCCGCTTCCAGTGACCATTTCCTTTTCAGTAGAAGCACTCAGTTTCAGACTTAGGTCCAGCTTTGGGCTTCTTCACTGGAGTGACAACTTCCTTGCCATTCTACTTGAAGTTCCCTTTCTTTCCCTTGCACTTTTTCTTGAAACTAGTGGTCTTGTTAACGATCAACAGTTGATGCTCTTTCTTGATTTCTACCTTCGTCGATTTCAGCATGGTGAAGAGCTCGGGAATCATTTTCGTCATCCCTTGCATATTATAGTTCACCACGAAGTTCTAGTAGCTTGGTGATAGTGACCAGAGAACTCTGTCAATCACTATCTTATCTGGAAGATTAACTCCCACTTGATTCAAGCGATTGTAGTACCCAGACATTCTGAGCACATGCTCACTAGCTGAGCTATTCTCCTCCATCTTGTAGGCAAAGTACTTGTCAGAGGTCTCATACCTCTCGACATGGGCATGAGTCTGAAATACCAATTTCAGCTCTTGGAACATCTCATATGCTCCGTGGCGTTCAAAACCTTTTTGAAGTCCCGGTTCTAAGTTGTAAAACATGGTGCACTAAACTATCAAGTAGTCATCATATCGAGCTTGCCAAACATTCATAATGTCAACATCTGCTCCTGTAATAGGTCTGTCACCTAGAAGTGCATTAAGGACATAATTCTTCTGTGCAGCAATGAGGATAATCCTCAGATCATGGACCCAGTCCTCATCTTTACTACTATCATCTTTCAACTTAGTTTTCTCTAGGAGCATATCAGAAAACATAGGGGAGCTACAATGCGAGCTATTGATCTACAACATAATTTGCAAATACTATCATAACTAAGTTCATGATAAATTAAGTTCGATTAATCAAATTAATTAAGAACTCCCACTTAGATAGACATCCCTCAAGTCATCTAAATGATACGTGGTCCAAATGAACTAAACCATGTCCGATCATCACGTTAGATGGAGTAGTCATCAATGGTGAACATCTCTATGCTGATCATATCTACTATATGATTCATGTTCGACCTTTCGGTCTTCAGTGTTCTGAGTCCATGTCTGTACGTGCTAGGCTCGTCAAGTTTAACCCAAGTATTCCGCATGTGCAAAATTGTCTTGCACCTGTTGTATGTGAACGTAGATCCTATCACACCCGATCATCACGTGGTGTCTCAGCACGATGAACTGTCGCAACGGTGCATACTCAGGAGAACACTTATACCTTGAAATTGCAGTTAAGGGATCATCTTATAATGCTACGGTCGTACTAAGTAGAATAAGATGCATAAAATACAAACATCATGTGCAGTCAATATATGTGACATGATATGGCCGTCATCATCTTGTGCTTTCGATCTCCATCTCCAAAGCATCGTCATGATCTCCATCGTCACCGGCTCGACACCTTGATCTCCATCATTGCGTCATGGTCGTCTCGCCAACTATTGCTTCTACAACTATCGCTACCACATAGTGATAAAGTAAAGCAATTACATGGCATTTTCAATTCATACAATAAAGAGACAACCATAAGGCTCCTACCAGTTGTCGATAACTTTTACAAAACATGATCATCTCATACAATAACGTATATCACATCATGTCTTGACCATATGACATCACAACATGCCCTGCAAAAACAAGTTAGACGTCCTCTACTTTGTTGTTGCAAGGTTTACGTGGATGCTACGGGCTTCTAGCAAGAACCGTTCTTACCTATGGCACAAAAGGACAACGGTGATTTATCAAGTTTGCTGTTTTAACCTTCAACAAGGACCGACCGCAATCAAATTCGAGTCAACTAAAGTAGGAGAAACAGACACCCGCCAACCACCTTTATGCAAAACTAGTTCCATGTCTGTCGGTGGAATTGGTCTCATGAACGTGGTCACGTAAGGCTGGTCCGGGCCGCTTTATCCAACAATACCGCCGAATCAAAATAAGTCATTGGTGGTAAGCAGTATGATGATCACCTCACACAACTCTTTGTGTTCTACTCGTGCATATCATCTACGCATAGACCTGACTCGGATGCCACTGTTGGGGAATGTAGCCTGCAATTTCAAAAAATTCCTACGCTCACGCAAGATCTATCTAGGAGATGCATAGCAACGAGAGGGGGAGAGTGTGTCCATGTACCCTCGTAGACCGAAAGAAGAAGCATTAGACAACGCAGTTGATGTAGTTGAACTTCTTCTAGCAGTGCCCCCTCCCCATGTATATATAGGTGGGAGGGGGAGGGGAGCAGCAAGGGTGTGCCCCATGGAGGAGGAATCCTACTTGGGGTCCTCCCCAATTCGGCTTCCCCCCTTCCATATTTGCCGGAGGGGGGAAAGGGAAGAGGAAGGAGAGAAGGAAAGGGGGCCGCATCCCCTCTTTCTCTTCTCCCGCTCGACCTCCTTCCTTGGGGGGGGGGGGGGTCGCGCCACCCCTTGTGGACTGGTGTGCTCCCCTCTTATGGCCCATATGGCCCATATCTTTCCCCCGGGGCTTCCGATAACACCTCCGGTACTCCGATATGTACCCGGTACACTCCGGAACACTTCCAGTGTCCGAATACTATCATACTATATATCAATCTTTACCTCTCGACCATTTCGAGACTCCTCGGCATGTCCATGATCTCACTCGGGACTCCGTACAACATTCGGTCACCAAATCACTCAACTCATATAATACAATATCGTCATCGAAGATTAAGCATGCGGACCCTATGGGTTCGAGTATTGGAGATATGCCCTAGAGGAAATTATGTATGATGATAGTTCGTATGTGTTTATGAATAAAGATAGTCCTTGGATGTAATCAACGATACTTGTTGGCAAGTACGTGACTTGTCTGTGAGATCTTGTGTTGTATGATACATCCTAAATTGTCCCTAGTCACAAGTGATGTGTGGGCACACATCGGACTAGACTTGCATATGACACGGTGGATGGCTCGGTCTCACTAGCCATGGAGCATTGGATGCTAAACGGATTATATGGACTCAGAAGGATCTGGTCGGATTCGACGTAGTCGAATCCAAGTCGAGATAAGTTCCGAGTCGGACAGACCCAACTATGAGACAGAGCGATATGTCATCTGTGAGTCTCTAGTACAACATACGTTCTATGTCCTAAGACCTGAGTGACGATGTACTGGATGGTGACATACTTGCTTTGGGCCGACCAAATGCTACTCCGTGGACTGGTAGTTACAAAGGTAGGTTTCGGTTTGTCCATCCCATGCTGCGAGACATGGTCGAGCAAGATGGGATATGCCCCTCCGATCAGGAGAGATATACTCTGGGCCCCTCGTGTGATCTGACCAGGATAAGCATGGCCATGCGACAAGGATTATGAGATAATCTAGTTTGTGGTCGGTATCACTGGAACGAGAAAGAGGTCGGGCTAGCACAAGGATGACAGTCTCGCCTTGAGCCCGACAACATATAACGTGAGGCAAAGGGAACAGAAGTGTGACACGTTGTACAGGTTCTCCTAACCAGCTTCATAGTCTGCTTGGTGGTCAGTACGCATTGCTAGAGGCCGCTACCAACCGTGTAGGTCGGAGGTGATCCGAACTATGACCAAGCCGACTTGAACCAAGGGGTCGCGCGCTTAAGGGAAGGAACCTACGAAGTTGGTTCAGAGGACCCTGGTCGAATGTGATCCGAGCTGGACTTGGAACGCGACTGAGTAGACTTTGGGCTTTAGGATCCATGCAAGCCCCAAGTGTGGAGCTCGCAACGGATGCCTATAAATAGTGGAGGTGCGGCACACTTATTCAGTTGATCGCTTTGGCACCGTCGTTAGGGCTTTGCATGTGTTGCAACTAGCCACCTCCACTCGCCGCCGGTTGTGCGATCGGACCTAGCCTCTCTGGTCAATAACCAATAGCGGAATCTGGATGCTTATATTGTCTCCTACATATTCTACGAAGTTCTTTCTCGGTCGAACAGTTATGACAACATACGTTATTCCCTTTTTCCATCAGTATGTTACTTGCCCGAGATTTGATTGTCGGTATCTTCATACCTAGTTCAATCTCGTTACCGGCAAGTCTCTTTACTTGTTCCGTAATGCATCATCCTGCAACTAACTCATTAGTCACTTTGTTTGCAAGGCTTCTTATGATGTGCATTACCGAGAGGGCCCAGAGATACCTCTCCGATACTCGGAGTGACAAATCCTAATCTCGATCTATGCCAACCCAACAAACACTTTCGGAGATACATGTAGAGCATCTTTATAATCACCCAATTACGTTGTGACGTTTGATAGCACACAAGGCATTCCTCCGGTATTCGAGAGTTGCATAATCTCATAGTCGAAGGAATATGTATTTGACGTGAAGAAAGCAATAGCAATAAAACTGAACGATCATAATGCTAAGCAACAAATGGGTCTTGTCCATCACATCATTCTCCTAATGATGTGATCCCATTCGTCGAATGACAACACATGTATATGGTTAGGAAAGTTAACCATCTTTGATTAACGAGCTAGTCTAGTAGAGGCTTACTAGGGACACGGTATTTTGTCTATGTATCCACACATGTATCAAGTTTCCGGTTAATACAATTCTAGCATGAATAATAAACATTTATCATGACATAAGGAAATATAAAATAACAGCTTTATTATTGCCTCTAGGGCATATTTCCTTCAAAATGTAATGTGTATGCTTGCTTTCGTTACTTGTATGCATGTTGTATTGTAGTTCTTTATAGGATGTAATGTAATGTGTTGTGGCTGCTATGACTGAAGAAGTAGTTGTGGCGGGTGTGATACGTCTCCAACGTATCTATAATTTTTTATTGTTCCATGCTATTATATTATCTATTTCGGATGTTTAACAGACATTTATATGCTATTTTATATTATTTTTGGTACTAAGCTTTTGACCAAGGGCCCAGTGCCAGTTTCTATTTTTTTTTGCCTATTTTAGAGTTTTGCAGAAGAGGAATACCAAATGGAGTCCAAACGGAATGAAACCTTCGCGACTATCTTTCTTGGACCGAAAGCAACCAGAAGACTTGGAGATGAAGTCGGAGGCGCAATGAGGAAGCCACGAGGCAGGAGGGCACGCCCAGGGGGGTAGGGCGCGCCCTCCACCCTTGTGGGCCTCTCGTGGATCCCCTGACCTAGTTCCTTCGCCTATATATACTCTCATACCCTGAAAACATCCAAGAGATCCACGAAACCACTTTTCCGGCGTCCTGTCGGAGGGGGATTCGATCACGGAGGACTTCTACATCAACACCATTACCTCTCCGATGAAGCGTGGGTAGTTTATCACAGACCTTCGGGTCCATGGTTATTAGCTAGATGGCTTCTTCTCTCTCTTTGATTCTCAATACCATGTTCTCCTCGATGTTCTTGGAGATCTATTTGATGTAATATTATTTTGCGGTGTGTTTGCCGAGATCCGATGAATTGTGGATTTATGATCAAGATTATCTATGAATATTATTTGGTTCTTCTCTGAATTCTTATATGCATGATTTGATATCTTTGCAAGTCTCTTCGAATTATCGGTTTAGTATGGCCTACTAGATTGATCTTTCTTCCAATGGGAGAAATGCTTAGCCATGGGTTCAATCTTACGATGTCCTTTCCCAGTGACAGTAGGGGCAGCAAGGCACGTATTGTATTGTATTGTTGCCATCGAGGATAACAAGATGGGGTTTACATCATATTTCTTGAGTTAATTCCTCTACATCATGTCATCTTTCTTAATGCGTTACTCCATTCTTTATGAACTTAATACTCTAGATGCATGCTGGAAGTGGTCGATGTGTGGAGTAATAGTAGTTGAAAGATCGTGGATGTCGCCTAGAGGGGGGGGGTGAATAGGCGTTTTAAAATAATTACGGTTTAGGCTTGAACAAATGCGGAATAAACCTAACGGTTAATTTGTCAAGCACAAAACCTAAAGCAACTAGGCTCACCTATGTGCACCACCAACTTATGCTAAGCAAGATAAGCAACAATGTGATAGCAAGATATATGACAAAGAACAATATGGCTATCACAAAGTAAAGTGCATAAGTAAAGGGCTCGGGTAAGAGATAACCGAGGCACGAGGAGACGATGATGTATCCCGAAGTTCACACCCTTGCGGATGCTAATCTCCGCTTGGAGCGGTGTGGAGGCACAATGCTCCCCAAGAAGCCACTAGGGCCACTGTAATTTCCTCACGCCCTCGACAATGCAAGATGCCGTGATTCCACTAAGGGACCCTTGAGGGCGGTCACCGAACCCGCATAAATGGCGACCCTTGGGGCGGTCACCGAACCAGACACTTTGGCAACCCTTGGGGCGGTCACGGTACCGTCAAAATGCTCGGGCGATCTCCACAACCTAATTGGAGACCCCGACGCTTGCCCAGAGCTTTACACCACAATGATTGAGCTCCGAACACCACCAACCAACTAGGGCGCCCAAGCACCCAAGATGAACAAGCTCAAGGGCACCAAGCACCCAAGAGTAATAAGCTTCTCAACTTGTAACTTCCACGTATCACGTGGAGAACTCAAACCGATGCACCAAATGCAATGGCAAGGGCACACGGAGTGCCCAAGTCCTTCTCTCTCAAATCCCACCGAAGCAACTAATGCTAGGGAGGAAAATGAAAGGAAGAACAACAAGGAGAACACCAAGAACTCCAAGAACTAGATCCAAGAGGTTCCCTCACATAGAGGAGAAAGTGATTGGTGGAAATGTGGATCTAGATCTCTCTCTCTTTTCCCTCAAAACTAGCAAGAATCCATGGAGGGATTGAGAGTTAGCAAGCTCAAGAAGGTCAACAATGGGGAAGAACACGAGCTCAAAGGATAAGGTTCAATGGGGAAGAAGACCCCTTTATAGGTGGGGAAAAACCAACCGTTATGCTCACAGCCCGCATCGAGCGGTAGTACCACTTGACATCACGGTACTACCGCTTAGGGTAGCGGTACTACTGCTAGGGGTAGCGGTACTACTGCTTATGAGCGGTACTAAAAATTACATCCGTGCCTACCACCGCTGGACTTGTGACGAGATTTTGGTCCCGAGCGGAAGTAGCCACGTAAGTAGCCGCGGTAGTACCTCTCTAGAGCGGTAGTAAAAAATTACATCCACTCTAGTCGCGGTAGTACCGCTGCAGCCTTCACCAAAACAACCACAACTTTTGCAAACGGACTCCGAATTCGATGAAACCAAGTTTGTTGGAAAGCTAGCGACAAGGGCTAACACAATCTTGAAAGAAATACCAATAATAAGCAAATGATAAAAGGCCCAAAAGAAAATGGTGAGAACCCTTCCTCGGAGAAGACCGGTAAAACCTCCAACACCGAAAGCATCATAGAAGACGATGCAAACTCCGCTGATGAACTCAAGCTTGTCATAAAGATGACCATAAGCTCTAAGACTCACAAAGAGAATCAAACAAGAACAAGAAACATGATGAAAGGATGCAATGGTTTGAGCTCTCGACGAACGATACGATCAAGCTACTCACTTGAGAGCCCCCTTGATAGTACGGCTATCGATCCTATAACCCGTCTCACAACTACCACCATGAGACCGTAAAATAGAAAACCTATCAAGGGCAAACCTTTGCCTTGCACATGGTCCACTTGAGCTAGATGATGACGATCTTGACTCCTCAAGTTGGACCACCTTTCTTGATTGCATTGGCTCGATGAAGACTAGATGATTGCTCCCCATAGTTCACTATGGGTGAGCGACTCTTGACACATCTTCACAAGTCCATTGACACCACAATGGATGGCAAGATTCAAACTTGATTGCTCCCCATACTCCATTATGGGTGAGCCACTCTTTGTGTTGCTCCACTTGAACTTGCACACTGCAAACTTGATGACGATCACCACTTGATGTCATCCTCCATGGGTTGTATGGGATCTTCCTCTTGACGCAAGACCATGGAAACATACCTAACCCCACAAAGAACTCTCACGTAGACCATGGGTTAGTACACAAAGCGTAATGGACAATGCTTACCATACCATGGGAACACTTGGTCCCACTCGGTACATCTTCTATGCTTTGTGAGTTGATCAACTTGATTCACTCTTGACTTAGTCTTGATCAACCTTGAATCTTTCCGACTCTCTTCCTTTGGATGATGTCTTGAAGGTAAATATGAATGATCACACAATCTTCTTCTTCAAGACATGCTTGCAATAAGCTCAACACTCACATGACCAATCTTTGGATAATTCCTTAATAGCACCTTAGTCAACCCATAAACTCCTTGAAACCAACACATGGACTTCAAGAAATGCCTATGGAAACATCCTTCAAATATAACTCGATGCAACCATTAGTCCATAGAGAATGTCATCAATTACCAAAACCAAACATGGGGGCACCGCATGTTCTTTCAATCTCCCCCATTTTGGTAATTGATGACAATCACTTTCAAGAGAGTTTATACAAGGAATTATGCATCACCATGCAATGCAACAACCAATGATGCACGAGAATGAGATGCAAATACTACGGAACAAAACCAAAGCAAGAGGAGATAACTCTCTAAACTTCTCCACAAAACTCTCGAACTCCTCCCCATTGGCATCGATTGCCAAAATGGGTGAAAAGCTGAGAAGGCCAAAATAAAGAGTGTTCCTCCATAAATTGCGTATCTCTCAAAAAGAGAGTGGAATGCCATACACATATCCAATGGTAAATACTTGGAGGAAGACAAACTATATTGAGGCCCAAATATTGCAACAAAAAGATATGAGACAAAGACATAACAAAGAGAGACACAAGCAATCCGAAGATACCAATTGAAGCAAGCAATCAACGGATATCAAATGAACCAACTAGACCACTGATCCTACATGCCACAAGAATAAAGATATTATGATAAACGCAAAGGAGTGTTCTAAAGAAACTAGAGAAGCTCCCCATGATTGGTGCACACATAAGAATTTTTTTGAATACAAAGTACACAAAATAGGATCATAGCTCCCCCAAAATCAGTAGAAACTCACATCCAGTGCAAGTGAGCATATAGGAAACAAAGCCTAGCGCTTGCAACAAGCACATGGTTGAGCAACATGTAAAAGAGGCAACATAAGAATAGGCTCAACCAAAATGATGTGTGTGAGTCATGGCGAAGCACTTGAGAGGACTAAAATTAGGATGAGCATTAAGCATCAACATAGTCTTGAAAGAATGTGGCACATGGTGCAAGGCCTATCATTCCCACACACAACAAGCAAATGGGTTCACAATCTTACTAAAAAGCAAAAGAGAACCAATGCTTGTGACAACCCGTGGTGAAGATAGAAGATGAAAGCCTCATCAAGACGAGGGATACCAATAAAAGCCTCATAAAGACAAGCATGAGGAAAATAATCTTCACCACACAAGAGTGCATCAAGATGCTACAATAGAGGACACGCACTCAAGGCAAAAGCTTTCACGGAGCCACCAAAGAAATAACATAAGAAAGACAAGGTGGACGTGAAAGAAAGGATATCAACTAGAGATGTAAATTCTCTCAAGTGTATAGGGTTCTAGGTAGATGAAATCATGATGATATATATCTACAAAGAAGGATGTACACCAAATAGTTACAAGACGAAGGAACAAGATATCCAAAAGGAAGTCATACATATACCAATAAGATATTTGCTCGGAAGCATAGCACATGGCTAGATATGGTCTTATTGTATATAAATGAATTCCTACGCACTAACATCAAAGACATCACAACTAGCAACAAGAGATCATTGTTGGGATGCTTTGAGAGAGGAAACAAGTATCACAAGATATGAAATGAATATCATGCCAAGATACAACCTACACAAGGTTGAATGCAAGAAGAGAAAGCATGAAGAGATACTTGTTACCGAGATATCATTGGAAGGAAGTAATAGATACCAATTGAAGGTAGATAGTAGTTCATTGTTCATCCTAGCTTGACTCCAATATGCACATGGTGACAACACCATCCTTGAGAGTGAGCCGAGCATCCAATGCATCTCCAAAAGTTCCTAGAAGAACAACACAAACTAAACGGTACCCAAACTCGTCGGGACCAAATAGTTAGAAACACCAATACATAGGACAAACTCCACATAAATATATGCATATAGATATGATAATGAATTTCATGCACATCTCATCCAAATTGAGACTAGGTGGAGTTTCCCCTATATATTGAGTCAAAGAAAGAAAGCATGCCAAATGAAATACATGAAGTAAACATGCATTCTCAAGACTTTCAAAACCCGAAACCAAAAAGACAAAGAAATACCAAGTGAAAAGGATACTAAATGGAGAAATCATCACTTGAAAGATATCATTAAAGATACATCAAGGAATGAGATATCCATTGATACACACTAAACTAAAGATGTCAAACTCCCAAAGAGAGGATGGTTCCAAACAAACCAAGCCCTCAACAAAGTTTCATGATGGCACAAAGTACCAAAAAGAAATGGCTTGCCTTCCACCAAAACACACTTGATAAGGATCACAAGAAGAGTGTTCTAAAGAAAATAGAATAGCTCCCCCAGGAGTTGTGCATTATATAGGATTTGTATTTGAATACAAAACGCACAAGGTGGGATCACCGCTTTCACTATATCTAGAAAACACTAGTCAAGAACAAGAAATAAACAAGATCCACAAGTGGTATGGAAGACAACAGGAGTTGACACAATCCTTGGCAAGAGAAAAGGCAAGTAAAACAAAAAGCCGATGTAAAGATGATCAATAAATTCTACCACACATAAGACTACCAATTGTCAAAGACAAGAAGTATTTGGAAATAATTCCCGGTGGTAGATAACAAGGATATCCGACATCATCTTCACACCAACCACAAGCAGATTGCAACTTGTAGAGCTAACATGCCACCTAGGAACAAGATAATCTACAATATCAATTCTAGGTGACAATATGTCAAATGTACACATTTTCTAGGCTTGTAATATGCACTTAGCATATTACTCCCCCATAATGTGATACCAATAAGAACTTAACAAGAGGCAATAAGAGGAACAAACAAGAGATAATTAATGGACTATTTAGAATTTGAATTTCTCATGAGAGATATACCACCTAGCGACTAGGTAATATTGTAATATCAATACTAGATGGTATTCCTCATGTACACACATTCATAGGATTGTGAGCACATCACTCCCCCAAAATGTGATGTTCCATTAATCTCTCACACGAGCCAACTAGGATACAAACAAGAAGCATAAAGGCTCAACACACGACACACACGCACATGATGTGCAAACCAACACACACATACTTGATTGCTCAAGGTAAGCACGTTGGAATCACAACATATACAAACACATGCAAGGAACAAAACCAAAACATGCAAGGGGGCAAGTAACTTTCAAGGTAAACAATTTAAGTACAAGTTACCGCAAGGAGGCACATTGGATATAAGATAGAAACTTGATAATCCAATAAACTTGACTTGTGACAAAAAGAATGATGAAGTCCCCTTAATTCTTCATAATGTAGCCAAGTCTCCAATGCCCTCCAAAAACACCTATTGATCAAGTTTGAGATTGTTGGTCCCCAACCAAGTTGGGTCCTAAGAGGTTAGTCACAATAGGCTTGGCTACCCAAATGGTTCTTTTCTTGACACCACTTTGAGTACCAACAAACTTGGCACACACATTGCCAACCTTATCCTTCCCAAGAGAATAGATATCATCAATAATAATTGGGTTGGATAAGTTACCACTAGTGCATGAAGAAGCGAGGTGACCTTTCTCACGGCATAGGTAGCAACGTCTACTCTTCACTTTCTTCTCACTTGATCTCTCAACTTGAGAAGCATTAACTTGAGTCTTCTTGGGAAGAGGCCTTTATTCAACTTGAGGTTGAGCATGTGATTGAACTTGTGCCCTCTTCCCTTGTTGCTTGACACTAATGGCCTTCTTCTTCAATGGACAAGATCTAACATGATGCCCTTCTACTTTGCACTTGAAGCAAACAATCTTGGCCGAATTCTTGACTTGTTCTTGGCCCTTCTTTTTATTCATCTTGGACTTCTTCTTCTTATTGGAGTTGAATCCAAGTCCACCTTTGTCATTGGGGGATTTTTGCACACTCAAGATATTGTTGAGTGTGGATTTCCCTTCATGACACTTTTCCAAGTCTTTCTTCAAAGAAGTGACTTGGGCCTTGAGCTCTTTGATTTCCTCTACATGGTTAGTCTCGACACAAGTACTAGAGGAAGTATAAGCTTCATCGTTAGAGCAACAAGGCAAGGAAAGCAATTCATCACAAGATGTACCAACATTGTGAGTAGATGAATTACAAGGACTAGCACATGGCAATATACTATTTTGACTAGAAGTAGTGCTAGTATCCAGATGAGGCTCACTAGATGTTACCTTAGCAATCATGGCCTCATGAGCTATCTTTAGCACACTATGGGATACTAGAAGGCCATCATGAGAGCTTGAGAGTTTTTCATGACTTTCTTCCAATTTCCCATAATTGTTAGATAGCACCTCAAGTTGAGCCCGTAGCTCAACATTCTCCTTCAAAATGGATGCTTCACAAGTAATAGAGTTAGTAGCACAAGCATCATCATTTACAACAATAGGAGAGGACAACTTGGCAAGCTCTTTGAAATAAGAAGCTTCAAGTTGGGCATGAGACTCGGTGAGTTTGATGAGCTCACCCTTGATGACCCTTGAGCCATTTTCGAGGTGCTCAAAATCCTCAAGGAGTCTAGCATGAGCAACTTCAAGCTTAGCATTTTTAGTTTTAAAAACATTGGCCACCTCAAGGGCTCTATCAATAGATTCCTTCACTCTAGACAATTCTAGAGCAAAAGTCTCCTCAAGAGATTCCTTGGTGTTTTGTTCAAGTTCAAGAGCTTGAGAGAGGTCCGCAATCTCATTAGCGTAATCACGCCCATGACCTTCCATTTTATCAATGGTGACCTCATGCTCCTCAAGACGAGATTCCAACTCATCAATATATTTCTTGCTCTCAATAGCAATGGACATAATTTCCATGAAGTTGAACGAGGAATTTTATTTTATGAAGAGCTTTAAAACCATTTCCCCCTTAATTTTTAAGGAGGCAACATTATCATTCTCTTCATCATTATCCTCATCATCATTAGCATCAACATCATCATCAAGAGACATATTGGGGTACAAAGTAGGAGATACCTTTGACACCTTAGCCATAAGGCAAAACGCAATAGATGATGATGTAGGATCCCTTGAGGCACCACTAAACACCACATCTTGTTCCATGGAGTGTTCGGTTTCCTCTACATTGTTAGCACAACAATTCGAGGAAATAGATGCATTTTTATCATGGCAACAAGACATAGCAAGCATATCATCATGATATTTAGTCAAGCAATTTCTACATGATATGCAAGGACTATCAACACAAGCATGTGAAGCATTTGGAGTGCTCGAAGTGTTAAAGCCCAAAGAGGGAGCATTGCAATAATATAGTGATGAAGGATCATCCACAATAAGCATACTATCATCATTGCAATGACCAACACTACTCACCATATCATTACCTTGTGGCAAACCACATGTAGGTGAAGTAGAAGAAGTTGAGAATACTATATGACCGGAGGTGGAGGGAGAACAACCATCCCCACAAATCTTGGACACACCATATTTATCTTGAAGCTTTGTCCATAACTCATGAGCATCCCGGAATGGCATGAGTTCAAATATAACTACATTGCTCAAAGCATCGAAAAGCACATTAGAAGCTTGAGCATTGAGATAAGAGTTTTTCTCATCCTCTAAAGATAATCTTTGGGGATCCTTTGGAGGATAAAAACCCATATCTACAATTCGCTCTAAATTCGGGTCCATGACCCTAAAGAGATTAAGCATGCGAATTACCCAAACATCAAAATTTGTGCCATCGAAACTAAGAGTGTCAGAGAATCCTAATCCTCTAGTCGACATCTTTACTCTCTAGGCAGTTAAGCCCAACAAAGAGAGACGAGACTCTGATACCAATTGAAAGATCGTGGATGTCGCCTAGAGGGGGGGGGTGAATAGGCGTTTTAAAATAATTACAGTTTAGGATTGAACAAATGCGGAATAAACCTAACGGTTAATTTGTCAAGCACAAAACCTAAAGCAACTAGGCTCACCTATGTGCACCAACAACTTATGCTAAGCAAGATAAGCAACAATGTGATAGCAAGATATATGACAAAGAACAATATGGCTATCACAAAGTAAATGTAACGCCCTCGATGCGGCTATATCTCCCACGTGTCGAAGCACGACTTAGAGGCATAACCGCATTGAAAGCAATGTCGCAAGTGAGGTAATCTTCACACAACCCATTTAATACATAAGGGGAAAAGATACATAGTTGGCTTACAATCGCCACTTCACACAATTACATGAATAAAGCATTACATCATCCAGATACAATCAAGGTCCGACTACGGAACCAAAATAAAAGAAGAACCCCAAATGCGACAAAGGTCCCCAATCGACTCCAACTGGGCTCCACTACTGATCAACTAGAACGAAACAATACAAAGGGCAAGATCTTCAACGAGCTCCTCCTTGAGCTGGGTTGCGTCACCTGCTTGGTAACATGGGCACCTGCAAACTGGTTTTGGAAGTATCTGGTGAGCCACGAGGACTCAGCAATCCCATTACCATGGGTATCAAGACTAGCAAAGCTCAAAGGGTAAGGAATGGGTAAAGTGGTGAGGTTGCAGCAGCGACTAAGCAAGATATGGTGGCTAACATACGCAAATGAGAGCGAGAAGAGAAACAAGCGGAACGGTTGTGAAGCTAGCAATGATCAAGAGGTGATCCTGAACACCTACTTACGCCAAACATAACCCGAAACCGTGTTCACTTCCGGACTCCACGAGAAGAGACCATCACGGCTACACACTCGGTTGATGCGTTTTAATTCGGATCAAGTGTCAAGTTATCTACAACCGGACATTAACAAATTCCCATCTGCCACATAACCGCGGGCACGGCTCTCGAAAGTTTAAACCCTGCAGGGTGTCCCAACTTAGCCCATGACAAGCTCTCGCGATCATCGAAGAATAGACCTTCACCCAGACACTCCGATCGACTCGGTATCCGGTACATCAAGACATTTCGACAATGGTAAAACAAGACCAGCAAGACCTCCCGGCGTGTCGACATCCCGATAGTAGCCAGCAGATCTCGTCTCGAGCCACGACCGGATGAGCAATCCGCATAACTAAAACCAGACCTCAAGTTTCCACGAGGGGCGCCGCAAGGGTTTCTAGTTTGGACCAACACTTAGACAAGCATTGGCCCGGGGCTAAAATAAAGATGACCCTTGGGTTAATTACTCCCAAGGGAAAAATAGGTGGTGGTGAGGCAAATGGTAAAAGTCAATGTTGGGCCTTCTGGACAAGTTTTATTCAAAGCGAACTGTCGAGGGGTCCCATAAATCACCCGACCGCGTTAGGGACGCAAAATCCGGGAACATAACACCGGTATGACGGAAACTAGGGCGGCAAGAGTGGAACAAAACACCAGGCATAAGGCCGAGCCCAAGTATATAGATGCATTAATAATATAAGAGATATTGTGATATCCCAACAAAAATCCTGTCCGCCATGGAGAAATCTTCAACTTCACCTGCAACTAGCAACGCTATAAGAGGGGCTGAGCAAAGCGGTAACATAGCCAAACAACGGTTTGCTAGGAATGGTGTCAAAGGTTAGAGGTTCATGGCAATTTGGGATGGCTGGACAAACAGGTAATAGGTAGCGCAACATAGCGAAAGAACGAGGCAACTAGCATAGCAATGATAGTAGTGAGATCCAGGGTAGCGGTCATCTTGCCTGAAATCCCGCTAGGAAGAAGAACGAGTCCATGAAGAAGACAAACGGACGCAGTCGAACGAATCCTCACAACTCCGGAACGAGACCGAAGCTAACGAGAGAAACAAACCGGAAAGAAGCAAACAACATAGTAAACAACCATCACATAAGCATGGCATGATGCACAATCAAGGATGATGCATGTCCGGTTTAATGAGGCATGGCATGGCATGGCAAAGTGCAACAAACAACACTACAAATTAAGTGGAGCTCAATATGCAACGAGTTGCATATTGACGGAACACCATGACAAGTAATTTAGTTCGCTCTCGTTTAGGTACACAACAATGTTAAATGTTATTAACATGGCAAGGGGTGAAGCACAACAAAACTACCTACCTAGGCAAGTTTAAATGAGGCCGGAAACAACGAACAACAAGTCCGGAAAATCCCCATGTGCATATTTTAGATTCGGTACTGTTCTGCCCTAAACACAATTTTAGAGTTGTTAAATAATAAAAAAAAGTGCACCATGTTAAACTAGGCATTTTTCCACCCCATTTACATATAAAGTTTATTAAAATCGGAGTTACGGTTATTTAGTTACGAAATAAATCATTTTAACATGGCATAGGAGCAAATTAATGTAAACAACATTTTAAACATATTAAACATGGATGAAAGTGGCATATTGTTAAACTAGACAAAATTCTAAGCATTTTACATATATAAATTATTTACATCCGATGCACGGATTGTGAGTAATTAAATGCATGAAGTCTAGGGGGTTTTCTGCAAAACAGTAATTCGCTGGATAAATGCAAAAATGGCAGCAGCGGAAAAAAAACACTACGGGCCGAATCTGGGCGGACTGGGCCAACAGAGAGGCGATGGGGGAGGCATCTCACCATGGGCCTTGGCCCGGAAGGTGGAGGAGGCTGCAGCGGGCCTCGGGCGAGGCCGTGGCCCAATAGACGCGATGGGCCGGCCTAGGAGGGGCGCAGGGGCGTCGTCTCCTCGACCCCGAGCGAGACCAGGGCGGCGGCGGTCTTCTCCGGCGACGGGGAGGTGCTCCGGCGAGGGGCGGAGGCCGAGGATGGCCGGAATGGGGAGATCCGGGGGCGGGGATCCCGGATCCGGCGAAGATCGAGGCCGGACGGCGAAGCTTCATGGGGCGGCGAGGATCTGCGAGAGAGAGAGGCCGTGAGGGAGAGAGAGGGAAAAGGGAAGAAGAGAGAGGGCGGGGGACTGGGTCCGGCGGGCGGGGCTGCCCGGGTGGCGGGCGGCGACTATGAGGCGGCAGATCGGCGAAGCGGGCGGACGGCCACGCAATGGGGCGCTGCTGGGGAGGCGCCGGGCGAAGCGAAGGGAGCCGGGCCCAGATGGGTTTCAAGCGGGCTGGGGACGGCTGGGCTGGCGCTGAGAGCGCGAGGAACAGTGGCGAGCGAGAGTGGGCGAGGAGGCTTGGGCGGCGACGGCTGGCCAATTGGGTGGCGCCAAGTGGCGTGGTGGCTGGCAGCGCCAGATCCGAGGGAGGGAGGCGCTGATTTCAAGGAGGAGGCGGTGGGAGGTAGGGAAGGCTAGGGATGCCCAAAATGGAAGGAAGGGTGCTATTTATAGAAAAAGGGGTTAGGGTTGGGGGTTTAGGAGGGGTTTCGGACCCTCAGATCGCGATCGTGCGGCTCCGGACAGAGGGGGAACTAGGTGGGCTGCAGGTGGGGTTAGTGGGCTGTGTTTAGAAGGCCTTGGGCAAAGGGGAGAGAAGGGAAGTGCAGCCCGACAACTGTTTCCGGAGACCGAAAACGTCCGACGATTAAACCGACTATATTGCGGTTGTAGGTTTAACGGTTGGGCAGTCAAACGAACTCTGAATGCGACGAAACTTGGCAGGCGGCCTGTCTATAAGACCGCACGACAAGTTGCATCCCATTCCGAGAACATTTTTATGCCACTTATAAAATAATAATTCGGACGTGCCACGGGCGCGTGCGAGTGTGAAAGGGCTCGGAACGGACAACGGAGAGAAGCGACGGAACCCGAACGGATGCAAGTTTTATGAAAACGATGCCGATGCAATGCGCATGATGCTATGAGATGAGATGCATAACAAGAACAAAATGCAAAACAACAGACAAAAACCCTACCACGGAGAAAATAATATATCGCATCTCCGGAAAAGGCAGGAGTTGGAGTTACGAATATGGAAAGCTACATCCGGGGCGTTACAGTAAAGTGCATAAGTAAAGGGCTCGGGTAAGAGATAACCGAGGCACGAGGAGACGATGATGTATCCCGAAGTTCACACCCTTGCGGATGCTAATCTCCGTTTGGAGCGGTGTGGAGGCACAATGCTCCCCAAGAAGCCACTAGGGCCACAGAATCTCCTCACGCCCTCGACAATGCAAGATGCCGTGATTCCACTAAGGGACCCTTGAGGGCGGTCACCGAACCTGCACAAATGGCGACCCTTGGGGCGGTCACCAACCCAGACACTTTGGCAACCCTTGGGGCGGTCACGGTACCGTCAAAATGCTCGGGCGATCTCCACAACCTAATTGGAGACCCCGACGCTGCCGGAGCTTTACACCACAATGATTGAGCTCCAAACACCACCAACCGACTAGGGCGCCTAAGCACCCAAGATGAACAAGCTCAAGGGCACCAAGCACCCAAGAGTAATAAGCTTCTCAACTTGTAACTTCCACGTATCACGTGGAGAACTCAAACCGATGCACCAAATGCAATGGCAAGGGCACACGGAGTGCCCAAGTCCTTCTCTCTCAAATCCCACCAAGCAACTAATGCTAGGGAGGAAAATGAGAGGAAGAACAACAAGGAGAACACCAAGAACTCCAAGAACTAGATCCAAGAGGTTCCCCTCACATAGAGGAGAAAGTGATTGGTGGAAATGTGGATCTAGATCTCCTCTCTCTTTTCCCTCAAAAACTAGCAAGAATCCATGGAGGGGTTGAGAGTTAGCAAGGTCGAAGAAGGTCAACAATGGGGGAAGAACACGAGCTCAAAGGATAAGGTTCAATGGGGAAGAAGACCCCCTTTTATAGGTGGGGAAAAAACCAACCGTTATGCTCACAGCCCGCATCGAGCGGTAGTACCACTTGACATCACGGTACTACCGCTAGGGGTAGCGGTACTACTGCTAGGGGTAGCGGTACTACTGCTTGCGAGCGGTACTAAAAAATTACATCCGTGCCTACCACCGCTGGACTTGTGACGAGATTTTGGTCCCGAGCGGAAGTAGCCACGGAAGTAGCCGTGGTTGTACCGCTCTAGAACGGTAGTAAAAAAATTACATCCGCTCTAGTCGCGGTAGTACCGCTGCAGCCTTCACCAAAACAGCCACAACTTTTGCAAACGGACTCCGAATTCGATGAAACCAAGTTTGTTGGAAAGCTAGCGACAAGGGCTAACACAATCTTGAAAGAAATACCAATAATAAGCAAATGATAAAAGGCCCAAAAGAAAATGGTGAGAACCCTTCCTCGGAGAAGACCGGTAAAACCTCCAACACCGAAAACATCATAGAAGACGCATGCAAACTCCATTTTCGATGAACTTAAGCTTGTCATAAAGATGACCATAAGCTCTAAGACTCACAAAGAGAATCAAACAAGAACCAAGAAACATGATGAAAGGATGCAATGGTTTGAGCTCTCGACGAATGATACGATCAAGCTACTCACTTGAGAGCCCCCCTTGATAGTACGGCTATCGATCCTATAACCCGGTCTCCCAACTACCACCATGAGACCGGTAAAATAGAAAACCTATCAAGGGCAAACCTTTGCCTTGCACATGGTCCACTTGAGCTAGATGATGACGATCTTGACTCCCTCAAGTTGGACCACCTTTCTTGATTGCATTGGCTCGATGAAGACTAGATGATTGCTCCCCCATAGTTCACTATGGGTGAGCGACTCTTGACACATCTTCACAAGTCCATTGACACCACAATGGATGGCAAGATTCAAACTTGATTGCTCCCCCATACTCCATTATGGGTGAGCCACTCTTTGTGTTGCTCCACTTGAACTTGCACACTGCAAACTTGATGACGATCACCACTTGATGTCATCCTCCATGGGTTGTATGGGATCTTCCTCTTGACGCAAGACCATGGAAACATACCTAACCCCACAAAGAACTCTCACGTAGACCATGGGTTAGTACACAAAGCGTAATGGACAATGCTTACCATACCATGGGAACACTTGGTCCCACTCGGTACATCTTCTATGCTTTGTGAGTTGATCAACTTGATTCACTCTTGACTTAGTCTTGATCAACCTTGAATCTTTCCGACTCTCTTCCTTTGGATGATGTCTTGAAGGTAAATATGAATGATCACACAATCTTCTTCTTCAAGACATGCTTGCAATAAGCTCAACACTCACATGACCAATCTTTGGATAATTCCTTAATAGCACCTTAGTCAACCCATAAACTCCTTGAAACCAACACATGGACTTCAAGAAATGCCTATGGAAACATCCTTCAAATATAACTCGATGCAACCATTAGTCCATAGAGAATGTCATCAATTACCAAAACCAAACATGGGGGCACCGCATGTTCTTTCAGTAGTAGATGCAGGCAGGAGTCGGTCTACTTGACACAGACATGATGCCTATGTTCATGATCATTGCCTTAAATATCATCATAACTATGCGCTTTTATATCAATTGCTCGGCCGTAATTTGTTCACCCACCGTAATATTTACTATCTTGAGAGAAGCCACTAGTGAAACCTATGGCCCCCGGGTCTCTTTTCCATTATATTGAATCTCGTTTACATCTTGCTAGTTTCTGATCTACTATTTTGCAATCTTTACTTTCCGATCTATAAATCAAAAAATACAAAAAATATTTACTTTACCGTTTATCTATCTCTATCAGATCTCACTTTTCCAAGTGACTGCTACGTCTTGAGTTTGCGTTGGTTTTCCTCGAAGAGGAGAGGGTGATGCAGCAAAGTGTAGCGTAAGTATTTCCCTCAGTTTTGAGAACCAAGGTATCAATCCGGTAGGAGGCTCCTCAAAAGTCCCACGCACCTACACAGACAAACTGAGAAATCGCAACCAACACAATAAAGGGGTTGTCAATCCCTTCATGGCCACTTGCGAAAGTGAGATCTAATAAAGATAGTATGATAAGATAAATATATTTTTGGTATTTTGTAATATAGATGCAAAAAGTAAAGATGCAAATAAAGTAGATGGAAAGAAAATATGATAAGAGATAGACCCGGGGGCCATAGGTTTCACTAAAGGCTTCTCTCGAGATAGCATAAGTATTACGGTGGGTGAACAAATTACTGTCGAGCAATTGATAGAAAAGCGCATAGTTATGAGATTATCTAGGCATGATCATGTATATAGGCATCACGTCCGTGACAAGTAGACCGACTCCTGCCTGCATCTATTAGTATTACTCCACACATCGACCGCTATCCAGCATGCATCTAGAGTATTAAGTTCATAAGAACAGAGCAATGCATTAAGCAAGATGACATGATGTAGAGTGATAAACACATGCAATATGATATAAACCCCATCTTCTTATCCTCGATGGCAACAATACAATACGTGTCTTGCAACCCTTTCTGTTACTGGGTAAGAACACCGCAAGATTGAACCCAAAGCTAAGCACTTCTCCCATGGCAAGAAAGACCAATCTAGTAGGCCAAACCAAACTGATAGTTCGAAGAGACTTGCAAAGATAACTCAATCATACATAAAAGAATTTAGAGAATATTCAAATATTATTCATAGATAAACTTAATCATAAACCCACAATTCATCGGATCTCGACAAACACACCGCAAAAAGAGTTTACATCGAATAGATCTCAACAAGAGAGGGGAGAACATTATATTGAGATCCAAAAAGAGAGAAGAAGCCATCTAGCTAATAACTATGGACCCGTAGGTCTGTGGTAAACTACTCACAACTCATCGGAGGGGCAAGGATGTTGATGTAGAGGCCCTCCGTGGTTGCGTCCCCCTCCGGCAGAGTGCCGGCAAGGGCTCCAAGATGGGATCTCGCAGATACAGAAGGTTACGGCGGTGGAAATTGTGTTTCGTGGTGCTCCTGGATGTTTTCGGTGTACGTAGGTATATATAGGAGGAAGAAGTACGTCGGTGGACGCCCGAGGGGCCCACGAGACAGGGGGGCGCGTCCTGGGGGGGCCTCCTATCTCGTGGGGCCCTCGGAGCTTTCATGACTTGCACTCCAAGCTCTCCGGATCAGATTTGTTCCAAAAATAACGCTCCCGAAGGTTTCATTCCATTTGGACTCCGTTTGATATTCCTTTTCTTTGAAATACTGAAATAGGCAAAAAAACAGCAATATGGGCTGGGCCTTCGGTTAGTAGGTTAGTCCCAAAAATGATATAAATGTGTAAAGTAAAGCCCATAAACATCCAAAAGGGGTAATATAATAGCATGGAAAAATTAAAAATTATAGATACGTTGGAGACCTATCAAGCATCCCCAAGTTTAATTCCTGCTCGTCCTCGAGTAGGTAAATGATAAAAAAGAAATTTTTGATGTGGAATGCTACCTAGCATAATTTATAATGTAATTTTCTTTCTTGTGGCATGAATGTTCAGACCCAAATGAATACAAAATAAAAGTTCATATTGACATAAGAAATAGTAATACTTCAAGCATACTAATCAAAGTAATCATGTCTTCTCAAAATAACATGGCTAAAGAAAGTTATCCCTACAAAATCATATAGTCTGGCTATGCTCTATCTTCATCACACAAAGTATTTAATCATGCACAACCCCGATGACAAGCCAAGCAATTGTTTCATACTTTAATAATCTCAAACTTTTTCAACTTTCACGCAATACATGAGCGGGAGCCATGGACATAACACTATATGTGGAATAGAATGGTGGTTGTGGAGAAGACAAAAAAGGAAAGATAGTCTCACATCAACTAGGCGTATCAACGGGCTATGAAGATGCCCATTAATAGATATCAATGTGAGTGAGTAGGGATTGCCATGCAACGGATGCACTAGAGCTATAAATATATGAAAGCTCAATAAAAGAAACTAAGTGGGGTGCATCCAACTTGCTTGCTCACGAAGACCTAGGGCACTTTTGAGGAAGCCCATCATTGGTATATACAAGCCAGGTTCTATAATGAAAAATTCCCACTAGTGTATGAAAGTGACAACATATGAGACTCTCTAACATGAAGATCATGGTGCTATTTTGAAGCACAAGTGTGGAAAAAGAGATAGTAGCATTGTCCCTTCTCTCCTTTTCTCTCTTTTTATTTTTTCTTTCTTTTCCTTTTTTTCTTTTTTTTCTTTTTCTTTGGCCTTTTTTTGGCCTTTCTCTTTTTTTCTTCCTTTTTTTCTTTTTGTAAAGTCCGAAGTCTCATCCCGACTTGTGGGGGAATCATAGCCTTCATCATCCTTTCCTCACTAGGACAATGCTCTAATAATGAAGATCATCACACTTATATGGATTTACAACTCAAAGTTAGAACAAGATATGACTCTATATGAATGCCTCCGGCAGTGTACCGGGATATGCAATGAATCAAGAGCGATATGTATGAAAATTATGAAGGTGGCCTTGCCACAAATATAATGTCAACTACATGATCATGCAAAAAGCAATATGACAAAAGTAATGTGTGTCATATGAACGGAACGGTGGAAAGTTGCATGGCAATATATCTCGGAATGGCTATGGAAATGCCATAATAGGTAGATATGGTGGCTGTTTTGAGGAAGGTAAATGGTGGGTGTATGGTACCGGCGAAAGTTGCGCGGTACAAGAGAGGCTAGCAATGGTGGAAAGGTGCGTATAATCCATGGACTCAACATTAATCAAAATAACTCATATACTTGTTGCAAAAATTTAGAAGTCATCAAAACCCAAAGTACTACGCGCATGCTCCTAGGGGGATAGATTGGTAGGAAAAGACCATCGCTCGTCCCCGACCGCCACTCATAAGGAAGACAATCAATAAATAAAATTGTGCTCCAACTTCATCACAAAGCGGTTCACCATACGTGCATGCTATGGGAATCACAAGCTTCAACACAAGCATTATTTAAATTCATAATCACCCAACTAGCATGACTTTAACATTACTACCTCCATATCTCAAAACAATTATCAAGCATCAAATTGATCATAGCATCCAATTCACTTTCTATGATAGTTTTTATTATACCCAACTTGGATGCTCATCATTCTGGGACCAACTTTATGATAATAGCAAATATCATGCTGTTCTAAAAGACTCTCAAACTTATATAAGTGAAGCATGAGAGACTAGCAATTTCTTCAAAATTAAGACGCCACCGTGCTCTAAAAGATATAAGTGAAGTACTAGAGCAAAAACTATCAAGCTCAAAAGATATAAGTGAAGCACATAGAGTATTCTAGCAAATTCTAATCAAATAGGCTTCTCCCAAAAGGTGTGTACAGCAAGGATGATTATGGTAAACTAAAAAGCAAAGGCTAATATAATACACGACGATCCAAGCAAAACACATATCATGTGGCGAATAAAAATATAGCTCCAAGTAAAGTTATCAATGAACGAAGACGAAAGAGGGGATGCCTTCCCGGGGCATCCCCAAGCTTAGACTTTTGGATATTCTTGAATATCTTGGGGTGCCATGGGCATCCCCAATCTTAGGCTCTTGCCACCCTTTATTCCATAGTCCATAAAAGCTTTACCCAAAACTTGAAAACTTCACAACACAAAACTCAACAGGAAATCTTATAAGCTCCGTTAGTGAAATAAAACAAAACCACCACATAAGGTACTGCAATGAACTCATTATTTATTTATATTGGTGTTAAACCTACTGTATTCCAACTTCTTTATGGTTTATAAACTAATTTACTAGCCATAGATGCATTGAAATAAGCAAACAACACACGAAAAACAGAATCTGTCAAAAACAGAATAGTCTGTAGCAATCTGTAACTAACACAAACTTCTGGAACTCTAAAAATCCTACCAAAATAGGAAGTTCTGTACAATTAGTTTATTGAACAGCATCAAAAAGAATCAACGCAAAAGCACGTTCCTGTGATTTAACAAAACTAAATTCGTGTGCGAAAAGTTTCTGTTTTTCAGCAGAATCAAATCAACTATCATCATAGGTTATCCTATAGGTTCTACTTGGCACAAACACTAATTAAAAGATAAAAACACATCTAAACAGAAGGTATATGCAAGATTTATTACTAAACAGGAGCTAAAGCAAAAAACATAAAGAAAAATGGGGTTGCCTCCCAACTAGCGCTATCGTTTAACGCCCCTAGCTAGGCATAAAAGCAAAGATAGATCTAACGAGTGCCATCTTTGGCACTAAATTCATAAGTAGCACACATGATAGATTCATAAGGTAATTTGACTTTCTTTCTTGAAAAGTGCTCCATGCCTTTATTTAATGGAAATTGGAATCTAATATTCCCTTCATTCATATCAATAATCGCACCAATCGTTCTAAGGAAAGGTCTACCAAGAATAATAGGGCAAGAAAGATTGCAATCTATATCAAGAACGATAAAATCTACGGGCACCAAATTTCTATTTGCAATGATAAGAACATCATTGATCCTTCCCATAGGCTTTTTAATGGTGGAACCCGCAAGGTGCAAATTTAAAGAGCAATCATCAAGATCATGGAAACCTAGAATATCACATAAAGTTTTCGGAATCGTGGAAACACTAGAACCCAAATCACACAAAGCAAAACACTCATAATCTTTAATTTTAATTTTTATAGTAGGTTCCCACTCATCATTAATTTTTCTAGGTATAGAAACTTCCAAATTAAGTTTTTCATCATAAGATTGCATCGAGGCATCAACAATATGTTTGGTAAAAGCTTTATTTTGACTATAAGCATGAGGAGAATTAACAATGGATTGCAACAAGGAAATACAACCTTTTAAAGAGCAATGATCATAATCAAATTCCTTGAAATCCGAGATAGTAAGTTCAATATTATTAGAAGTAGAGGATTCTCCAATCTCACTTTTACCAAATTTAACATCAAGATCTAAAGACTCCGAATTTTTGGGACGCCTTCTAGGCAAAGTTGATTCCTCATCACTCCCATAATCATCAAAATTCATATTGCAAAACATAAATCTAATCGGAGACACATCAATAACTTTAAGATCATTATCATTATTTTCACTGAGACTAGAGGAACACGCTTTTATAAAGCTTTCTTTTTTAGCACGCAATCTAGCGGTTCTTTCCTTGCACTCGTCAATGGAAATTCTCATTACTTTGAGAGACTCATTGATATCATGCTTAGGAGAAGAAGATCCAAGTTTAAGAGAATTAACATCAAGCGAAAGTCTATCAACGTTCCTAGCCAAATCATCAACTTTGAGCAATTGTTCTTCAAGCAAAGCATTAAAATTCTTTTGAGAAATCATAAACTCTTTCACACTGTCCTCAAAATCAGAGGGCATCTTATTAAAATTACCATAAGAATTATTGTAGGAATTTCCATAATTATTAGAGGGATTACTAGGGAACGGTCTAGCATTAAAATTTCCTCTATAAGCGTTGTTCCCAAAACTATTCCTACCAACAAAATTCACATCCATAGATTCATTATTATTCTCAATCAAGGAAGACAAAGGCATATCATTGGGATCAAGAGGAGTATTTTTAGTAGCAAACATCTTCATAAGTTCATCCATCTTTCCACTCAAAACATTGATTTCTTCTATAGCATGCACTTTTTTACTAGAAGATCTTTTGGTGTGCCATTGAGAATAATTAGCCATAATATTATCAAGCAATTTATAGCATCTCCTAACGTAATTTCCATAAACGTGCCTCCCGCGGCCGAATCTAAGAGATTTCTAGAAGCAAAGTTCAAACCGGCATAAAATTTTTGTATGATCATCCATAAATTCAAACCATGAGTAGGGCAATTGCGGAGCATCAATTTCATTCTTTCCCAAGATTGGGCAACATGCTCATGATCAAGTTGTTTAAAATTCATAATATCGTTCCTAAGAGTGATGATCTTAGAGGGAGGAAAATACTTAGAGATAAAAGCATATTTGCACTTGTTCCAAGAATCAATACTATTTTTAGGCAAAGACGAAAACCAAACTTTAGCACGATCTCTAAGTGAAAACGGAAATAACTTCAATTTAACAATATCATTATCTGTATCTTTCTTCTTTTGCATATCACACTAATCAACAAAGTTGTTTAGATGAATAGCGGCATCTTCACTAGGAAGGCCGGCGAATTGATATTTCATAACAAGATTCAGCAAAGCGGTATTGATTTCACAAGACTCATCATTATTAAGAGGAGCAATCGAAGTACTAAGGAAATCATTATTATTGGTATTCGAGAAGTCACACAACTTGGTATTATCTTGTGCCATGGCAACAAGTAATCCAACACACAAGTAAACAGAAAAATGGTAAGAAAAAGAGAGGAGGAGATTGGGAAAGAGAGGGCGAATAAAACGGCAAGGGTGAAGTGGGGGAGAGGAAAACGAGAGGCAAATGGCAAATAATGTAAATGCGAGGGAGATGGGTTTGTGATGGTTACTTGGTATGTCTTGACTTGAGCGAAGACCTCCCCGGCAACGGCGCCATAAATCCTTCTTGCTACGTCTTGAGCTTGTGTTGGTTTTCCTCGAAGAGGAGAGGGTGATGCAGCAAAGTGTAGCGTAAGTATTTCCCTCAGTTTTGAGAACCAAGGTATCAATCCAGTAGGAGGCTCCTCAAAAGTCCCACGCACCTACACAAACAAACTGAGAACTCGCAACCAACGCAATAAAGGGGTTGTCAATCCCTTCACGGCCACTTACGAAAGTGAGATCTAATAAAGATAGTATGATAAGATAAATATATTTTTGGTATTTTGTAATATAGATGCAAAAAGTAAAGATGCAAATAAAGTAGATGGAAAGCAAATATGATAAGAGATAGACCCGGGGGCCATAGATTTCACTAGAGGCTTCTCTCGAGATAGCATAAGTATTACGGTGGGTGAACAAATTACTGTCGAGCAATTGATAGAAAAGCGCATAGTTATGAGATTATCTAGGCATGATCATGTATATAGGCATCACATCCATAACAAGTAGACCGACTCCTGCCTGCATTTACTACTATTACTCCACACATCGACCGCTATCCAGCATGCATCTAGAGTATTAAGTTCATAAGAACAGAGCAACGCATTAAGCAAGATGACATGATGTAGAGGGATAAACACATGCAATATGATATAAGCCCCATCTTGTTATCCTTGATGGCAACAATACAATACGTGTCTTGCAACCCTTTCTGTCACTGGGTAAGAACACCGCAAGATTGAACCCAAAGCTAAGCACTTCTCCCATGGCAAGAAAGACCAATCTAGTAGGCCAAACCAAACTGATAATTCGAAGAGACTTGCAAAGATAACTCAATCATACATAAAAGAATTCAGAGAAGATTCAAATATTATTCATAGATAAACTTAATCATAAACCCACAATTCATCGGATCTCGACAAACACACCGCAAAAAGAGTTTACATCGAATAGATCTCCACAAGAGAGGGGGAGAACATTGTATTGAGATCCCAAAAGAGAGAAGAAGCCATCTAGCTAATAACTATGGACCTGTAGGTCTGTGGTAAACTACTCACAACTCATCGGAGGGGCAAGGATGTTGCTGTAGAGGCCCTCCGTGGTTGCTTCCCCCTCCGGTAGAGTGCCGGCAAGGGCTCCAAGATGGGATCTCGCGGATACAGAAGGTTACGGCGGTGGAAATTGTGTTTCATGATGCTCCTGGATGTTTTCGGGGTACGTAGGTATATATAGGAGGAAGAAGACGTCGGTGGACGCCCGAGGGGCCCACGAGTTAGGGGGCGCGCCCTAGGGGGGCGCCCTCCTATCTCGTGGGGCCCTCGGAGCTTTCTTGACTTGCACTCTAGGCTCTCCGGATCACATTTGTTCCAAAAATAATGCTCCCAAAGGTTTCATTCCGTTTGGACTCCGTTTGATATTCCTTTTCTTCGAAATACTGAAATAGGCAAAAAAACAGCAATATGTGCCGGGCCTCCGGTAACTAGGTTAGTCCCAAAAATGATATAAATGTGTAAAATAAAGCCCATAAACATCCAAAAGGGGTAATATAATAGCATGGAACAATCAAAAACTATAGATACGTTGGAGACGTACTAGTGACCTTGAAGGGATTGGCAACCCCTTTATCGTGTTGGTGCAAGTTGTTAATTGTTTGTGCAGGTATTCAGTGACTTGTGCGTTGTCTCCTACTGGATTGATACCTTGGTTCTCAAAACCGAGGGAAATACTTACGCTACTTTGTTGCATCACCCTTTCCTCATCAAGGGAAAACCAACTCAAGCTCAAGAGGTAGCAGGGTGCCACAGAGGGCCCGCCACAACAAATAATATAAACCAATGGTGGGCCATAAGGACGGCCTGCCACTCCTGTGATTCTACTAGTGGCGGGCGGGCGCCCATCGCTTGTGCCATTATAGCAGTGGTGGGAGGTTAGTGGCGGGCGCTCATGGGAGCCCGGCCAGCCACTGCTGGCCTTTTGGCGCCCGCCACTGCTAGGTATTCCTGGAGTAGTGAAATGACCTGCAAAGAATTGTGGGTCTTCCCTCTATTTAAAACACAGGCATTTATGCAAGTTCCATAATGCCCAAAGGAAAACATACACTTCCTCATGGATGCTAGTCCCACCTAGCAAGTTATGGAACAAATTTCCTACACTAGTTAATGGCGACAAATTAAAGGCAAACAAGGATTATACATGAAATAAGAGCGGTAAAGGAACATTAACAAAAATATGATGATTTGTTTACTCTCCATCACAAAATCAACATTTTCTACTACCTTGTTAACTGTGGTTTGCCACATTATCCTTGTTAAGAAAACACGTTTGTGTCAAAACATTCTTTTTAATATTTAGCAGAACTTTAGTTTTCCAAATGTTGTGTTTATGGAAGACAGTTCAGATATTCAATAAGGTTAATATACATGGATATAAAAAAGAATACATTAGAAGAATGTATACACCAGCGAAAGGAATTCGTATCATTAGTTAAGTTGGCTACATCAACAGTCGAACTAAATCCATGTCACCCACTTATCCCCGACTAAGGCACATCGAAACTATATGTTGAACAAACTTGTCTCTAATACTATATGAACATAATTCCCTTTTTGTTGCACAATATTATAAAGGTTGAGTATTATAAAGCTAAGGATGTATTCACAATGGTGAATACTAACAGAAACTCGTAGTCCTCCCATTAGCTACCTTAAACAACCTCCAAGAAAGTTTACTCGCATCAATTAAATGACACGCAATTGCTTATTTGTGGGAAATATTGTTTGTACAAGTAGTATCTAGTCATATAGGGTAATTCATTTAGTTGCATATTTAGAGAACTTATAATTATGCTTAAAAAACTAAAAAAACTTGTTAGCTGCCTATTTAGCTCCACACGAGTTTAAAACTTGTTACCCGCCTATTTAACTCCACTCCAATCAACATTTTTTATCCTTTATAAAGAGTGATGTAATATCAAGAGACAACAACCCACAATGATTCATTCTTCTCTTCTCGCTCTTCTCCTTTTACATCATCCAGATACTCATTACCTTGAGATAGATGACCACACCTGCCGAGTGGTCACCATGACTCGGGGTTCAATCTTCAATTCTTTACTACTCCCTCCATTCCACAATGTAGTGCATACAGATATTTCGAGAAGTTAAACTTTACTAACTTTGAACAAATTTGTAGACAAAAAAATACATCTAGAGTACCAAATACATTTCATTAGATGCATCACAAGACATACTTTCGTATTGTATGTATTTGGTGTTGTAGATACATAAATTTGGTCAAATTTGTAAAGTTTGACTTTAAAAAACCTATAAGAACTACATTATGGAACAGTGGGAGTATATGACACCCTTGCGGGGATGTTTTGTAATATACTTCAGTGATATTTGAAGATATTCAGAGTAATAATATGAGAACTAAAACATAAATACATATGATTTATTGTGTTTGATTATTTTATAATGATACAATACTTATATTAAATATAAATATCATAATAGAATGGAGATTTTCATGCATGTTTGCATGTTGAAGTGACTTTTCTATGATTGGTTCTGTGTTATGTTGCTCATGATGAGATGTCATGCTTGCATGTTAAGAGAAATAGTTTAATGGGGGGTAACTATTTGGATAGAGAAGATATGCATTGAGAACATTCAAGGGCACTTCTCTGAGATCATTGGTAAGGCTCTGATGAACCAAATGGATTTCAACTGACAGGATCTCAACCTCGCAATTGCGACTTGCACGACCTTGACGCACCATTCACCGAGGAGTAGGTATGTGATGCTATTCACCATATGCCTAGTGACAAGGCTCCGGACCAGACGGTTTCACCGATGCTTTCTTTAAGCAATGTTTGGTGATCATTAAAAAAGATTTCATGAGGGCTATCAACCACTTTGGCAACCTGCATGACGCCAACCTTCCTTGGCTCAACTCTGCCAACATCCTGATGTTGCCTAAAAAAGAGGGTGCAGAAGGTGTGGCCGATTGTAGACCTGTTAGCCTCATTTACGCATTTGCAAAGATTATAGCCAAAATTCTAGCCATGCGGCTAGGTTTCACATGAGCACCCTCATTTTCAAAGCCCAAAGTGCTTTCATCAAGAGGAGGAGAATCCATGATAAATGCATGTATGTGCGCAATCTCGAGCAGAGGCTTCACAAGAGAAAAAACTTTCCTATTGTTCAAGCTCGATATCTGAAAGGCGTTTGACTTGGTTCGTTGGGAGCACCTTCTTTATATACTCCAATGTAGGGGCTTCCCTAGCAAGTTCAGAGATTGGATTGTTGCTTTGTTGCACTCCTCGTCATCCCGAATGTTTCTCAATGGTGTGGCCAACCCCCATCAAGCATGGCCGAGGCTTACGTTGTGGATCCGCCATCCCCATTTCATCATTGCTATCGACCTTCTTCAACACATCCTTGACTTGGTAACATCGCATGGCCTCCTTCAAGGTTGGGAGCCGGGGAGCCATCATGAGATCTTGATTATATGCGGACGACACACCATATTTATGGAACCAATCAAGAATAACATTGATAACTTTGCTTGCATACTCCGTTGCCTTGGGGAGGTCACCAGTCTACCCATCAACTTCCAACAGTGTCGTCACCCCCATTCAATGCTCTAATTAAAAATTTGATGGCATCCTCGTGAGTCTTCCGGCCACCCGCACCTCCTTCCATAACAAGTACTTGGTCCTTGCTCTCTCGGTTTGGCAACTTAAGAGAAGGGATTTTCAATTCATTGATGACAAGATTGCTAAGAGGCTCGGACAGAAGGAACATCACCACCATGGTCCGTGGTGCGCGTGTCAAGTCCGTGCTTACCTACCAAGTTATCTACCGCATCACTCCACTCATCCTGACCTCCGAGTAGGCTTCATAGTATTAACAAAGTTGAACGAGCATTGCTTTGGTATGGAATGAGAAAGACAACAGGTGCCCAATGCAAGGTCAATTGGGACACCATTTGCCGCCCATATGGCTTTGGGCGGCTAGGTGTGCAAAACCTATTCAAGTCCGTCAGTGCTCTTTTTTATGATGGTTTTGGTTCAAATGGAAGCAACTGACCAAGATGTGGGTTGGTATGGGAAGCCCTTGTGATGACTTGGACCATGATTTGTTCTACGCCTCCACTATTATTAGCATTGGTAATGCAGGGCGTGCCTCCTTTTGGGATTCTCCGTGAGTTAATGGCATATGCCCTAGCGAGATTGCACCGTTGATCTTTGAGTCCCGTTGCAAGCATTGCAAGGTGGTCGAGGCTTCGAAAGATGGTGCTTTGCTCTCTAAAATAAAGCTTCCCACCCTTTGGAAGATGGGCCATATTTGCCAATTGTCTATCTTTGTGTGAACTTGTGGGATTTTTAGCGATCCATGAGGGCACTGAGGATGACATAATTTGGAAGCAAACTTCTAGTGGACACGACTCGGCGACATCCACATATATGTTGCAATTCCTAGGAGTCACCTCCCCCATCCTCGAGCACATGGTTTGGAAGGTTGGGCATCTTTGTTGGTCTATTTTGTGCATGGTTGGCCATCCAAAATTGAATTTGAACCACCGACGGAAGCGTGGGTAACGAATTGTGTTTTATGCCCCCTTCGCAAGAGGGAGAATGAAACCATCAAGCATCTCTTCTTCAAGTGTCGGTTCTCCGTCAAGCGTTGGGGCATGATTAAAGCATGGATATTTCCTTTTCCTCTTCCCATTCAAACTTCTGCGGGTTTCCCCGTAATAGGAAGATCTCCAACTTCACGCCATTGGCATCTCCTCTTGGGGTGTGACACATTCCATCAAGGAGTGTGGACCGGCATGTCGGAAGCGCATATACCAAATTTGAAGGCCATGGATTCTCTCAATATGCTCCCATTTTGACCTATTTGGAATGAGCACATCATGCGAAGTAATGAATCTAAACAATAAAACGAAGTAGAAGTGAAAAGCTTCTCTAATATATTTATATATTTCTTTGCTCGGTTTTCTCCTTTAATGTCCCTCTCCATTATTATTCATAGTAATGTGCTCCTCGCTGAGCTTTATGATTTCCATTATTGCTACATTCTTTGAAGAAAGAGTAGGTTCTGCTATTTAAGACTTAGAGGAAGTGATTTCCGGAAACTAGCAGACCAAGCTAATCAACAAGGAAAACCTGTCAATCAAGGAAGCCATCAAGCAAACCTTTAATAAGCATCTCTAGAGCAATCACAGCGCTCATCCCTTGCTTGTTCTTGAGCGCGCAAGGCGCTCAAGACGGTGGTTCTTGCTTTAAAAAGGGGCTAAAGCACTCCAGCTTTGAGGTTGGAGTTTGGAACTTCAAAACTACAGGTTTTAGCCCTCCTGCTGGGTGGGCGCTTCGAGTTTTCCGCCACAAGTCCACGCCTCCACCTATACTCCTTGCTAGCATCAAGGAAGAAGCCGCCCATTGGTCCATCGTGGGAGCCAAACACTTGGGGAAATCAAGCTGGAAGAGTGAGCGCTTTGTTGTAACAGTGTCATTTACAAAACTCTCATTCCTTAATTAATGAATCAGGTAGGTCTTTTGCCTCGGTTTTAATAAAAATAATAATACAAATACACCAACACAGCGGATCTGCCGCATAACGCCACAACCTATGGTGTGGCCCGCGTTGCTCTTGCTCATGTGCAGGGGACTAGACAAGATGCCAAAGGCACCCCTCGCACCCCTTGCCCTCGGCACCGCCTCCTCGTGACCGTCGCCAGACGACTGCGGCTGCCGGCTAATCAGGAGCCGCTCTTGGCCAATGCCTTGGCGCCGGCCAAGACCGAATTATAATCTACCTTCTGCTTTTAGGAGGCTTTGTGCTATTTTTCAGGAACCCTATTGTAAATTCAATCGCTTACTAGTGGGCTCCACAACAGATCTGAAACCATTTTTACAGGATTTGTTTTGCGGAACACGCGTCATACCTAAAGATGTTTTGCAGTATGCCATAGTAATACCGATTTTGCATAACGAGATTTTGCGGCATATGCAAGAGTTGCTCTTATTGTGTAAATTCACGTTACATGACGAGTTTTGTAGTGCCATCGAGTGCTGGGTTGTATTGAATAGGAGCAGCACGCAGGGAATTTCAGTGGATGTTGCTTCATTCTGCACGCGCAGGCGCACACTCGGTCCATCTCCGCGTTTCGGGGCTTCCTGTCCAGCGATCCGCGTAGCTAAGCTAGCATTACTGACCGACAGATGCTGCTCTACAGTTGAATGTTTCTCCGAATCTCGACGTATTCTCCTAAATCCTAATCAGGGCTGACCATGATAGATGATTAGATTTTCTTACCTTCTTTATTCAGTTCTGCTCCCTTCACCATTAGCAGTGCTCACATTGCTTCCTGATTGCGCATCCACCGGCCCTTCACCATGGTAGATTTCTTTGGGAATCAAATCCAATGCAGATTTCATTGCTTCTCCACAGATCTTTATTTTCTCTAGCTGAAAACAGTGTACGCAGTAGTTATCACGTATAGCAGTGTACATGCATCAAGATCGACGAGCCAATTTGTAGGCTGGAGATCACGAATGTAGTCCATCTTGTGTCAGACCTGGAAAAGGCAACTTTCAGCAGCTTAATTCAACAACGTCATTCTTCTCCCAAAGAAAGACGGCATGAAACAGCTAATAAGCCTCATCCATGTCATCACGACGATTACTGTAATGAGACATTCACGAGTCAAAGACATGCTGAGGGGTAGGATTTTTTTTGAAGAACTTCTGAAATTAGAACGCCATGCTCTCATCCTCCTCGGTCTTCCCAAATGGACACCTGGCTTAGGGCATCTCCAACGCCGACCCTCAAACCAACTGCAACCGACCGGACCACGTGGTCCAGACGTGTTTTGCGATCCAACGTTGCATCGGTCCGTTCGGCGGTCCGGACACACTTTTTTCGCAACCGGAGACAAACTAGGGGAGGGTTGCTCGCGTCCACACTGCTGCCACGCTCGCGTCTGATTAACCGGGCCCACCAAAAACAAATTTCCCGTGCCCCCGCGCTTTCCCGCTCAAAGCCAACTGCCCGCATCCATGCCAGCCCAGAGCGGACGTGACCGCTCACTGGAGCCGGAATTGAAGCGGCTCGCCGGCCGAGAGCATCGCCCGCTGCTCGCTCGCGGTTCACGCATCTGTCTGCCTGCCTACCTTCGTTAAACCGGCGCGTGTGCCGAGGAACCTACTTCGGCGCCTGAGCGCCACAAGTCAGTTCATGTGCCGACGACCATTAAACACCTCTCTAGCTGGCTCCTCGCATCCGCGCGCTATATAAACATGTCCAGGCGCCGGGAAATAACCACACCTCACCTCTGCTCTCTCCATCTCCTCCTTGCACAACACCAGTCATGGCCTCCGGTAAATAGGAGGAGTTCTTCGACATTGTTGCAGCCTGGGTTGCTCGGTGAGCCACGCCGATACAGGTTGGCTTGCCCGCAAACCCTCTGGATCTAGCGCTAACACCATCGCCACCCGCTCCTCGCCATCCAGGCTGGACAACTCATCTCCCGGCAAATCCCCCGCGAGCAATGGCGGCAACGTGTCAAGCAGGTGGGGAAAGAAGCCATGTCGGCGGTGTCCGGCGCCGTGGACAACAAGGAAAAGTAGATCATGGGAGGCCACCGCCGCTTGGGTCCCGTGAAGGCCATCGCCACCGCGTCGTTGGGTTACACAACCGGTGTCTTGCTCAGTGAGCGGGAGCGTAGACCATGATGACCGTCTTGCCCCGCCCAAAAATTAACCTTGATTCGTGCTTCACAAAAGCCGAGGGAGGCTATTCTTCCCCTTTTGCTGAAGCATATCCCTCCAGGGCTAACGACAGTACGATGAGCGGGTTGCCAGACATGGGGAAGACATGTCGTGGGAATGGAAATCCGCCGCGGCAGCCCTAGACTAGTTTTACCGCAGTCCTGTATATTTTAGTTAAAAAATATGCGCGAAATGTAAATGTTTTTGTCAGGTTTAAATGAAAATCATCTGGTTTGCATGTAATTCATCTGGTTTGTTTAGATCTGATTTGAAATATATGCGGATAACATTGGATGAGTGGCTCCCACATTCGTGTCCGTGAACTACCCCCCCTGTCTGCGAACGGATGCGGTTTCCGGTTTGTCGTTGGAGATGCCCTTACCTGGCAACCACATCAAGAATGATCAAGGCCTAAGAGCATCTCCAACCATAATGACTTGATTCTAGTCCCTATACGTCTGTGGACGTGCCTGGTTAGTGACCGGATGCATCTATTTTGAGCCTTCAATTGTGCATGCATGCAATCATGTCCCCTACATCCTTCTCAAATTGCCAGATCAAATGCATGTGATTGATTGGGATGAGGAGAGAGAGTGAAAAGAAAGAGAAAAAGTGGTCTGGGGTGGGCCGTATCCTACATGGAGGTCTGCTTGGACATGCACAGACATCCATCCCCATATCCTCTCCATATTTGGTATATGGATATTGGGATTTGCGGACAACCCGACAAAAGGGAACAAATTGAGGGGTCTAGCTAGTGCCTTTTTTCCCTCTCTCTCTTGTCCGAACAATTACCGGGATGTCCATCCCGACATATGGGGAGGATTTGGGTGGTCCGGTTGTAGATGCTCTTATGACATCGCCGTCATGGCTCATCAAACCTGCTCTTTGTTCAAGCTAGAGAGTATGAGCAATTTTAATTCCTCAATGCTGACACTTAAATAGGACCAGACCGGTCCGGCCATCCGAAATCCCACAGTTTGGCCCCAAATCGGCGGGAGGACTAGAGGAGTCAAGATGTCGCCACATTGGATCCATATCCACCCAAAGCCCCACCATATGACCGCAACTTTCACACTACTCACTGCTCTGCCTACCCACATTGACGCCCAACCGACTAGTGCACTATTCAACAAGCATACTCGAACTATTAAAGCCAGTTGACGACCCCCAACCCTTGCCTCTAACCCATTTCCCCATCCCCACACACGCAACAAGCAAAAATGATAATTTGTGAACTTCCAAAGTTATTTATGCATTATTACATGACGGACAGGCCAACACAAGTCCATCATGTACGATTTTGGGTAGGTGGACCACAAGAGAGGTTGTGGCAAATCTAGGGTTATTTGTAAAAAATGTCAACACACGTAATTGCTAATAAGTCCTCCCAAGTTGTGTCCAATTATATGTGTGCAGCTAGTGTGTCAAACTATGCTGCTATGGGTGATTGTTAACCAAAATGACCCCATCTGCCAAGTTATTGCATGCTGAAGGATTCACGCCTTGTTGAACTAAAGTGTTTCCCCGCCAGGTTTGAGGGGCCCTAGTGCCATTTACTCTCTCATTCTCCAAAGCTTTCCAGTTGTTCAAATGTTCTTTCGATTACCATGGGATACTCTAGCATGAACTTTTTGTGTATCAACTAAAAACATTATTTCCAACACCTCAAACATAAAGTGTGGGTAGACTCAACATTGTGAAGGGAAAGTACCTAAAAGCTGCCCTAGTTAATCAGTTTTGTACTAAAAAAATAAAATGAATCAATTTTTACTTCCTAGGAGGTGTATCACCTTTTTATGCCAGAAAGGAGTTGCATCACCCTAACCCCATCATCGTTTTGTTGGGTCCCCAAAAACAATGACATGATGAGGCACGGTTTTCTAGAAGACATCAACATAAAAGGCTTCCGAGGGAAAAATAAATGTTAGAATCTAAAGTTTTTGTTATGTTTCTTACATTACTTAATTAAATTTAGTCAAAAAATCAAAAGAATTGCAAGTATCGCCAAGAGAGGGTATATAGTATGCACTAGAACTTTTCCTTTAAGAGAAGACATCCAAAGGTCATCATAGATTTGATAATTATCAAGGTAACAATCTACTAGTACAATGGAAAGACTACTTGACACAAAAAGACAATAAAAAAATAAAAATATATTCAAAATCGTATTGGGCATCTTCTTCCTACAATTGTGCATTGTCCACTGGAGATTAAAAATTACACTGAACTAATGACAAAGAAAAGGAAGGCATGCAAATGTCCTTGTTGTACTAGGCTTTGAATACCGCAATAGCTCTTCAGCGCTTCAAACGAGATCTAGAATTCACACGAGAAACATCGGCTTGGGCATGAACCCACGTAGCACATGGTTAAAAAAGCACAACTAGTCGAGACTACCGTCAAACAAAACCGAAAGAAGATGTTGAAGTCACTAATCCAGCCAAGTGATTTCCTTAATTGACACGCCAAATGCCATGATCCAAAGAGGCTAAGAAATCTAGCAACACCTACCCTCACATGTCCTCCTTTGATGCTGGATCGCACATCGTCGATGTAGAAAGAGGCTGGAAAGACCTCATTTCAATGTGTCATTGCCGATGCCACCACTTTGCCAATGCAACCAAGAATCAAAACCCAAGGGGGAAAAGAATGTACTATAACTAAGAAAAAAATGAAAGGGATGGGTCTTCACTCCTCTTGCCGCCGTTGAGGCTGTCGGACGAAAGAGAGGAGGGGGCAAGGACGCGGTGTAGAGGACGCTTTGGATGGCGGCTAGGAGGAAGAGGGGAGTTAGGCCAACTCCTGTTGGGCTGTAATTGTAGATTAGTTTTTGTGCTTAGTGACTTTGACTTTGACCCTATGCATGCACTAGACCTTTGAGATGTATTAGTGTGCTAGACCACTAAAAAATATCTAAAAGTTCTATAAACTCAAAAAAGATCATAATATAGAGATAATATATGACATACCATACTACAAAGTTTCAAGTCCATTCGATTTACAACTATGAATATTATCACATGCAAACCTGGAGTGTCGAGTTGGTACTATTCACAATAAAAACTAACCCTTTTCATTTCTTGAGATTATATTGTATGAGTGTCAACTATTTGCACAAAAATTTCAAGTCATTTTTCATTGTGTATACATTGTATAAATGGAGTTTCATATTATTATGGAATAACAACAAATGTGGTGCGTACCCTGGGACCAAAAACATCCTATAGGGAGAACACTAAAGCGAACCGATACGATACATCGTCGCGTGCATACATCTATGGCACATATGGTACAATTGTTTTATCGTCTATTGCATTCCTTGCAAGTTGGAGAATAATTGAATACGGAAAAATAGTCAAGTGCAGTTGACCACAACAAAAGGGAGAAGAGTGAAGTTGAGAAGGTGGGTCAATCCAACTCAATTATGCAAGGGAATATTGGAAAGCTAAAGGTGAAAAGTTGTGGACATTAAAGGTAAACATTCCCACTTCTGCTTGCAATTTGTCCATGCTTTGTTTTAGAGAAGATATAAAATGTAATTAGTTCTCACTTGTATAGCAAAGCATGATCTCGAATTCATTTTAGATATAGGTAAAGTTAAACTTTAAAGCATTGGTCACTACTATCTGAACCCTTTTGTAAAACGTACAGTGAAATATAAGTGTTTTTAGAAGTCCTTACATTTTAGTTGGGGCTTATGAACATGTTACAATATGAGTTAGCAACCAAAGTTATTTTTGAGACTTCCTGATATCGAAAAGCAACATATTGTAATGGACTAGGAGTATTTATATATATTTTTACAACACACATACTCGATGAGTAGTCAAATGGGAAACCAATGTCCTAGATCCACAGGTGCATCACAACACCACTAATTCAAACACGAGCTCAAGACTTGAAATCCACTTGATGAAGGATGAGTGCATAATATGGTACATCAAGATTCAAAAGGACAGAGATAAAGGTGTATTCTGGTTGATGATAAAATGCGATTTGACGGGGCATTAGGAATATCATTATCATTGTAGCTATAAATAACAGGAGTGGTTTGGAAGCTAGAATTTTAGGATTGGTTGAGGAACCATAGCTTTTTGCTACCAATTGTAGCATCACGGTATAAAGGAGACCCATTTGCACGAAAAAGTGCAGCCTTTTTCGTTGTTGCATATTGGTGCACTAAGTATTCAACCATCTTAGTCGAATCTCTTACACGGCTTCAGTTTTATCAATGATGCTTAGTGTGTTTTGTGTGGTTTCCACATGAACGTAATGGGCATGGACCATCTTTGCCTTGCAATTAGGATTGCACTAGCCATCACGTTTTTGAGAAATCTATTTAGTTTGTGCAGCATCCTAAATACTTTGTTGTCACATACTTCTGAACTAGTGGGGCAACCTGCACAATAGTGCGGCTAGATTTACTATGGTTTATTATATATAGTATACTTTCTAACAGGGGGTCGCGTGGATGAACTTTTGGTAGTATAAATCTTTTTATTACTTTTTTTGTTTGTCATAAAAAACTTGGTGTGATAACTAAAGTACTACTACCTCCGTCCTGGTTTATTGGTCCCTATTGTATTTTGTGCCAAATTTTGACCATAGATTTAACTAATAAAATGTTCATGCATGTCATAAAAATTATATCCTTGAAAACTATGTTCAAATATGAATCCAACTATATAATTTTTGTTGACATGCATTAACATTTTATTAGTTAAAACTTTGGTCAAACTTTGGCACAAATTGCAAAAGGGACCAATAAACCAGGACGGAGGTAATATGTGGCACGGAGGTTTGAGCTCCAATTTAAGTCATGCAAGACAATAGACATTAATGCTTGCTTGTACTAGCATTTATTATATGACCTTCATCTAGGCCCTTGATTATTTATGTGCATTAATTTCTTAAGAATTTTTACTACTCCCTCCGTCACGGTTTAGAAGGTGCACTTGGAAATTCTCTAGGACCTAGGTGGTTATCTATTGGCTGTGAGATGGGTTAAGAAATAGCATTCACACTACGCATGCATATAGGAATACTAGTATACCGAAGTACCACCTAGGAGCCAAAGGCAATTACCGTTAGCGAGAACGGTGTTTTGGCTCCTAGGTGCATATGCACTCATTATCGAAATACATATTTCGAAAAGTTGAAAAATTTGGAACAAAAATCCCGCGTGTATATCCGGACATTTTATGTGCGTGCACAAGGTTTCGGTGAAAAACAACGTTTTTTATGGCTTGTGTAAAAAAGATAAAGAAATGCCTCGTGAATAGTTAGAATGAAGCATCGGAAATTGTCTTCTTTACACAAGCCACAAAAAACGTCGTTTTTCACCGAAACCTTATTCATGCACATAAAATGTCCGGATATACACGCGAGATTTTTGTTCCAAATTTTTTAACTTTTCGAAATGTGTATTTCGACAATGGGTGCATATGCACCTAGGAGCCAAAGGCAATTACTGTTAGCTACTAGAAATAAATGACTGTGCCCTAAACCTTGTCTATTATGGAAACGCACGCAAATTTAACTGTGCCTTCTAAACTGTGACGGAGGGAGTAGTAAGAGGTAAATCTAAAATGACGTGTTGATTTGAAAACCTTGTTTTCTCTTCATGGTTTCATGTACCTGGTTTTACCACCAATCCTCGGCAGTTACTATTCACTTTGTGTGGTAAAATTAATTTCAAAATAAATATATGCCTCCAAATTATTTCAACTTCCCATGTGCATGTTTGATTGTTCGTATTCTAGCACTTATTTGCCACATTAAGCTGTTGTGAAACCTATCTAATCACTACTCCCTCCGTTTCAGTTCACAAGTCATGCACGTATACCTAGGTTATCAATTTTATCACTATAATATAAACTATATAACACAAAAGTTATATGGTTTGAAAATAGAACATCTGAAGTTTATATTGGTATATTTTTTGTAATATATGACTTATATTAGGTTGGTCAAATTGACGACCTAGGGGTACGGGCAAGCCCTGTAAACTAAGAGAGAGGGAGTAATTCTTTTCTTGAGAGAGATGCTAATTCTGTATGACTCGGCTCATCTTTCTCCTGCAACGATCATTTTATTTTCTCGGCTAGTCTTATTAGGCACTGTCATACATGTCTTGTGCACGGTACTATTTTTTTTATTCTCCATGGTGTGCCTCCTTTGGTGCTATAAGCCACAATGGTGTGTATGACCTTCAGTAGTTCTTTTGAAGAGAGAATGACTGGAAATACGGTGGAGCCCGGGCTTGAGTGAACCCTCTTTTTTTTTTGTAAAATTCGAAAATACATGTTTTAATTGTCAATTTTATTTTGGAAAGCAATATACCGTGCGACGTCGCGCTAGCTGGAGGAATCGTATATATGCCTGTTCCATCCATAAGCATAAAGCGCCCGGTCGCACTCGCCTCATCGTTCCATTCAGGTGATGCGACGGTACGGTATGTGCATCTATGCAAGCTTGTTTGACAGGCAAATGTCGAGTGCACACGTACATACGACCCATGCATTCTGAATATATACTAGCTTCCCCGCGTAACATCGATCCCTCCCGCACTAGCTAGCTTTGCCTTCTGAAAGCTCTCCTTGTCCCTTCCTCTTTGTCTCATATAGCAAAAGCGCAGGGTATGTAGTACAACGAGTGCAAATTAAGTTCTTGATGCAAAATATCAAAAGCAATGAAATATAACCAAAAGTGAATATGATCGCCTGGTGTACAGTAGTTGTATTAGAAATGCAAGACATCACTAAGCTATTAGGTGTAGCAATATTGATTCCCGGAAAGGTGGCTTTTGATTGATCCATGTATTGATACAAATATATACAAATACAAACAATTTTTTTAGATGAATACATATGGTTTTTACTTTTTTTGTCGCGAATACGTAGAGCTTGCTTATCTTTTCATTTATAGAAGAAGAGTTATGGCATGGGATTACAAGCGCTCGGAGAGCCATGTACACAAAGAGACATGGAAGCGAGCGTTCGGAGCATGAAGCTAGGGGTTGCTCATCCCAACATGAAACTAAGCCAACTCTTCGTATGATGTTTCGGATCCTGGTGGCGCCAACCTTGGCCCAAAGGCGCGCCTCGTCTTTGATGATAGTGGAGAGACGGGAACCGAAGATCGATCGCCTTCGAAGATACAAATGTTTCGATGCTTCCAGAGCCACAAAGCGGTGAGAATGATTAGAGAAGCCATGCCCTTGCGAGTAGGGGCGGGTGCCTGGGCGCAGGAGCCAGCCCACCATAACTGGAAGGCCGTGTCGCTATGTGGTAGGTCAGCAGGTGATCTAGCCCATCCGAGGACATAATGCCGGACTTGCCGAGAGAAAGAGCAACCTGCCAGGAGATGCTACATAGTTTCCTCTTCTTGATCGCAAAAGGCACATGCGGATTTGCGGGGAAGACCGTGACGTGCAAGACGATCGGCCGTCTAACATCGGTCCTACATCGCAAGCCAAATGGGACGGTTTTTATTAGAATTAAGTTACAGGGTCAGGTGTCAAGGTACGTTTGCAAACCAATCTGTTATTCCTCATTGCTCATCGATGGGATGCCAGTGACTTCATTATGGGTATGCATGTACTTCCTCCGTTTCAAAATAAGTATCTCAACTTTGTACTAGTTTTAGTACAGAATTATACTAATCTTGAGACAGTCATTTAGGACCGGAGAGAGTATGAGACAATTATATACGAGGCTACTAGAGCCATGTAGTTAATTTGCTTAATCAGTCAGTCTCCGTGATGATGACGACGATCAAGTATGATGAATCATCAAACCATTAAACAAGGCAGTTCGAAGGTCACGGTGAAGTCAATTTGCTCGTACTAGCTGGAGTACTTGTAGCTTTCATCAAGACGGATTGATAGAGCTGTGACGAGTGCTGCGAGCTGTATATATATCCAGATTATGATGCGATGAAGACAGTAAAATAAGTTATCATATCCCTCAAGGTGATCAGATCAGCATGCATGCATCAACTATTCAACTGTCATCCTTCCATGGAACCGTAGATTTCCTTATAGTTTACTTCCTTCAGTTTTGGTTAGCTTTAGTCTCGCAAAGTAATTAAAGAACGCGAGTGAAGCTTGCACACTGCAAATCTGGCACGATTCCTGTAACAGGAGAGCTCTAGCATGGTGTTTAGTTAGTCATCTTGCCCTCATCAGTTGTTTAGGAGATGAGCTCATGTCATTTTTTTTTTTGAAATATAACTAGCTAGAAGCCTATAACGACATGTTGGTGTGGGGGTATAACCACTTAAGAGTATTGATTATAAGAGTGCGAGGAAAAGCAAATATTGATGTGGCACTAAAAAATACCACAGCAAGTTGAAGTTATTCTAGATACTAATACAGGTAGTATCTGGCCAAAACTATAATGAAGTACATAATGTACAATATCCTTCCAACTGTAGGCTTCTAGAATTCTTGGGGAAACCATAGTTCTGTAGATGGATTTAAATACAAAAGCTGATGTATTATGAACATAACTTATTTGCAGCTCTATATTTTAAGGGGAATGTAAGGGCATCTCTTACAGCAACCCGCAAATTTCCTCCCGCATCCGTCCGTGGATATGGGGGCCAGTCACATACATGGATGCGGGAGGCCGCCAGCCAACCGTAGTCGCATACATTTCAAACTCTTTTTCAACAAACTGGATAAAATTCACAAGGGAGGATTTCATATAAACACGTCTGGATTTCATATAAACATAACATATTTCATTACATTTAGATCAAAGCGATGCTAGTCTGGCTCTAGAGGTATAATTAATACCTAATCTAAATAGTCGCCGGCGCCCGTTCCCTATGTCCGGTCATTAGCCCCGAGAACAACAACTTCACTGTCTCCACTTCCGCCTCGGCGCTCTTCAGCTCCGCCTCTGGAGGCCCGGGAAGTGAAGCCGTCCGCCTCCACATCGCCACCAAGCGACTAATCGACCAAAGATAGTGAGCCCACCAAGCTTGGCGTCGACGGGAGGGGAGGAGCGGTGGCCTTCCTGGGACACGAGCGGCGGCGACCTACAGTGCACTACTCTTCCTCCCTGTCGGCTGCGCCCGCTGACGTGTCGGCTTCGTGGTCGTTGTGGCGGGGCAGAGACTCGTCGATGTCCTCATCGTCGCCAGTTTCGCCGAACACAGCCTCCCCCGCGTCGTCGCCCTCCTTGTCGGCCGCCACCTCCGCCGAGGCGGATCTCGCAGGCGGAGCGGTAGGACTCGAGCAGCGCGTGCTGCTCCGCCAGGTCCGTGTTTGGCGCGACAGCCCTATCGGCGGTGAGCTGCTCCTCCGCCTGCACGTGCTCTTGCAGGAGGTGGTGGTTGTAGGCGGCGTCGGCCTGCGTCTCCCGGAACTGCTCCTCCTCTCCTCCCGCACCATGTCCTTGTAATGGGCACGGGCCTCGTCGATGGTCAAGGTGAATGCACCGGCGAGGTTGGCGTGGAGGAGGAGGGTGGCTGTCGGTGTCAAAACCGGCGGATCTCGGGTAGGGGGTCCCGAACTGTGCGTCTAGGCGGATGGTAACAGGAGACAAGGGACACGATGTTTTTACCCAGGTTCGGGCCCTCTCGATGGAGGTAAAACCCTACTCCTGCTTGATTGATATTGATGATATGGGTAGTACAAGAGTGGATCTACCACGAGATCAAGGAGGCTAAACCCTAGAAGCTAGCCTATGGTATGATTGTTGTAATGATTGTTGCCCTACGGACTAAAACCCTCCGGTTTATATAGACACCGAGAGGGCTAGGGTTACACGTAGTCGGTTACAATGGTAGGAGATCTACATATCCGTACGCCAAGCTTGCCTTCCACGCCAAGGAAAGTCCCATCCGGACACGGGACGAAGTCTTCAATATTGTATCTTCATAGTCTTGGAGTCCGCCGATGATGATAGTCCGCTATCCGGACACCCCTAGTCCAGACTCCTCAAGAGCCCCGAACCAGGCTTCAATGGCGATGAGTCCGCGCGCATATTGTTCGGCATTGCAAGGCGGATTCCTCCTCCGAATAATTCATAGAAGATTGTGAACACCAGGATAGTGTCCGGCTCTGCAAAATAATTTCCACATTTCCCGTAGAGAGAATATTATGTACACAAGTTCAATCTGCGACGATCTTGTAGCATGACGCCACGCCACTACCAAGCCTTTACTTGAATCGTTTTCTATTATACCACCTCGGTAGCGTTTAGCGGCGTTTTCTTGGCACGCCTTGTCGAGCAGAGATCGTGTTCCCCTTATTCCGGATTCTCATCAATACGGACGGGTAACCCAACGCGCCATTGATGGTGGCGCTTAGGGAGATAAGCGAGTTTTACCGGGCGGTGGGGACTCATAGTCTTCGTCCGCCCATATATAAGGGATAATGATCCACCTTTTCACCCACGCCTTCTTCCTCCTTTGCTTATCCACTCACAAGACTCGAGCTCCAGCGCCCAAGTCCGCGCATCTCGCCTCGACCTTCTCCGACCATGTCCAGCGGGAGGCAATGGTTGGCCTCCTCCGTACGGAGGAGCACATCGCAAAACTGCGCAGCGCCGGATACCTTTCCGGCGACATCGCGCACCGGCTGCCCGACAAGGGGCAGCTCATCCCCACCCCCAGGCCCCATGAGAGGGTCGTATTCCTTCCCCACTTCCTCCGCGGACTGGGCTTCCCGTTGCATCCCTTTGTCCGGGGGATCATGTACTATTACGGCCTGGATTTCCATGATCTGGCGCCAAACTTCATCCTCAACATCTCGGCGTTTATCGTGGTGCGAGGCCTTCCTCGCATCCAGCCCCACTTCGCTTAGGGCTCAAGACCTTCAGCGTCAAGCCGAAGGTGGTGAAGGGCACTCAAGCGGAGTGCGGAGGCGCCATGTTGGGCAAGATGCCCAACGTCATCTGGCTCGAAGGGGCCTTCGTGGAGTCCATCAAGGGATGGCAATCGGGATGGTTCTATATCACCGAGCCGCGTGACCCAAAATGGGCGGCGGCCCCCGAGTTTAGATCTGGTATCCCGATGCAGCTCACTTCCTGGAAGGAGAAGGGCTTGCTATGGGGCAGTTCGGAGGAGCTGACAGACTCGACCCTGTCTCTCTGCACTCGTGAACAAGAAGCTTAGGCTTGTCAATGTGATCCAGGTCATGCTCATCCGCCGGATTCTCCCCGCCAACAACGGGCCTTCAACCTGTGGGAGTTTGATCCGGCACAACACCGGACTCTGGGCGGGCTCTTCGACACGACGTATGAAGCCGTCCGAGGGTGCTGTTCAAGGCGGAGAAGCCCGCGTCCATGATCAAGATCGCGGATTCAGCACCAAGCGCCCGGCCGGTGAGGTAAGCTTCGTTATCCTCTATGGGACAGTTGTTTTCTTTCATAGTTTGACTCTATGTGGGATCTAAAACTCCCAATGCCTTTGACAGGACTGGCAGAGGACGTCCGGACAGGTAGACTATCCGGCTCCCCTTCCCGAAGACCCAGCGGATGCCCACTTAACGGGGCTGCTGGTCCCGGCACTCTATGTGGTGCCGGAGAAGAAGGCCAAGAAGAAGGCCACGGGAACTCGAAGAAGTTCCCGGCGCCAGGTGATATCGGACTCATCGTCTGATGGCTCCAAGGCGGACTCCTCCCCCGAAGATGAGGAGGAGAAAGAGGACTCTCTCCCAGAGGAGGGAGAGAGGAAGAGGAAGGCCTCCCCAACAGGGGAGGCCGAAGGGTCCACGAGGGGAAGACTATTCCCCCAGACAGCTCCGCCAACGCCAACGTTGGCGACGAAGAGTGGCCCTCAAGGGCCAGGCCTCCGGCAAGATCGTAAGTATCCGGATTCCTAAATGATTTATAATTTCTCTTTTGTGTCACATAGCATCCTTCTAATGCCGCACGCTGCCTGCAGTCCGGCCGATGATGATCTCCCCGCTTCATCGAGCGGGTCGTTGGCTCCGACGGATGTAGACTCCATCTCGACTGCCTCCACCCCTCGCGACGCTGAGGACGCCGAGGTGGGATCCCGAGAAGGGACCCATCAGGAGGAGGCTCCGGAGGCGCCATAAGGCAGCCTCCCGGACTTTGCGCCGGACTCCACGCCGGAACCCGCAATGGTTCCGGAGTTCGGCAGGTGGCCCCCTCGCAAGAAGGGCAAGACCGTGACGCCGTGGCCCCGCCCAACCGAGGCGCCGGACAACTTGTTGGAGGCGCCAAAGGCGCTTCCATCGAGAAAAACACCGCACTATTATGAGTGCGGTGATTGAAAGGTTCGGCTCGCCAAGAGCGGGCTGACCGAAGCTCGCAGAGCCTTCTAACAGGCTTTGAGGTAAGAAGTTAAAATTATGTAATGCAATACCTCATAGACAAGAGCCTCGATGCTCGGTTCGGTGTTGGAAAGAAAAGCCGATGAGGATCTAAAATATATATCTGTGAGGTTGCTAAAAATTATGTCAATATGGGTTTGCAGGCTGCTTCTTGACTCTGCCGCCAGACCGATCATGGAGGTCGGTGCTTTGAAGCAGGACCTCGAGCAGTCCGAGCAAGAGCTCGGCCGTGCCAAGAAGCAGCTCGAGGACAAAGAAGGTGAGTAACACCACTTTGAATAGTTACCTTACATAAAAGGATTTAGGTTGCAATAAAAATAACAAGGATAATGTGGGTAATGCAGGGGCCACGAACGAGGTGGCGGCCCTGAAGGAGGTCGTGTCCGCGGCCGAACGTAATGCGGCCACGGAACGAGCAGATCGAGAGAGGCAGGAGGCGCGGGTGGCGGAGGTGCGGCAAGAGCTCCAGGCTCTCATGGAAAAGCATGAGAGTTTGGAGCGCGACTCGAAGACTCGAGAGTCCGAGCTTGCCTCGGCTCTTGAAAGTGCCAAAGCCGCTAAGGCCGAGGCCCATAAGGCCCTCCAGGAGATTGAGGCGACGAAGAAGATAGCGGTGGGTAAGGCATTTTTCATGCAAAGCAAGCATGTGAATGTAAATTACCTGTTACTTACCCGAATTCAGAGCTCTCCAGGGGCGTTTGCAGATCTTCCTCGCAGCGTGTCCGATGCCGCCACATTCTACCGAGCCGAGGAGGGGAGCTCAATGGAGAAGATCTTCTGGTCTCAGTACGCTGAGGCCGGCCATCCAGTGCCCCCTAGCGACCAACTGAAACAGCTGGTCGAGCTTCACAAGGTAGCCGAGCAGGCCATGAAGGGCCTCATAGTCCGGCTGTGGTCTGGAGAGGCCATGCACAGGAGCTACTTGACCTCGTCGGGCGGTGGTGGATGCGTGCCTCGGTGGAGGTCATCAAGCGCCCGCCTATATTGAGCGTGTTTCGTCGGGCCCTTGCCCGCGCAAAGGTGCACCGGGCAGGCTGGATGCGAGAGGCTTATCATCGACGCGCCGCCCGGGCAAGGAGTATCGACGCTGAGATGTACTATAAGACTGTCTGAAGGGTGCCCGCAAGATTGCGGATGAGTGCCCCGAGATGTAATTATTGAGTAAATTCGCAATGTGTTATCACATGCGCTAAAAACTTTGTTCATATGCGCTAAGCAACGCTTATTAATTTAAAATATTACCTTCGTGCGGCCGCTTATTAAATCGAGAGATGGCAAGTCGTCGGCTTCAGCCCCCATGCCACGAAAGTCTTTGGGGTGTTGGGATAAACTTGAGCACTCTTGTTCCCATTTTTGGGTCCATCTAGAGAGGCGCTCAACACAGCGAACAAGGCAACCGGACTTATAATGCTTGAACACTCTCACTTAGCCATAGAATTCTATAATTTTAAATTTCGGTGAAGCCCCTAGTATTCGGAAGATCGAGTTCGGGGCGCTATCCACGCCTTGGCCGGACATTATCCGGTTCTTCGCTCGAAGCGGCATAAGTCTTTAGGGACTCGAAAAGACCTCTCGAATAGTGACCAGTCTCTCGCCTTATCATGACAGTCAGTTTTAGCTTTCTCCACTGAGGCGCTCGCCCAGCTCAACCGGGGCGCAATCGCAGTGGTTCTCCCAGTGCTACCTTAGGCGATGAATGGAACGTAAGGTACCAAAACATGGGAGCCGGGCAAACCCAACTATTGACCCAAGACATGATTCGAGCCGATTCATATAATGCTATAAGTTCGGGTGCCGACTTGTGAAAGTGTTCGGACTTATCACACCATAATGCGGGGAACATAAGCCCCTGGTGTATTCGGCCGTACCAAAATATACGGGTGCAAGATGTCATTAATGAACATATATGTAAAGTAATGCAATTATGGGCAAAACGTGCTGCATTATTTATTCAAGGAATTCTGCTATGAGTGCGGAATGATACAAATAGTGCGGTAAGCAAGGGATTGGACTAACTAGACGTGTCTCCCTCCAGGGGTAGGTTGCGGAATGGTGTATTTAACAAATTTAATGCTCGTAATGGAGACCACCTGAGTGTTCGTTGCAGCCTTTGTCCCTCCCTGGCTGTTGCATCGTGAGTTCGGCAGGTTCGCCAACGGATGTAACCTCCGTGAACGGAGTCCTGTGTATAAAAAGAAGGAAAGAAAAGAAAAATAAAAATGAAAAAAGCGACACACTTGGGAGCCCCTGGTGTGGTCGAGTCGCACTCTGAGCCTGTTGTGGTCGTGCCCCTCCCCCTATGCCCATGGTATCTCCAGAGCGTAGTGATGTACGCGGAGAGCTTGTCTTGCAATCATGCGAGGGTTGGGGTTGGGGCCGCATTGCTATGCGTGCTCGGAACGTGCCAGGTGGTCTTGGTTGATGTTGCTCTGGGCGCGTTTAGCCGTGTCTGGTCGTTTACGGCCGGACTCGAAAATTGCCTTAGAAGGCTGCTCTGTACTTCTGCCGCGAGAGCCGCTGTATGTTCCTCCGTTCGGAGGGAGCGTTCCGTATTTCCATTGACCGTGATGACTCCACGAGGGCCTAGCATCTTGAGCTTGAGGTATGCATAATGCGGCACCGCGTTGAACTTTGCGAACGCGGTTCGTCTGAGCAGAGCGTGATAGCCGCTGCGGAATGGGACTATGTCGAAGATTAACTCCTCACCGGAAATTATCCGGGATCCAAGACCACTTCAGATGTGGTCGAGCTCGCATAATTGGCCTCAACACTGGTATGACGCTTTGAAGGTCGTCTTTGTAGGTTTAATCCTTGAGGGTCTATGCCCATCTTGCGACCGTATGTATCGATAAAGCAGGTTCAGCTCGCCACCGCCCATCGGGACTCGTGAGGTGAAATCCATCGACGATTGGGTCTAAAACCAATGCGCGAATCCGCCATGGCGGATACTGGTCGGATGGTCTCTTCGATCGAAGGTGATCGGGCAAGAGGACCATGGATTGAACTTCGGGGCGACTGGCTCCACCGCATATACGTCCCGTAGTGCACGCGGGGTATATGGGTTGCGTATATCATGTTTACCGTTCGCACTTGTGAGGGGAAGCCCTTCTGTCCTCTATTGTTCAGCGGCCGGGTCTCTTACTCGTCATCCCTGTGCAGCCCCTTGTCATTGTTTTCGGCAATTAACTTGCCTGCCTGCTTGAATACCCAACAATCTCTGTTGGTGCGGTTAGCTTGTTTTTCGGGGGTGCCATGTATCTGGCAAGAGCGGTCGAGTATTTGGTCCAAATTGGACGGACCCGGAGTAGTTCTTTTGAATGGCTTCTTCCGCTGACCGGGTTTAGAGCCTCGGAATCCGGCGTTGACCGCCGTATCCTCATTGTTGTCGCCGTTAACGCGGCGTTTGTTTTTGCTTCGACGCGACCTGCCGTTGTGGTCCTTAGTATCCGGACTGCCAGCATTTTTACTGAGGTTGTTGCTGCAAGCTAGCTAGCTATCCTCTCCCGCAGAGAAGCGGGTCATTAAGGATGTAAGGGCTGCCATGGATTTCGGCTTTTCCTGTCCTAGGTACCGGGCCAGCCATTCGTCGCGGATGTTATGTTTGAAGGCTGCGAGGGCCTCTGCATCCGGACAATCGACGATTTGATTTTTCTTTGTTAAGAACCGTGTCCAGAATTGCCTGGCCGATTCGTCTGGCTGCTGAATTATGTGGCTTAGGTCATCGGCGTCTGGTGGTCGCACATATGTGCCTTGGAAGTTGTCAAGGAATGCGGCTTCCAGGTCCTCCCAACACCCAATTGACTCTGCGGGCAGGCTGTTAAGCCAATGCCGAGCTGGTCCTTTAAGCTTGAGCGGGAGATATTTGATGGCGTGGAGATTGTCGCCGCGGGCCATATGGATATGAAGGAGATAATCTTCGATCCAAACCGCGGGGTCTGTTGTGCCATCGTAGGATTCAATGTTTACGGGTTTAAACCCTTCAGGGATTTGATGATCCATTACTTCGTTGGTGAAGCATAGCGGGTGTGCGGCACCTCTGTATTGAGCAATATCACGATGTAGCTCAAGGAGCATTGTCTGCTGTGTTCGGCCCGGCTGGAGTTGTTGTATCCGGCGCGACGGTATTCGTCGTGGGTCTGGGGGCACCCACGTGATCCATAGATAGATCTGGATTGTCTTGCCTTGTCCTCCAATATATCCCGCAAGTCCGCGCGTTCCCCGTAACCCGTAATTTTGAGCGGTGCGGTACGGTTCGTGGAGGGCCTAGATGCCTCTCGTCGCGCCACGAGGTGGTCGGTCCGCCGACAGCGCTGGTGATGAAGGTTTGTATGTTTCCTCCTCTAATCGGGGAGTAACTTGCGTTTTGGGTAGCTTTTGGAGGGGCGTTCGAGTTCATACTCTTCGGCCGCGAGGACCTCGGTCCATCTGTCGGCCAGCAGGTCTTGATCAGCTTGAAGCTGTTGCTGCTTTTTCTTGAGGCTATTTGCTATGGCCATTAGCCTGCGTTTGAAATGCTCTTGTTCGACGGGATCCTCAGGCACGACGAATTCGTCGTCATCGAGGCTTGCCTCGTCTCCGGAGGGAGGTATGTAATTATCATCCTCGACCTCTTCGCCCCGCCGCTCTCGTGAGGGCTTGTTTACGCATCCTCTGCGCTGAATCTTCTTTGGAGGGGTTGTCTTCGCACTTTCGGGGTGTTATTATCTCTGTGCTGGAATCTCCATTCTTACTGTGGCGGGATTTAGAGCGGCGCCGCTAACGTCGGCGCTTGGGCTGTTTCTTTAAGGAATCTGCCTCCGCTGCTTCTTCGTCGTCCCCATATTTTGGGGTGTCCACCATGTATATGTCGTATGACGAGGTGGTCTTCCAGTGCCCTATAGGCGCTGGTTCTTGATTGTCTCTGGCATCATCGTCCATACCGTCGATGTCTTCGGAGTCGTAGTCTAGCATGTCTGTTAGATCGTCGACAGTTGCTACAAAGTGGGCGGTGGGTGGGCTTTGAATTTCTTCGTCGTCCGCGTCCCAACCATCCTAGCCGTAGTCCGGCCAGGGCTCTCCGGATAGCGAGAGATGCTTTAGCGAATTTAGGATGTCGCCAAAGGGTGAGTGCTGAAAGATGTCCGCAGCGGTGAACTCCATGATCGGCGCCCAATCGGATTCGATTGGCAGGGGCGCAGGAGGTTCGGAGTCCGGCAAGGAGTCCGGCACCTCAGATTCACGAGCTTTATAAGGGACGAGGTCAGTGTTCGGCTCCATCGCCGTGGAAGTTGAAGCTCCTGAGGCGGTGTCCAGCCACCCGTCCTCGATCTACGCGATCGGCTCCGAATTATGGGTCGGAGCGGATTCATGTGCGGCCTCCAAGGCATTGTCCGGCGGCAGAGTTAGATCATGCCCGTCATGACAGTGCGGCACACTCGTTTGTGGCTTGGATCCATCGAAGATCAAGTCCCCGCGGATATCCGCTGTGAAGTTTAGGCTTCCAAATCTGACCTGACGGCCAGGGGCGTAGCTTTCGATCTGCTCCAGATGGCCAAGTGAATTAGCCCGCAGTGCGAAGCCGCCGAATACGAAGATCTGTCCAGGGAGAAAAGTCTCACCCAGGACTGCGTCGTTGTTGATTGAAGAAGCCATCAAGCCTATCGATGACGACACAGAGGAACTCTCAATGAAAGCACCAATGTCGGTGTCAAAACCGACGGATCTCGGGTAGGGGGTTCCGAACTGTGCGTCTAGGCGGATGGTAACAGGAGACAAGGGACATGATGTTTTTACCCAGGTTCAGGCCCTCTCGATGGAGGTAAAACCCTACTCCTGCTTGATTGATATTGATGATATGGGTAGTACAAGAGTGGATTACCACGAGATCAAGGAGGCTAAACCCTAGAAGCTAGCCTTTGGTATGATTGTTGTAATGGTTGTTGCCCTACGGACTAAAACCCTCCGGTTTATATAGACACCGGAGAGGGCTAGGGTTACACAGAGTCGGTTACAATGGTAGAAGATCTACATATCTGTATCGCCAAGCTTGCCTTCCACGCCAAGGAAAGTCCCATCCGGACACAGGACAAAGTCTTCAATCTTGTATCTTCATAGTCTTGGAGTCCGGCCGATGATGATAGTCCGGCTATCCGGACACCCCCTAGTCCAGGACTCCCCCAGTGGCGTTGGTTCGTCGGTGGCGGTATTCTCCATTGGGATGTCATCCTCCTCCGGCTGCTTGTCGGCCAGCCAACCGGTAGCAATGGCAGCCATCTCCTTCTTCTGGTCCGATGTCAGCCCGTCCCAGAGAGCTTTGGCAGGGGGAGTGGTGCGGAGAGGGATCAGAGGTGGATGACTGCGGCTATGGCCGGGGCACCATTTTACAGCAATGGTGGTAGGCAGAGGGATGGACGGGTGGCACCGGAGGAGATGCCTCGGCAACAGCATCCATCAATGTGGGCGGCAGACAGATGGGCGGATGTCCATCGTATCATTTGAACGCGCGGTAGCCGCCTACACCGGGAAGCGGCGAGGGCGGCACTATCTCGGCCGGTGCGCCACTTCAATGCCGGCACCAGTGAGCGGTCACGTCCGCTCTGGCCGGGCATGAATGTGGGCGTTGACACTCTGGAGCGGTGCCGACCAAAAACAAGCGGGAGGGGGATAGGGTTTTTGGTGGGCCAGGGTGGTCAGAACAATGCTTGGGATCAGTGCAGACTCCCATAACCCCCCCCCCCACCCCCATGTTTGTCTCTAGTTTGCGGGAGAAATCACATTCAGACCGCCCCACAGACCAATACAAGACCGTGTTGGATGGCTTTCGTTGTCCGAACGGCGTGGTCCGGACGGATGCAGTAGGTTTGAGGGTCGGTGTTGGAAATTCCCCTAACACTCTTTCTCCTTTAGCTCCATTTTTTTATGAATGCAGCCCATGTGCTCTGATGGTGTATCATCTATTGGAAATATGCCCTAGAGGCAATAATAAAATAGTTATTATTATATTTCCTTGTTCATGATAATTGTCTATGTTCATGCTATAATTGTATTAACCGGAAACCGTCATACATGTGTGAATGCATAGACTACAACATGTCCCTAGTGAGCCTCTAGTTGACTAGCTCGTTGATCAATAGATGGTTGTGGTTTCCTGACCATGGACATTGGATGTCGTTGATAACAGGATCACATCATTAGGAGAATGATGTGATGGACAAGACCCAATCCTAAGCATAGCACAAGATCACGTAGTTCGTTTGCAAGAGCTTTTCTAATGTCAAGTATCATTTCCTTAGACCATGAGATTGTGCAACTCCCGGATACCGTAGGAATGCTTTGGGTGTATCAAACATCACAACGTAACTGGCTGACTATAATGGTGCACTACAGGTATCTTCGAAAGTGTCTGTTGGGTTGGCACAAATCAAGACTGGGATTTGTCACTCCATATGGCGGAGAGGTATCTCTGGGCCCACTCAGTAATGCATCATCATAATGAGCTCAATGTGACTAATGAGTTAGCCACGGGATCATGCGTTACGGAACAAGTAAAGAGACTTGCCGGTAACGAGATTCAACAAGGTATACGGATATCGACGATCGAATCTCGGGCAAGTAACATACCGATGGACAAAGGGAATTGTATACGGGATTGATTGAATCTCCGACATCGTGGTTCATCCAATGAGATCATTGTGGAACATGTGGGAGCCAATATGGGTATCCAGATCCCGCTATTGATTATTAGCCGGAGAGGCATCTTGGTCATGTCTACATGGTTCCCGAACCCGTAGGTTCTACGCACTTAAGGTTCGGTGACTCTAGAGTTCTAATGGGAACTGTATGTGGTTACCAAAAGTTTTTCGGAGTCTTAGATGAGATCCTGGACGTCACGAGGAGTTCCGAAATGGTCTGGAGGCAAAGATTTATATATGGAAGTCCTATTTTGGCCACCGAAAAATGTTCGGGATTTTTCGGTATTGTACCGGGAAGGCTCTAGAAGGTTCCGGGGTGGGCCCACCTGCATGGGGGGACCCAAATGAACGTGGGTAGTGGGGGCAAGGCCCCACACCCCTGGTCAAGGCGCACCAAGATCCCCCCTTAGAAGGAATAAGATCATATCCCGAAGGGATAAGATAAAGATCAATAAAAAGGGGGGATAACAATCGGTGGGGAAGGGAAAGGATGGGATTTCTTTCCTCCCACCTTTGCCAACGCCCCAATGGACTTGGAGGGCAAGAAACCAGCCCCCTCCACCCCTATATATAGTGGGGAGGCGCATGGGAGCTACAACCCTTGCTCCTGGCGCATCCCTCCCCCCTCCTACACCCCCTCCTCTGTGTGCTTAGCGAAGCTCTGCAGGAGAACCACGAGCTAGACCACCACGCCATCGTGCTGCCAGAGTTCTCCCTCAACTTCTCCTCTCCCCTTGCTAGATCAAGAAGGAGGAGACTTCCCCGGGCTGTACGTGTGTTGAACGCGGAGGCACCGTTCGTTCGGCGCTTGGATCGGATCTTCTGTGATTTGAATCGCCGCGAGTACGACTCCATCAACCGCGTTCTTGTAACGCTTCCGCTTAGCGATCTTCAAGGGTATGAAGATGCACTTCCTCTCTCTCATTGCTAGAATCTCCTAGATTGATCTTGGTGACACATAGGATTTTTTTGAATTATTACTATGTTCCGCAACGGTGGTATCAGAGCCAGGTCTATGCGTAGATTCTATGCACGAGTAGAACACAAGTAGTTGTGGGCGATGATTTGGTCAATTTGCTTACCGTTACTAGTACTATATTGATTCGGCGGCATTGTGGGATGAAGCGGCCTGGACAGACCTTACACGTACACTTACGTGAGACAGGTTCCACCGACTGACATGCACTTGTTGCATAAGGTGGCTAGCGGTTGTCTGTCTCTCCCGTTTTAGTCGGATTGGATACGATGAAGAGGGTCCTTATGAAGGGTAAATAGCAATTGGCATATCACCGTTGTGGCTTTTGCGTAGGTAAGAAACGTTCTTGCTAGAAACCCATAGCAGTCACGTAAAACATGCAACAACAATTACCGGACGTCTAACTTATTTTTGCAGGGTATGTTGTGTGATGTGATATGGCCAAAAGGATGTGATGAATTATATATGTGATGTATGAGATTGGTCATGTTCTTGTAGTAGGAATCATGACTTGCATGTCGATGAGTATGATAATCGGCAGGAGCCATAGAAGTTGTCTTAATTTATTGTATGACCTGCGAGTCAATATAAACGCCATGTAATTACTTTACTTTTTGCTAACCGTTAGCCATAGTAGTAGAAGTAATAGTTGGCGAGACAACTTCATGAAGACACGATGATGGAGATCATGGTGTCATGCCGGTGACGATGGTGATCATGTCGCGCCACGAAGATGGATATCAAAGGCGCAAGATGATATTGGCCATATCATGTCACTTTATGATTTGCATGTGATGTTTATCATGTTTACATCTTATTTGCTTAGAACGATGGCAGCATAAATAAGATGATCCCTCACTAAAATTTCAAGAAATGTGCTCCTCCTAACTGTGCACCGTTGTGAAGGTTCGTTGTTTCGAAGCACCACGTGATGATCGGGTGTGATAGATTCTAACATTCGCATACAACGGGTGTAAGCCAGATTTACACATGAGAAACACTTAGGTTGACTTGACGAGCCTAGCATGTGCAGACATGGCCTCGGAACACGAGAGACCGAAAGGTCGAACATGAGTCGTATGGAAGATGCGATAAACATGGAGATGTTCACCATTGATGACTAGTCCGTCTCACGTGATGACCGGACATGGCCTAGTCGATTTGGATCATGTATCACTTAGATGACCAGAGGGATGTCTATCTGAGTGGGAGTTCATTAAATAATTTGATTAATTGAACTTAATTATCATGAACATAGTCTAAAATTGTCTTTACAATCTATCCTACAGATCCAATGGCCCACGCTAATGTTTCCCTCAACTTCAATGCGTTCCTAGAGAAAACCAAGCTGAAAGATGATGGTAGCAACTATGCGGATTGAGTCCGTAACTTGAGGATCATCCTCGTAGCTTCCAAGAAAGCATATGTCCTTGAAGCACCACCAGGTGACGCACCCATTTTCCCAGCAACTCAAGATGTTACTAACGCCTGGCAGTCGCATAGTGATGATTACTCCCTGGTTCAATGCGGCATGCTTTACAGCTTAGAACCAGGGCTCCAAAAGCGTTTTGAGCGACACGGAGCATATGAGATGTTCCAAGAGCTGAAAATGGTTTTCCAAGCTCATGCCCGAGTTGAGAGATATGAAGTCTCCGACAAGTTCTATAGTTGTAAGATGGAGGAAAATAGTACTGTTAGCGAGCATATACTCAAAATGTCTGGGTGGCACAACCGCTTGTCTCAACTGGGAGTTCATCTTCCAGATGACTCGGTCATTAACAGAATCCTCCAGTCGCTTCCACCTAGCTACAAGAGCTTTGTGATGAACTAAAATATGCAAGGGATGGAGAAGTCCATTCCTGAGTTATATTCAATGCTAAAATCAGCGGAGGTGGAAATAAAAAAGGAACATCAAGTGTTGATGGTGAATAAGACCACTAGTTTCAAGAAAGGCAAGGGAAAGAAGAACTTCAAGAAGGACGACAAGGGAGTTGCCGCGCCCGGTAAGTCACTTGTCGGGAAGAAGAAGCCAAAGAATGGACCCAAGCCTGAGACTGAGTGTTTTTATTGCAAGGGAAATGGTCAGTGGAAGTGGAACTGCCCCAAGTACTTAGCGGATAAGAAGGCCGACAACGCCAAAGGTATATATGATATACATGTTGCTGAGACTGGCAAAGGACGAGGTGACAGTGCGCGTCGGGAATGGTTCCAAGGTCGATGTGATCGCCGTCGGCACACTACCTCTACATCTACATTCGGGATTAGTTTTAAACCTCAATAATATTTATTTAGTACCAGCTTTGTGTATCAACATTGTATATGGATCTCGTTTAATGCGAGATGGCTACTCATTTAAATCCGAGAATAATGGTTGTTCTATTTATATGAGAGATATGTTCTATGGTCATGCCCCGCTGGTCAACGGTTTATTTTTATTGAATCTCGAACGTGATGTTACACATATTCATAGTGTGAATGCCAAAATATGTAAGGTTGATAATGATAGTCCCACATAGTTGTGGCACTGCCGCCTTGGTCACAATGGTGTCAAAAGCATGAAGAAACTCCATGCAGGTGGACTTTTGGAGTCTCTTGATTATGAATCATTTGACATGTGCAAACCATGTCTCATGGGCAAAATGACCAAGACTCTGTTCTCCGGAACAATGGAGCGGGCAACCAACTTATTGGAAATAATACATACTAATGTATGCGGTCCAATGAGCGTTGAGGCTCGTGGTAGCTATCGTTATGTTCTCACCCTCACTAATGACTTAAGTATACATGGGTATGTCTACTTAATGAAACACAAGTCTGAGACCTTTGAAACGTTCAAGGAGTTTCAGAGCGAGGTAGAGAATCAACGTGACAGGAAAATAAAGTTCTTACAATCTGATCATGGAGGAGAATATTTGAGTCACGATTTTGGCACGCACCTAAAGAAATGTGGAATTGTTTGACAACTCACGCCGCCTGGAACACCTCAGCATAATGGTGTGTCCAAACATCGTAATCGCACTCTATTGGATATGGTGTGATCTATGATGTCTCTTACCGATCTACCGCTATCATTTCGGGGTTATGCTTTAGAGACTGCCGCATTCACTTTAAATAGGGCACCGTCTAAATCCCTTGAGACGACACCGTATGAATTATGGTTTGGGAAGAAACCTAAGTTGTTGTTTCTGAAAGTTTGGGGATGTGATGCTTATGTCAAGAAACTTCAACCTGAAAAGCTCGAACCCAAATCGGAAAAATGCATCTTCATAGGATACCCTAAGGAAACTATGGGTATCCCTTCTACCTAAGATCCGAAGGCAAGATCTTTGTTGCCAAGAATGGATCCTTTCTGGAGAAAGAGTTTCTCTCGAAAGAAGTAAGTGGGCCGAAAGTAGAACTTGATGAGGTACGCCCTCTTGAACCGGAGAGTAGCGCAACACATGAAGTTGTTTCTATGGTGCCTGCACCGACTAGAGAGGAAGTTAATGATGATGATCATGAAACCTCGGATCAAGTAACTAATGAACTTTGTAGGTCAACAAGGACGTGTTCCGCACCAGAGTGGTACGGCAACCCTGTCCTAGAAATCATGTTGTTAGACAACAGTGAACCTTCGAACTATGAAGAAGCGATGGCGGGCCCGGATTCCAACAAATGGCTTGAAGCCATGAAATCTGAGATACGATCCATGTATGAAAACAAAGTATGGACTTTGACGAACTTGCCCAATGATTGCCAAGCAATAGAGAATAAGTGGATCTTTAAGAAGAAGATTGGCGCAGATGTAATGTGACCGTCTATAAGGCTCGGCTTGTCGCTAAGGGTTATCAACAAGTTCAAGGGGTTGACTACGATGAGACCTTCTCACCCGTAGTGAAGCTGAAGTCCGTCCGAATCATGTTAGCAATTGCCACATTCTATGATTACGAGATCTGGCAAATGGACGTCCAAACGATATTCCTTAACGGTTTCCTTAAGGAAGAATTGTATATGATGCAGCCGGAAGGTTTTGTCGATCCTAAGAATGTTAACAAAGTATGCAAGCTCCAGTGCTCCATCTATGGGCTGGTGCAAGCATCTTGGAGTTGGAACACTCGCTTTGATGAAATGATCAAAGCGTTTAGTTTATCTGAGACTTATGGAGAAGCTCAGATTTACAAGAAAGTGAGTGGGAACTCTGTAGCATTTCTCATATTATATGTGGATGACATACTGTTGATGGGAAATGATATAGAACTTTTGGAGAGCATAAAGGCCTGCTTGAATAAGTGTTTTTCAATGAACGACCTTGGAGAATCTGCTTACATATTAGGCATCAAGATCTATAGAGATAGATCGAGACGCCTCATTGGTCTTTCACAAAGCACATACCTTGACAAGATATTGAAGAAGTTCAATATGGGTCAGTCCAAGACGGGGTTCTTGCATGTATTGCAAGGTGTGAAATTGAGCGCAGCTCAATGCCCGACCTCGGCAGAAGATAGAGAAAAGATGAGTGTCATCCCCTATGCCTTAGTCATAGGCTCTATTATGTATGCCATGTTGTGTACCAGACCTGACGTGAACCTTGCCATAAGTTTGGTAGGGAGGTACCCAAGTGATCCCGGAATGGAACACTGGACATCGGTCAAGAATATACTGAAGTACCTGAGAAGGACTAAGGATATGTTTCTTGTTTATGGAGGTAGCAGAGAGCTCATCTTAAAAGGTTACATCGATGCTAGCTTTGACACATATCTGGATGACTCCAAGTCACAAACCGGATACGTGTATATTTTGAATGGTGGGGCAGTCAGCTGGTGCAGTTGCAAGCAAAGCGTCGTGGCGGGATTTACATGTGAAGCGGAGTACATAGCTGCTTCGGAAGCAACACAAGAAGCAGTCTGGATGAAGGAGTTTATCACCGACCTAGGAGTGATTCCCAATGCGTCGGGCCCGATGACTCTCTTCTATGACAACACTGGAGCTATTGCCCTTGCCAAGGAGCCCAGGTTTCACAAGAAGACCAGGCACATCAAGCGTGCTTCAACTCCATTCATGAATATATTCAAGATGGAGACATAGATATTTGTAAAGTGCACATGGATCTGAATGTCGCAGATCCATTGACTAAACCTCTTCCATGAGCAGAACATGACCAGCACCAGAACTCTATGGGTGTTCGATTCATCACAATGTAACTAGATTATGGACTCTAGTGCAAGTGGGAGACTATTGGAAATATGACCTAGAGGCAATAATAAAATAGTTATTATTAGATTTCCTTGTTCATGATAATTGTCTATTGTTCATGCTATAATTGTATTAACCGGAAACCGTAATACATGTGTGAATGCATAGACTACAACATGTCCCTAGTGAGCCTCTAGTTGACTAGCTCGTTGATCAATAGATGGTTATGGTTTCTTGACCATGGACATTGGATGTCATTGATAAATGGATCACATCATTAGGAGAATGATGTGATGGACAAGACCCAATCCTAAGCACATCACAAGATCGCATAGTTCGTTTGCTAGAGCTTTTCTAATGTCAAGTATCATTTCCTTAGACCATGAGATTGTGCAACTCCCGGATACCATAGGAATGCTTTGGGTGTATCAAACTTCACAACGTAACTGGGTGGCTATAAAGATGCACTACAGGTATCTCCGAAAGTGTCCGTTGGGTTGGCACAAATCGAGACTGAGATTTGTCACTCCGTATGAAGGAGAGGTATCTCTGGGCCCACTCGGTAATGCATCATCATAATGATCTCACTGTGACTAATGAGTAAGCCACGGGATCATGCGTTGCAGAATGAGTACAGAGACTTGCTAGTAACAAGATTGAACAAGGTATAGGGATACCACGATCGAATCTCGGGCAAGTAACATACCGATGGACAAAGGGAATTGTATACGGGATTGGTTGAATCCCCAACATCGTGGTTCATCCGATGAGATCATCGTGGAACATGTGAGATCACCGGGAAGGTTCGAGAAGGTTCTGGGGTGGGGCCCACCAGCATGGGGGACCCACATGACCATGGGTAGTGGGGGCAAGGCCCCACACCCCTGGTCAAGGCGCACCAAGATCCCCCCTTAGAAGGAATAAGATCATATCCCGAAGGGATAAGATCGAGATCCCTAAAAAGGGGGTGATAACAATCGGTGGGGAACGGAAAGGATGGGATTTCTTTCCTCCCACCTTTGCCAACGCCCCAATGGACTTGGAGTGCAAGAAACCAGCCCCCTCCACCCCTATATATAGTGGGTAGGCGCATGGGAGCTGCAACCCTTGCCCCTGGCGCAGCCCTCCCCCTCCTACACCTCCTCCGTAGTGCTTAGCGAAGCTCTGCCGGAGAACCACAAGCTCCACCACCACGCCGTCGTGCTGACGGAGTTCTCCCTCAACTTCTCCTCTCCCCTTGCTGGATCAAGAAGGAGGAGACGTCCCGGATTTGTACGTGTGTTGAACGCGGAGGCGCCGTCCGTTCGGCGCTTGGATCGGATCTTCCGCGATTTGAATCGCCGCGAGTACAACTCCATCAACCGCGTTCTTGTAACGCCTCCGCTTAGCGATCTTCAAGGGTATGAAGTTGCACTTCCTCTCTCTTGTTGCTAGCATCTCCTAGATTGATCTTGGTGACATGTAGGAATTTTTTTGAATTATTACTACGTTCCCCAACATCATCTCCCTCTCTCATCCGCTAGAGATGTCCTAGGCGGTGGTAGGGGGCGTCTCCCCCCTCTCCGCCCTAGCTCAAATTAGTGTCGCACCTCCGGTGGGCGTGCTCCTCCCGTTGCGCCATTGGGTGGCCGACCAGGTTGAGGTGGTGGCTGGCAGGAGGGCTTGTGACCGCCTTGCCCCGCTAGTCCTAGGAGCCTACGCATACACAGATCCATCACATGGTGGGGGTCACCCACCCTGGAAGGCGGTCGCAACCAGGAGTGTTGCGGCCGCTGCCTTCTGCTAGTGGATGGATCCCCGTCATAGGGATTTCTCTTACTCGGCCGGCAGGTTGTGGGTCACCTGCGGGTTTGTTGTTGGCAAGATTTGGTCGAGGCCATGGCTGGTGCCAGACTGGGTTGGATGGTTGAAGGTATCATGGAGTGGCTCCCTTGGGTGGACGTCGAGCATGAGGTCAAGCAGCGGTGCAGGGGCTTGGGTTTGGATGTCAGGGTGCTGGACCTAGAAAGAGGGTTGCATGGTTTCCACTCCGCTAGCAGTGAAAGCGATGTTACCCCCTCCCGGTGAGGTGGGATCCTTATCCTAGGCACCTCAACATGACAGCGGAACCGCCTAATGCTTGTAGATGATGTAACCAATGTAGGGTAGTTTATGCATCTCAAACGTATCTATAAGTTTTGCTTATTCCATGCTACTTTTATATCATATATGCATAGTTTTCGGTAATTTTTTATTAATTTTGTTGGCTAAGCCATTAATTCAGTGCCCAATGCTAGTTGATGTTTTCTAATACCTATTGGACTTTTCAGGGAAATAAACTTTTTGGGTACCAAAAAACAACAAAACGTATTTCAAGAAGTTTCAAGAAATGACGGAGCTAGAGCCACTTGGGCCACGCATGGAGGCTGTGGGGCCCATGGCGCCTGGAAATGCAGTCCAAGAGGGTCTGCGTGGTGGGGTTGAGTGAGCTCCTTAGGGATTCACCCCACAGACTCATGGATTCCCTGCCTTCGTATTCTCTCAAAAATGCCAAATTCATTTATCGAGGAATTTTTAAGCCGTCGTCATCTCTTGTTCCATGAGGATCTAATCGGGAGGACTTTTCTGGTACTGTGTTGGAGGGGAAATCATCATTGGAGCTATCTTCATCAATCTCACTACCACCATGACTATGAGTGAGTAGTCCTCCTTGGACTATATGTCCATGACATTAGCTAGATGGAATCTTCTCTCCCTTATTATTAAATACAAAGATCCCACGAGATGCCTTACATGATTGAGATCAATCTGATTAATTCGTAGTGTGTCTGTTGCAGTGTGATGAACTATCACTTTATAATCAGATGTGTTCATGGATTTCCTTTCGATTACTATGGTCTCTCTAATCTATTAGTGTTGCACTTACTATGTTTTGATGAATGATATCGAAGAGGGAATTGTGTGTGTTGGTTGGGTTCATTCGTGTGGGTGATATATCCAAGTGCCAAAAGAGAGAAATTCATGTACCTTGTTGTTCCCACTAAATATAGAAAGATAGTCGAGTCTCGGTGATGAACTGGAGGTAAAGACATTATACTACCAACATTATGTTACCCTGCACAACGCAATATTCTTTTTACTTAATACTTTCAGATGCATGCTAGATAGTAGTTCTGAGGTGGAGTATTAGCTATAAAGGCAGATGGCTAATGGTATATTGATATAAGGACGTAATATCTATTTGCAACCATGACATGAATAATCATATTCATAATTATTGCCACCGGTGATGAAACTATGTTTCTTACCACTTTTGATGTCGGTCCGCATGACAATTATTGCTGCATTGAGGATTTATTTGGGACTAATGATGAATCTATATTTGATTACAATATTATTGAAACTAGGATTGGAGAGGTCATGACTTTAGGTAGTAATGATCCCAGTACTCTGAAGAGTGTGTAAATCTAGTTATGATAATGATATAAGTGGGTTTGGACAGTCATGGCTTTAGTTATTGTTGATCTCACTATATTGGAGAATGATAAAGTATATGTGCATGTGGATCATGAGGGAAGTGTCTTACATTGAAATTCTCAAAGTTGCCCTCTTCTCTCTTGCCTATGCCAGGGATTGTTTGTGGTAATAATTTGTTTGCTTATAAGATGCCTATGCATATGAAGTAGGTAAACTTAAATATGTTTGATATATGTCCTTTGATGCTCTCACTTATGTTTCAATTCATGTTTTCTCGTGAGCATCATTATAATTACAATCCTATCTTAATGGATATAAATGAGTGTTTCCTTGATCTAGTTCATGTTAATAATAATGTTGCCTTAACTCTAAAATTTATTTTGCACTAGCAGATAATAAATTGAATGTACAAGATACCAGGGGCCAAGGCTATGATGGTGCAAGCAACATGAGAGGGGAATGGAATGGATGGAAGGCTCTAATTCTCCATGAGTGTATGCATGTCTACTACATTCATTGTATGGACCATCACTTATAGTTGGCCCTTGTTGCTACATCATGGAAGTACATGAGGTGCATAATTTTATCACAATGAAGATTTTGTAATAAATATTGCTAGTGCTTCTACAAAGAGTAATGATGAGGTACTTGTGCAATCCAGCAGTTGGAATTACTCATGAAATCGAGCCGGTGGATCTTGATACATGTAGATGGCAAAACCAGATAAGCATCTTATACCAGTTGATACAACACGGAGTTCACACTACAAGTCCATACACAACTTTAAAAATATATTTGCTGCTACACTTGTTGTCTTTAGATGCAGATTGTTCATTTTTTGGAGATGTCGTTGGATCCTTAGAATTTCATACCATGTGATTTTTGTGTTCATTTTACACCTGATGGAAAATATTGTGAAGACCACTAATGTGTACTGTTAGAAACTCCAATGCAGATCTTTGGATATTTTTAATGCCTTGGATTTTGTTTCTAACACAAAGGTCCTACTTAGTGAGCTAAGGGCCATGGTTGGGAATCTACTTTAGAGGAAGTTAAATATTTCTATGTGAAGCATGATTTGATACCCAGTTTAGACCGCAAGTATGTTTTTCTACTCTCTAAAATTACCTAACTTATAATAAGTTATATCTTGGTTGTGTTTTATCTCGTGAATTGAGCTGACTTTTTAATGCAATTCATATGTATGTTGATGTCACCAAGTGCCGAAAAAACATGACAACACAACAACGCCCCACCACTACAGAGTAGATATTTTCAGCATTGCAATTGATCAACAAGTGAGTGAGTTGAATCATTGATTTTGTACCCAAGAAACACGACTCCTTACACTTTGTTCATCGTGGGACCAAAGGCATGAATCTTTTGATATCCCAAAGATAAGCACACTCACAGAAAAATTGTATTCGTGAATTTTTCAGGTCAAGAAATAGCTCGGTTGGAAAGTCAGCGACCACATTTTTAGCTAGATGTGTGCAGCTTTCCAGAACTGATGACCTTACCATCAATTGCAGGTTTAACAGAAGGACTAGTTAAAACAGGTAGAACTTCTACATATCCAATGATTGACATGTCCATGTTGTTGCGACTAATTGTCACTCTCTGAGTCTCAACGCAACCACACAGTAGCCTTGTTCATCTATGAAAATTGTCAAGACACATCTTAAAAGTAAAACAAAAGATGATTTACTTCGCCAATGCATAATTTACATAGAAAAAGAATTAGGAACTAAGATATCTTCTGATGAAATTAATAGTATTTTTTATCTTATTAGCAGTCATAAAGGTACCAAGATATCAATCTGTGGATGTCACATTTCATACAGCAATGGTAAGTTCTACAACAAAAATAAAACTTTACTTGTGTCCTAAGAACATAATAAGGTGTCAACCTTGCTAGCTTTGGTAGTTTTACAATATAATAAAACACTGTGATGCGTAATATTTTTTAATTATTGAAATAAATAATAATTTAAAATAAAAGTACAAGTAAGAAATAAGTGTGTTTATCCTAAAAACTAGAACGGGGTTGAAGGGCTCATCAAGGATAACTCTCCATAAGAGAAAAAGTGTCCCGAGTAAAATAGTCATGTGAGAAAGAGAGCAGAATATTTGGTGCTGATGCTAGATTGTGTGTAATGTGTTGATCTTATATATAGGCAATACGTGCATAAATCTGTAAGCCGGGACCATCTCTGCATCTATAGCTAAAATCCACTATTTGACTGAGATTCTCTCTGCATCATCAAAGTATTAAGTCTAAAATGGATAATTGCCTTCATCAAAGATGACATATTGTTGATCGCAAGATTTCATTAGAGGCGTCATGCAAACATTTATTCTTAGTGGCAATAATACAATGCAAACATTTTTCATGTACTATCACCATGGAAGGTTACTTGCAAGATTAAACTCAACTAATGCACACCTTTTCAACTACTTATTACTTTGTCCAATAGAAGACAAAAAATCATGAAAACTATGCATTTATAAATAAAATATAGGGCATTAACACAATCTTGACATAAATAAATAATTCATCACTTGATTAACATCACCGCCAGGTTTACATCAGATGGACCATAATCATGATAGATATATCATCTATGCATTGTAACTACCAACAAAAATGAGAGATTAATCAAGCCTACTACTGTGAACCCATAATATAGGGGGTGGACTATAATCACAACTCATATTGAAGTAGTGATGCTCGATGTTGATGAAGACGATGATTAATTCCCCTCTAGCAAATTACAACATTAGGGCAGAAACAAAAATCGCCTCCGAACACGAAGTGCAGGCAGAGAAAAAATGATTGATAAATATGAGGAGTCCCAGTCGATGTATAAAGCACCATAGCAAAGAGGAGGGGGCTAGGGGAATCCTAGCTAGTGGAGGCTCCTCTAGCCACAGGGTGCCTAAGGTGGGCTCCCCATGCCCCTAGGCTTCCCTAGGCATGTTGAAGTAGTGGCCCTTCGGGTATTTTAAGGTCCTTTGTCGTTTTTCCTGATTTTTTCTGAAGTCCATAGATATTTCATTACCTAAAAGTGCCAACTAAATTAATAGGCTAAATCCAAATAACTTTAAAAATCTTACATAAATGAAGGATAACATGCATGAAATATACAAAAAAATATATGAAAACAATGGAGTCATATTAGGTGTCGCATTCCTCTTGGGGATGTCGTTATGGTATTCCTCTTCTGTGTGAGGGAACATGGTGAAACCCCATGATCGGTCATTACCCTCTTTGGGGAATTCACATGGAGCTCGGTTTCCTTCACGTCTCGATGCGGTCGTGTCTTTGAGTAGGCTTGGATCGTTTCTCAAAACATATTCAACCCGAGCATGGCGTAGTTTTGTCGGCCTCCTATCTTTTACATGTGATCTTGTGTGAGACATTCTCGGGCGTTTCTGTTCTCCGGTTGATCGACTCTCCGAGGCCCGACGCGAGGGCAAAGGGCCCTCTCCAGCAACTTTGTGGCGAGGGCGTTCGGGGCGAAGTCTGGTGGTCTCTTCATGACACTCAGGGTCGCTCTTTGTCAATTTAGTGTATGCTTCTTGTTTTGGTTCGACCGCTCTTGTTCTCATGCTCGACGACAAGTCGGCGGTGTAAATTGCTTATTGTTTTACATTGCTATCTTTGTTTCTCTTTTTCTTTAATGTGTTTTGCAATAGGGTTTGATCATCCCCACAAAAAAAGATGGTTTGTTCAATACCTTATATCATTCAGTTTTATGGTGCTTTAACTATAAAACAGGGTGAAACCCTATTTTTACAAGGGAGAGAAGATAGAGAAATCCAGGAGAAAATGAGTTGTGTCCTGCAATCCAAGAAGATACTAATTTGGAACGTATAAGAAAACCACACAGATTTGTAGCTCGCTCATCCGGCGGCGGCTGATGCCTCCGTCGGTAGTGGGCGTTGCTCCCCTTCCTGCGATGGAGGTTTCGGACTGTGACTCGACTTCCTCTTTTCCGAAGTCTACCCCGGCGACTTGGATTGCTTAGACAAAGGACATGGCAAAGTCCCTGCTCGGTTGGCCGATGCTGGCAACAGCTACACTCACGGGTGTCGTCCCCTATCTGGAGACGCTGCCATGGCCTTCATCTATGCCCCTCTTCGAGCATCATGGAGAACCCTAGGTCCAGTTATTTGGACATGACATCGACGGCGCCTTCGATGTCCTTCCTTTCACAAAGGTATTGTCTTGTTCGCTCGCAGTTTCCCTGACGATGGAGTTGGAAATTTTGGTTTCCTTTGTTTGGCTTGAGCTGCTTCTCAGGACTAGGCGAGTTTTGCCGTGTTGTTTTCTACGTTTGGGCCGAACACCCAATCTCGCTGCTCTAGACATCATGTCATGCCTTTTTGCCTTCGCGTCATGTCTCATACCTTGTACTTACTTTTTTTTCTTCTATCAATAAAATGATGCGCTCGCGCAGGCGCCGCCGCCGCCGGCTGATCTCCCCCCTCCATCCACCTCAGGACCAGCCAAGCACAGATCCGGGACCCTCCCGGCGTCCTCTCTCCATCCATCCCGAAGCCCGCCGCCGTCTTCGTCGGCCTCTCCCTGCGGAGGAGTTCGAGTCGGGCCCTCCCCCTCTTCCTGTCCCGCTCCCGTGCGGCCGCGCCGGGCCGCACTGGGGCGCCTCTGCGGGCTCGAGCAGGCCCCCCTGCGCCTCCCTCTCCTCTCGCCGCCGTCGGAGGCGTCGCCTGGCAAAGCCCTGGCGGCGCGGCGGCGGCGGGACCCCTCGGTCACCGTTCTCGAGAGCGGGGGCGGCGCTGCTCTGCTGCTCCGGGCGGTGATGCTGCGGGACGGTGGTGGTTGGCCGTGGCTGGGCGTGCTCGGCTAGGCTGGACTTGGTGCTCAGTCGGGCGCTGCTCGACAGGCGGTGGAGGCTGGATATCGGGGCGGCGGCCCCGGGATGGTGGCGGGTGACGGCGGCTTCGGTGTTCACGTGGGCGAAGCAGTGGCCGTGATATGCCGGCTGGTCCAGCCGGTCTTTGGTCGTGGGGTGCGGCTGCTGGTGAAAACCATGTCTGACTGCGATCGGGGTGGCGATGACAGCGTCCACGGGCGTCGTCGCTGCAGCTCGTCTCCTGGCTGAGTTTCCGGCTGTGGGGACTCGTGGATGGCGTTAGTCCAAGATGGTGGCTGGCGGTGTTGCCGTGGCGGCGGCCCCGGGTTCGGTGGTGGCGGCTTCGGCCCGGGGGTGGTGCGTGTCTGGCCGCGGTGGATCGTGGGATCCCGTGGCCAGAGTGAGGTCGGTCTCGGCAGAGGTGGTGGTTAGTGGGCGGTGGTCGGTGGTGGCAGGTGGTCGGCACATCTTCGGGAGAAATCCTTGCTCCGGTCTTCACCGGAGCCGACAGCGGCGGCGCCTGCGGGTGCCGCGATCTTTCTTGGAAGCGTCGTCATGGAGGTGCTCCTCCTTCAACCCATGGCTTTGGCTCCGGAGGGAAACCTCAGATCCGCCGGATCGGGCGATGGAGGCGTCTTAGCGTCTTTCTCCTCCTTGGGGGCATTGTCTCGGAGCCGACTACGACTGAGAGACTGGTGGATGATGGCATCTTCGCCATCGATGGCGGCATCTTCGCCGCGTGGTTTGCTGAGGCGGGGCGCTGGTTTCTGTTTGGCAACGATGATGGCGTCGAGAGGAGCTTGGGTCACGGCGTGGTCTTCGGTAGTCGGTTCTTCCCCGCGTGTCCGAGGTGCTCTTCCGTGGTTGCTTGGTTGCATTGAAGTCGGAGCTGCGTTGGAGCGAGTCCAGGTGGTGACGGCGATGACACTCGGCGATCGCGTTTGAGGGCACGGTCGGCGCAAGTCTGCATATTTTCCTTCGCTTTCGTCGTCAAGTCGAGCTGTCGGTTGCTTGCGAGTGTGGCCATCTGTTGGCATGTGCCGTCGTGAATTTTGTTCCATGTCGGTGGCCAGGTTGGCCGGTGGTGCCCATTACATGTGGGTTGTGTTGTATCGGTTTTAGCCCGGTTTTCCATCAATTAACCGGGCAATTCTCTTCTTCTTAATCAATGAAAATGACAAGTCTTTTGCCTCGTTTCAAAAAAAAAAAAAGATTTGCAGGCTTTGCGTACTCGCGAAAAAAAAGAACCCACACAGATATCAACTAGCCACGAGTCCGATCGAATATATCACAGCTGGGGCCTGGGGCCGGTTACAGCTGCGAACCGATAAATGGTGATTAGTTTGTTGCTTCACTGTCGGCCAGCTTAAGCTAAGATCATCCCCGCAAAAAAAAAACTTAAGCTAAGATCTGGTTTCAACACTTGTCATACCAGCTAAATTTGTAAGTACTATGTTTACGCCATAACCCGTTTAAGAAAGCAAGCACGTCCGTGTCATCACTTATTTATCAGTGTCAGGCGTCAACCTCGCGACCAGGCTTTGCCAAGAAGAAAAGAAAGCCTCACGACCAGGAACGGGCCAATGCATCTAGAGATGACGGCAACTCAAGTTGGCCGTATTTTACGTGCTTCATCACGGTCGCGGAGGGGAAGACTCGGTTCGGATAGCGGCTGACACTTGTTCCGCCGATCGAGCCTATATCTGTATCGTTTGGAGGCTCCATTTTGTATGCAGTGATAATATTTGGTCTTTAGTTTTTTCGGACAGTGGAACTACAAGTTATTGTACACTGAGACTGAGAGCTTCGGGTATTTGGAAATGGCTAGTTTGTCATGTCCTGATGTGACCATCTGATGCATGACAGTGACCTAGCCATTTCATTAGTTGGTGGTTTGTACCAGAACAGATCACAAAACACGACTCAATTAGAAGTACGTGTCGACGGTGTCGTCCCCGAGGTTGGTCGACCTTAAGCTTTGCCTGTGTTTTTTTTTACTTTTTTTAGAAAAGGAGGACGACCCCCGGCCTCTGCATCTGGGTGATGCATGCAGCCATTTTATTAATTATTCACAAAAGACCTTATAAAGAAATAAAACAGTAAGTCTGAAGCCACCGTCTAGGCAACATCTGTCGCTACTCCTATCCAGTTGATGAAGGGATGCTGATAGTCCGAGCCTAGTAACACAAACCTCGCAGGCAAACCTAACATCTAAGACCTGAGGCCCCAACCAAGCCACTTGCCGGGTATGGGGCACACACCGGCCCGGCGTGCTCTCAGAGGCCGCCGCCGCCAACTACCACCACTTCATCTTTAGAGCTGTCTCGACGATCATCCTTGCCGGTCTAGCTGCAATGTCGCGAACCACGCCGCCTAACGGCACCGCCTCCTCCCAAGGCGAATCGCTGAAAGCGCGTCGCCGCGTCGCCGGTACCCTCAGCACCATGCCGTCAAGTACCACCAGCCGACACAGCTTGAAGTCTCTGAAAGATCTGTCGTGCGTAGCACCTGCCGACCAGGCATGACAAAGCGTAGCACCTGTCGGCCAGGCATGTCTTGACATCTCCACCGAAACTCCGTGCAAGACGAAGCCGCTCCATCTCCTGCCTCTGACTTCTAGCGCTGCTCCACAAACGATTCTCCCAAGAGAGAAACGACACCGTAGTGCCTCCATCGTCCGATCTGGAAAACCAGATCCTAGGGTTTCACGAGTGGGTCGACAGTAGTTACAGGACGATGCCTTCATCAAGGTAACGGCACAGACCGTCGCCATCGTCCGTCGTCGGCTCGGTTTTCACCGGCAACTATGTCTCCCCGACTCGCAGCAGGGACTAGATTGCAGATCTCGAGATCTGCTCACCCAGCCTCAGGCCGACCACCTCCGACATAGGAGATGAACACCACCGCCAAGCCCAGGGTCGTCGTCTCGGGTGCCCGTGTGATGCAGATCAAGACCAGAAGCGCCACCGCGATCCGAAGTCGAACCGGAGGTTGAGCGACTGCAACATGGCCGCCGCCACCCACTGCGACTACAGACCCGCTGCTACACTCCAGCCGCTGTTGTCCGCCATCACCGCCAAAAAGATCAAGATCGGAACCGCCACATCGACCATGAGCAGCTGACGCGCAAGCAGATGACCGCCGCCGCCGAGCCGCTCGGGCTTTGCCCTGGCGGCGTCACCGGTAGTGGCGGAGAGGAGAGTGGTGGCGGGGGGGAGGAGGGAGGCGGGGACGCCCCGGTGCAGCGTGGCGACACTGCACGGGAGCGGGGGTACGGAGGAAGGATCCAGCTGCGCTCTAGATCCTGCGACGGCGCTGGACGATGAGTTGTTCGTCAAAGGCTGGGGAGGACGCTGCTAGGTAGAGTTGATACTCCTAGGAGTATGTACTCTCATGCCTACTTCAAGTTGAACTTCAAGTTGGCGAGATCCAACTTTTTTTCTTTTTGAGGCAATGGCGAGATCCAACTTACATATAGTTTTAGAGCATAGTAAACCCTACGAGCAACTTTAGCAGATTTGTCGGACCGGCCCGATCCCGTCAATATGGCGATTTTAGTCAAAATTCCACTTCAATAAAGTTGTCATTCGGCCTCAAGTTGCCATAATTTATGGAGCGCACTCTACATTTTTTTTAAGGAGGATTACCCTCGGCCTCTGCATCTGGGCAATGCATGTAGTCATTTTATTAACTATTTACAAACACCTTACAAAGTAGTATATCAAGTAGTCTGAAGCCAACATCTTAGCAACAATTATTGCTACTCCTATCCACTTAATGAATGGGTGCCATAGTCCGAGCCTAATACCAAACAGACATCGCACCAAAGCCTAACATTTAAAGCCGGAGGCCCCAACCGAGCCACATACTATGTTTGGGGTACAAACCGGTCCGACGCACTCTTATGTGTCTTGGCTGCCGTCTTCCATCAATCCATCTTATGACCAGAAACTTACGCAACGACCTTGTCGGGCTTCTCTATCATCGACGCCACCATGACACCAGACAACATCCTTCTCCAACGTGAGTCCATCTACGCACATCGGATGCTGAGTCTCCACTGCGCCACGCCTCGAGATCCGCCGCCATCAATGAGTAAGATGAAGCATCACTCCACCAAAGAAACCGACCACTGGTCCCTCAAGCCCGTGTACACCTCCAAGAATGACGCCCCAAGGGGGAAAACGACACCAAATCGCTGCCATCATCCGATCTACTGATCTAGGGTTTCCTTCGGAGGTAGCAGATAGAGGTCTAGAGCTTCTCCACGACAATGCCTTCAAGAAAGTAATGACACAAAAAAAGTGCCGCCATCACAGGTCTTGGCAACAAGCCGAGAACGAGGTTTTCACCTAGATCCGCTCGACGAACCTCCATCTCACATCGCGCGCACTAACCACCACAGATCTCTGCCGCCGCGGAGCGAGCAAGCCACTCTGGCCAGAACAAATCTGACCGGAGGGCCAACCATGCCCGCAGCAGACCAGGCCACCAAAGCCCTCCACGTCGCCGCCGATTCGAGATATTGTAGCGCTGCGACCAGATGCAACAGCTACACCACTAGTCATCCGCCGCCGCTCGCCGCCGGGAGCGAGGCACTGCCGCGGAGGCTCGGATCTGGGGCACATTTCTTCTCGCTCGGGTGCCCCGCGCCACCCTCGCGCGCGAGAAGGAGAGGCTCCTCCGCCACCGTCGTCAGCCGCCCGGACTTAGCCCGGTGGCATTGGTCAGCGACGGCGGAGGGGAGGGATGGGATGGGGATAGCCCGGTGGCTAAGGTTGGGGTCCCTTGGCCGCCCTCACAGGGGGGAGGGGAGGGACGGGATCGAGCCTTGGGGAGGGGAGCAACGCACTCCACATATGACCCATGAGATTATATTTGGAAGTGAAGGAAATATGCCCTAGAGGCAATAATAAAGTTATAATTTATTTCCTCATATCATGATAAATGTTTATTATTCATGCTAGAATTGTATTAACCGGAAACATAATACATGTGTGAATTCATAGACAAACTTAACGTCACTAGTATGCCTCTACTTGACTAGCTCATTAATCAAAGATGGTTGAGTTTCGTAACCATAGACATGTGTTGTCATTTGATTAACGGGATCACATCATTAGAAGAATGATGTGATTGACTTGACCCATTCCGTTAGCTTAGCATTTGATCGTTTAGTATATTGCTATTGCTTTCTTCATGACTTATACATGTTCCTACAACTATGAGATTATGCAACTCCCGTTTACCGTAAGAACACTTTGTGTGCTACCAAACGTCACAACGTAACTGGGTGATTATAGAGGAGCACTACAGGTGTCTCCAAAGGTACATGTTGAGTTGGCGTATTTCGAGATTAGGTTTTGTCACTCCGATTGTCGGAGAGGTATCTCTGGGCCCTCTCGGTAATGCACATCACTATAAGCCTTGCAAGCAATGTAGTTAATGAGTTAGTTACAGAATGATGCATTACGTAACGAGTAAAGAGACTTGCCGGTAACGAGATTGAACTAGGTATTGGATACCGACGATCGAATCTTGGGCAAGTAACATACCGATGACAAAGGGAACAACGTATGTTGTTATGCGGTTTGACCGATAAAGATCTTCGTACAATATGTAGGAGCCAATATGAGCATCCAGGTTCCGCTATTGGTTATTGACCGGAAACAGTTCTAGGTCATGTCCACATAGTTCTCAAACCCGTAGGGTTCGCACGCTTAAGGTTTCGATGACAGTTATATTATGAGTTTATGAGTTTTTGATGTACCGAAGTTTGTTAGGAGTCCCGAATGAGATTACGGACATGACGAGGAGTCTCGAGATGGTCAAGACATGAAGATTGATATATTGAAAGCCTATATTTGGATATCGAAATTGTTCCGGGTGAAATCGGGATTTTACCGGAGTACTGGGAGGTTACCGAACCCCCCGGGGGGTTTAATGGGCCTACATGGGCCCTAGTGGAGAGGAAGAGAGGAGGCAAGGGCTAGCCGCGCCCCCTCCCCCCTAGTCCGAATAGGACAAGGAGAGGGGGGGCGGCGCCCCCCTTTCCTTCCCCTCTCCCTCCTTCTTCCCCCCTTCTCATTCTCCAACTAGGAAAGAAGGGAGTCCTACTCTCGGTGGGAGTAGGACTCCCCCTTTGCGCGCCCTCCTTGGCCGGCCGCCCGCTCCCCCCTGGCTCCTTTATATACGGGGGCAGGGGGCACCTCTAGACACAACAATTGATCTCCAAGATCTCTTAGCCGTGTTCGGTGCCCCCCTCCACCATAGTCCTCGATAATATTGTAGCGGTGCTTAGGCGAAGCCCTGCGACGGTAGAGCATCAAGATTGTCACCACGCCGTCGTGCTGACGGAACTCTTCCCCGACACCCTGCTGGATCGGAGTCCGGGGATCGTCATCGAGCTGAACGTGTGCTAGAACTCGGAGGTGCCGTAGTTTTGGTGCTTGATCAGTCGGGCCGTGAAGACGTACGACTACATCAACCGTGTTGTTCTAATGCTTCCGCTTTCGGTCTATGAGGGTACGTGGACAACACTCTCCCCTCTCGTTGCTATGCATCACCATGATCTGCGTGTGCGTAGGAATTTTTTTGAAATTACTACGTTCCCCAACAATGGCATCCGAGCCTGGTTCTATGCGTAGATGTCATATGCACGAGTAGAACACAAGTGAATTGTGGGCGATACAAGTCATACTGCTTACCAGCATGTCATACTTTGGTTCAGCGGTATTGTGAGATGAAGCGGCCCGGACCGACATTACGCTACGCTTACGCGAGACTGGTTTCACCGTTACGAGCACTCGTGCTTAAAGTTGAATGGCGGGTGTCTGTCTCTCTCACTTTAGTTGAACCGAGTGTGGCTATGCCCGGTCCTTGCAAAGGTTAAAACATCACTAACTTGACGAACTATCGTTGTGGTTTTGATGCGTAGGTAAGAATGGTTCTTGCTCAGCCCGTAGCAGCCACGTAAAATTTGCAACAACAAAGTAGAAGACGTCTAACTTGTTTTTGCAGGGCATGTTGTGATGTGGTATGGTCAAGACGTGATGCTATATTTTATTGTATGAGATGATCATGTTTTGTAACCGAAGTTATCGGCAACTGGCAGGAACCATATGGTTGTCACTTTATTGTATGAAATGCAAGCATACTGTAATTGCTTTACTTTATCACTAAGTGGTAGCGATAGTCGAGAAGCAATAGATGGCGAAACGACAATGATGCTATGATGGAGATCAAGGTGTCGCTACTGGTGACGATGGTGATCACGACGATTGCGGAGATGGAGATCACAAGCACAAGATGATGATGGCCATATCACATCACTTATGTTGATTGCATGTGATGTTTATCCTTTATGCATCTTATCTTGCTTTGCTTGACAGTAGCATTTTAAGATGATCTCTCACTAATTATCAAGAAGTGTTCTCCCTGAGTATGCACCGTTGCGAAAGTTCTTCGTGCTGAGACACCACGTGATGATCGGGTGTGATAGACTCTACGTTCAAATAAAACGGGTGCAAAACAGTTGCACACGCGGAATACTCAGGTTAAACTTGACGAGCCTAGCATATACAGATATGGCCTCGGAACACGGAGGCCGAAAGGTCGAACGTGAATCATATAGTAGATATGATCAACATAGTGATGTTCACCATTGAACCTACTCCATCTCACGTGATGATCGGACATGGTTTAGCTGATATGGATCACGTGATCACTTAGATGACTAGAGAGATGTCTGTCTAAGTGGGAGTTCTTAAGTAATATGATTAATTGAACTTAAATTTATCATGAACTTAGTATTTTGCTTATCTATGTTTGTTGTAGATAGATGGCTCGTGCTGTTGTTCCGTTGAATTTTAATGCGTTCTTTGAGAAAGTTAAGTTGAAAAATGATGGTAGCAATTACACGGACTGGGTCCGTAACTTGAGGATTATCCTCATTGTTGCACAGAAGAATTACGTCATGGAAGCACCGCTGGGTGCTAGGCCTGCTGCAGATGCAACTGACGACGTTAAGAACGTCTGGCAGAGAAAAGCTGATGACTACTCGATAGTTCAGTGTGCCATGCTTTACGGCTTGGAACCGGGTCTTCAACAATGTTTTGAACGTCATGGAGCATATGAGATGTTCCAGGAGTTGAAGTTAATATTTCAAGCAAGTGCCCGGATTGAGAGATATGAAGTCTCCAATAAGTTCTATAGCTGTAAGATGGAGGAGAATAGTTCTGTCAGTGAACACATACTCAAAATGTCTGGGTATAATAATCACTTGATTCAACTGGGAGTTAATCTTCCTGACGATAGTGTCATTGACAGAATTCTTCAATCACTCCCACCAAGCTACAAGAGCTTTGTGATGAACTATAATATGCAAGGGATGGACAATACTATTCCCGAGCTCTTCGCAATGCTAAAGGCTGCGGAGTTAGAAATCAAGAAGGAGCATCAAGTGTTGATGGTCAATAAGACCACCAGTTTCAAGAAAAAGGGCAAACGGAAGAAGAAGGGGAACTTCAAGAAGAACAGCAAACAAGTTGCTGTTCAAGAGAAGAAACCCAAGTCTGGACCTAAGTCTGAGACTGAGTGCTTCTCCGCAAGCGATCGACCTTTGAAGCGGAACTGCCCCAAGTATTTGGCGGATAAGAAGGATGGCAAAGTGAACAAAGGTATATGTGATATACATGTTATTGATGTGTACCTTACTAATGCTCGCAGAGCACGAGTATTTGATACTAGTTACATTGCTAATATTTGCAACTCAAAACAAGGACTATGGATTAGCGAAGATTGGCTAAGGACGAGGTGATGATGCTTGGCGGGAAATGGTTCCAAAGTCGATGTGATCGCAGTCGGCACGCTACCTCTACATCTACCATCGGGATTAGTATTAGACCTAAATAATTGTTATTTGGTGCCAGCGTTGAGATGAACATTATATCTGGGTCTTGTTTGATGCGAGACGGTTATTCATTTAAATCGGAGAATAATGGTTGTTCTATTTATATGAGTAATATCTTTTATGGTCATGCACCCTTGAGGAGTGGTCTATTTTTATTAAATCTCGATAGTAGTGATACACATATTCATAATGTTGAAGCCAAAAGATGCAGAGTTGATAATGATAGTGCAACTTTTTTGTGGCACTGCCGTTTGGGTCATATTGGTGTAAAGCGCATGAAGAAACTCCATACTGATGGACTTCTGGAATCACTTGATTATGAATCACTTGGTACTTGCGAACCGTGCCTCATGGGCAAGATAACTAAAACGCCGTTCTCCGGAACTATGGAGCGAGCAACTGATTTGTTGGAAATCATACATACTGATGTATGTGGTCCAATGAATATTGTGGCTCGCGACGGGTATCGTTATTTTCTCACCTTCACGGATGATTTGAGCAGATATGGGTATATCTACTTGATGAAACACAAGTCTGAAACATTTGAAAAGTTCAAAGAATTTCAGAGTGAAGTGGAAAATCATTGTAACAAGAAAATAAAATTTCTACGATCTGATCGTGGAGGAGAATATTTGAGTTACGAGTTTGGTTTACATTTGAAACAATGCGGAATAGTTTCAAGAACTCACGCCACCGGAACACCACAACGAAATGGTGTGTCCGAACGTCGTAATCATACTTTACTAGATATGGTGCGATCTATGATGTCTCTTACTGATTTACCGCTATCGTTTTGGGGTTATGCTTTAGAGACGGCCGCATTCACGTTAAATAGGGCACCATCAAAATCCGTTGAGACGACGCCTTATGAACTGTGGTTTGGCAAGAAACCAAAGTTGTCGTTTCTTAAAGTTTGGGGCTGCAATGCTTATGTGAAGAAACTTCAACCAGATAAGCTCGAACCCAAATTGGAGAAATGTGTCTTCATAGGATACCCAAAAGAGACTATTGGATACACCTTCTATCACAGATCTGAAGGCAAGATTTTTGTTGCTAAATTCGGATCCTTTCTAGAGAAGGAGTTTCTCTCGAAAGAAGTGAGTGGGAGGGAAGTAGAACTTGATGAGGTAACTATACCTGCTCCCTTATTGGAAAGTAGTTCATCACAAGAACCGGCTCGTGTGACAACTAGACCAATCAGTGAGGAAGCTAATGATATTGATCATGAAACTTCAGATCAAGTTACTACCAAACCTCATAGGTCTACCAGAGTAAGATCCGCACCAGAGTGGTACAGCAATCCTATTCCGGAAGTCATGTTACTTGACCATGGCGAACCTACGAACTATGAGGAAGCGATGATGAGCCCAGATTCCGCAAAATGGCTTGAGGCCATGAAATCTGAGATTGGATCCATGTATGAGAACAAAGTATGGACTTTGGTTGACTTGCCCGATGATCGGCAAGCCATTGAAAATAAATGGATCTTCAAGAAGAAGACTGACACTGATGGTAATGTAACTGTCTACAAAGCTCGACTTGTTGCGAAAGGTTTTCGACAAGTTCAAGGAGTTGACTATGATGAGACTTTCTCACCCATAGCGATGCTTAAGTCTGTCCGAATCATGTTAGCAATTGCCGCATTTTATGATTATGAAATTTGGCAAATGGATGTCAAAACTGCATTCCTGAATGGATTTCTGGAAGAAGAGTTGTATATGATGCAACTGGAAGGTTTTGTTGATCCAAAAGGTGCTAACAAAGTGTGCAAGCTCCAGTGTTCCATTTATGGACTGGTGCAAGCATCTCGGAGTTGGAATAAACGCTTTCATAGTGTGATCAAAGCATATGGTTTTATACAGACTTTTGGAGAAGCTACAAGAAAGTGAGTGGAAGCTCTGTAGCATTTCTGATATTATATGTAGATGACATATTGTTAATTGAAAATGATATAGAATTTCTGGATAGCATAAAGGGATACTTGAATAAAAGTTTTTCAATGAAAGACCTCGGTGAAGCTACTTACATATTGGGCATCAAGTTCTATAGAGATAGATCAAGATGCTTAATTGGACTTTCACAAAGCACATACCTTGATAAAGTTTTGAAAAAGTTCAAAATGGATCAGTCAAACTCAATGCCCGACCACAGCAGAAGATAGAGAGAAAATGAAAGATGTTCCCTATGCTTCAGCCATAGGCTCTATCATGTATGCAATCTTTGTGTACCGGGCCCGACGTATGCTTACCAATAAGCTTAGCGGGAAGGTACCAAAGTAATCCAGAGTGGATCTTTGGACAGCGGTCAAGAACATCCTGAAATACCTGAAAAGGACTAATGATATGTTTCTCGTATATGGAGGTGACAAAGAGCTAGTCGTAAGAGGTTACGTCGATGCAAGCTTTGACATCGATCCGGACGATTCTAAATCGCAAACCGGATCGTGTTTATATTAAACGGTGGAGCTGTAAGTTGGTGCGTTCTAAACAAAGCGTCGTGGCGGGATCTACATGTGAAGCGGAGTACATAGCTGCTACAAGCGGCGAATGAAGGAGTCGGATGAAGGAGTTCATTTCCGATCTAGGTGTCATACCTAGTGCATCGGGACTAATGAAGATCTTCGTGACAATCTTGGTGCAATTGCCTTGGCAAAGGAATCCAGATTTCACAAGAGGACCAAGCACATCAAGAGACGCTTCAATTCCATCCGGGACTAAGTCGGTGGGAGACATAGAGATTTGCAAGATACATACGGATCTGAATGTTGCGGACCGTTGACTAAGCCTCTTCCACGAGCAAAACATGATCAGCACCAAGACTCCATGGGTGTTAGAATCATTATTGTGTAATCTAGATTATTGACTCTAGTGCAAGTGGGAGACTGAAGGAAATATGCCCTAGAGGCAATAATAAAGTTATTATTTATTTCCTCATATCATGATAAATGTTTATTATTCATGCTAGAATTGTATTAACTGGAAACATAGTACATGTGTGAATCCATAGACAAACTTAACGTCACTAGTATGCCTCTACTTGACTAGCTCCTTAATCAAAGATGGTTGAGTTTCCTAACCATAGACATGTGTTGTCATTTGATTAACGGGATCACATCGTTAGAAGAATGATGTTATTGACTTGACCCATTCTGTTAGCTAAGCACTTGATCGTTTTGTATATTGCTATTGCTTTCTTCATGACTTATACATGTTCCTACAACTATGAGATTATGCAACTCCCGTTTACCGGAGGAACACTTTGTGAGCTACCAAACGTCACAACGTAACTGGGTGATTATAAAGGAGCTCTAGAGGTGTCTCCAAAGGTACATGTTGAGTTGGCGTATTTCGAGATTAGGTTTTGTCACTCCGATTGCCGGAGAGGTATCTCCGGGCCCTCTCGGTAATGCACATCACTATAAGCCTTGCAAGCAATGTAGCTAATGAGTTAGTTACAGAATGATGCATTACATAACGAGTAAAGAGACTTGCCGGTAACAAGATTGAACTAGGTATTGGATACCGACGATCGAATCTCGGGCAAGTAACATACCGATGACAAAAGGAACAACTTATGTTGTTATGCGGTTTGACCGATAAAGATCTTCGTAGAATATGTAGTAGCCAATATGAGCATCCAGGTTCCGCTATTGGTTATTGACCGGAAAAAGTTCTAGGTCATGTCTACATAGTTCTCGAACCCGTAGGGCCCGTATGCTTAAGGTTTCGATGACAGTTATATTATGAGTTTATGAGTTTTTGATGTACCGAAGTTTGTTCGGAGTCCCGAATGAGGTACATGACGAGGACTCTCGAAATGGTCGAGACATGAAGATTGATATATTGGAAGCCTATATTTGGATATCGGAATTGTTCCGGGTGAAATTGGGATTTTACCGGAGTACCGGGAGGTTACCGGAACCCCCTGGGGGGCTTAATGGGCCTACATGGGCCCTAGTGGAGAGGAAGAGAGGAGGCAAGGGCTGGCCCCCCCCTAGTCCGAATAGGACAAGGAGAGGGGGGCGGCGCCTGTACCTGCAACTGTTGTTGTAGTAATCTGTGAGCCACAAGGACTCAGCAATCCCATTACCATGGGTATCAAGACTAGCAAAGCTTAATGGGAAAGGAAGGGGTAAAGTGGTGAGGTTGCTGTCGTGGTTCTAAGTCTGACAGTAGAAGTAGGGGTAGGTTAAGGAGAGGCGATGTCCTAGCTATGGAGCAGTTGTGGAGACAAAGGATGTACGAGTTCAGGCCCTTCTCGGAGGAAGTAACAGCCCCTCGCCCTCGGAGCCCCGAGGCGGTCGAGTGGATTATGAGTATGAGTATTACAAGAAGCTGAACCCTTCTATCTCGTGGAGGGGGTGGTTATATAGAGTGCGCCAGACCCCAGCCAGCCCACATAATGGAGGGATTAAAGTACATTAAGCTAGGGGTTCTTGTAACGCCTCATAAGGTGCCTTAACTATCATTAAGTCTATTCAATAGCAAACCGTTGCGCTGGAGTGCCTTCTGACCTTCTGGTGGTCGAGTGAGTCTTCATGGTCGAGTGAGTCTTCCATGGTCGAGTCCTTCCAGTCTGGTCGAGTGGATTCCTCTTTGGTCGACTGGAAGATGATCTCTTCTACGAGTGCCCTTGGGTAGGACGTTTAGGTCAGGCCTATGACCCTACCCTAGGTACATGAATCCATCATTAGCCCCCGAATGGATTGAGGCTTGAGTGAAGGAGGAGTTGACGTTGTTTCCGACTGCTCTTCACATTCTGGCTACGTGTTGTCTCGGATCAAGATCTTCTCTGTTGATAACAAGAAACTTTCCTTCAGTCGACTTGATCCATTCTTGTTCTTTAGTCGAGTGACTTCTTTCGCTATTCCCGAGCAACGGATCGTAGGAAATCTCGCACTTGACAGACTGATTTGTCGTTCGCGGATCTCGCGGGATACGAAATTTGGGGAAGCGCGCGAAACGGAACGGACTGCGGCGCTTGGATGGGACGTAACAGGGGCGCCTCGATCTCCGCGCCGCTTTTTCCGCCACGTATCACGCAAAGGCGGCCGCCGATATGATTGGATTGCTTGGGTCCACCTGTCATCCACTCGGAAGGGATGCTATAAATGTAACTCCCGGAGGCTCATGCACAGTACCTTGTTCTTCCTCCTTAGTTCTCTCCGTCTCCGCTCTCCGCCTCCGCCGCTGCTTTCTCGCCATCTCTCCCCTTGCGTATTCCGCCGGCGGCCATGGGCAAAGAGAGGACGACGATGTTGGAGCGCGCGAAGAAGGCGTCGGTGGCGGAGAAGGCGTCGGCGGCCGAGAAGGCGAAGGGGAGATCCACCGGTCGCGGTGGTTCTTCGTCGAGATCCAAACCGCGAAAAGGTGGGTCCAGGAGATCGGATCGATCGACCATCGTGGAGAAGGATCTCCTCGATATGGCCGACGATGGATTGATTCCCCACGGCGCCGCGAAACTTCCTGGCCGAGAGTGGCAGCCTCAACCAGAAGAGGGTGAGTGCGTGCTTTTGGCCACCCATGTCGACCGAGGTTTTTCGTTGCCGCCGAGTGTCTTCTTTCGGGGTTTTCTGAATTTCTTCGGAGCCCAGCTCCACCATTTTACTCCAAACTCCATTGCATACCTTGCCGCGTTTGTGTCTATGTGCGAAAACTTCCTGGGTTGTCGACCGCACTGGGGTTTGTTCAAATATATCTTCACATGTCGCTCTCAGACTGTGAAGAAGGCAAGCCCTGGTGACGAGAAGACCCAAGTAGTCCAGATGTGTGGTGGTTTAGGGGTCCAGTTGAAGAACAAAAGCACCTTCCCAGCTATGCATTTTCCCGAGTCGGTCAGGGGCTGGCAGTCGACCTGGTTCTATTGCGGAATGAGACGACGCCAAGCGCTCGACCGCCTTCCTAAATTCACCATGAGTCGAGTGAATAGACCCTCCTCCACAAGGTTGTTCCAAGAGAGGGCTGAAGTGAAGATGCTGATGGACCGTGGTGCAGCTGGTTAGGGACGGAGGATCGGCATGGACCTCTGGAGGTTTTTCTTGAGGCGAATCCAGCCCCTTGAGCCCGAGTCATCAGATGTGGTTGTATCGCGGCACCGAAGGCGAGACTCGCGCCCACCCGGAGGCGGTCGACGATACCGTAGTGGAAAGATGGATGGCTTCGATCATCGGAAACAAGGACAATCCTCGCGGATCTCGGAGGATTTCTCCGCTTGATCGTGACAGCGTTCCAGATAAGGTACACCTGCTCTGTTTTCCGTTGTATATTTGTCGAGTGCGTTTACGCAACTTGGTCGATCGAACTCGCTTTGATGCTTCGAGTGCCCTCACCGAGCTATACTCAATGCCCAATGGCGCCCGAGTTCCACCGAGGAGGGGAAGCGGTGGAGGTGAGAGCCGGAGGAGTGGGATTCAGATGCTGCAGGAGACGACGACAACGATGATGACGATGACGAGGACGATGATGACGAGGATGAAGAGGAGGAAGCCGCACCACCGCGCTTGGAAAGGCGGTCAAAACTTGTGCACGACCCTTCGGTTGAACGCGGTAAGGGAGTTGCGATATCTCATGATCGACCAAGCGCCTCGGATCGCTTCACGGTGCCGACCGAGAAAGTGCCAAAAAGCGAAGGTAGTTCCGTCGAGGGCAACCAAGCCTCGCCAAAAATGAAAGTGTCCATCCCCACCATCTCGGGGTAAACATATTGCTTAAATCTTCTTGTTCTATATAAATTTTGTCTGGTTGATACTTGAATCGGTCGATCGATTCTTTGGATTTTCAGCATGCGACTTCGAAACCTCAGCTAAGGTCGACGACCATGAGATGGAGGACGCCGCCACCTCAAATCCTGGTACTATATCCTTAATTCTTGTTCTTAGTCGACTGACTCAAGATTTCTGACCTTAACTCTTTTCTGAAGCTCCAACCAATGACGTCATCACTCTTCCTGATGGCGATGATGAAGATGAAGAGCCATTGAGGACTAGGAGGAGCAGGAAGGCATCTCTTGGCAAGGGAGCCCAAGGTGTGGCGGTGCCGAGACCGTTGAGACGAAGGCGAGGTCGGCTTTTCGACATCTTGTGTCCTTCGCGAACTACCGACAAGTGCTCGCCCACTTCGCCGAAAGTTTGGACAACCTTCGATCTTCACCACGCACCACGCCCCGGAGGACGGTGACCGATGCTGCTAAGGAGGCGATCCGTCAGCAGGGATCATGATGGAGCGGTGAAGATCGCCGGGATGCGAGCCAAGCACTTACGATGCCAGCTCGCCTTCGAGCAATGTTGGTCATCGACCACCACATTGCTGTTAGGATATGCTATCAAAACTTTTCTTTCTCGAATTTATAGCGTCACCCACTAGGTGTGTGAAACTCCGTGTTAGCGGGCACGCTGAGTGCACCCGCTGGGTGTAGTCCCCGAGGCTAAGGTCATTGCTGGCGATCGGTCTTAGGCTTACTAAGTAGATGTTGATCTTTGTCCGAATGGAGCGAATGGGTTTACGAGTCCGGTGGGGCACGCGCTGAGTGCACCCACCGGTGTAATCCCCGAGAGGCGTGGGTCGGTCACCGCTGGCGATTGATTACTGATCTGAAGAAATACCGGTCATTGGTCGATTCGCTTTTTTTTTTTTTGATCGTTCGTCGGGTCGACTATGTCTTGAATAAGACCAGGTGGGGGCCGCTGAGTGCACCCACTGGGTGTAGTCCCCGAGACTACGGTTGAATGCTTGCATTCGACTGTAGTCTTAGAAACGCACAATTCTTCTTGATTCACTCGGAAGTGGATTATCTCTGATATTTTTGCAACTGACTCTTCGTAGAAATCTTGTGATCTTGCGGCACGCTATACTGAACTGGAGCAGAAGCATATTCAGCTCGAGTTGGACTTGAAACTAGTGCAAGAGAATCTGACGAAGGCGAAGGAAGAGACCAAAGGTATGTTTGGTGAGATTTCGACGACTCTTTCCTCCTCTCACTTGCTTCAAGTTTGACTTTGCTGCGATTCACAGGCAAGGTGAAGGAGGCTCAAAGGAAGAAGGAGCTTGAGCTGTCTGAGAAGATCAAGCTTGCCGATGAGAAGCGGCCTCGATCGTAAGCTCGAGCAGATAACGCCGATCTGAAGGCTGCTCGGCGCCGCCAACAAGGATGTTGGCGAATGAAGGCCGACAAGAAGAACTCGACCGAGAAGATCCTCCAAATGGCTGGGAAGAAGAACGAGCTGGAAAGCTTCTTGGGTGGTCTTGCTAAGAAATTGTTCCTTAAGCTCGAAGGTAACTTTCTTCACTCGACCAATTCTCCCAACTGTTATGTTTCCATTCGATTTGTTTTCTGATTCGGGTTTTGTCTTTGCGAGTTCGCGCAACTTTGAAGAAGAAACCAGCCATTTGGAGAGCGAACCTTGACCTGTCAATTCCCGGTGAGCGATGAAAGCGCCATGAACATCTTCCATTTCGAGTCAGCGTTCTTGCTGTTGTAGATTATCTCGCAAGGCGAAGGTTGCTCGTCCCGCATCGACTCGGCGCCTGGCCCAATGAGACACTCCAAAATGACCTTGAGTCATTGATGGCTCGATGAACGCCGCCCCCGACCCGAGTGCAAAGTGGAAGAAATCTTCATTTCGGTGCGGTGCGAGCGTTGCCACGTGTGCGGGCGCGAGTCCATTGCAAGGAGGCTCGAGAAGATAAGCTGGCGGCTCTCCGAGTGGCCAACACCAAAAAGCACGACTTCAGGACCTTCATGGAGACTTTCATCGCTGCTGCCACGCGGATTGCCGACGGGATTGATCTTGACGAATTCGTTGCTCCATCCAGCCCTCCACAGGAGGGGTAAAAAACTTTCCTTGACCTTAAATTTGCCTCGGTATGCCGAGTGGAGTTGTAACCGATAAAACTTTAACAGGCTTAGCGCCTGAGCACTCTCGGTTATTTTAGGTGTCGACCTAAATTTAGATTGGATGTTTGGAAATGATTGCTCTTTGCAGGTTGACAGCGAGATGCCTACTGCAGTCGACTTATTCCTTAGGCGAGCACTGAGGTGCAGCTAAGCTTCCGAGTGGAAGTCTGGCTTATCACTCGGTAGGATTTTAATAACTTAGGCGAGCACTGGGCTGCAACTAAGCCCCCGAGTGAGAGGTTTGCTCTCCACTCGGTAGGATTTCTTATATCTTAGGCGAGCATTGGGCTGCAGCTAAGCCCCCGAGTGGGAGGTTTGCTCTCCACTCGGTAGGATTTCTTATATCTTAGGCGAGCACTGGGCTGCAGCTAAGCCCCCGAGTGGGAGGTTTGCTCTCCACTGGTAGGATTTCTTATATCTTAGGCGAGCACTGGCTGCAGCTAAGCCCCGAGTGGGAGGTTTGCTCTCCACTCGGTAGGATTTCTTATATCTTAGGCGCAGGCTGGCTGCAGCTAAGCCCCGAAAGTGGGAGGTTTGCTCTCCACTCGGTGGGATTTCCGTTGTATTTGTGTCGAAGCTCGGAGAAGAGGGTCGATCGACCTGCACTTCATCTTCCTTGCAATCGCACATCATACTTATGGTGTAGCTCGGAGGAGAGGGCATGATCGACCTGCGCCTCGCTTTTCCTTGCTAGTATATTTTATACTTAGGCGAGTCCTTTGGACTGCAGCTAAGCCTCCGAGTGGAAGTCCGCTTACCACTCGGTAGGATTTTTAATAACTTAGGCAGCAGCGAGCTGCAGCTAAGCCCCGAGTGGAAGTCGGCTTACCACTCGGTAGGATTTTAATAACTTAGGCGAGCACTGAGCTGCAGCTAAGCCTCCGAGTGGAAGTCTGGCTTACCACTCGGTAGGATTTTAATAACTTAGGCGGAACGGATTCGCGCCACCCACTGGGGGAGGTGAAAATTTTACTCGACGAAAAATAAAGAGTGACAAAAATTATGAAGGAATTATGACACTATTACTTCAAAGCTCGTGAGCTACAGGAGTACTTTATTACAACTCTTCCGAGTGAAAAACCTTAAGTGTAAAACGGGCGGAGCAGATCCGCATTCCAAGCTCGGGGCTCATCGACATCGTGTTCGACATTGTAGAGACGATATGCCCCATTGTGGAGAACCTTTGTGACGATGAAGGGTCCTTCCGGGAGGGAGCAAGCTTATGTTGCTTCTGCCGATCCACCAAGGACCAGATCTCCTTCTGGAAGGCTCGACCTCTCACATTTCGGCGTCAGTGGCGCAAGTCTTGCTGGTAAATGGTCGAGCGGATCGAGCCATTTCCTTTCCTCTTCCAGAGGTCGATTGCATCCTGACGCGCTTGCTCAGCTTCTGCTTCATTATAAAGTTCAATTCGTGGAGCATTGTGAAGGAGATCACTCGGTAAAACCGCTACGCCCCATAGACCAGGAAAAAAGGAGTTCTCCCGGTCGACCGATTGGGCGTGGTTCGCAAACCCCAAAGCAGCGAAGGAAGTTCGTCGACCCAAGCTCCAGCCGCATGCTTGAGATCTCGCATCAAACGGGGCTTGGACCCTTGAGGATCAATCCATTGGCTCGATTCGCTTTGTCCATTCGATTGTGGATGGGCAATCAAGCGTAGTCGACTTCGTATGCCTTGGGAGTTGCGAAATCCTTGAATTCTTCCGAGTCAAAATTCGACCCATTGTCCGTGATAATACCGCGGGACTCCATACCGAACGCCAACTTTTCGACGAAGGAAACAGCGATACCGACATCAAGTTTTTGATTGGCTTAGCCTCAATCCACTTGGTGAACTTGTCGATCGCTACCAAGTACATGCGTGAAGCCGCTCCGACCCGTTCGCAAGGGACCGATCATGTCCAACCCCATCTCGCGAAAAGGCCGACGAGTGGAATGGTCTTCAAGGTCGACGCAGCTTGTGTGACATATTGGAGTAGAACGGCATCCTTCGCACTTGTCCACTATTTCTTTCGCCATCTCATTTGCTCTTGGCGGTAAAACCCAGCTCGGTATGCTTTGGCTACAATGGTCCGAGAGGGCGCATGGTGACCACAGTCCCCAGTGGATATCATTGAGTATGACTCGACCTTCTTACGGCGTTATGCATTTTGTCCGACTCGTTGGGCTTTCTCTATATCTTGCCCATTGATAACGGTAAAGGCTTTGGATCGACGGACGATCTGCCGAGCCTCTTCCTCATCCTCCGGGAGTTCCTTTCTCGAATATCGCAATGTATGGAATTGTCCAATCGGGAGTGACCACTAAAACCTCCATGACCAAGTCGACCATTGCGGGACCTCAACCTCGGTCGAGTCCGTGGCACTCTTGGGTTGTGGAGCTTCCTCGTGTAGGATCTTCTTTGGTCGACGGAGTGTGTATATGTTCCAAAACACGCCACTCGGAATGGCTTCCCTCTTGGACCCTATCTTCGCCAGATCATCTGCTGCCTGATTTTTTGATCGGGGATGTGATGGAGCTCCAACCCTCAAACTTCTTTTTCCAGCTTCCTCCTTTGCATTGCAATTATCCGATCATAGCGGGCTTCTCCGCCCCACTCCTTCATCACTTGATTGACCACTAGATCTGAGTCGCCATAAACCATCGAGCGACGGACGCCGAGTGAGATGGCCATGCGCAATCCATATAAAAGGGCCTCATACTCTGCCTCATTGTTGGAGGAATCAAAGTGAATCTGGAGCACATACTTAAGCTTATCTCCTCCGGGGAAACCAGAACAACCCAAAGACTGAACCATTCAAAGATCTTGGAGCCGTCAAAGAACATGGTCCAATGCTCGAGTGAACTTCGGTCGGTTCTGTTGTTGTTCAATCCACTCGGCAAGGAAATCCGCTATAGCACAGGACTTAATGGCTTTCTTTGCCTCGAATTTGATATCAAGGGAAGAATTTCAATCGCCCACTTCGCCACTCGACCGGTTGCGTCTCTGTTATGCAAGATCTCGATAAAGGAGCGTCGGCGACGATCGTGATGAATGATCGAGAAATAGTGAGCAACCTTCTTTGTGGTCATGTATATACCATACACAAGCTTCGATAATGAGGGTATCTCTGCTTGGATGGAGTCAAAACTTGGACAAATAATACACCGGCGCTGAACTTTGAAGGCCTTTCCTTCCTCTTCCCGCTCGATCGTAAGCCTGAATCCGACAACTTGTCCAAATGGCTGCAATGTAAAGCAACAGAGGCTCTTTGCTGATTGGAGCAGCAAGCACCGGCTGGGTGGAGAGCGAGCTTTTAGCTCGGCAAACGCTGCATCGACCACGAGTCCACTCGAACTTGTCGACCTTCTTCATCGATCGGTAAAGAGGTAATGCCTTTTCACCGAGTCGTGAGATGAATCGACTTAAAGCGGCCAAGCATCCAGTAAGCTTCTGGACGTCGTGCACTCGCACGGGGCGTTTCATTCGGAGAATAGTGCCGATCTTCTCTGGGTTAGCGTCGATTCCTCGTTCGGAAACGAGAAAACCGAGTAATTTTCCACCAGGAACTCCGAATGTGCACTTTGACGGATTGAGCTTGATATCGTACCTTCTGAGGTTGGCAAATGTTTGGCGAGGTCACGAGCAGGTCGGAACCTTTTCGCGACTTAACGGCGATATCATCCATATCGCTTCCACATTCCGACCGATCTGAGTGAGAAGACACTTCGAATCATTCGCATAAATGTGGCTCCGGCATTCTTGAGGCGAATGGCATGGTGATATAGCGAAGCACCGAATGGAGTGATGAAAGCTGTTTTATTTCGTCGGGTCCATCTGAGACGGATCGATGATACCCGGAATATGCATCTAGAAAGACAACCTCTCACACCCTGGCTGCCGAGTCGACAATTTGATCGTCGGGGAGAGGAAAATGATCCTTCGGGCAGGCCCGATTAATGTGCTTAAAATCAATGCACATGCGGAGTGAGTTATCCTTCTTGGGGACCATGACAACATTAGCGAGCCACTCGGAGTGGTAAATCTCTCGGATAAATCCTGCTGTCAACAGTCGAGCCACTTCTTCACCAATAGCTTTTCTCTGGACGGCGGACCGCCGAAGATGCTCTTTGACTGGTTTCGCTGACTTGTCGACTCGGAGGCGATGCTCACCATCCCCAGGAACACCGGCATGTCGTGGGCTTCCATGCAAAAATGTCCCAGTTCTCACGGAGGAACTGGATGAGCGCTTCTTCCTATTTCGAGTCGAGTGTTGTGGATATGTGGGTCGGAGCTGCATCGGGGTCAGTCGGATGAATATGGACGGGCTTTGTCTCACCAGACGACTTGAATGCGGACTCTGTGGCTGGCTTCTTAGATCGTAGCAAATCACTCGGATCTGCGTTTTGCATGTACTCGTCGAATTCGACCGCTGTCACTTGGGAGTCGGCAATCTTTGAGCCCTTCTGAAAGCACTCTTCTGCCTTCTTCCGATCGCCGGTGACAGTGATCACTCCCTTGGGTCCTGGCATTTTCAGTTTGAGGTACACGTAGCATGGTCGAGCCATGAATCGATGCGTGGCGGCCTCCCAAAATGGCATGGTATGCACTCTGAAAATCCACAACCTCAAAGGTCAACTTTTCTTTGCGGAAGTGCTTGGAATCACCAAAAACCACGTCCAGGGCTATTTGGCCGAGTGAGTTGGCCTTCTTCCCTGGTATGACTCCGTGGAAACTCATATTACTGGCGCTCAATCGGGACATCGGAATGCCCATCCCTTTCAAGGTATCCGCATATAACAAATTCAGCCCACTACCACCATCCATCAGCACTTTTGTCACCGAGTGCCTTCGACAATCGGATCGACCACCAACGCTTGCCGCCGGGGGTGGCAATGTGAGTCGGTGATCAGATTGGTCGAATGTGATGGGTGTCTGGGACCACTTCACATAACTTGGCTTAACCGGGGCAACCATATTCACTTCGGTTGATGACTTTCGATCGACTTTTGCTTTCCACATCCGCGAAGATCATCGAGTGGAGTTGACATGCGGTATTCCTCCTCACTTTGTCCTCTTTATCTCCGGCCTTGTCCGCTCCTTCTCCTTGCCCTTAGACTGTTTTCCTCAAACCGCTGGATCAGAGTCGACATTGGCGAGTGGTATGCGGGTAAATAATGTTGCCCTCTTCATCTTTCTTTGTGTGAATATGGCACGGCATATCCATCACGTCATTTCCTTCTTTATCTTTCACTTTTTTGGATTCCGGGATCCTTTGGGCTTCCCTTGAACTTCCCACGAGTCACGGCGGGGCCTCTCCAGAGCTGGCGGCTCGGCTTTGCGCGCTGCTTCGATTCGAATTGCCCTTCTCCGTCGACTTGGCTTGTATTTACCGCTTCGGAGTCGGTCTTCTTCCTCGCCGTTGGCGTACTTGCTAGCGATCTCCATCATTCGACTCAAGGTCATGTCCCGGTTCGACCGAACTTCGAGACTCAATTCTCTGCTTTTGGACGCCGTCCTTGAAGGCGCAAACCGCTGAGTGGTCGGACACATTTTCCACAAGATTGTGCAAGGTAATCCATCTCTGGATGTACTCTCGGAGAGTTTCATTGGTCTTCTGCACACAAACTTGCAGCTCTGTCAAACCAGCTGGTCGTTTGCAAGTCCCTTCAAAAGTCCTGACGAACACTGGGACAAATCTTCCCAAGTATATATCTCTTTGTGAGGTAATTGACTCAACCATGCTCTAGCAGAACCTTCCAACATGAGGGGCAAATGTTTCATGGCCACCTCATCATTCCCACCACCAATCTGGACAGCCACTCGGTAATCCTCGAGCCAAGTTTCAGGCTTAGATTCCCTAGTGAACTTGCAGACTCCTGCTGCCAATCTGAAATTGGGGGGGGGATCACTGCGGCTCTGATAGCCCTGCTAAAACACTCCGACCGCAGACATGCACTCGATTGCTGGTGGGTGCATCCTCTCGGTCCGCCTCGATGGGGCTCTGTTCGGTCGACCAAGCCTTGCACGATAATGGATCGCGCATCAAAGCTCGGTTCCTCAGGGTCATTTGGAACCCTTCGCCCGTCTTGAATCGTTGTCATCATCTTGCCGCCGAGGGCGTCGACCCTTCCTCGGGGGAAAGGGGCATTCGGCGCTGTCATCTCGGTCGAATCGGTCTCGAGCTGCTCGCCGGTTGTCGCGCCCTTCTCGCCGCGGAGGCGATCTGGGGCTGTGAGCCGATCGGCGGTGTTCGCAGCGACGGATCGACTATGAATCTGTTCTTGCGCGATCGCGACACGGCTGAATTCTGGTCACTGCCGCCGGAGTAAATCTCGATCTGCTGCAAGCCTCTTCCGACTTCGGCTGGGACGGCTGGATAGACTACGCTATGCGAGTTGCAGGTTGCTAAATTCTGAATTGGCGTGCGGTATACGAGTCGGCGGGAAGAGCCGACGCCGACCGGATTCGGGAGTCGTTGCTGCTGCTTCGTTCGAGTGCTCGCTGAAGATTCTCCAGCGAGCGCGTTCAGCCACATTGGCCAAACGTGCTTCCTCCAAGGCACGAGCCTCGTGGGTCTCTCCGGCGATAGGAGTATGTAGTGCATCCATGTTCTCGCGACGAAGCTCTTCTCTCGCAGAGAGTCGAGTGTCTCGGCTGGTACTCTCGTGTTCTTGCACGGGTCTCCTCCTCCGGCGGCTCCACCGCCGTGGCATGGCCGGGGAGGACTGCGAGGGCCGTCGACAATGAGGATCTCCGCCACGGATCACCGCTATCACACTCGGATGCGCTCTCACGGAGCCGGTCGGACAGATCGAACAGCCGTAGAGGATTCGTCGGGCTCAATAACGCGATTTGGGCGGTGGCTGTCTGGCGAGCCACCGCGTGCTTCACCCACCCTGAAGTCTCGACCACCAGAGCGCTTATGCTGGTGGGAGATCTGGGCGGCCGATAGGGGAGTCGACCGATCACGGGTCGACGGTTGCCGCAGCAGAACGCCGCGGACACATGCACGAAAGTCGTCGCCCAGCAGACAGGGGCGCCTCGATGTCAGGGGGCCTCCCGGAGCCATCGGAGTCGTCGGCGACAAAAGTGAGAGCACCGAGACGGATCTCGTGCCCCTCACCCAAAACTCCAGCGATCATCATGATGAAGGTACTGGAATCTGCAACTCCTCCACAAATCGCTAAAACACTGCCCTAAGGTGGGCGCCAACTGTCGTGGTTCTAAGTCCGACAAGAGAAGTAGGGGTAGGTTAAGGAGAGGCGATGTCCTAGCTATGGAGCAGTTGTGGAGACAAAGGATGTACGAAGTTCAGGCCCTTCTGAGGAAGTAACAGCCCCACGCCTCGGAGCCCGAGGCGGTCGAGTGGATTATGAGTATGAGTATTACAAGAAGCTGAACCCTTCTATCTGTGGAGGGGGGTGGCTTATATAGAGTGCGCCAGGACCCCAGCCAGCCCACATAATGGAGGGATTAAAGTACATTAAGCTAGGGGGGTTACTGGTAACGCCCCTCATAAGGTGCCTTAACTATCATTAAGTCTATTCAATAGCAAACCGTTGCGCTGCGGAGTGCCTTCTGACCTTCTGGTGGTCGAGTGAGTCTTCATGGTCGAGTGAGTCTTCCATGGTCGAGTCCTTCCAGTCTGGTCGAGTGGATTCCTCTTTGGTCGACTGGAAGATGATCTCTTCTACGAGTGCCCTTGGGTAGGACGTTTAGGTCAGGCCTATGACCCTACCCTAGGTACATGAATCCATCAGTTGCAGCGGCGACTAAGCATGATATGGTGGCTAACATACGCAAATAAGAGCGAAAAGAGAGAAAACGGAACGGTCGTCAACTAGCAATGATCAAGAGGTGATCCTGAACTCCTACGTACGTCAAACATAACCCAAAGACCGTGTTCACTTCCCGGACTCCGCCGAGAAGAGACCATCATGGCTACACACGCGGTTGATGCGTTTTAATTCGGATCTGGTGTCAAGTTATCTACAACCGGACATTAACAAATTCCCATCAGCCACATAACCGCGGGCACGGCCGAAAGAAAGATAATACCTGCGCAGGGTGTCCCAACTTAGCCCATGATAAGCTCTCGCGATCAACAAAGGATATACCTTCTCCCAAGAAGACCCGATCAGTCTCGGAATCCCGGTTTACAAGACATTTCGACAATGGTAAAACAAGGCCAGCAAAGCCGCCCGATGTGCCGACAAATCCCGATAGGAGCTGCACATATCTCGTTCTCAGGGCAACATCGGATGAGACTAGCTATGAGTAAAACCAGATTTCGAGTTTCCCGAGGTGGCCCCATGCAGTAGCTCGATTCGGACCAACACTCGAAGGAGCACCGCCGGGGGGCTAAAATAAAGATGACCCTCGGGCTCCGAAACCCAAGGGAAAAAGGGGTAGGTGAGGCAAATGGTAAAACCAAGGTTGGGCCTTCTTTGAAGGAGTTTTATTCAAAGCGAACCGTCAAGGGGTCCCATAAATCACCCGACCGCGTAAGGAACGCATAATCTGGGAACATAACACCGGTATGACGGAAACTAGGCGGCAAGAGTGGAACAAAACACTGCATAAGGCCGAGCCTTCCACCCTTTACCAAGTATATAGATGCATTAATTAAATAAGAGATATTGTGATATCCCAACATAACCCTGTCCACCATGGAGCAATCTTCAACTTCACCTGCAACTAGCAACGCTATAAGAGGGGCTGAGCAAAGCGGTAACATAGCCAAACAACGGTTTGCTAGGAAGGGGAAAAAGGTTACAGGCTAACATGGCAAATTGGGAAGGCTTGAGGACAAGTTATAGGAAGCGCAGCATAGCGATAGAACGAAGCAACTAGCATAGCAATGATAGTAGTGAGATCCAGGGTAGCGGTCATCTTGCCTGAAATCCCGCAAGGAAGAAGAACGAGTCCATGAAGAAGATGAAGCCACGTTGATGAACCAAGCGTAGACGAACGAATCCTCACGATCGCAACGTAACGGGAACTATCGAAAAGAAGCACACAACAAGGTAAACACACCACACATGACAAGACATGATGCTCAACCAAGCATGATGCATGACAAAGCTAGATGAGGCTACTCATGGCAAGAGATGATGCTAACAAGAACAACACATCAAGGCAAGTAAATGAGGCCGGAAACAACATATAACAATTCCGGTAAGTCCTCATATGCAAATTCCGGTAAATGAGGCCAGAACTGAATAAACCTTATGTTCAAGTTGTTAAACAGCAAGTTAAGATGCACCAAGATGATCTACACGAGATTCTAGTCAAGTTACATATAAAGTTCATTTTGTTCGGAGCTACGGCCTAGAAGATATGAGCAAAACAAGTTCAACATGGCATTGATGCAAAATGCATACAAACATCAAGCAAACACCTCAAAACAAGGATGCAACATGATAATATGAAATTTCATGCAAAATCAAGCAAGTTTCATATATAGCACACTCAAAACGGAGCAACGGTTCAACACATACACTCTATACAAGTTTGAAGGACAAGCTGTCCAAAACAGCAACTAGGCATCTAGCAAGCATCAAAACAATATGCTAAAGCATCCCAACGTAAGAACAAAAGGCATGGGCGTGAAGTACAGGTAAAGCATGACAAAACATGAACACTGAGCTATCTCCAGAAACAACTAGAACATGCTCAAAAGGACATGGCAAGATTGCAAATTATAACAGTTTCAGACTTAGCAGGAATAACATCAGGTTGCAATGTTTAGAGCTATCAAACAACATGTTACAGGAACTTAACATGGCAAACAAAGGCATGGCATGAATCTACTAATTGCATAGAACAAGTGTCCATTACTGACCATGAGCCAAAAAGGATCAGGAGATATGATGGCACCCATGTAAACATGGCAAGTTATATGACAGATTCATACATGGCAGGAACAACAATAAGTATGTTGGGGAACGTAGTAATTTCAAAAAATTTCCTACGCACACGCAAGATCATGGTGATGGCATAGCAACGAGAGGGGAGAGTGTTCGTCCACGTACCCTCGTAGACCGTAAGCGAAAGCGTTAGCACAACGCGGTTGATGTAGTCGTACGTCTTCACGATCCGACCGATCCAAGCACCGAACGTACGGAGCCTCCGAGTTCAGCACACGTTCAGCTCCATGACGATCTCGGCCCTCCGATCCAGCAAAGGCTCCGGAGATGAGTTCCACAAGACGACGGCGTGGGACGATGATGATGTTCTATCGCGCAGGCTTCGCCTAAACTCCGCGACGATATGACCGAGGTGGAATATGGTGGAAGGGGCACCGCACACGGCTAAGGAATGATCCGTAGATCAACTTGTGTGTCTATGGGGTGCCCCCGCCCGTGATATAAAGGAGCCAGGGGAGGAGGCCACCGCCTAAGGCGCGCAGGGGGGGAGTCCTACTCCCACCGGGAGTAGGACTCCCCTTTCCAAGTTGGAGTAGGAGAGAAGGGGAAAGAGGAGGAAGAGGGAAGGAAAGGGGCGCCGCCCCTTCCCTTGTCCTATTCGGACTAGGAGGAGGGCGCGCCCCCTCTGGCTCCTTCCTCTTCTCCCTCTTGGCCCATGTAGGCCCATTAACCCCGGGGTTTTTAGTAACCTCCAGTACTCCAGTAAAATGCCGATTTCACCGGAACCATTCCGATGTCCAAACATAGGCTTCCAATATATCAATCTTTATGTCTCAACCATTCTGAGACTCCTTGTCATGTCCGTAATCACATCCGGGACTCTGAACAAACTTCGGTACATCAAAACTTATAAACTCATAATAAAACTGTCATCGAAACGTTAAGCGTGCGGACCCTACGGGTTTGAGAACTATGTAGACATGACCGAGACACGTCTCCGGTCAATAACCAATAGCGGGACCTAGATGCCAATATTGGTTCCTACATATTCTACGAAGATCTTTATCGGTCAAACCGCATAACAACATACGTTGTTCCCTTTGTCATCGGTATGTTACTTGCCCGAGATTTGATCGTCGGTATCCAATACCTAGTTCAATCTCGTTACCGGCAAGTCTCTTTACTCGTTCTGTAATATGTCATCTCATAACTAACTCATTAGTTATAATGCTTGCAAGGCTTAAGTGATGAGTATTACCGAGAGGGCCCAGAGATACCTCTCCGACAATCGGAGTGACAAAACCTAATCTCGAAATACGCCAACTCAACATGTACCTTCGGAGACACCTGTAGTACTCCTTTATAATCACCAAGTTACGTTGTGACGTTTGGTAGTACCCAAAGTGTTCCTCCGGTAAACGGGAGTTGCATAATTCTCATAGTTACAGGAACATGTATAAGTCATGAAGAAAGCAATAGCAGAATACTAAACGATCAAGTGCTAAGCTAACGGGATGGGTCATGGCAATCACATCATTCTCCTAATGATGTGATCTCATTAATCAAATGACAACACATGTCTATGGTTAGGAAACATAACCATCTTTGATTAATGAGCTAGTCAAGTAGAGGCACACTAGTGACTATATGTTTGTCTATGTATTCACACATGTATCATGTTTCCGGTTAATACAATTCTAGCATGAATAATAAACATTTATCATGATATGAGGAAATAAATAATAACTTTATTATTGCCTCTAGAGCATATTTCCTTCAGTCTCCCACTTGCACTAGAGTCAATAATCTAGATTACATAGTAATGATTCTAACACCCATGGAGTCTTGGTGTTGATCATGTTTTGCTCGTGAGAGAGGCTTAGTCAACGGGTCTGCAACATTCAGATCCGTATGTATCTTGCAAATTTCTATGTCTCCCACTTGGACTTGGTCCCGAATGGAATTGAAGCGTCTCTTGATGTGCTTGGTCCTCTTGTGAAATCTGGATTCCTTTGCCAAGGCAATTGCACCAGTATTGTCACAGAAGATCTTCATTGGTCCCGATGCACTAGGTATGACACCTAGATCGGAAATGAACTCCTTCATCCAGACTCCTTCATTCGCTGCTTCAGAAGCAGCTATGTACTCCGCTTCACATGTAGATCCCGCCACGACGCTTTGTTTAGAACCGCACCAACTTACAGCTCCACCGTTTAATATAAACACGTATCCGGTTTGCGATTTAGAATCGTCCGGATCAGTGTCAAAGCTTGCATCGACGTAACCTCTTACGACTAGCTCTTTGTCACCTCCATATACGAGAAACATATCATTAGTCCTTTTCAGGTATTTCAGGATGTTCTTGACCGCTGTCCAGTGATCCACTCCTGGATTACTTTGGTACCTTCCTGCTAAGCTTATTGGTAAGCATACGTCAGGCCTGGTACACAGCATTGCATACATGATAGAGCCTATGGCTGAAGCATAGGGAACATCTTACATTTTCTCTCTATCTTCTGCTGTGGTCGGGCTTTGAGTTTGACTCAACTTCACACCTTGTAGCACAGGCAAGAATCCTTTCTTTGCCTGATCCATTTTGAACTTCTTCAAAATCTTGTCAAGGTATGTGCTTTGTGAATGTCTTGATCTATCTCTATAGATCTTGATGCCCAATATATAAGCAGCTTCACCAAGGTCTTTCATTGAAAAACTTTTATTCAAGTATTCCTTTATGCTATCCAGAAATTCTATATCATTTCCAATTAATAATATGTCATTTACATATAAAACTAGAAATGCTACAGAGCTCACACTCACTTTCTTGTAAATACAGGCTTCTCCAAAAGTATGTATAAAACCATATGCTTTGATCACACTATCAAAGCGTTTATTCCAACTCCGAGATGCTTGCACCAGTCCATAAATGGAACGCTGGAGCTTGCACACTTTGTTAGCACCTTTTGGATCAACAAAACCTTCCAGCTGCATCATATACAACTCTTCTTCTAGAAATCCATTCAAGAATGCAGTCTTGACATCCATTTGCCAAATTTCATAATCATGAAATGCAGCAATAGCTAACATGATTCGGACAGACTTAAGCATCACTACGGGTGAGAAAGTCTCATCGTAGTCAACCCCTTGAACTTGTCGAAAACCTTTTGCAGCAAGTCGAGCTTTATAGACAGATTACATTACCATCGCGTCAGTCTTCTTCTTAAAGATCCATTTATTCTCAATTGCTTGCCGATCATCGGCAAGTCAACCAAAGTCCATACTTTGTTTTCATACATGGATCCCATCTCGATTTCATGGCCTCTAGCCATTTAGCGGAATCTGGGCTCATCATCGCTTCCTCATAGTTCGTAGGTTCATCATGGTCAAGTAACATGACTTCCGAATAGGATTGCCGTACCACTCAGTGCGGATCTTATCTCGTAGACCCACGAGGTTCAGCAGAAACTTGATCAAGTTTCATGATCAATATCATTAGCTTCCTCACTAATTGGTGTAGTTGTCACAGGCGGTTCTTGTGATGAACTACCTTCCAATAAGGGAGTAGATCTGATTATCTCATCAAGTTCTACTTTCCTCCCACTCACTTCTTTCGAGAGAAACTCCTTCTCTAGAAAGGATCCAATTTAGCAACGAAAATCTTGCCCTCGGATCTGTGATAGAAGGTGTACCCAATAGTCTCCTTTGGGTATCCTATGAAGACACATTTCTCCGATTTGGGTTCGAGCTTATCTGGTTGAAGTTTCTTCACATAAGCATCGCAGCCCCAAACTTTAACAAACGACAACTTTGGTTTCTCGCCAAACCACAGTTCATAAGGCGTCGTCTCAACGGATTTTGATGGTGCCCTATTTAACGTGAATGTGGCCGTCTCTAAAGCATAACCCCAAAACGATAGCGGTAGATCGGTAAGAGACATCATAGATCGCACCATATCAAGTAAAGTACGATTACGACGTTCGGACACACCATTGCATTGTGGTGTTCCAGGTGGCGTGAGTTGCGAGACTATCCCGCATTGTTTCAAGTGTAGACCAAACTCGTAACTCAAATATTCTCCTCCATGATCAGATCATAGAAACTTTATTTTCTTGTTACGACGATTTTCTACTTCACTCTGAAATTCTTTGAACTTTTCAAATGTTTCAGACTTGTGTTTCATTAAGTAGATATACCCATATCTGCTCAAATCATCTGTGAAGGTGAGAAAATAACGATATCCGCCACGTGCCTCAACATTCATTGGACCACATACATCTGTATGTATGATTTCCAACAAATCTGTTGCTCTCTCCATAGTACCGGAGAACGGTGTTTTAGTCATCTTGCCCATAAGGCACGGTTCGCAAGTACCAAGTGATTCATAATCAAGTTATTCCAAAAGCCCATCAGTATGGAGCTTCTTCATGCGCTTTACACCGATATGACCTAAACGATAGTGCCACAAATAAGTTGCACTATCATTATCAACTCTGCATCTTTTGGTTTCAACACTATGAATATGTGTATCACTACTATCGAGATTCAATAAAAATAGACCACTCTTCAAGGGTGCATGACCATAAAAGATATTACTCCATTAAATAGGACAACCATTATTCTCTTGATTTAAATGAATAACCGTCTCGCATCAAACAAGATCCAGATATAATGTTCATGCTCAACGCAGCACCAAATAACAATTATTTAGGTCTAAAAGTAATCCCGATGGTAGATGTAGAGGTAGCGTGCCGACCGCGATCACATCGACTTTGGAACCATTTCCCACGCGATCGTCACCTCGTCCTTAGCTAATCTTCGCTTAATCCGTAGTCCTGTTTGGAGTTGCAAATATTAGCAATGTAACCGATATCAAATACCCGGTGCTCTGCGAGCATTAGTAAGGTACACATCAATAACATGTATATCACATATACCTTTGTTCACTTTGCCATCCTTCTTATCCGCCAAATACTTGGGGCAGTTCCGCTTCCAAATGTCCATCGCTTGCGGTAGAAGCACTCGAGTTTCAGAGCTTAGGTCCGGACTTGGGTTTCTTCTCTTGAGCAACAACTTGCTTGCTGTTCTTTTGAAGTTCCTTCTTCTTCCCTTTGCCCTTCTTCTTGAAACTAGTGGTCTTGTTGACCATCAACACTTGATGCTCCTTCTTGATTTCTACCTCCATGCTTTCAAAGATCGCGAAGAGCTCGGGAATAGTCTTGTTCATCCCTTGCATATTATAGTTCATAACGAAGCTCTTGTAGCTTGGTGGCGATGATTGGAGAATTACATCAATGACGCTATCATCCGGAAGATTAACTCCCAGTTGAATCAAGTGATTATTATACCCGGACATTTTGAGTATATGCTCACTAATGAACTGTTCTCCTCCATCTTGCAGCTATAGAACTTATTGGAGACTTCATATCTCTCAATCCGGGCATTTGCTTGAAATATTAACTTCAACTCTGGAACATCTCATATGCTCCATGACGTTCAAAACGTCGTTGAAGACCCGGTTCTAAGCCGTAAAGCATGGCACATTGAACTATCGAGTAGTCATCGACTTTGCTCGCCAGACGTTCTTAACGTCGTCGGCCACATCAAGAAGCAGTTGGCACCCAGCGGTGCTTCGGGGCGTAACTTTTCTGTGCAGCAATGAGGATAATCCTCAGGTTACGGACCTAGTCCGTGTAATTGCTACCATCATCTTTCAACTTTGCTTTCTCAAGGAACGCATTAAAATTCAACGGAACAAGAGCACGAGCCATCTATCTACAAACAAACATACACAAGCAAAATACTATCAGGTACTAAGTTCATGATAAATTTAAGTTCAATTAATCATATTACTTAAGAACTCCCACTTAGACAGACATGTCTCTAGTCATCTAAGTGATCACGTGATCCAAATCAACTAAACCATGTCCGATCATCACGTGAGATGGAGTAGTTTCAATGGTGAACATCTCTATGTTGATCATATCTACTATATGATTCACGCTCGACCTTTCGGTCTCCGTGTTCCAAGGCCATATCTGTATATGCTAGGCTCGTCAAGTATAACCTGAGTATTCGCATGTGCAACTGTTTTGCACCGTTGTATTTGAACGTAGAGCCTATCACACCCGATCATCACGTGGTGTCTCAAAGACGAAGAACTTTCACAGCGGTGCATACTCGTGGAGAACACTTCTTGATAATTAGTGAGAGATCATCTTAAAATGCTACCGTCAATCAAAGCAAGATAAGATGCATAAAGGATAAACATCACATGCAATCAATATAAGTGATATGATATGGCCATCATCATCTTGTGCTTGTGATCTCCATCTTCGAAGCACCGTCATGATCACCACCGTCACCGGCGCGACACCTTGATCTCCATCGTAGCATCGTTGTCGTTACGCCATCTATTGCTTCTATGACTATCGCTACCGCTTAGTGATAAAGTAAAGCAATTACTGATGCGTTGCATTTCATACAATAAAGCGACAACCATATGGCTCCTGCCGATTGCCGATAACCGGTTACAAAACATGATCATCTCATACAATAAAATATAGCATCACGTCTTGACCATATCACATCACAACATGCCCTGCAAAAACAAGTTAGGCGTCCTCTACTTTGTTGTTGCAAATTTTACGTGGCTGCTACGGGCTTTAGCAAGAACCGTTCTTACCTCGCATCAAAAACCACAGCGATAGTTCGTCAAGTTGGTGCTGTTTTAACCTTCGCAAGGACCGGGCGTAGCCACACTCGATTCAGCTAAAGTGAGAGAGAGAGACACCCGCCACCACCTTTAAGCACGAGTGCTCGTAACGGTGAAACCAGTCTCGCGTAAGCGTCACGCATAATGTCGGTCCGGGCGCTTCATCTCACAATACCGCCGAACCAAAGTATGACATCTTTGGTAAGCGGTATGACTTGTATCGCCCACAACTCACTTGTGTTCTACTCGTGCATATAACATCAGCGCATAAAACCTAGGCTCGGATGCCTTTGTTGGGGAGCGAGTAATTTCAAAAAATTCGTATGCACACACAAGATCATGGTGATGGCATAGCAACGAGAGGGGAGAGTGTTCGTCCACGTACCCTCGTAGACCGTAAGCGGAAGCGTTAGCACAACGCGGTTGATGTAGTCGTACGTCTTCACGATCCGACCGATCCAAACACCGAACGTACGGAGCCTCCGAGTTCAGCACACGTTCAGCTCGATGACGATCTCCGGCCCTCCGATCCAGCAAAGGCTCCGGAGATGAGTTCCGTCAGCGCGACGGCGTGGTGATGATGATGATGTTTTACCGGCGCAGGGCATCGCCTAAACTCCGCGACGATATGACCAAGGTGGAATATGGTGGAAGGAATGATCCGTAGATCAACTTGTGTGTCTATGGGGTGCCCCCCGCCCCCGTATATAAAGGAGCCAGGGGGGAGGAGGCCGCCGGCCTAAGGGGGCGCGCCAGGGGGGAGTCCTACTCCCACCGGAGTAGGACTCCCCTTTCCAAGTTGGAGTAGGAGAGAAGGGGAAAGAGGAGGAAGAGGGAAGGAAAGGGCGCGCCCCTTCCCTGTCCTATTCGGACTAGGAGGGAGGCGCGGCCCCCCCGGCTCCTTCCTCTTCTCCCTCTTGGCCCATGTAGGCCCATTAACCCCGGGGTTCCAGTAACCTCCGGTACTCGGTAGAAATGCCGATTTCACGGAACCATTCCGATGTCCAAACATAGGCTTCCAATATATCAATCTTTATGTATCGACCATTCGAGACTCCTCGTCATGTCCGTAATCACATCCGGACTCCAAACAAACTTGGTACATCAAAACTTATAAACTCATAATAAAGCATCATCGAAGCGTTAAGCGTGCGGACCCTACAGGTTCGAGAACTATGTAGACATGACCTAAAACCATTCTCGGTCAATAACCAATAGCGGGACCGGATGCCCATATTGGTTCCTACATATTCTACGAAGATCTTTATCGGTCAAACCGCATAACAACATACGTTGTTCCTTTGTCATCGGTATGTTACTTGCCCGAGATTTGATCGTCGGTATCAATACCTATTTCAATCTCGTTCCGGCAAGTCTCTTTACTCGTTCAGAATCGTCATCTCATAACTAACTCATTAGTTATAATGCTTGCAAGGCTTAAGTGATGAGTATTACCGAGAGGGCCCAGAGATACCTCTCCGACAATCGGAGTGACAAAACCTAATCTCGAAATCGCCAACTCAACATGTACCTTCGGAGACACTGTAGTACTCCTTTATAATCACCCGATTACGTTGTGACGTTTGGTAGTACCAAAGTGTTCCTCCGTAAGCGGAGTTGCATAATTCTCATAGTTACAAGAACATGTATAAGTCATGAAGAAAGCAATAGCGAGAATACTAAGCGATCAAGTGCTAAGCTAACGGATGGGTCATGTCAATCACATCATTCTCCTAATGATGTGATCTCATTAATCAAATGACAACACATGTCTATGGTTAGGAAACATAACCATCTTTGATTAATGAGCTAGTCAAGTAGAGGCACACTAGTGACTATATGTTTGTCTATGCATTCACACATGTATCATGTTTCCGGTTAATACAATTCTAGCATGAATAATAAACATTTATCATGATATGAGGAAATAAATAATAACTTTATTATTGCCTCTAGGGTATATTTCCTTCAAAGTAGGCATGTTGGTGAGCTTGAAACACTCACCACAGAGCAATACATGGCATGGAAAGGCAACCAACAGTAAGAATACATGTTTATAAGGCTAAGCATGGCAAGAGAAAGTTCATAGGGTGCATGGATCACTAACAACAAACATGGCAACATTGAACTTAATGTTAACAGGCTGACAGCAACATTATTTAGCAAGTTTAGAGCAAGATTACAACAAGCTACAACAGGCTATAAATGCAACCAGGGGCATGAATGGATAGAGCATGACATGTATAACAAATCATCCTTAGTGAACATCTCCAGATTATGCATAGAATGACTTGTAGGAGCAGGTTTGCATAGCATCATGAAATAACAGAATCTGTCAGGAAAACAGCAACAGCAAGTACCCTATTTCACGAGCTCGATGCACTCAGCACACAACTCACAAAAATACATGGATGGCACCACTATAAATATGACATGGCATACTTCAAAACACATGTAGAGCTCATGCTCATAGGATGCACACATCAAATGCAACAAAAATGACAAATCGCCAAGTTATAACAGTTTCAGCAGATTAACATCATATAGCACTCTTGCAACGATGATTCAGGCATCAAGATGGATTCAAATGAACATGATGCAATGGAATAAAATGAAGTACTCATCGAGACAAACAATTTGACATATTACACGCACGAAACGGAGCAGTATGCAACAAGTTATGATGCGATGAACATGGCATGATAATGTCCAAATATCGGGGACTTAGCAGATTTATACCTCCGCGAAAGTCAACGCGGGACGGAGGGATCCGGGATACGGGGATGCCGCGTTTGGTTGGATGAGCGGGTGGATGTCATCCACCCGCGGTGGATCCGGCCGGAGGAACTCCGGCGAGACTCCGGCGAACGGGCGCGGTGGTCGGAGACGACGGATCCGGCGGCGCCTCGCCGGATCTGGGCAGGGACGAGGCGAGGACGGCCATGGCACGGGAGAGCGGCGAGCTCGGGCGCCGGTGGAGCCCACGGCTCGGGATGGCAGCGAACGCGAGGCTCGGCCGCTGGGCGGCGCTGGTCGCCGCGCTTGGCGGATTCAATGACGGCGGCGGAGCTTGAGGCGAAGCGGCGGCGCGGGGAGGCGGGCAGCAGTGGGGTCAAGCACTCTGGCGGCGCTGGTCGGAGGACGAGGGCGAGCGAGGTCGGAGCTCCGGCGGCAGAGCGGCGAGCGCAGCCGGCGGCAGCGGATGCTGCGGCGACGGGCGGCGGACGGGCGCTGGGACCCGAGCGACAGCGGCAATGGGCGCTTCAGCCATGCATGGTATGGCAGGGGGAGGCAGACATGAGGGCAGTGCTGGGCCTGCTCTGGCCGGCGGTGGTCTTGTGGTGGCAGGGTGCCACATGGCAGCTCGAGATTCGCGGGGAACGGAGGCAGGATTTCGTCCGGCGGGCGCGGACATGTCCGGCGGCTGAGAGGGAGAGTGGCTAGGGTTTGGACTGCGGGAATTTCGGGGGAGGTGCACCTATTTATAGATGGAGGGAGTTAGGAGAGTCCAAATGAGGTGTGGTTTTCGCCCACATGATCGTGATCGAACGGTGGAGAGCATGGAGGGGGGTTAGATGAGTTTTTGGACCACTTTGGAGAGGTGTTGGGCTGCAACACAAAGAGGGCTTTTACGGTACCCCGGTTAACCATTGGAGTATCAAACGAACTCCAAATGGCACGAAACTTGACAGGCGGTCTACCGGTGCTATACCAAGGCCGCTTGGCAAACCTCGGGCCATTCCGAGAACGTAACACCCGCACACGAAAAGAGGCAAAAAGGGGGCGCCGGGGGACATAGGAGTGCCGGATTGCCAAACGGACAACGGGGAAAAAGCTCGGATGCATGAGACAAACACGTATGCAAAATGAGATGCGCACGATGACATAATAAAATGCAACACGCAAGCAAAATGACATGGCAACAATGACGAATAACTGGCATACACCTGGCGCATCGAATCCGAGGCGTTACAGCGGCGCCCCCCCTTTCCTTCCCCTCTCCCTCCTCCTTCCCTCCTTCTCCTTCTCCAACTAGGAAAGAAGGGAGTCCTACTCCCGGTGGGAGTAGGACTCCCCCTTGGCACGCCCTCCTTGGCCGGCCGCCCCCTCCCCCCTGGCTCCTTTATATACGGGGGAAGGGGGGCACCTCTAGACACAACAATTGATCTCCAAGATCTCTTAGCCATGTGCGGTGTCCCCCTCCATCATAGTCCTCGATAATATTGTAGTGGTGCTTAGGCGAAGCCCTGCGACGGTAGAACATCAAGATCGTCAACACGCCGTCGTGCTGACGGAACTCTTCCCCGACACCCTGCTGGATCGGAGTCCGGGGATCGTCATCGAGCTGAACGTGTGCTAGAACTCGGAGGTGCCGTAGTTTCGGTGCTTGATCAGTCGGGCCGTGAAGACGTACGACTACATAAACCGCGTTGTTCTAACGCTTCGCTTTCGGTCTCACAGTGCGTGGACAACACTCTCCCCTCTCGTTGCTATGCATCACCATGATCTTGCGTGTGCGTAGGAATTTTTTTGAAATTACTACGTTCCCCAACAGGAAGATGGGGGCTCGATATGAAGCGCACATCATTGGCTAACCGCTTGCGCAAGGGAAGTTGCAGCTCCCTCCTCACCTCCCGTCATGTTTTTTCGACACCCGCCGCTCGCAGCTGTAAAAAGAGCCCCTTTCCTTCTAGCCGCCGACAACCTCGACTTCCCTTCTAGCCGTCCACAACCTCCACTACCACCGCCAGCGGACTGGGTTAAGCATTAGATGAGACATCCGTGTGATGTCTGCCTAATGTTGATCATAATTTCAAGCATCGCCATCGAAAACGAGTCACCTCCGGAATCGGAGCGGAGTTGAAATTGTTCTCGTTGCTCGCCATATTGCTCGTGGTCGTCCAATCCTTCGCCGTCCTTCTTGTGGTTTTAACTGAATGTTGTTGTCTGAATGTTGCTATTTTAACATAATATGTATTGGAGATTGGAAAAAAAATGTCTCTCTGACGAATGGGTCTCATGATATGGAGACAACCCACAATCTCATACTACAATCTCGGAAAAGAACTGGACGACAGATTATGTGAGAAGCGGATATCACTGACCGGTGGAACGAGCACTTGCACCATGAGCGAGAAGACTATTGCAGCTACAATCTACACTGCACGAAATATTTAGACGGAGCATGATAGGAGGGTCTTTCATAAAACGGATTTTTGGTGCACTGGGGCAACGGAGCACATTATTTTGAATTGTTAAAACAAGGTACTTAAAAGATTTTCAAAAATAATTTTTTTACATGAATACGCATGCGTGTGGTCTAAGTACCCGTGAAATTTTGTTCAATAATACGTTGTATTATGTGCTGCGCAAAAAACAAAAAATTTTGGTCCAAAAACAACAACAAAAAGCCCCTAATTTGCATGTATTTTGTCTTTTTTTTTATCTTTTATATGCGAGCACATATATTGCTGAAAATTTGGCCCATTATACTACACTGCTATACGTGCATGCACATAAAAAATTTAAAAAAAAGCAAGCCGTTAAAATCTGGTTTTTTTGAACTTCAAAAAAACCAGGCACTATGTGCCCGTGGCTCAGATGTCATTTTTGGGGTCTTTCAGCACATCCCTGTCCCTGAGATGGCAGTCTTTCAGCTCAAGCAAGACATCATGCAGCAGAACCTATCCATCCATTGTTATACGATGTTGAGAACCTACCTGAACCTGACTAGCTTTACTTCAGCCCATATCCTTGTAACACTTGAGACGTTTGTATTTGATTTTCTCCTGCTTAATATATCGGCGTGCTAACCGCCAATTCCTCAACAAAGAAAGATCCTACAGACGATATCTCATACAACAATAAAATCATCGCCTGCAAGCTGTCTGTAAGATCCTACAGACTGTGGATCTACACAGAATTTCTTTCTCTCCCCCATTTCTCTTTCCTCCAAATTTTATTTTTTTTATGTGACAACTTGTGTAGAAATCTGAACTAAACACTATTGTACCTAACTAGAATGGATGCATCAGTTACACGCGCGGGGATTCTGAGCTAGATCTGCTAATCCGAGGGTGCTGCAAGCTGTGCAACAAATACAAACAAGCGATGATTTGATCAGAAACCAACCATTAATACACCAGACACCGGCACGAGCTAACTAAAAAAGCAGGGTCAATGTCTCGACGTGCAACAGTTGTTCGAATGCCAGATGACCCGTGTACCATAGTGTTGCATTTCTTTTGCGTGCAATCTCAGCTCAATCGAACCACTTGGAACGGAGCAGAAAAAAGAAGTACGGGAGATCTCACGTTCCAGATCCGATTTGGTCTAGTCCCTTCAAAACCTGGAGAGCCCTTTTTATTTGAACCTAGCCTGGACAACTCCGGCAAATCATCCCCAACCCCCCCCCCCCCCCGTTCACACTTTCAAAACAGTTTTTTTCCTTTCTTTTCTAATTTTATTTTCGTTTTTTCCTTTCTCTTTTAATTTTACTTTTCCTGTTTTTCTTTCTTAATTTTTGTTTTTTCGTTCCAAAATCAACAAACATTTTCTGAAATCTGGGAACGTTTTTATTGTATTGGAGATTTTTTTAACATTTTTTGGTGAACATCTTTTGAAATCATCGAATTCAAAGTTTTTTCAACCAAGTAAAAAAAATCATCAAATTAAAAAAAATGTTCAATTTTTTAAAATGTTCATTATATTCAAAAATGTTCGGTGAATTCAAAAAAAACATTAATTTCAAAATAAGTATTCATTTAAGTTAAAAAATTCATCAGAAAAATATGTTCATCAAAATTCAAAAATTGTTCATCCAAAATTCAAATTTTGTTCATAACACTTTCAAAATAGAAATTATGAACTTTTTTTGAATTCATGGATGCTTTCTGAAATTCTTGAACATTCTTTTGCATTAGTGAACATTTTTTTGAAATTCTAAACTTTTTTTTCAGATTTTGAACTTGTTTTTTTTAGGGCCAAAGCTAAACTTTATTGCTGATAGTCCACACGAGGCGGGATACAAATCGGATCATAGGGGTTTACCAACCAAGTGTGGCGCCCCGCACCGAGAGAAAGAGCATGTTTAGCTAAACTATGAGCTTCACCGTTTGAAGAACGGCTTTCAAAAACAAAATTACAAGCAAAAACCGAAGAACGAGTTTTATTTCTGTAATCACCGAACCATACGCACCCTGGTTGCCTTGTCTGATGTCATCTACAACCCGCTTGCTGTCCGACGCGATAATCAGGTTGTTCAACAAAAGATCCTCGGCCAAAGCAAGACCTTCTCGACATGCTATCGCCTCCAGCGTTGGTGGGTCCGTTATTCCTGGAATGACAAGTGCTGAACTTCCCAGATAGTTGCCCGCGTGGTCCCGGCATACTGCCGCTGCAGATCCTCGCCGGTTGCGATGTACTGCCCCATCGACATGGATCTTGACAAATCCCTCGGTTGGCGCCCTTGGTCTTGCATGTGCCGCTCGGTTTTCCTGGGGGGTAGCTTGCAAAACGCGTTGAGGTGTTGAGTTAATCAGCTCAAGCTCTTTCAGGAACCTGCTAACAAACAGAGAAGTGGCATGTGGACTTTGAGTAATCCCCTCATGTATATACTTTCGCTGCGCCGTCCAAATGGACCAAAGGGTGACTGCCACGCGTACAAAAGTTCCATGGTCTAATGTCGCCATGAGGGTAAACAACCACTGTTTCGCATTTGGTTCAGTCGTAGCGATCATGCAGTCCATCATTTCACCCTTTTCCAAAGCCCAAACACACCTTGCAACCGAGCACTCGAGGAGAGAATGTCTCCAGGAATCCCTAGCGCCACAAAAGGCACAGGAACTCGTTGTCGACATATTTCGATGAGCCCGCACATCTTCTGTTGGGAGAGATTGCCTTGCTAACCGCCACAAGAACATTCTTATTTTAGCTGGAACTTGCACACTCCATAACTGTTTCCACGACTTCTCCTCATTTCTCCTAGTCGAGGGCCCCGCTGCTTCTTCGATCCATGCACCTTGCTGGCTGCGTATTGCAACCATCATCCTGTAAGCCGACCGAACGAAAAACTTGTCGTTTCTCTCGAAGTGCCAGGCCCAATAATCATCAAAATTACGGGTGCTAATTGGAATAGCTAGGATAGCATCGATATCCATAGGCATAAAAGTCTGTTCTACTTTTTGTTTATCCCATGAACCTGTACTGAAGCTGAAAAAATCGGAGGCAAGCCGAGGCGGGTTGTCAGCCTTGCTGCCGTAAGATCTCAGCATTTCATCTATCGGTATCCAGTTGTCCAGCCAAACATCCGTGGTGTTTCCATTGCCAATCCGTTTGATAAGGCCCAGTTTCAGCACATCAACTCCTTCCTTGATAGCTCTCCAGATTTGGCTTGGGCGGGAACCCAACTGTGCATGCAATATCGTGGAGGCTGGGAAGTACACACTCTTGAGAATTTGGGCACTCAAATAGCTTGGATTCTGCAAGATCCTCCATCCTTGCTTAGCTAGCATGGCCAAGTTAAAGAGCTTGAAATCCTTAAAACCCAAACCCCCCATTGCCTTCGGTTGTGTCATAGCCTCCCATGATACCCAACTTGGTTTCCGGTGACCGTTCTTGCTCCCCCACCAAAACTTCCTTATCAACATATTAAGGTGTTCACAAAGTCCCCTTGGAAGTTTGAAACACGACATTGAGAAAACAGGGATGGCTTGCGCCACCGATTTAACCAAAACTTCCTTTCCCGCTGCTGACAAGGTTTTCTCGATCCACACATGAATTTTGCTCCATAATCTATCTTTCAAAAACTTGAAAGATCCGTTCCTTGAAGAACCCACATCAGATGGCATGCCCAGATACTTTTCGTTCAGAGTTTCATTGGGAACTTGCAGAGTTTGTTTGATTTCATCTCTAATACTTTCCGGAACCCCCTTGCTGAAATATATAGATGATTTACCATAGTTTATGCGCTGCCCTGTTGCTTGACAATATATTTCCAAGACTTCGTTGACCTCATCTGCACCCACACCATTCGCCTTGAAAAACAGCAGGCTGTCATCTGCAAAAAGAAGATGGCTTACATGCGGTGCCGACGGTGCCACATGTATACCTTTAAGGTTTGATGACTCATCTCGAGATTTTAACAGGCACCAAAGGCCCTCTGGTGCCAACAAGAACAAGTATGGGGAAATTGGGTCCCCCTGTCTGATTCCGCGTGACGGGATAAATTGCTCAAGCTTCTTTCCATTGAACATCACTGAAAATTTAACCGACGTGACCATTCTCATCACAATATCCACCCAACGTTGTGTAAAGCCAAGCTTCATCATAATAGCCCTTAAGTAAGGCCACTCAACCCTGTCATAGGCCTTCATCATATCCAGCTTTAGAGCACAGTGTTGATTCTTCTTTGCTTTGTTTCTCTTCATGAAATGAAGGCATTCATATGCTGCAATTATGTTGTCAGTAATCAACCTACCCGGAACAAAAGCAGACTGCTCCGGGGATATAATATCGGGAAGAACCACTTTGAGCCGATTTGAAATCACCTTTGATGCAATTTTATATAGAACATTGCAAAGACTTATTGGGCGGAATTGAGTTAACTGGTTCGGGTCTTTTACCTTAGGGATCAAGACTAAAATAGTCTCATTGATACTTTCAGGCGACTCATTCCCTTCGACTATGCTCAGCACCATCTTTGTGACTTCATCACCACACACACCCCAATGACGTTGGAAAAAATGTGCTGGGAAACCATCGGGACTGGGTGATTTCATAGGAAACATTTGAAAAAGGGCATCCTTCACCTCTTGCGGTGAGTAGGGCGCATCAAGCTGGGCGTTCATGTCATCAGTGACTTTCCTTGGCACGGTACCAATTACTCTTTCCATATCATGAACTCCCTCCGAGGTGTAAAGATTTACATAAAATGAATTCACCATCTCCTCCATCTCTCTTGTTTCCTCCGTGAGACTGCCATCCTGTCGCAGAAGAGCTTTTATCTTGTTCTTCCTCCTCCTTCTGCTGGCACGCAAATGAAAAAAGTATGTATTTTTGTCCCCATAGGACAGCCAGTCCACCCTAGCCCGTTGGCGCCACAAGATCTCCTCGCGATGATATAGTTCGACCAATCTGTCCATCACTTTTGTTTCAAGGTGAGTTGGCCCCGTCCTGCCCTGCTGAGCACGCATACCATCAAGTGCAGCCTTTAAATGTTTAATCTCCGCTAGCACTGAACCGAACTCAGTTTGGTCCCATGTTGACAGCCCCTTCGACATATCATTCAACTTCGCCTTCAGCTCTGTCACCGTACCCGCAGCCGATCTATTCCGGTTTTCATTAACAAGTTCCAGAAAATCGGGGTGTCGTTCCCACATGAGCTCATACTTGAAAGACCGTGGCCCCTTAGTAACAACACTCTCATCAGCTAGAGTTAAAAGGATTGCTGCGTGGTCTGAGCTGGCCGTATTCTTGTGCTCAAGCTTTGCAAAGGGAAAAGCTAAAGACCACTCCTGTGATGCAACGCACCGATCCAACCGAACCCTCGTGAACGTGCCTCCTGTGACTTTCTTTTCAAAAGTCCAAGGGTTTCCCTGATAGCCAATATCTGCCAATCCGCACGTGTCTAGTGCGTCACGAAACGCATCCATCTGCGCCTGACTCCTGTTGCCGATCCCATCATGTTCATCTGCTCTTAGAACTTCGTTGAAGTCCCCCAATGCCGCCCAAGGTAGTGCGCTGGAGCTAGATATACCTCTCAACATGTTCCAAGTTTTGAAACGTAGGTTTGCCTGCGCCTCCCCATAAACAAAAGTAAATCTTGCATGAACACCAAGCAATGAATCCACTTCCACATCCATGTGGTACTCCAAGTAACCAATAATTTCCACCTTTATTGAATCATTCCAAAACAAGCCTATGCCTCCACTCCTACCAGAGCTACTAACAGCAAAACCTTTATTATAACCAAGAGTATATGCTAAATTTTCTACACGAGTACCCTCTAATTGAGTCTCAACGATGCATACAAGAGAGGGGGCAAACTGCTTCGCCATACTACGAAGCTCTCGAACTGTCGTTGGTTTGCCAGCACCACGACAGTTCCACACAAGGATACTCATTGGGCCCGGCGGCGCCCATCCATGGGGCCCGCCTCATTTGGTTTTGCTGCTACACCGCTTCCTTCATTCTCTTCCGATGCTTTTACTCTTTTCGGCTCCCTCTTGGGGGGCGGACTGGTAGGGTTTATCAGCGCCGGCACGATCGCAAGAGGATTGTCAAAAATCTTGAGTTGTTGTTTGATACCGCTGCCCTGGCTAGCTTCTTCCATGCATCCTCTCTTCCTACTGGCCTCTGTCATGTCAATGTCCTCATCAGCAGCAGTCGGGTCAATGATAGCAGTTTGCATATCCCCCGGTTTGGTCTGCCATGCATTCCCCGTGGTCGCCTGGTCCTCATGGCGCCCGCTCTCGTCCCGCCCCCTCCAGGGCCCGTTCCAGTCCTCATTGCCCATGAAGCCCGCAGATCCTTAAAGTACATGGCAGACGGTGGGTGAACTCCATCTCCGTGCTCCTTATAAACATGACCAAGATGGCCGCAGACAGCACACCAGTCAGGTAGTTTTTCGTACCGGACTCTATAGATCTGACGTGTACCATCCCTCACCATTGTGACTGCATTCTTCAAGGGTTTCAGAACATTGATCTTGACCCAAACACGGTAAAAGTTGCCAGCAAAATCTTGCGATAGCTTCTCTGTGAAAAGAACTTCTCCCACCCGACTAGCCAAGGCATCAACGAGGTGTGCATATTTGTCAGGGACGTCGTGGATCTGAATCCATATATCAAGAGTGTCCAACGGGACCATCGAGGGTTGTGTGATGCCATCATACGGGGCAAGGATCACGGCGTACCAACGGAAATTCCAAGGGCCCTCCTGCATGACCCGTTCCCAATCTCCCAAACAAAAAAATTGCACCGTGTACAGATTGTCTTCCAACGGCCGAAACTTGCAATCTTGTGCCAGGTCCCAAGCAGCGCGCATGTTCTTGAAAAACCAATACTGAATATACGATTTCTTGATGTGCACCCGTGCTACCACGACCCATCTGGCCGAATCTGGTGGTGCCTCCTTCTCATCATAGATCACGTCATCTAGTTCTTCTTCACGCAGACCGAGCTCCGCCATCATCCTCTCCATCTCAGCAGCGGGGTCAGCCCCGGACGCGCTTGCCGTAGCTGAACTGCCTGCCGCCATACTTGAAACCCTAACCCGATCTTGCGAACCAACCGGGTGTTTGTGAGAACCCTACTGTCCGAACTCTACCAACGGGGTCGACCAAGGCCGGGCGGTGATGCAGGGATCACCCCTTGATCAGCCCGAGTCGATCCGAGGGTGAGATCCGGCGAGGGAAGGAGAAAACTCGACGGCGGCAATGGAATCGCTTCCGGGAGGAAGAAACCCTAACGTGAGGGAAGACAAAAAAATTCAAGAAAAAAAGAAACGAAAAGAAACAAGGGAGCCTCGTCCCGCACCTGGGCCGGCCCAAGGTCGCGTGGAACAGAGGGAGCATGCAGGCGAATCCTATTTAGCGCTGCAGGCACCGGTTACTAATGTTTTCGTGTTTTCTGCAAACTGGTGCCTGCAGCGCAGCAACCCTCTGCTACGACTGGGCCGGCCCATGTATCCGTTTTTTTCTATTTACAAGCTCCAAAAAGGTGCTGCCGGTAGAATACGAACAAATGACCTGCTGCTTCTACTCCAGCGACCGGAACCACTATGCCATGCAACGACTTGTGTTTTGTACTAGCTCCTTTCCTTGTTTTTATTTCGCTCTTCAGTCGCGGAAATCCTCGAACTCTACAAACAGCTTATACTAAAGTATTTCAAAATTACATGGGTCTGGCTAAATAATAAGGTGGCGCAACACCTATAATAGCCTCTGGACGAAATTTATGAAGTAGCATCTTGTATATTTCGTTTAAGCCTTCATGCACTCATTATGGTGGATTCAAAGTTGTGAAATCATCACTTCGTTCTTATTTTCCTTATGCATGCCATCAACTTCATATGCTTGATCTTTCTCCAATGTTCATCCTTCTTGTCCAAGCTAGGCCCTTTATTTGTAAGCAAAACAAATATATCTAATTTAGACAGCCTCATATTCTCATGAACATTAGAATTGTTACCAACAAACGAAAGTACCTGGTAATTCAATTGGCGTGCGCGAGCTCTAGTAATTGGTCAGATATGTATAGAAGTAGGGGTTGTGGTTGTAACAATGGTACTGATATCCTTATCATCCTCCCCTTCTTGAAATGAAGTCGTCCTCGACAGAAACTCATCTTCCTCACCGAAAAAGGCTTCAAATCTGCAATACTAAAAGTGGGACTAACCCCAAAATCTGCAAGCAGCTCAAGTTTATACGCATTATCATTTAACCTGATTTTTTCACTTGGTTGGTCATTTTCTGGTGCGGTTTTATTCGGGTTTTATTTTTTTCTTTTGTTCCTTTAAATGCGTGTTTTTCAAAATCAATTTTTTTATTTCATTTTTTTAGAAAAAACTGATTGTTTTTCTCAAAATCAATGAAGTTTTCTAAATTTTGATGAACTCCTTTTCAAATTCAATGAACTCTTTTTCAAATGCGATGAAATCTTTTCAAAATCGTTCAACTATTTTTAAATCCGATGGACTCTTTTCAAAATCTTGAACTATTTTCAAATTCGATGAACTTTTTTCAAATTCGATGAACTTTTTCAAAATCATTGAACTTTTTTCAAAATCGTTGAACTTTTTTCAAAATGGATGAAGAATTTGTCAAAATTGATGATTTTTTTTCCAAATTCAATGAACTTTTTCCCATGTTTTGGTGAAGTTTTTTTAGAAATCGATGAACGTTTCTCAAAATTAGTGAACTTTTTCAAAAAATCGATTAACTTTTTCCAAACTACGATAAACTTTTTGAATCTGTGATTTTTTTCAAATTTTTAGGAACTTTTTTTTCAAAATTGTTTTTTTCAAACCCGTGATTTTTTAGATGTTGATGAACTCTTTTTTAAAAATTGTTCATCTTTTTTTCAAATTTATGAACTTTTCTCCAATTTGTGATTTTTTTCAAAAACGATGACTTTTTTAAAATTTTGAAAAGTCAATGTTGTCAACTATGATAGATCAAAGGTTCAATGTTCAACCGATGCCCATTTTTTTAAAATCAATTGATGCCCGAACTAGGAGGAGTTTTTTTGTTGACTCGTAGTTAGACAAATAGAAGTATTTCCTACTAGTAAACAGCCAAGGGATGTCAGCCCAATGGTTGTCTCGTCGCGCCCTTGACCTTGGTGTCCTGAGTTTGTTTCCTGGCTCTAAGTTTTGTTGTTCCATTTTTCGTGTTTGCTCTTTCAGCAGTTTTCTGGGCTGGCCCGCTATGCATCTGTGCGAGCGCAAGAAGCCATAACGGGCGCTTGTAGCGCTAACTAGGAGCTCCCTGGGGAGGAGACCTCCTATCTTGCACCTTAAGCGCCGCATCTCCCCTTTGTGGGCTTCGGCCCAGTGCGCGCTAGCACGCTCGTTCGCGCACCTCGCCTGGTTTTTCTTCTTTCCATTTGACGAAAAAATGGTGGTTTTACCATTCACCCATTGTCGAGTTGACCATTGACTTTAAAGGAAAAGTTCTCGGAACTCAAAAAAGTTCATGTGTTTGAAAAAAGTTCATCAATTTGAACAAAGTTCATGAATTTAAAAAAGTTCACAAACTTGAAAAAAGTCCATGAATTCAACAAAAGATGATTTTAGCAAAATTTCATGATTCTGAATTTTAGAAAAGTTCGCATATTTGAAATTTTCATAAATTCAATAAAAACATGAATTTGAAAAAAGTTTGCCCAATTGAAAAATCATGATTTTGAAAAAAGTCTTGCCATCTAAAAAGAATTCTCTAATCCAGATTTTTTTGAATTTGAAAAAATGGAAAAAAGAAAAAAAGAAATAGGAATAGAAGAAAAGAAATAAAATGAGAAAACCGAAGGAAGTTTGTCCAAACAAACACATAAAACTAAAGAAAAAGTAGTCAAACAAAAATACCGACGAGAAGCTACTAGAAACTCCCCAAACCATAAAAAAACAGACGCGGAGTCCCCACTCGAGTTTCTCGCTCAATTAACGCCTTATATGGGCTCGCCCATACATTATCTAGCTAAGTCGAAGGGGTGTGCGCGGAGCTAAATCCCGCAAATCCCCTCATAGGGTATCCTAGCTAGGCGACTTGGCATGATGGTAACATGATGCGAGGTTTACCCATGTTAGGCTCTCCGGAGAAGATAATACCCTAAAGCATGCTTATGTTTTCTTGCATTGGAGTGTATACAAAAGTACATGTAAAGTATCCAGGGATTGAATATGACCTACGACAAGCCCATCCCCCAGCTTATATAACATAGTGTGGTTTCTAGTGTTTACACAACTAGGTCGGTGACGTTGGTGGAGGTAGAGTCCTTCACAACTCCGGTATCTTTGGATTGTGTTCCAAGTCTTTCAGAATCTACACATAACCCGCTATGGACCGCCCAAAGTGGCCCAGGATGGGACCGGCCAAGGGGTCACAGCACGGCCCTTCATGCTAGGGACCTGCATGCTGAGGACCCCCTCCACTGGGACACCGACATAGCCCATGAACCGACCTTCAAGCTTGACCGCTCCTCGGATCATCTGAGTCGTACGTTGTCTTCGGTCGCCGGCTTGAAACTGGTTTAATGAAAACGTCCCCTGAACGGCGTATTTCCGTAGCCATTTTCACCAAGCAGCCTCTAAGGCGATGTTGACCACCCGGTCTAAAAAATGTAGAAGGTGTTGGCCAACCTATGCACAAGAAAGGTTTCCCATGTAGCCCGTCGCTCGACGGGCTAAGTTCATGCACAACATGGTCAAAGGTCGCCTGGCAACTTTGAAAAAACCAGACCGGTCTCAGCAGGTGGCCCAACGAGACCACGCGTCACCCCTAACCAGACAGATAATGTAGCATTCAGGAGTGGGCTCGGGGCCTACCCATGTCACGCCCCGTTGCGGGCTTTGATTTTCAAGCCTTAGCGGTGACACATCAATTCCCCGCGCAATTAACAGCGTCGCACGGGGTATGCCAAGAGATTATGTGCCACACGGGATTGCCTGCCCATGATTTGTACACCACTACAACGGAGCAGAAAAAAACAAAGGAGGGCAGCCTATGGCCTTTACTCCTCTTCAGTCTCGTCCATGTTTTGTTGAGTAGAGAGCCCAACCCATACATCGGGCCTAGGCCTACGTGGCATAAACACAGCCAAGTGGGCGGGCTGCATGAAGTGATGGGCCGGCCCACTTTCATCCGGGTTAGCACCCTATTAAGCAGAGAAACCCCGACTATGTGCCGCACATAGTCGCCGCAGTGACCGACACATAGGATTTTCCTTTTTTTGGAAGCACATAGGGTTTTCCATGCTCACTGTCTTTGTTCGGGCTCCAGTGAGTGGCCCATCTCCTTGTTCAAAGCCCCAACTGTGTGCCGCATTTTTTTTGAATGAGCATCGAACAGGGTGCTAACCCGAGCATGGGAGATGGGTTGGCCCACTTTCATTATTTCCAAAAAAATCTTCTTTTGTATTTTATCTATTTTTTCTTTTAGGTTTCTTTTTCTTTCCTTTTCTGTTTTCATTTTTCCTTTTCAAGTTTATTTTTCTTTTTTTAACAATGTTCATGTTTTTCCAAAAATCTTTGGAAATTTCAATTTTTTTACTTTTTCCACAAATAGTTTGGAACTTCAAATAGTTCGCATTATCAAATTTTGTTCATAATTACAAAAAACATTTGCATTTTCAAAATATGTTCATGAATAAAAAAGTGTTTGTGCTTCTCAAAAATTGTTTTTGCTTTCAATTTTTGCCCAAAAACGTTCATGTTTTAGAAAATTATTGGATTTTGCATAAATGTTCACATTTTTTAAAAAAAATTCCTGCTTTTAGAATATTTTAGAAAGTTTAAATATTGTTTGTGTTTTCAAAGCAAATGTTTGGTAATTTTAAAAACAATTCATGATTTTCATAATTTCATTACAAAATCAAACAATATTACTTCTTTTAAATTTTGTTCACATTTTAGAAACGCAAATCGTGTTGTTCAAAAACTATTTGAAACTTTAATAAATTATTTTGAATTTCAAGAAAATGTTCAAAAAATGGATCTATCGTCGTAGTTAGTTCTTAAGTGTTTGCACTACATATTAGTCACAAACAATGACCAACTCCACTGGCTAGCTGGGACTCCCTATGTGAAAGGTGGGTAATTCGGCGTAATAAGCGGCACATTAGAGGTCCTAGTGGAAGGGGGTGGACCCATGTTAGGCTTAGTGGGGTCCTAGGCACCTAGTCAATTTCTGGTTTTCTAGCTTTGAAGCCTAGTTTTTTTACTACTTGGGCCCCAGTTAGCAAAATAAGTGTGCGCCCACACACTAGGCCCCGGGTAAAAGTTTGGCCTGGGTTCACCCCTGTCTAGTGGGTAGCGCTTTGTCTCCCTTATGGAAATTTGTAATGCTTCATAGGTAATTTTGCGCATGAAAGCAACCAATCAAGGGCTCCCGCAACAGTCGCTTTCGGCTAAGGAGCACGCCAAGTGGTGCGCCCAGCGGTCACCATGTGTCCTACACTGGCGCATCATCGGGGTTTCGTTTTTTCCAGACACATGATTTTTTAGCTTTTGCTTGGTTTTTTCTAGGTATTGGCGGATTTTTTTTCTCGGGAAGCAGTGTTTTCCCGCGAAAGGCACGGTGGTGCTTCCTAAAAGGAAAATCATAGTTTATTCATTCAAAGCACAATTGTGTTCCCCGAAACAAGAAAAGGAACAATCTGTACTTCTCAAAAATTGAAAAGCACAACCTGTGCTTCCATGAGAAGCAAAACTATGCTTTCGTGAGAAGCATAAATGTGCTTCCCCAAAGTGAAAATCAAAACTATGCTTCTGGGTTCTGGTTTTCCCCCCATTTTTGTTTTCTCAGTTTTTGTTTTTTTAGTTTTTCTTCCAAATCCTGTTCTTTTTTGTTTTTTCATGAAAAAGTTTGTCGAAACCTATTAACACAGGATCTAGTTTCGAAGATCCCGATGTGAGAAATACAACAATGAAAACGATTTGTGATTTGTATGCACAATTGAAAGATCGTGGATGTCGCCTAGAGAGGGGTGAATAGGCGCTTTAAAATAATTATGTTTTAGGCTTGAACAAATGCGGAATAAAACTAGGGTTTAATTTGTTAAGCACAAAACCTAAATCGACTAGGCTCACCTATGTGCGCCAACAAAATATGCTAAGCAAGATAAACAATTAAGTGATAGCAGATATATATCATGCCACACTATGGCTATCACAAAGTAAAGTGCATAAGTAAAGGGCTCGGTAAGAAATAACCGAGGCACGCGGAGACGATGGTGTATCCTGAAGTTCACACCCTTGCGGATGCTAATCTCCGTTTGGAGCGGTGTGGAGGCACAATGCTCCCAAGAAGCCACTAGGGCCACCGTAATCTCCTCATGCCCTCGCACAATGCAAGATGTCGTTATTCCACTAAGGGATCCTTGAGGGCGGTCACCGAAACCGTAGAAATGACAACCCTTGGGTGCGGTTATCGAGCCCGTACACTTTGGCAACCCTTGGGGGCGGTCTCCGGAACCCGTACAAATTGCTCAAGGCGATCTCCACAACCTAATTGGAGACGTTGACGCTTACGTGGAGCTGTACACCACAATGATTGAGCTCTGAGGCACCACCAACCGTCTAGGGTGCCCAAGCTCCCAAGAGGAACAAACACTAGGGTACCAAGGACACAAGAGTAATAAGCTTCTCAACTTTTTACTTCCACGTAACATCGTGGAGAACTCAAACCGATGCAACTAATGCTATGACAAGGTCACACGGAGTGCCCAAGTCCCTCACTCTCAAGTCCCACCAAAGTAACGAAAGCTATGGAGGAATGTGAGAGGAAGAATAAGAAGGAGAACACCAAGAACTCCAAGATCTAGATCCAAGGGGTTCCCCAACATAGAGGAGAAAGAGATTGGTGAAAATGTGGATCTAGATCTCCTCTCTCTTTTTCCTCAAGAACTAGCAAGAATCATTGGAGGGATTGAGAGATAGCAAGCTCGAAGAAGGTCAACAATGGGGGAAGAACACGAGCTCAAAGGATGAAATGCAGTGGGGAAGAATACCCCCTTTTATAGGTGGGGAAAAAAATCCAACTGTTATGCCTTCAGCCCGCACACAAGCAATACTACCGCTTAGGGCAGTAGTTCTAGGTGTAGCACTAAGAGAATACAAGTTCAGGTGCAGTAGTGCCGCTGGAGCGGTACTACCGTCCTCACAAGCGGTACTGCCGCTTAGTGTCTCAGGACACGTAGAAGTACGGTAGTAAGGGGTGGGTAGGACGATAATACCGCGGAAAGTGGTACTACCGCACCCTAAAACCGCTATACTACCGTGGAGGCATCGAGAGACTATAGAAGCAAAGAGATAGACGGTAGTGTGATCGTAGTCGGTCACGGAAGTACCGCGAGAGCGGTACTACCGCTGGGTAGGTGCAGTACTCCCGTTCAAATGGTACTACCATGCCCAACTGCCGCCCTACCGCCCTTGAAGCAAAAACGAGTCCAGAAGCTTGAACACAAGTGGTAGTGCCCGCGAAACTGGATCGCAGAAGTACCGCGCAAGCGGTAATACCATTACCTGACAGGTCTCCAACGTATCTGCAATTTTTATTGTTCCATGCTATTAAAGTATCATTCTTGGATGTTTTATACTCATTTACTAGCAACTATATATCATTTTTTGGGACTAACCTATTGACATAGTGCCCAATGTCAGTTGAAGTTTTCTGCTTCTTTTTTACTTCACAGAATATCAATACCAAATGAAGTCCAAATGCCATGAAACCTTTTGGAGAATTTTTCCTGCCCAGAAGACACCCGAGAGGCCCAAGAAGTGCACCAGAGGGGGCTTGTGAGGCCCACTAGGCACCAGGGCACGCTAGGGCTCCCAAGCGCGCCCTGGTGGGTAGTGGGGCCCACAAGCACCCCTCCACCGACCTCTGGCTCTATAAATACTCTAAATTCCCAAAAACCCTAGCGGAATGGATGAAACACAATTCTAGCACCGCAAGTTTGAGAACCACGAGATCCAATCTAGAGGCCTTCTCCGGCACTCTGCTGGAGGGGTCAACGATCACGAAGGGGTTCTTCATCATCACCCTTGCCCCTCCGATGATGCGTGAGTAGTTCATCACAGAACTATGGGTCCATTAGCAGTAGCTATATGGCTTCTTATCTCTTTTTGATCTTCAATACAGTGTTCTCCTCGATGTTCTTAGAGATCTATTTGATGTAATGACTTTTTGTGGTGTGTTTGTTGGGATTCGATGAATTGTAAGTTTACGATCAGATCTATCCATGAATATTGTCTGAGTCTTTGTTGAACACTTTTATGCATGATTGTTATAGCCTCGTATTACTTCTCCGGAACTTTGGTTTGGTTTGGCCAACTAGAATGATTTTTCTTGCCATGGGAAGAGGTGCTTTGTGATGGGTTCGATCTTGCGGCGCTCAATCTCAGTGATGAAAGGAGACATGCGCATGTATCGTTGTCATTAAGGATAAAAACCAAATCTTTGGATAAATCCTTGAATAACACCCTGGTCATCTCATAAACTCCTTGAAACCAACACATGGAGTTCAAGAAATGCTTATGGACAAATCCTACGAATATAACTCAAGGCAACCATTAGTCCATAGAGATTGTCATCAATTACCAAAACCAAACATGGGGCACCACATGTTCTTTCAACGGCTAAAGAGATAAAATGTTTAAAAAAACTTGTCACCACCGGAGAAGATGGGGGTGACCATTGCAAAGGGGTACTCCTCAATCAGGGATTTCGAGCATAGGTCCATGGTTATCGAGCAAACACACACCCTCCCGCTTCAACACACATTGTATTGTGTTTTCCATTGGTTTTGAGTAAGTTTTACAACCTCTTCTATTTGGTTTTTCTTTTTATCTAGTTTTATTCATCTATTTTTTTTCTAGGTTTTCAATTTACTTTTAACCTCCTTTTCCTTTTCCTTTTCCCTTTAAATTCATGAACTTTTTTATAATTGATGTATACTTTCAAAAGTATGAATATTTATATACATGAATATTTTTGAAATTCATAAACATTTTTCCTAAATCCATGAAAATGATTCCCGAATATTTTCTAAATTTCTCAAAAACTTAAAAATACAAAAAATCACAATTTTTTGTGAATCATGAATATTTTCAAAATTCACAAATACTTTTTAAATTTGGACATATTAAAAATCATAGACATTTTTCTAAAATCATTAATTCCTTTGATCCATAAAAAGTGACGTAGTTTTAGTTCAAATTCAAACTAAAACCTGACACTTAGTATGGATCCGAAGGCGTAAATTTTTTCAATTTTGTACTATTTTTTTATTGCAGGAAAGTTTGATAATTTCATGAATATTTTTTGAATTCCATGAACATGTTTTAATTTGCAAATGTTTGTTGAATTCATTATCATTTTTCAAATTTGCCAATAGTTTTTGAATTTCATGAGCATTTTTTATTTCGCAGCCGTTTTTCCAATTTTGCCAAAATATATTAAAGTCACAACAGTTTTTTGAATTTGAGGACATTTTTTGTATTCAAGAACATTTTTTGATTTTAGTGATTTTTTTAAATAATAAACATTGTATGCATTAGTAACTTATTTTGAATTGTTTTTCAAAATTTCCATATTGTTTCAATTTCATAAACATTTTCCACATCCGTGAACATGATTTTGAATTTGAGAATATTTTGGCAATGTTGCGTGTTTGTTTCGTCTTGCGTTGGGGAGCAGTTGCGTGCTTGTTTGCCCCTAAAAAAAGTGCATATTTACTTTCAGTTCGACACGTTACACATCAACAGGACGTCTCCTTGCTTATTGTGAGATCGAGCGTGCGCTCGCGTTAGGCGTTGCTATAAATTGGCTGGCCCAGCCACCCAGGTAACTTCCTGTTTGTTCATTTTCCCCTGTTTTTTCATTCATTTGTTTTATGTTTTATTTATTTTTGTCAAAAATATTGCAAATACATATATTCCAAACTCATGAAACTGACTAAATAAACTAAAAACCATCTATTTGAATTTTTTTAAGGCAATGTCAATAGTTTGTTAAATGAATTTGAAAAAAAATGTTGATAGCATTATGTTTTGTGACATATAAAAGATGATCAGGCGATTAAAATAAATGTATATGGCATTTTCAAAGCATATTTATAAAATGTAAAAAATGTTTTTGTAATTTAAAAAACGTTAGTGATATTTAAAAAGTATGTTACGTTTAAAAAATGTTCACATGTTCAAATATATGTTCATGAATTCTTGTAAGAATGTTTATACAACAAAATAAGATATTACCTTTTTCTGAAAAAACAACGTATATATGGAAATAAGTTCTAAAAATGTTTAAAAACACTATTTGTAAAAATGTTAATCATGTATTTGAAACTTGTTAAAAGTGCATTTTTATAGATGTATAAAAAGTGTACATTGTGTATTAAAAGTAGAGATAAAAATTTATTTGATAAAATGTTAGTCATGTATGTGAAAATGTTAAACATGTACAGGAAAATATTCCTCATGTATACGAAAAATTTAGACATGTGTTGGAAAAAACAAAGAAAGGAAAAAACTGTATAGTTTAAAGAATGTTTATTGATATTAAACATGTTCAACATATATTTGAAAAAGGTTTAACGTGTATTGAAAACAACGTTCAAAACATGTATAGTAAAAAATGTACATCATGAATTTAAAAAATAGTCCATGTGATAAACTGGTGATAAAATGGCAAAAAACCAATAAAGTAAAAATGTACATTGTGTAGATGTAGACATGTGTAGAAAAAAGCATACAAAAACAAAGAAAACCAGTGAAAAAATGGCAAAAAACCAAAAAAACTGATGAAGAAATGAAGAAAACACAAAAAATCGATGATAACACAAAAAAACGAAGGAAAAAAGAAAACAAAAAACCTGAAAATAACAGTGAGAAACGGTAAAAAAAAAAACGTGGTACAATACTGGACCGAACCACGACCTTTGGCGCCGGAGGCGGAACGCTAGGCCATTAGTACCATGAGAGCTATATCTCGCATTAAACGAGACAAAAGAAAGCTCCGTTGGAGCCTCTGCAGTAACGAGCTAGCCCTTTTAGCGCATATTGAAATAAAAGGGAAGAAATAGAGGAGAAAAAAAGGAGGTCCCCAAGGATCAAATCTGGCTCTTGCTTCTAGCCACTGCGCCAGCATCGGGTTCGGGTTAGGATAGCATGCGCAAACAACTTGAGGGTTTTTCTATTTTCTTTTTTGTTTATTTTTTATTTCTTCTCCAGTTTTCTTTTTTTTTTCTTCGTTGTAGTTCCATGTTTTCATTTTTTATTTTGATTTCTATTTGTTTCTTTCATGTTTTTATCTGTTTTTGTCTTTCTCCTTTTTTCGGGTTTTTGTTTTCTTTCTTGGTTTTCAGTGTTTTCTTTTTTTCTTTTTATTGTTTCTTTTGTAGTTTTTCTTTCGTTTCTTTTTTTATTATCATTTATTTTTCATTTTTCTTTCTTTCTATTGGTTTTCATTCTACATTTTGCATATATATCAAGAACAATTTCCTAATACACATTTAACATTTTTAAATACAAGACTAACTTTTTGAATACATAGTTTAAAATTTTCTATACACATTAAACATTTTGAAAAAATCTTGATTAACATTTTTCAAATACAAGTTTAACATTTTAATATACACATTTAATATTTCTGAAATGTTTAATCAACATTTATAAATACTTGGTCGACATTTTAAATACTTTTTGAACATTTTTAAAAGCTTGGTTAACATTTTTATTTACATCATAAATAAAATCTTCATTTTAACACATGGTCAATATTTTCTATACACATTTAACATTTTTCCTATGCTTGATCAATGTTTTCAAATACTTATTCAGCATTTTTTTCAATTGCCTGATTAACGTTTTCAAATACTTATTCAGCATTTTTTTAAATGTCTGATTAACATTTTTATATACATGGTAAGCAAACTCATCATTTTTTAATACATGTTCTACATTTTTGTACACACTGAATATTTTCTTGATGCTTGATTAACATTTTCGAAAGACTTGTTCAATATTCTTTTAAATGCTTGATTAACATTTTTTATATACATGATCTACAAATTTCATGATTTTTTATACACGGTGAATATTTTTCTATACACATTTAACATATTTCAAATGCTTAACTAAATTTTTTCAAATACTTAGTCAAATGTTTTTCAAATTATTGATTAATATTTTTCAAATACATGATCGTTTTCTTAATATATTTTTCATATATGTGATAATTGTTTTTCTTTATACACATTTAACATTTTTCTAATACTTGGTAAAAAATGTAAATGTTTTTATAGAGGTTTTTGTAATATATATATGTATTATATTTTAAATTGTAAACGAAAGTAAAATATTAAAGTAGAAAAGAAAACAGAAAATGCAAAAAAAAGGCTGTAGCCTCCCGCGCGCTGGGCCGGCCCCTCTGGGGCTTCCCGACGCGAGGCTTGGCCTCTGTCTCCCCATGGACACGGCCGGTCCAGGTCTGGCCTTGAAGAAGCACCGTGGACACGGCCCGGTCCAGGTCTAAGCCCATTTCAATCACACACATACACACACACACTCACCGAGTCCCCTCTCAATAGGGTTTTTCTCCTCCCGACGGCGCTCGCACGTCGTGGAGATCGCGATCCCCTCCCGCCTCCCTACCACCGATCGCTGACGCCTCCCGGCGGCCGGCATCGTGGCAGAGAAGAGGTGGGCCTAGGGAACATCCCGCCCGCGAAAATCACTGTTTTTCTCGGGCAAGAGATCTGATGGAGGGCTCAACGTCGGCGTCTGAATCGGCGATGAGCGACATGGAAGCAATGATGAAGGAGTTAGGTCTGAAAGAGGATGATTTGGTGGACATAGTGGTGGAAGATGGCGACATACCGGAGGAAGCGGCCCGCTGGATGGCAATCGCACGTGTGCATATCGAGAAGCAATATAGTCAGTACTGGTTCTTCCGCAACATGAGGGTCGCCTGGGATCTAGCACAAGAGGTCAAGTTCCGACCATTGGAGGATAACCTATACACGCTACAATTCTCTTGCCTTGGTGATTGGGAGCGGGTAATGGAGGATGGGCCATGGAATTTCAAGGGCAAGGCGGTCGTCATCGAGCCATATGACGGAATAACTAGACCTTCAGCGATTAGTTTGAACAAGATTGAGATGTGGATCCAAATTCATGACCTCCCGGAACTGTTCTTTCCCCTGATCAAGTCCCTGGCTGCAACTGTGGGCGACTTTATCTATGCCGAACCCAAACCCCAGGATTTTGAGGGTAATTTTTTCAGGGTGCGTGTGAAGGTGGATGTCACAAAGCCCCTCAGGAACGCCGTCTCTTTGGTGGTGAAGAAGAAAAGGGAGATCTTTAGGGTCAAGTATGAGAGATTGCCTGACTGGTGTGCTGTCTGTGGCATGATGGGTCATCTGTTTAAAGAATGTGGCGAAGGGATTCATCCCCCATCGGCCCTTGTTTTCAAAAACCTTAAGGCAGATTGGTTTAAGGGACCAGGCCGTGGCCCGGGTGCAGAGAATGACCAAGGTGGTGGCAGGGGGCGTGGAAGAGGCAGAGCTAGCCGCAGAGCAGGCCGTGGAGCAAACCAGCAGGGAGCAGGTCAGCGTGATAGTACACAGTGCCGGGGAGATCCAAGTCTGAATGACGATGTTGATATGGCGATGGCTGAGAGCAACAGAAAATGGGGAGCGTCACAAGTTAACATGGGGGCGCCGGTGATGCCAGTTCATGCAGAAAACAGCTCAGGGCAACCTCATCTCGCCTTACCCCCTCCAGTGGTACCTCACAGCCCATCCTCCAAGTAGGAACCAAAGAGAACGAAATACACTATTATTACGTTTGAGCAAGGAAACTCGAAGGCTACATCTAGCAACAACCATACAGATACGCGTTTGGCGGGCTCCCTAGAGGAGTCGCGCCGAGCGCAATGAGTCTACTCTGCTGGAACTGCCGCGGGGCTGGCAAACCCACGACAGTTCGTGAGCTTCGTGACCTCACGAGGCAACTTGCCCCCTCTATCGCATGTATTGTTGAAACTCAAATAGAGGGCTCTTGAGTAGAGAATCTAGCAGGAACTTTAGGTTATGATAAGAGTTTTGCAGTTAGTATTCGTGGAAGAAGTGGAGGATTATGTATCTTTTGGAATGATGAAATAAAGCTCGAAGTTGTCGGTTATTCTGATTATCATATTGATGTTGTTGCGGATGCAATGGTAGATATCAGGACCAGAGTTACCTTTGTATATGGTGAGGCGCAAGCAAATGAACGGTACAAAACATGGGACACGCTGAGGGGCATCGTCGGGACCAGTGACTTACCATGGCTAGTCATGGGGGATTTTAACGAGGTCCTCCATGCACATGAACATGATGGGGTGGGAAACAGGAGCCAGGCCCAGATGGATTTATTTCGTGATGCCTTGGATACTTGCGGTCTCTCAGACATAGGATATTCAGGAAGCAACTGGACCTTTGAGAAGAAGGTCACCGGAGGGACTTTTACCAGAGTAAGACTGGATCGGGGTGTAGCTAATCCAGCCTGGTCGGTGGCTTTCTCGGGAGCAACGCTTGAGCATAAAACAGCCGCTACATCCGATCACGTTCCCATCTACGTACGCTACAGTGATTGCATGCATGCAGTCGTTGGCCAAGGCCTTTTAAGTATGAGATTTGCTAGGAACGAGATGACGCTCTGCCGGCTGTGGTGGAGACCGCATGGGCAGCTAATGCGGCAGCCTCGGTCCAAGAGCTAAGGGACAAGATGCATGCACTGGCGGGGGATCTAACCAGGTGGGATCGCACGCACTTTGGTAACGTCCGCCAGGAGATAGCTCGGCTGAGGATACAACTACAGGAGCTCCGCGACTCCCTAGGAAGATCTGGCCCCAATCATTTGGAAACCAAATAGTGGATCGTTTGACCGAGCTATACCATAGAGAAGAAATGCTTTGGAGGCAAAGAGCAAGGTTGGAGTGGCTTACACATGGGGACAAGAATACTTATTTTTTCTACCTCAGAGCTAGTAGAAGGAGACGGAAAAATCTTATTCGAGCCCTGCAACGTCCGAATGGGCAACTAACCGAAGATAAACACGAGATGGAGGCGTTAACTACTACTTTCTATGAGGAGTTGTATACGTCGGAAGGGGTCCAAAATATGGATCAAGTACTGTACACAGTGCCACGTAAGGTTACCCAGCAGATGAACGACTCTCTCAACGCGCCATACACCCAAGAGGAGGTAAAAATGCGCTCTTCCAAATGCTCCCACTAAAAGCCCCCGGTCCAGACGGCTACCCAGCATATTTTTTTTTCAGCGACACTGGGATATATGTGGTAATGAAGTCACTAGTGTGGTCCTGAAAATTGTCGAGGGCACGGAGACAGCCGCTAGCATAAATGAGACAGTGCTAGTCCTAATCCCCAAGGTAAAAAATCCCACTCTCCTATCTCAGTTCCGACCGATCAGTCTGTGCCATGTTTTATACAAGATCGCATCCATGGTAATTTCTAACCGTCTGAAGCTAGTATTACCTGACATTATTTCTGAGGAGCAGTCAGGATTTGTGCCAGGCAGACTGATCACGGACAACATCATAACAGCTTATGAATGCTTGCATTTTATGAAGCGTAATAAAGCGAAGAAGCATCAATCTTGTGCTCTGAAACTTGATATGATGAAGGCATATGACAGAGTCGAATGGGAATACCTGAGAGCCATTATGCTAAAGCTGGGCTTCACAGAGAGGTGGGTTGACATAGTGATGAATCTGGTGACCACAGTGAAGTTCTCCGTCACGTTTAATGGTAAGAAATTACAAGAGTTTGTGCCTACCCGTGGAATCAGACAAGGAGATCCAATTTCCCCATACTTGTTCTTGTTAGCAGCAAAGGGCCTTTCGTGCCTCCTTAAATTCAGAAGTGAGTCATCCAATCTAAGTGGTTTACAGGTAGCTCCCTCAGCGCCACCAGTGAATCACCTTTTATTCGCCGATGACAGCCTGATGTTCTTCAAGGCTAATAGTGTGGGAGCAAATGAGGTAAACCAGGTTCTGAACTTATATTGTCAGGCCACTGGGCAGCGCATAAATTTTTCAAAGTCTTCAATCTTTTTTAGCAAAGGAGTGCCAGATAGTGTGAGAATGCAGATTAAAGAGTTGCTTCATGTCCCAAACGAGACACTTAATGAGAAATATTTGGGAATGCCGTCTGATATTGGCAACTCGAAAAACGGGGCTTTCAAATATTTAAAGGACAGGCTTTGGAGTAAAGTGCAGGGGTGGATTGCAAACACAATATCAATGACGGGTAAAGAAGTCCTGGTCAAGGCCGTTGCTCAGGCGGTGCCAGTTTTTTCTATGTCTTGCTTCAAGCTGCCTAGAGGGCTGTGTGAACATCTCAACATGTTGATTCGGAAATTTTGGTGGGGGAGCAAAGAGGGCAAGCGCAAACCTCATTGGGTCTCTTGGGAAACTATGACTCAACCGAAAGATATGGGGGGATTGGGTTTTAAAGATTTTGAGCTTTTCAATCTTGCCATGCTCGCGAGGCAGGCCTGGAGGATGCTACAGAACCCAGAGGCATTGAGTGCAAGGATACTACAGAGCATATACTTCCCAAACTCTGACTTGCTACATGCTACCCTCGGGAGCCACCCTAGCCAGGTGTGGAGGTCTATTATCGAGGGAAGAGACGTCTTAAGGCAAGGCTTAATTCGGCGTGTGGGTAACGGCACCACGATACACATCTGGAATGATAACTGGCTACCAAGGGATGAGATGCTCCGTCCCTACGGCAGCCGAGTACAGCACCCACCAATTATGGTGTCTGAGCTAATTGACCATACGTCCGCAACCTGGAACAGAGCGATGGTCGAGGCAGTTTTTATGCCAATGGACGCTCGAGTTATTATGGGAACACCCCTCTGCACTCGCAATATTCCTGATTTTTTGTGCTGGCATTATGATAAGCATGGGTCTTTCAGTGTTAAATCAGCGTATCATATGCTAATAGCAACAAAACAGAGGAGGGAAGCTTGGCTTCATGAGACCGCAGGCTCCTCCAGTTCAAATGCAGAGGAGAAATCATGGAAAACGCTGTGGAAAATGAGTGTCCCTGCCAAGGTGAGGATGTTCTTGTGGCGCCTATCTAAACAGTCCTTACCAACGAATGACGTTCGCATGCATCGCCACATGACGGATTCAGCCAGCTGCGGGCTGTGTGGCACGCCGGATTCATGGCGGCACTCACTCATTGATTGTGCCGCATCAAGATGCACTTGGGCTCTCAGCGACAGTGAGGTGTTGCAAGGAATGACGGAAGTCTCCGAACCATCAGCGAAACAATGGCTTTTTAATCTAATGGAATCCATGTCACAGAAGGAATTTACGTTGCTTGCAGTGACTTTATGGGCCATTTGGTTGGCACGTCGAAAGGCAATACATGAGGGTATATTCCAGAGCCCACACTCCACACACGCGTTCATAACCAGGTTTATTTCAGATCTTGAAATTGTGGGTGATAGCAAGTTGCATGCTGTCCAGGGACCGATATCGCATGTGGCTCCGAGGCCCGGACGACCAAAGGCCCCCCCAATGGGCTATGCAAAAATTCATGTTGATGCCGGGGTAAGATTTGAGCGCGGAGGATCTGCAGTGGCTATTTGCAGGGATGAGCAAGGATTTTACCTTGGAAGTTCTGCGCTAGTCATCTACGGGGTTTGTGATCCGGCAGCCCTGGAAGCGATTGCATGTCGGGAGGCGCTAGCCTTGGCAGAAGATCTCAATTTGCAACAGTTCATCGTTGCTTCCGACTGTAAACAAGTTGTTTCAGATATCTCTAAGGGGGCCAGAGGGCGGTATGGCGCTATCATAAGCGAAATAAATCTCAAAGCTTCTACTTTTATTTGTAAGTTTAGTTTCGAGGGTCGTGCCGCGAACTATGAGGCACATAAACTAGCTAAATTTGCTCTTTCTCAAGGTCCGGGACGCCGTGTATGGTTTGGCAATCCCCATAACCCTTTTTGTATCCCACCTCGTGTGGACTTTGGTGATGAATAAATTGTTCACCACCCCTCAAAAAACACACACACACACACTCACCGTCATGAGCACGGCGTAGTGGTCAAACCGTCGAACAAAGGGAAAGCCCTCTTCCAGCTCCAAGCCGGCAGTCTCGACAAGGAGGCGACGCCACCAGCCTGCCCAACTCCCCCCTGTCCCTCTCCCTCTCCTCTCAGAGTCTGTAGGTACTCAAGTGTCCTACTGCCCACCGCGCCGCTCAAGCAAGCATCCATCACATGGCGGCGATCTCGCAGTTGCAGCGCATCGCGGGGCCGCGCCATGCCGGGGCGCCGCGGCCGGGGACTGTGAGGCGCGCCTCGGTCGCGGTCGCCGCGAGCAAGGCGGCGTTGCCGCGGCTGGAGGGCGCCAGCGAGGAGCTGAGGGCCGCCGCGGCGCAGAGCCTCGACTGGGCGCCGGCGCGCCGGCGCGTGCGCGGCGCCTTCGCGCCCGTGCTCCCCACGCTCGACCACTGCCTGTTCAAGGTCCCGCCTCTGCTCCCTGTCCCTTTGCTTGGGGCGGCTGTGTTTGATATACTTTGATCCTTTCACTAGCTCACCTTGTGCTTGCTTCAGTAAAGGATCCGAATGGTCAAAAGTAGTCAAACATGCTTCAAGCCGCCGAGTAGTCGAGACTCGAGACTAGAACTCACACGCAGTGCCATTTCTGATCTGCAATTACTCATGATTTCGGAGTGTGGGTGTTATTTTATATAGTTGTACTGCGTGTGCGCCACTCGTGTCTAGGTTTGCGATAACCGATAAGCAAATGGGCAGCACTACACTTGAATGCACATTGTATGTAGTTGCTCTGTTGCTTGAGCCACCATCTTGTTCCAAAGGTGATAGGTTCTGTGGAGTGTGTCATCTGAGGATTGCAACATATTCCTTCGGTTTTTTATATGATCTCCGAATCCTTTTCCAAAAAAAATATAAAAAAATGATCTCCGAATATTCAATCCCTATTATCTCCAATTGATATGCGATGTCTGTTGGTCTTTACTTTCTCACCTTTTGTCTCCTACTTCTCATCCTGTAGATGGCGCCCAAAGGAATCCAGATGGAGGAGGTAAGCACATGATGGGGATTCTGAATTGACCTTCCCTTGTATTCAGGCTGCTTGTATTTGGTTCAAGTAGTTCCCTGGCGGAAATGCAATATATCTGTTACACAAGTGTATCTGTGAGACGGTGACACAAACATCTTCTCCTGTTGTAAAGCTGGAAAGATGGCATCTATCAAAAGGCCGGTATCTTAAGCTAGTAATATCAGGTACACGCCCATGGAGTATTGAGGAAACCAAGGAACTGCAAGGAATGGCATGATTGTGTTACTTGCAGCTAGCCTAAAAAAGAAACTAACATTAGCAGGCACTTAGAATCTTGATAAACTGTTTTATAGCTTCTTTTCCTTTGTGTGACAAGTGGTAGTGCTTGTTTCTGTAGAATTTTGAGACCAATTCAAAGGGAGTTGAAATATTCTGGAAGAGTTGGCTGCCTAGGGAGGGCACTCCCACCAAGGCAGCGCTTTTCTTTTGCCATGGGTATGGAGATACCTGCACTTTCTTTTTTGAAGGTGATTACTCTTCTGTTATGTTCCCTGTTGAGTTCTCTTTGCTTCACCTTTTTCTTATCTATATCTTACTAGCTTGGAAATATCAGGGGTCGCTAAGAGAATAGCCGCTGCTGGATATGCAGTATATGCTATGGATTATCCTGGTTTTGGATTATCGTATGGTCTTCATGGCTACATCGCAAGCTTCGATGGGATGGTGGACCATGTCATTGAACAATATGCGAGAATCAGAGGTTTCTGATGGATATCTCTTGTAAATGAGGAATATATCTTCTGTGGAACAATATAATATTTTCATCATAATGCAATGATTTCTAATGTTTAGGAAGGAAAGACGTGCAAGGGCTCCCACACTTTCTCTTGGGGCAGTCAATGGGAGGTGCGGTTGCTCTGAAAGTACACTTAAAGCAACCAAAAGAATGGGATGGAGTGCTTCTTGTTGCGCCTATGTGCAAGGTAAATAAAGAACTCTTGATGAAATTCGTCAAATCTAGCATCTCATTACATTCTCTTGTTTGGAGATAAGCTGCATTATAAAACTCTAAATGTAATTCATCAAATCTAGCATCGCATTACATTCTCTTGTTTGGAGCTAAGCCACTGTTTAGTGTTTACAACCTTTCTAATGGCAACTTATGCTTTTGTAACTGTATTAATCTAATTGTGTTGAGTTAGCACTTGATGATACTAACTTGGTCAAGTAAATTTAAAGTTTACTTGAATATACAGTAGCAATCTGCAGACATCCATCTTTACTGCATGTTATAACAACCAGTTATGATCATGCATGAATAGAAAATCAAAATAAAGTGATATTTGTCAACAAAAAAGTGCTATGGAGGACCTCCTTTATACTATTGTTGCATCTATTTGAACTAATGACATTGGGTGCATTCACCATCTTTATTACAAGGCTCTGACTTCTATTTGGCAAGATTTCAGAAGATGTAACACCACCAGCGCTAGTGTTGAAGGCATTGAGCATATTATCATGCCTTCTTCCAGAAGCAAAGTTATTTCCGCAAAAGGACATAGGAGATTTGGGATTCAGGGATCCAGTGAAAAGAAAATTAGTAAGTACCTTGACCATGTCCTTTTATTTTCTTCAACTTGGTTTGTTTCAAGGCAATGCAATACCTAGTATGTAGCACATTATCCAAGTAGTGGCACCTGTCTTAGTTGAATATTCCACATTCGTTCGTTCTTTTGTGGCAAGGTACTTGTTTTTTCTACAGTAGTCCCTCTAGTGCACATTTTTGTAGTAATCAGATAATTTATTGCAACAATGAGCACACCTCTTTAAAAAGGAATTGTACACCATGATTGAAATACTGAAATGCTATAGATCATGATCATCTCTGTTTTCACTTCTCAGTGTGAGTACAACGCGATATCATATAATGACCAGATGAGGTTGAGGACAGCAGTTGAACTTTTGAAGGCTACAAAGGACATCGAATCCCAATTGGAAAAAGTCAGTATCATTTGCACCTTTTTTCTCATGTACCTGATGTTATGACGGGCATATTAGGGGCTTAGCCCAGTGGGTTGTGGCCCAAGTTATCTTATCGTTATTAGGGGCTTAGCCCAATTATCTTATCGTTATTAGGGTCGTTTGCTTAGGAGTCAGTAAACCCCTCTATATAAGGAGAGGGGATGTATCAATCTAATCAAGCAAGAAGCAATCATTATTTGCTCGGCTTCCCGAAGGGAGCCGGGAGACCTAACCCTAGCCGCCTCTTGCGCCGCCGCCGCCTCTCTCTCTCGCGCACGACGGCGCCTTGCCGCCGTTGACCGCGAGCTTCGCCACGTCCAGCCCCCTCCTTCTCCTACAACCTACGCCCTAGACCCGGTAGGGTTCTAGCTCCTACCAATTTGGTATCAGGTAGCTTGGGTCCGATCATGTCTGCTCCACTACCCACCGCACCACTGCCCACCGCACCGCTGCCACCGCCGCCGCCCTCTCCACAACGCCGCTCTCCACCGCGCCGCTAGCGCTTCCCACCGCGACGATCGACTCCACCGCGGGGGCCTCCACCGCCGATTACCGCCCTCACCGCCGCTTGCCGCCGTCTACTCCCGGCGGAGATCACCGAGTCCATAATGGCCTCGTCGCGCCATCCGTGGCATCCACTCTACCGCAGCGCCTTACGGGCCGCCGCCGCTGCCGCCGCCGCCGCAGAGCCGGCCAGCCGCCATGCCACGGTACGCTGCCACCACGACGCCGATCGGGCCTCTACACCACCATCGCCCGGTCGGCCGCCGCGTCGTCGTCCCCATCGCTGCGCGATGGCGGCCCCGACGCCCACGGTCCGGCGGCCGCAGCCCAATTGTCGGCCCACCGACGCCGCTATCGCGCCTCAATAGCCACAATGGCGGCCCAGCCCTTGCTGCGCCGCCCACGCCACCCGGGTCCGTGCCGCCGCAGCCGCAGCTGCCGGCCCCGCCACCGCCCAGCACGGGGCCCGGGTCACCCACGCAGGGAGGCGTCCCGATCCAGCAAGTGCGCTTCCCGCCGTCGCCGTCCCCAATACCGGCCTGGCTGACCGGATCATCGCAGCCACCCGTCTACACGTCGGCTGGAGAACCGCCAGCGCCCACTTTGCAGTTCAGCGATCCCTCCGGCTCGACGGGGCACTTCTCGAGCCGCGGCCATGCTGACTCGGTGCCCAAATCCTCGCTGCTTCGCACCTCCGAGCCAGTTGGCCACGGCGCTCCGACTCAGACACCGCCGCGGTTTGCCAAATTGGACTTCGCCACTTATGACGGCTCGGAGGACCCCCTCAACTGGCTCAATTAGTGTGAGCAGTTCTTTTGCGGGCAGCGCACCCTCGCCTCGGAGCGTACCTGGCTCGCCTCTTACCACTCATGGCCGGCATGAGACTGGTACTATGCCCTTGAGCGGGGCGAGGCAGCATGCCCTTGGGGCGCTTCGCGAGCTCGCCTCGCCGTTTTGGGCCACCGATCCGCGGGAGCCGTCTGGCAGAGCTAGGCCGCCTTCCCTTCACCTCCACGGTTCAGGACTTCGCCGACCGTTTCCAGGCCCTGGCATGCCACGCGTCGGGCATGACGGCGCAGCAGCGGACCGACCTCTTCGTCGGTGGACTTCCGGATCACATCCGCGTGGACGTGGAGCTTCGGGGACCCCAGGATCTCCAGACGGCCATGTACTACGCCCGCGCGTTCGAGCACCGCGCGGTGGCCATCCAGCAGGCATCACCGTCCCGGGCTGCTGGGCCGCTACCCTGGCCGGAGGTTCCCGTGCAGGGTCGGCCATCTCAGGCTTCCGCGGCACCCTTCGCCGCGACTGCGGCACGCCCGTTCTGCCGGCTCACCTCAGCCGAGCTACTCGAGCGTCGCCGCCAAGGGTTGTGCTTCAACTGCGACGAGCCCTACACGCACGGCCACGTCTGCCCGCGACTCTTCTACCTGGAGGCTGCAGACTACATTGAGGAGGACGCCGTCGCCGCCGACTGGCCGCCCCAGCTGCTGTGAAGGTGTTTGACGCTGGTTGATCACCTCGAGGAGTTCAGCAAGCGCTTCCCCACCTTACAGCTCGAGGACGAGCTGTTTGTGCAGGCGGGGAGAAGTGTTATGACCGGCATATTAGGGGCTTAGTCCAGTGGGTTGTGGCCCAAGTTATCTTATCGTTATTAGGGGCTTAGCCCAATTATCTTATCGTTATTAGGGTCGTTTGCTTAGGAGTCAAGTAAACCTCTCTATATAAGGAGAGGGGATGTATCAATCTAATCAAGCAAGAAGCAATCATTATTTGCTCGGCTTCCTAAAGGGAGCCGGGAGACCTAACCCTAGCCGCCTCTTGCGCCGCGGCCGCCTCTCCCTCTCGCGCACGACGGCGCCTTGCCGCCGGCGACCGCGAGCTTCGCCACGTCCAGCCCCCTCCTTCCCCTACAACCTACGCCCTAGACCTGGTAGGGTTCTAGCTCCTACCACCTGATTTCCTTCTCAATGTTATTTGAGCATCACCTGAATCAAGAAGCAACCATTTTCATTTCTTCTTATTCGAAGTACCTAAAATGTAAAACACTTCGTACATGTTATTGCAGATTTGTTCTCCATTGTTGATTCTTCATGGAGCAGCAGACCAGGTAACAGACCCTCATGTGAGTCAATTTCTGTACGAGAAGGCCAACACGAAAGACAAGACCCTGAAGCTCTATGAAGGTGCCTACCACTCTATCCTAGAGGGAGAGCCTGATGACCGAATTTCAACCGCCATCAAGGACATCATTTCGTGGCTGGATTCACACTGTTGAATACCATTGTGCATCGTCTCGTTTCTTTTTTTGGCAAATGCATGGTTTCGTTGATCGGCACCATTCTGATCCACTTAACATTGGATGAATCAAATAATAAAACTTGGTGTCTGAGGCCTTCACTTAATTAGGCGAGCATGGAATTCTTTGCTGCTTAGTTTCAGGAACATGCTGTATAGAGATTTTCTCCCCCATTTTCTGGAACTCCAGATTCACGTTTTCATTAATTTGTTAGCAGTCGGCTATTTGATGCCGTTAGAAGGGGCTATGTATTTGTTGTCTTTTTGCTCTTTGATGTTTTAGTTGTTAATTGTGCACACCGTTTTTCCTTTAGCATGTCTAGGGCATCGAGAGAACAAAAGTAAACTTGCGTCATGGATTCTGCTGTTCCTACGGAAGGGACAATGAAGATTGGTGTTCTTGAAGCAATACGGGCCAAGAAAGTTAGCCATCTAGGGCGTGGACTTTTTGCTCCCGTGCTCAAATGCACACTTGTGAACAGTAAACATAAAAAATTAAGCAATTAAAAAATTCTGAATTTTTTCCACCAAATATTGTTGACTGTTCTAGATATGTGCAAATTTTCGTGAAGAAGCGTGGGCGAAAAACATTGAAGCTCCAAAAAGACTATTGTTTTTTTCTCAGGCCTCAAAGAATATGATTTCATCATAAAAATTTGCATGTAGTAATAAGAAAGCTAAGCAATTTATTGTAAAAAACATTCAAAATAATTTGTTTTTTTCACTTTACTGTTCATAGAGGAGCATTTGAGCTCTGGATTAGAAAAGCACTTTTAATCTAGTGTTCGGTTTATTAGAGCATCTACATCCGCAAGTAGCAAAATCTGGCCCCCAAGCGCCCGTGGACGCGCTCAGACGCATCCGCGGATATTGACCGAACAACACAACAAAAATCATTTTCATTGACGGATACCCCATCTGCGAATCATCATATCCATATTATTACATGCACGTGAAATCTAATCTAAAGCGAGGCCCGTTTGGCTCCGCCATGTCCAGCGGCTGCGCCCGCTCAAATGTTGGTCCGGCCACTGGCGAGGTAGAGTAGGCTAGGCCATGCACTGGCTCACTATAGTCAAGGCCTCGCTGTCTCCCATGTCCTACTCTTTTTTGGCGGGTCGTCGGCGGCTTAGGGCGGCGCAGCTGGCGGCGGGGTTGCAGCACAGTCGGGGATGGACGGACGGGCGGTGGGGCAGCGTTTCCAGGCAGAAATCGCCGGCGGTAGGCGGGTGAACAAAAACTAAATGAACGGTTGGGCGTTTGACGCGCGACTGGTCACTAGGTGGAGATGCAAATTTGCATCTTCAAGTATTGTATTTTACATCATTTGGAGGAGGTAATGGCATTTACATAATCTATTAGAGCAGCGTTTTTTGCCCTTAGAGATGTACTATAAGTTAGTTATTTTTGCATCTGCATCTTCTATTGCTCTACCAACTACTCCCTCCGTTCCTAAATGTAAGTCTTTGTAGAGATTGCACTGGATGGACTACATACGGAGTAAAATGAATGCATCCACACTTAAAATGCATCTATATACATCCGTATATGTAGTTCATAGTGGAATCTCTACAAAGACTTATATTTAGGAACGGAGGGAGTACATTTTAATAAATAGAGATAGAGATGGGGCAAAAAAGGATCTGGCGTATGGTGTAAACTATAAAAATAATCAAGTACAGGGGCACGCCTGCAAATATACACGGAACAGCTTCTTTCCCCTTCGTCTTCGTCTTCGCCGGGTCAGGTGGATCAGCGGCCGGCACTGACGATGTCGTCCCTCAACTCGCTCTTCAACCGCTCCTCCCCCTTCGGCACCAAATGGTTCGCTTCCCTCTCAGATCCCATCACTGTCCCGCTTCTGCTACAGTTTCTCTTCTCGATTTTCATCAGCGATCCTAAGGGTCGGCCGGTATCGCTGTGATTATTAGGAGTTCTAGATTTAGAATTCCGCTCAGGAAGATGTTCGGCGGATGTCCTGTGTGGCGATGGGAAAAAAGTAGCACTAGGGCATCTGGATCCTTTGGGTGGTGAATTACTGTTGCTGGATGGGGTATATTAGAGCTTCGTGAAATTTTTGAAGTGGTAACATGATCCATATCAGGCTCAATATTGCAAAAATCTAATCACAGATTCGTTTTAGATATGTCATATATGAGTATAAGAGTCACCAGAACTGGATTGAGCTAACAAAACTGAACAAATACAAGTATCGGCATGTTATCCCCACTGGGTCCGATGGTGGGTTTGCATAACAGTTTATAGTTACTATAGGAGTAATGAAAGAATCCATCTACTATCAGCTACTCCCCAATTCACTATTATAAGATGTTCTAACTTTTTTCTGATTCGGATGTAGATGCATTTTAGTGTGGCACTCATTTCAGTCCGTATGTAGTCCATATTGAAATATCCAAAACATCTTATATTTGTGAACAGAGGGAGTACTAGTCAATTCTTACCATAACCATTTCATGTTTCATACCGCTCTTACATTGTTACCGGAGGGCGGAGAGGCAGTCTTGCTTTATTTATGCCCATAATTAACAGAAGTTCCCAACTTTGTGTAGCAAAACATGCTTGAATTTGATCATTTCGAGGATCAAGCTGCTGCGCAATAGGAGGGAAATGCAACTGATAAATATGCGCAAAGAGATGGTTCAGTATCTTCAGACAGGCCAGGAGTCTATTGCGAGGATTCGGGTAAATTAGATTTACAACTATACTTGTTTCCCAAGGTTCCGATCTTCTCCTTCCAGTTCTTTAACATGCCATTATTAATAATAGGTGGAGCATATTATTCGGGAGCAAAATATATTGGCTGCCTATGAGATTGTCGAGCTTTTCTGTGAATTTGTTTTGGCACGAGTCCCTATTGTTGAGGCCCAAAAGTAGGTTGTGATTTATCAAATCTGATCTTACCACAATACATGTTACTATGTAGATATCACAATTCTTTGTTTCTCTCACTTAATAGAATATGATTAACAGCTACTGGTTTTATGATGGAACAGGGAATGCCCCATAGAATTGAGAGAAGCAATAGCTAGTATAATCTTTGCATCAGGAAGATGCTCAGACTTGCCTGAGCTAATGCATCTCCGTAATTTGTTTACCACCAAGTATGGGAAGGAGTTTGTTGCTGCTGCTATGGAATTGCGCCCTGATTGCGGTGTTAATCGCACAGTAAGAAGATCTCCAATATAATCTTTCCTGCAGAAATCCACGTTGCTTGCGAATCAAGTGTCTTGTGCAATTTCACAATTTGAGCATTGTGTATGCAGATAATTGAGAAGCTTTCAGTTAAGGCTCCATCAGCGGAATCAAAGTTGAAGGTATTGAAAGCTATTGCTCACGAGTACAATCTTGACTGGGATTCATCTAATACCGAAGCAGAATTCAATAAGAAATACGAAGATCTGCTGGTAATATATGCTAACCTTTTGCTTATTTCCTAATTATTAGACATAAATGCTAATGGATGTGCTGTTTCATAAGTGAGTTTGAAAATTGTGTGTTCTATCACTACTTCCTAAAATGAAATAAACTGTCATGCTGGAAGAACTGCTCATTGTAACATCTCAATGGACTTGACATCTGGGTACACTGACGTTTTAGACTCCGCTCACTAGTGTTTCAGTTGAATTAAAAAAAAGGAATCTGTATACATGCTCTTCCGGACATATGATTACAGATACTGAGAAGTGTTTTGTTTTTTTATATATTTATTTTGCGATTTTTAACTTTTACCTAGGTATCTAAGACTGGACTACACGCTCCACAGATCTACTATCATGTTTTGCATGGCGGGTGCATTATGTTGTGCACCTTTTTTTTAATCTATATCTTGTAACTATTCCCTTCGTCTATCATTGTTTGGTCCTATCCTTGCCTCAATAGTCCTTGTTCACAGAAGATGTCTATTGTTATATACTCCCTCTGTAAACTAAATATAAGAGCGTTTAGATCACTACTTTAGTATTCTAAACGCTCTTATATTAGTTTACGGAGTGAGTAGAAGTCTAGTGTTGTATAGGTTGATTCTGATTCTTATACGGTGACAGCTGAGGGTTTACGGACATAATGTCTTAATGCTACAAAGTTCTTTGGTTGCTTACCTGGGAAAACAAATTTTTTTTTAAACTAGACTAGGGGAAAACATTTTGAAACGGTTTGGTGCAATTGATTAAGGAAAGTTATAGGAAGAATAAAAAAGAAGTCACAGACCCCTCAAAAATAGGAACAAAGAAATCAGAGAACTTATTTTAAGCCTCTGTTTATGCCTACAGTTAGCTCATCTGAAAAGATAGAAATTCACTTCATTTGTTATGTGCTTGTCTGCAGGATGATTCTGGATCATCAGTCCGCCAAGGCCAAACACCTGCAATTGAGAGCCCTCCAGCCTCTTCCATTTCCAAAGATAAGCCATCGATTCTGCCTGTCAACGACACAAGCAAAAATAAAACTCCCGAGTCCCCAAAGTCACCTGCTGTGAGTTCAAGAGCATATGCTGCCACCAAGAGTAATGTGGTCAGTCAAGAGCATCAGCCCCCTGCTGCGGAGAGATCATCCTGCGCTGGCCCAGGCTCGTCGGACGTACTAGAAAAGGCCCGAGCTGCCATTGCTGCAGCCACCCGTGCCTCCGCCGCTGCCCGTGCAGCAGCAGAGCTTGTTAACAAGGTTAAAGTTACAACTCAATGATCTATGCCCGCTGTGGAGGCGCGATTTGACGACTCGCCGTCATGACCCAATGAACATGTATGTTCCATTGCATAACAATTATGTGTGTTCCTCTGTAAGTGCGTTCCTTGGTTGCATGTACTACTTTTTTTTCATGGACCATGAATTCTAGTAGATCATAGCAGTGGTGAGAACCAATGTCCTAGCAGTCTGCAGCACGAAGGACCATCTATCGCTCCTTCTGTCACAAAGTCTCTATGTACATTTGGCTGATTGATGTTATTCTGATTGGCACCCTCATTCTGCGGTGAAAATACGCGTGCTTTTTGGAAACCATGGTCAAAACACCTCTATTCCAGCCTGCTCTGCTGCTGCTCCCGCTCTCTCTCTTGGCCCTGTTTGTTTGAGCTTTTGCTTTTGTAGCTTTTCTGTTTCACCAAAAAGCCATAAAAGCTCATAAATATGTGTTTTGGGGGCTTTTATGGCATTTGATGAATCAATATAACAATATTTAGCTCCAAAAGCACCTATTTAGGAGCTTTTGTAGCTTTTTGACCAAAGTGGAAATACTGCAAAAGCAGAAGCAAAAGCCCAAACAAACAGGGTCAAGTCGCCCGTATGAAAGGCTGGAACACCCTAACATCGAATCCATGGTCGAGTCGCCCGTATGAAAGGCTGGAACACCCTAACATCGAATCCATGGTCGTTTGGCTTCAGACGGGAACACCCTAACATTGAATCCATGGTCGTTTGGCCTTGCCAGAGCCGTCAACCAGCTCTTTATTACTATAGAAGGGAAACACTAGCCTTCCCTAGAATCAGCTCTTTACTATCATGCCCCAGAGGTCCGGCTTCACGTCAGACCACACCCATGTTGGAATTAAGTAGAGTCCCACGAGTCAATCGACAAAAGCGAGAAACGAGGTTGTTCGACAAGGCTATGGTCTAACTTTTTCTTCCTAGCGGAGTTCAATACGAAAATAAAGGCGCCCCGCGTTGGGAATGACGCACCACGTACGGGTGGTATTTCAGGTATAACTGATTGCCGAGAAAGCGCCGCCAAAGCAGTATGAGCAAGCTTATATTGCTAGGCAACAATAGAGCTTGCGCCGCCCACAGAATGTTTGAGGGCCTGTTCGGAGTCCCTCCCGCTCCGTGACTTCACTTCCGAAGCAGCCGGAGCCACAGTTCAAATTTAGGGCTTGTTCGGTTGCATGAGTTTTGAAGAGGATTGGAGTGGATTGGGGAGGATTCATTCCCCAATAAGCTAAAATCCACGTCAATCCCGTCCAAACCTCCCCAATCCTCTCCAGGAGAGGTTTAACCGAACATAGCCTTATGGAGCAGAGAAACAGGTACTCCGTGGGTGCTTGGATTTGGCGGAGCTGGAGGTTTCCCGAACAGCTCATGAATGATCGGGTAAAGAGCGAGCTTCTTATATGGGATCCAAAGCGTCCGAGCGAAGCAATGTTCCATTCTTTTCCGTTGTCAAGATAGTAATCGTATCTTATACTAATCTATACTAATCTAACTGAAACAACTATTCGAGTGTAGTTTCGAGAAACATGCACGGGTTTGGCTCTGTCGGTATTACAAACGATTTTCCTTTTATGAAGGGGGTCACTCAAGGGGAAATCCGCAACGCTGCCCAAGCCCAGGTGCTCCTGATGAACAGTAAATTCGAAAAAATAGTAAAAAAATTGATTATTCTTTTGCATCTAAGTTGCTTGAGTTTTCTAGGAGTGTGCAAAAGTTTGTGTTCAAATGACATTTGAGGAGCTCATGCCAAAAAAAGAGCTCATGCGTGTTCTTCAAAGTTTCTTTGAGAATCAAATTTTGTATTTTTGTCACAACCTCCTTGAATGTCCTAGCACCACGAAAATTTGCTTGTACCTTTTACTCACTTAAGCATCTTGGATGCCGAAAAGGAATCAGTTTTTCTTATGAATTTACTGTTCATACGCAAGTGTAGATTGTTAGGAAATATGCAACTTGTATTTTCAGGAGGCCATAGGCCAGTATATATACATGTACAAGTGTGAAATATATGCAGGAAACCCCTTATACAATAGGGTAAATACGAAAGGTTACATGGCTATATATATAATACTCTAACACCCCCCTCAAACTCTTGGTGGATTAACAACACTGAGTTTGGAGAGATAGAAGCCATGTTGCGCTCTAGTCTGGGCCTTCGTCAGAAAATCCGCCAACTGTAACTCGGAAGGCACATACTGAAGAGCAATAACTCGATCTCGCACACCGGTAGCGTACATAGAAAGCATCAACACCAATATGCTTGGTGAGCTCATGCTTCACAGGATCGCGCGCAATGCTAATAGCACTTGTACTGTCAGATAAGAGCAGAGTAGGTGTAGTAACAGAAACACCAAAATCCTGAAGTAACCACCGTAACCAAGTCACCTCTGCCGTCAAAAGAGCCATAGCTCGTAACTCAGCCTCTGCACTCAAACGGGAAACTGTGGTATGTTTCTTCGTCTTCGAGGCAATGAGAGAACCACCAAGAAAAACACAGTAAGCAGAAAGTGAACGGCAATCGGAGGGATCACTAGCCCACGTAGCATCCGAATAGGTCTGAAGCTGTAAAGAACTGAAGCGAGGAAAGAATAGACGGTGAGAGATCGTGCCCCAAAGATATCGGAGAACACGAAGTAGGTGACTATAGTGAACCGAAGTGGGAGCGGAGACAAACTGACTCAGAATATGAACCTGATAAGAGATATCCGGACGAGTGACAACTAGATAGACAAGACTCCCAACAAGATGACGATGACGCGTCGGGTCAGGCAAGGGGTCACCATCAGTATCACGGAGGTGAAGATTGAGCTCCATAGGAGTCTCAACAATGTGCTCATCAGTAAGAGCAGCACAAGCAAGAAGATCCTGTATATACTTTTCCTGGGATATAAAAAAGCCATCAGAGGTAGAAGAGACTTCAATCCCAAGAAAGTAGCGAAGAGGTCCAAGATCGGACATAAGAAACTGCTCACTAAGACGGGCCTTTACAAAGGAAATATACTCGGGGTTGTCGCCAGTGATGATCATTTCATCAACATAGAGAAGAAGAAGAGTCCGACCACGAGGAGGAAGGTGGACAAACAATGCTGGATCATGAGCACTCGCTGAAAAACCGGCGGCAATCACCACAGAAGCAAAACGCTCAAACCAGGCGCGGGGGGCTTGCTTAAGGCCATAGAGAGAGCGACGAAGATGACATACCATGCCATCAGGAACAGAATACCCAGGTGGTGGCTGCATGTATACCTCCTCATGTAGCTCACCGTTAAGAAAGGAATTCTTAAGTCTTAACATCAAGCTGAGATACAGACCAGTGGCGTGCAGAGGCCACGGCAAGAAGTGTACGAATAGTGGTCATATGGGCCACAGGAGCAAAAGTCTCGTCGTAATCACGACCATGCTCCTGCTGAAAGCCACGAGCCACAAGACGAGCTTTGTAACGCTCAAGAGAACCATCGGAGCGAGTCTTAACCTTGTAGACCCACTTACAAGTGATGGAACGGACACCTGGAGGAAGAGAAACAAGATCCCATGTACCAGTGCGTTCAAGAACAGCAATCTCCTCTGCCATCGTAAACTGCCATTCAGGATGAACAACAGCCTCACGATAAGAAGTCGGCTCAAGAACAGCAGCACCAGCGGTTGAAAAACCAAGGCGATCAACAGGCGGAAGCGGACGAGGACGCAAGCCATAGGTAGGCTGAGACAAGGAGGACAACACATCAGCAGACGCATCCACAATACGTGAACGGCGAGTGTAATACTGAGGAAAAGATGGAAGAATATGAGGAGGAATAGCTGAGGTAGATTCGGAAGGTGGAGACAAAGAAATCACCGGGGATGAAGATGCAAAATCCGGTGACATGCGAGGCGAGGAAACCGTGGGAGATGGAGGCGGCAAATCGGCAAGCGGTGGAGAAGCAGAGTGAGCAGGACGGAGAGACAAGGGCTCAACTGGAGTGATAGGTGTGTCGGGAAAAGTGAGGAAAGAGATATCCTCCACTGAAAAGGCCGAGGAAGATGGAGGCGGTAGAAGGGACGAGACTCATCAAAAGTCACATCCCGAGAAATACGCATCCGACGACCGATAGGATCCCAACAACGATAGCCCATATGCTCATCACTATAGCCTAAGAAAACACACTCAACAGACTGAATGATCAGTTTGGTGCATTCGCGAGGGGCAAGAAGAACATAACAAACACAACCAAACAAGCGAAGCATCGAATAATCAGGAGAACGATCAAAGAGACGCTCGAAAGGAACACCACCATAGAGAGCAGCGGACGGCTGAAGGTTGACGAGATAGGTGGGGGTGAAGATAGCCTCGGCCCAAAAATGAGGTGGAAGAGAAGCGGCGATCATCAACACACGAGCCGTCTCAAGAAGGTGCCGATGCTTTCGCTCAGCCACGCCATTCTGAGCATGAGCACCAGGACAAGAGAACTGAGGAAGAGTGCCCTGCTCAGCAAGAACACCACGCAACATCTTGGAAATATACTCACTAGTGGAGTCAGCAGGGAACACACGAATAGGGGAAGAGAACTGAGTGTGAACCATTGATGTCTACTACGCAACCTTCTTCTTGTAGACGTTGTTGGGCCTCCAAGTGCAGAGGTTTGTAGGACAGTAGCAAATTTCCCTCAAGTGGATGACCTAAGGTTTATCAATTCATGGGAGGCGTAGGATGAAGATGGTCTCTCTCAAACAACCCTGCAACCAAATAACAAAGAGTCTCTTGTGTCCCCAACACACCCAATACAATGGCAAATTGTATAGGTGCACTAGTTCGGCGAAGAGATGGTGATACAAGTGCAATATAGATGGTAGATATGAGTATTTGTAATCTGAAAATATAAAAACAGCAAGGTAACAAGTGATAAAAGTGAGCGTAAACGGTATTGCAATGCTAGGAAACAAGGCCTAGGGTTCATACTTCACTAGTGCAAGTTCTCTCAACAATAATAACATAACTGGATCATATAACTATCCCTCAACATGCAACAAAGAGTCACTCCAAAGTCACTAATAGCGGAGAACAAACGAAGAGATTATGGTAGGGTACGAAACCACCTCAAAGTTATCCTTTCTGATCGATCTATTCAAGAGTCCGTAGTAAAATGACACGAAGCTATTCTTTCCGTTCAATCTATCATAGAGTTCGTACTAGAATAACACCTTAAGACACAAATCAACCAAAACCCTAATGTCACCTAGATACTCCAATGTCACCTCAAGTATCCATGGGTATGATTATACGATATGCATCACACAATCTCAGATTCATGTATTCAACCAACACAAAGTACTTCAAAGAGTGCCCCAAAGTTTCTACCAGAGAGTCAAGATGAAAACGTGTGCCAACCCCTATGCGTAAGTTCATTGAACCCACAAGTTCACCAAAACATACATCAAGTAGATCACGTGAATATCCCATTGTCACCATAGATAAGCACGGCAAGACATACATCAAGTGTTCTCAAATCCTTAAAGACTCAATCCGATAAGATAACTTCAAAGGGAAAACTCAATTCATCACAAGAGAGTAGAGGGGGAGAAACATCATAAGATCCAACTATAATAGCAAAGCTCGCGATACATCAAGATCGTATCACCTCAAGAATACGAGAGAGAGAGAGAGAGAGAGAGAGAGAGAGAGAGAGAGAGATCAAACACATAGCTACTGGTACACACCCTCAGCCTCGAGGGTGAACTACTCCCTCCTCGTCATGGAGAGAGCCTGGATGATGAAGATGGCCACCGGTGAGGGATCCCCCCCTCCGGCAGGGTGCCGGAACAGGCTCCCGAGAGGTTTTTGATGACTACAAAGGTTTTTGGCGGCGGAACTCCCGATCTATCTTGTTCCCCGATGTTTTTAGGGTATATGGAGATATATATATATAGGCGAAAGAAGTCGGTCAGGGGAGCCACGAGGGGCCCACGAGGGTGGGGGCGCACCCAGGGGAGGTGGGCGCGCCTCCCTGCCTCGTGGCCACCTCGAAGCTTCCCTTACGTGCACTCCAAGTCCCCTGGATTGCTTCCGTTCCAAAAATAACTTTCCTGAGGGTTTCATTCCGTTTGGACTCCGTATGATATTCCTTTTCTTCGAAACACTGAAATAGGCAAGAAAACAACAATATGGGTTGGGCCTCCGGTTAATAGGTTAGTCCCAAAAATAATATTAAAGTGCTTAGTAAATCCCATAAACATCCAAAACAGATAATGTAATAGCATGAATGCTTCATAAATTATAGATACGTTGGAGACGTATCAGCATCCCCAAGCTTAATTCCTGCTCGTCCTCGAGTTGGTAAATGATAAAAGAAAGAATTTATGAAGTGTGAATGCTAGTAGGTGCACAATATTGATCAATGATAATCTCAATCACGTTTTCTAGCATGATTATATGTCATAACAGTAGTTCATCTCATAAAACTTATCAAGATCAAGTAACAAGCTATTCACATGTTAAAGCATAGACCATAAACTTTCTTGAAAACTAGCAAACTTCATTCTCAGTCATCAAACAATTACAATTCATCTTATTTTCACGAAGGGTCTATGTCAGAGCTTTGATTTAGCAAACTCCACATACTCAACTATCATATAGTCTTCCTTGATTGCTACCACTCAAAGCATATTCTTAAAACAAATAGCATCCATCGAACTCAGAGAAAGATAGGGGCTTAGTGTTTCGCCTCCGAACTCACTTATCATATAGATAATTGTCAATACTAATAATTCATGATCAAATATATTTGCATGGCCATATATGCTTAGATCTTTCCCCCAACACACGATGCTTGCCAACTAAAGAGTAGGTAGGAATGGGAAGGAATACTACAGACTCTTGCATAAAAGTAAAAGATAGGCCCTTCGCAGAGGGAAGCAGGGATTTGCAGAGGTGCCAGAGCTCAATTTTGAAATAGAGATGAAAATAATTTTGAGAGGTATGCTTTCATTGTCAACATAACAACCAAGAGTTCCCAATATCTTCCATACTACATACATTACAGGCGGTTCCCAAACAGAATGGTAAAGTTTTTACTCCCCTTCCCCAACAATCATCAATCCATGGCTTGCCCGAAACAACGGGTGCCTCCAACTAACATCAATCCTAGGGTTGTTTTGTTTGTAATTAATTGTTTGATTTGATTTTGATCTTTTGATCATGGGACTGGGCATACCGGTTACCAGCCATTTTCTCGTGAATGATGAGCGGAGTCCACTCATCGTGAGAATAACCCACCTAACATGGAAGATACTGACAGCCCCTAGTCGCTACATGAGCGATTCAGGCATACAAAACAAATTATTATTTGAAGGTTTAGAGTTTGGCACATGCAAATTTACTTGGAACGGCAGGTAAATACCACATATAGGTAGGTATGGTGGACACTCATGGAAGAAACTTGGTTCAAGGGATTTGTATGCACAAGCAGTATTCCCGCTTAGTACAGATATTTGGCTAGCAAAGGATTCTAAAAAGCAAGCACCACATGTTGGAGGATCTATAACAATATAACTTCTATACAAATATACCCAAGCATAACTCATTACGTTGTCTTCCTTGTCCAACTTCAACTAATTTTCTCAGGTTTGAAAATAATTAATGGGGCTCACAATCATAGAAAATGTCTAAGATAGTATATTTATATGTGAAATTTCTCTTCCTTAAATATTATTTCATGAATTGTTCAAGTGACCAATACAATGCTTGCTAACCTTTAATAAATTTACTACCTCTACTTCTTAGATGTGAAGTCATTACTCCCCATGGGATAAGCATATGAAACATATATAATTTCAGATTTATGACATTCAACTCATTCAACCTTTTACTCATAGGATATAAGTGAAGCACACGAGTAAATGACAAACTACTCCAACAAGATATAAGTGAAGATCAATGAGTAGTTAAATAATTATGTAACTATGTGAAGACTCTCTCTCTCACTTAAAAATTTCAGATCTTGGTATTTTATTCAAACAGCAAGCAAAGCAAAATAAAATGATTTGACTCTCCAAGCAAAACACATATCATGTGGTGAATAAAAATATAGCTCCAAGTAAAGTTACCGATACACGAAGATGAAAGAGGGGATGCCATCCGGGGCATCCCCAAGCTTAGGCTCTTGGTTTTACTTTAATATTATCTTGGGGTGCCTTGGGCATCCCCATGCTTAGGCTCTTGCCACTCCTTATTCCATAGTCCATCGAATCTTTACCCAAAACTTGAAAACTTCACAACACAAAACTCAACAGAAAACTCGTAAGCTCCACTAGTATAAGAAAATAAAACCACCACTTAGGTACTGCAATGAACTCATTCTAAATTCATATTGGTATAATATCTACTGTATTCCACTTCATCTATGGTTCATACCCTCCGATACTACTCATAGATTCATCAAAATAAGCAAACAACACATAGAAAACAAAATCTGTCAAAAACAGAACAGTCTGTAGTAATATGTATCAAACATATACTTATGGAACTCCAAAAATCCTAAAAAATAGGAAAACCTGAGAAATTTGTGTACCAATATATATAAAAAAGAATCAGATCAAAATCACATTTCTGTGAATTATCAAAACTAATTTACTGGGTGCAAAAGTTTCTGATTTTCAGCAGGATCAACACAACTATCACCGTAAGCTATCATAGAGGTCTTACTTGGCACTTTATTGAAACAAAAGCTATAAAACATGATTACTACAGTGTCATAATCATGTGAACACACAGAAACAGTAGGGTAAATATTGGGTTGTCTCCCAACAAGCGCTTTTCTTCAATGCCTTTCTAGCTAGGCATGATGATGACAATGATGCTCCCATAAAAGATAAGAATTGAAACATAACGGGAGCATCATGAAGCATATGACTAGCAAATTTAAGTCTAAACCTCTTCCTATGCATAGGGATTTTGTGAGCAAACAACTTATGGGAACAATAACCAACTAGCATAGGAAGGTGAAACAAGCATAGCTTCAAAATTTTCAACACATAGAGAGGAAACTTGATATTATTGCAATTCCTACAAGCATATGTTCCTCCCTCATAATAATTTTCAGTAGCATCATGAATGAATTCAACAATATAACCAGCACCTAAAGCATTCTTTTCATGATCTACAAGCATAGAAAATTTGCTACTCTCCACATAAGCAAAATTCTTCTCATTCGGAATAGTGGGAGCATCATAAGAGACTCGAATACTATAAACTGTTTCCATATTAAAAGAGTAATGTTCAGAAAAAGGGTAATCATAATAATGACAAGTTTTATAAATATAATCATCATTACTTTTTATAGCATAAGTTTCATCACAATAATCATCATAAGTAGCAACTTTGTTCTCATCATAATCGATTCAAACCTCTTCCAAAATAGTGGACTCATCACTAAATAAAGTCATGACCTCTCCAAATCCACTTTCATAAATATTATAAGATCCAATATCCTCCAAAATAGTGTGATCATTACTTCCTAAATTTGACACTCTTCCAAACCTACTTTCATCAATATAATCATCATAGGTAGAAGGCATGCTATCATCATAACAACTTTGCATATCAAAACTTGGGAGGCTAAAAATATCATCTTCATTAAACGTAGCATCCCCAAGCTTGTGACAAACATTAATTTCAGCAAATATATTCTCAAATATGTCATCCTCATCAAACATAGCTTCCCCAAGCTTGGGCCTTTTCATATCATAAGCATAATCACTCTCATCATTAATAGTATGGATGGCACCAATAATATAGCAATTATCATCATCACAATGAGTAGTAGGAGCAACATCCTTTGGGAGGGATACCTTTTTACCTTTGCTTCTCCGTTTTTTCTTTTTCTTCTTCACATTATGTGTGGGTTCAACCTTCTTCTCTGAGCTCCTTATTGATGAGATTGGTTGAATAGAAAGCTCCTCCTCGTTACCCGATTCATCATAAGAAATAATAGGAGGATATTGGGAAGTCTCTTCCCTTTCATTAGTATTATCTTCATCTTCTATTTGCTTTCTTTTCTTTAGGTAATTGGCAATATAAGGATTTTCAATGCAATTCACCGCACAATACAAATAAATTTTCTCTAGATCAAAATCAAGAAGTTTATAACGGGCAAATTCTGGAAGGTGCTTAATTAAACGTTTCATTTCTTCATAACCCATAAGAAAACTAAGTTCATTATAATGTGCAAGGGAGATCAAATCATCACAATTTTTGGACACGATTCGATCATGAAACAATTTGCATCGGAGATGTAAATGACCACTTTCATTGCAAAGTTCACAAGTACGACAAAAGAAATATAAATTTTCATCACTCACATTTAACCTTTCTTGCAACAATTTAGTTTATAAATGTTTATGCCTCTTGCAATATCTATCTTCTGTATTTGGTGTGTAAATGCAAACCCAATGCTCTCCACAAAAATCGACATGCTTATAAAAGATATTTTCATCATGACTAGTGCAATCATCATTAGTACTATGGATATTCAAGGAGTTCATACTAACAACATTGCAATCATGCACATCATTCAAAGATTTAGTACCAAACATTTTATAGACTTCTTCTTCTAGCACTTGAGCACAATTTTCCTTCTCATCATACTCACGAAAGATATTAAAAAGATGAACCGTATGAGACAAACTCAATTCCATTTTTTGTGTAGTTTTCTTTTATAAACTAAACTAGTGATAAAACAAGAAACAAAAAGATTCGACTGCAAGATCTAAAGATATACCTTCAAGCACTCACCTCCCCGGCAATGGCGCCAGAAAAGAGCTTGATGTCTACTACGCAACCTTCTTCTTGTAGACATTGTTGGGCCTCCAAGTGCAAAGGTTTGTAGGACAGTAGCAAATTTCCCTCGAGTGGATGACCTAAGGTTTATCAATCCATGGGAGGCGTAGGATGAAGATGGTCTCTCTCAAACAACCCTGCAACCAAATAACAAAGAGTCTCTTGTGTCCCCAACACACCCAATACAATGGCAAATTGTATAGGTGCACTAGTTAATGAAGAGATGGTGATACAAGTGCAATATAGATGGTAGATATGAGTATTTGTAATCTGAAAATATAAAAACAGCAAGGTAACAAGTGATAAAAGTGAGTGTAAATGGTATTGCAATGCTAGGAAACAAGGCCTAGGGTTCATACTTTCAGTAGTGCAAGTTCTCTCAACAATAATAACATAACTGGATCATATAACTATCCCTCAACATGCAACAAAGAGTCACTCCAAAGTCACTAATAGCGGAGAACAAACGAAGAGATTATGGTGGGGTACGAAACCACCTCAAAGTTATCCTTTCTGATCGATCTATTCAAGAGTCCGTAGTAAAATAACACGAAGCTATTCTTTCCGTTCAATCTATCATAGAGTCCCTACTAGAATAACACCTTAAGACACAAATCAACCAAAATCCTAATGTCACCTAGATACTCCAATGTCACCTCAAGTATCCATGGGTATGATTATACGATATGCATCACACAATCTCCAGATTCATCTATTCAACCAACACAAAGTACTTCAAAGAGTGCCCCAAAGTTTCTACCGGAGAGTCAAGACGAAAATGTGTGCCAACCCCTATGCATAAGTTCATTGAACCCGCAAGTTGATCACCAAAACATACATCAAGTAGATCACGTGAATATCCCATTGTCACCACAGATAATCACGGCAAGACATACATCAAGTGTTCTCAAATCCTTAAAGACTCAATCCAATAAGATAACTTCAAAGGGAAAACTCAATTCATCACAAGAGAGTAGAGGGGGAGAAACATCATAATATCCAACTATAATAGCAAAGCTTGCGATACATCAAGATCGTATCACCTCAAGAACACGAGAGAGAGAGAGAGAGAGAGAGAGAGAGAGAGATCAAACACATAGCTACTGGTACATACCCTCAGCCCCGAGGGTGAACTACTCCCTCCTCGTCATGGAGAGAGCCTGGATGATGAAGATGGCCATAGGTGAGGGATCCCCCCCTCCGGCAGGGTGCCGGAACGGGCTCCCGAGAGGTTTTTGGTGACTACAGAGGCTTCCGGCGGCGGAACTCCCGATCTATCTTGTTCCCCAATGTTTTTAGGGTATATGGAGATATATAGGCGAAAGAAGTCGGTCAAGGGAGCTATGAGGGGCCCACGAGGGTGGGAGGCGCACCCAGGGGAGGTGGGCGCGCCTCCCTGCCTCGTGGCCACCTCGAAGCTTCCCTTACGTGCACTCCAAGTCCCCTCGATTGCTTCCGTTCCAAAAATAACTTTCCCGAAGGTTTCATTCCGTTTGGACTCCGTTTGATATTCCTTTTCTTTGAAACACCGAAATAGGCAAGAAAACAACAATATGGGTTGGGCCTCCGGTTAATAGGTTGGTCCCAAAAATAATATTAAAGTGCTTAGTAAAGCCCATAAACATCCAAAAGAGATAATATAATAGCATGAATGCTTCATAAATTATAGATACATTGGAGACGTATCAACCATGTCAGCAAAACGCTTATAGATGGAAAGAACCTCACTGCGAGAAGTCATAAATAAAGCCAAGTGTAATGACAGAAATCATCTATGAAAGGAGCCGGACCCCATACATCAGAATGACTAAATCAAAAGGACGCTGAGACACCGATTCACTAGTAGGATAAGGTAACTGAATCTGTTTTCCTAGTCTACAACCCTGACACTCTAAAGAGACAACTCCTGAGACAGACCCCATAAGACCTCGACGAACTAATGACGACAAGCGAGACCCAGAAAGATGACCAAGTCGATGGTGCCACTGCTGGAAGGTGCCGGTAGCTGAAGCGACAGAAGCGGATGGACTGGCGATAGTGGTGGCAGCGGAAGGAACATGAAGCTAGTCTAGCTCCCAAAGACCCTGAGAGTCATGGCGGCGAGGGCCAGCCCCAACCAAAGTGTACATTTGACAATCCTGAATAGAACAAGAGTCAACGTTAAGGATGACGCGACAACCAGAATCAGTAAGTTCACCAGCAGAAAAAAGATTCATGGTAAGTCAAGGAACATGAGCAACATCAGGAATAGAGTAAGAAGGTGTGGTAAGATTGCCTCGACTAGCAACAGAAATAGGAGTACCATCGGCAGCGAGTACATGAACAGAAAAATCAAGCGGTTTAAGAGAGGACAAATTTGAAGAATGAGAAGACATATGAAAAGAAGCTGCGGAGTCCAGAACCCACGAGGATGTGCCTGACTGTGTAGAGGGTGGTTGCACAGTGCGGGAAGCATCAGTCACAGAACCTGCAGTACCCGTCGAAGGAGAACCCTAAGAGGCAAGCAGATGCTTAAGCCACGAAATATCCTGCTCAGTCAAGGCTATGGCTGAAGATGTCGAAGTAGAAGAAGAAGTCCCTGAAGCTGATGATCGCGCCTTATGCAGGTGTTTCATCTTCTGGAAGCACTGATACTCAACATGACCATCCATATTGCAGTAGCCGCAGTGAGGACGAGACCGACCCTGGCCACCCGTAGGAGTAGGCAAGAGCGGAGGAGCACTAGGGCGGGATGGAGTCGGTGCAGTAGGCGACATAACAGGAACTCGAGCAGCAAGCACAGAGGAAACCTCAAGTAGACCAGCACCACGTAGGTGAGTCTCCTCAGCATGAATCTCAAAAAGCGCCTCCGTGAGGGAGATACAACCATGAGCAAACAACCGAGAACGCCGGGGCTCAAACTCCTTACGGAGCCGAGATAAGAACTCGTAGACATGAGGAAACTCCAAATCAGCTCGTACAGCCTGGCAACACTAACATGTACGGCAACTAGCAGTACGGAGAGAATCAAGCTGACGTTAGATAGCAGAACTCAGAGCATAGAAATCGTCAACACTGGAGTCACCCTGCTGAAGAGCATGTTCCTGCCGGACCACAGACAGATATAAGGCATCACAAGAGGGCTGATAGCGCTGACAGAGACGGGTCCACATCTCAGAAATAGTAGGGAGTGATAACCCACAAGTATAGGGGATCAATTGTAGCCTCTTTCGATAAGTAAGAGTGTCGAACCCAACGAGGATCTAAAGGTAGAACAAATATTCCCTCAAGTTCTATCGACCACCAATACAACTCTACGGACGCTTAGTGTTCGCTTCACCTAAAACAAGTATGAAACTAGAAGTACTTTGTAGGTGTTGTTGGAAAGGTTTGCAAGATAATAAAGAGCACGTAAATATAAACTAGGGGCTGTTTAGATAAAGAAGCAATAAAGTAAATATAGCGAGTGTGGAAAAGTGGTGGTAGGAGTTGTGAAATTGCCCCTAAGCAATTGACTACTTTACTAGACCGGTAATCACTATTGCAATTCTATTTGAGGGAGAGGCATAAGCTAACATACTTTCTCTTCTTGGATCATATGCACTTATGATTGGAACTCTAGCAAACATCCGCAACTACTAAAGATCATTCAGGTAAAACCCAACCATAGCATTAAAGTATCAAGTCCCCTTTATCCCATACGCAAACAACCTACTTACTCGGGTCTGTGCTTCTGTCACTCACGCCACCCACCATAAGCAAATCATGAACATATTGCAAACCCTACAATGGGGATCCCTCACGCTTGCGTGACACGGAGAGCACCATAGGACAGCACCAATAATAAAACATGCAACTCAAACCAATCATAGCAATTCATCAATCACCGACAGGACAATGAAAATCTACTCAGACATCATAGGATGGCAACACATCATTGGATAATAATATGAAGCATAAAGCACCATGTTCAAGTAGAGGGTATAGCGGGTTGCGGGAGAGTGGACCATTGTAGATAGAAGGGGGAAGGTGATGGAGATGTTGGTGAAGATGATGGAGGTGTTGGTGAAGATCGCGGTGATGATGATGGTCCCCGGCGGCGTTCCGGCGCCACCGGAAGCAAGGGGGAGAGAGCCCCCCTTCTTCTTCTTCTTCCTTGACCTCCTGCCTAGATGGGAGAAGGGTTTCCCCTCTGGTCCTTGGCTCCCATGGCGTGGGAGGGGCGAGAGCCCCTTTGAGATTGGATCTAGCTCTCTGTCTCTCTCTGTTTCCGCGTTCTCTGATTCTGCCCTTTCACCGTTTCTTTTAGATCTGGAGAACCGTAACTCCGATTGGGTTGAATCTTTCGCCCAGATTTTTCTCATAAAATTAGCTTTCTTGCGGAAAAAGAAGAGCGTCAACCGCCTTACAGGGTGCCCACGAGGGTCCAGGGTGCGCCTGCCCCCCCGGGGCGCGCCCCCTGCCTCGTGGCCCCCTCGGCCACCGTCTCGTGTTGGTTTTTCTTCCCAAAAATCATAAATATTCCGAAAATATTCTCCATCCGTTTTTATCCCGCTTGGACTCCGTTTGATACGGGTTTTCTGCAAAACATAAAACATGCAACAAACAGGAACTGACACTGGGCACTGGATCAATATGTTAGTCCCAAATATAATATAAAAAGTTGCCAAAAGTATATAAAAGTTGTAGAATATTGGCATGGAACAATCAAAAATTATAGATACGACGGAGACGTATCATCATCCCCAAGCTTAATTCCTGCTCGTCCTCGAGTAGGTAAATGATAAAAAAAGATAATTTTTGATGTGGAATGCGACCTAGCATAATCTTGATCATATACCTAATCATGGCATGAATATTAATACACGAGTGATTCAAAGCAATAGTCTATCATTTGACATAAAAACAATAATACTTCGAGCGTACTAATAAAGCAATCATGTCTTTTCAAAACAACATGGCCAAAGCAAGCTTATCCCTACAAAATCATATAGTTTGGCCATGCTTCATTTTCGTCACACGAAATGCTCCCATCATGCACAACCCAATGACAAGCCGAGCAATTGGTTCATACCTTTTAACGCACTTCAGCTTTTTCAACCCTCACGCAATACATGAGCGCAAGCCATGGATATAGCACTATAGGTGGAATAGAATATGATGGTGGGGGTTTATGTGGAGAAGACAAAAAGGGAGAAAGTCTCACATCGACGCGACTAACCAACGGGGTATGGAGATGCCCATCAATTGATGTCAATGCGAGGAGTAGGGATTGCCATGCAACGGATGCACTAGAGCTATAAGTATATGAAAGCTCAAACTGAAACTTAGTGGGTGTGCATCCAACTTGCTTGCTCATGAAGACCTAGGGCATTTGAGGAAGCCCATCGTTGGAATATACAAGCCAAGTTCTATAATGAAAATTCCCACTAGTATATGAAAGTGATAACATAGGAGACTCTCTATATGAAGAACATGGTGCTACTCTGAAGCACAAGTGTGGTAAAATGATAGTAGCATTGCCCCTTTTTTTTTCTTTTCTTTTTCTTTTTTTGGGATGGGCTTCTTTGGCCCCCCCTTTTTTTTATTTAGGGTTCTTTGGCCTCTTTTTTAATGGGGCAATGCTCTATAATGATGATCATCACACTTTATTTACTTACAACTCAATATTACAACTCGATATCTAGAACAAAGATATGACTCTATATGAATGCCTCTGGCGGTGTACCGGGATGTGCAATGATCTAGCGTAGCAATGACATCAAAAAAAGGACAAGCCATGAAAACATCATGCTAGCTCTATCTTACAATCATGCAAGGCAATATGACAATGAATGCTCAAGTCATGTATATGATGATGGAAGTTGCATGGCAATATATCTCGGAATGGCTATGGAAATGCCATGATAGGTAGGTATGGTGGCTGTTTTGAGGAAGATATAAGGAGGCTTATGTGTGATAGAGCGTATCATATCACGGGGTTTGGATGCACCGGCGAAGTTTGCACCAACTCTCGAGGTGAGAAAGGGCAATGCACGGTATCGAAGAGGCTAGCAATGATGGAAAGGTAAAAGTGCGTATAATCCATGGACTCACATTAGTCATAAAGAACTCATATACTTATTGCAAAGGTTTATTAGCCCTCGAAGCAAAGTACTACTACGCATGCCCCTAGAGGGATAGATTGGTAGGAAAAGACCATCGCTCAGCCCCGACCGCCACTCATAAGGAAGACTGAAAGTGCTAGTATCGACTAGAGGGGGGGGGCAGGTGAATAGGCAATTTTTATGAAAGTCTTCAAAACTTAGAGGTTTCAAAGACAAACAACAGAAATGACCTAGTTGATATGCAGCGGAAGATAAACTACCATAAGCAAGCCATAGTCAAGTATGCAATGACGTGAAAGTACAGGACTAATAGCAGCTAAGTAGTAAGGATGAGGATGGAAGATAGTATGAAGCCAATCAACAGTAGTAGTCAAGCAATGAAGTCAAACAGATACACAGATAGGCAGTGACTTCACGAAGACAAACATAAGTAAAGGATGGAAAGGGATAGAACCAGTCGCTTGTTGAAGACACATGATTTGTTGGACCGGTTCGATTCTTTGTGACAACTGTGACGTCAGTTAGGGAGGCTGAGATTTAACTCAAGACCGTGTCTTCACCTTATTCCCTTGAGCTAAGGACACCAGTCCTCGCCTAATCACTCTGGTAAGTCTTCAAGGTAGACTTCCAAACCTTCACAGACTTCGTTCACGGCAATCCACAATGACTCTTGGATGCTCGAACGCGACGCCTAACCGGCTTGAGGATTCACATCCTCAAGTGTAATAAGTCTTCAGTCACATAGATGAAAGACTTGATGATGCCTAACACTCTTTGGCTCGGGTGTTTGGGATTTGTCCTCGCAAGGATTTTCTCTCTCAAATGCTTCGAGGTGGGTTGCTCTCAAACGACAAAAGCCGTGCATAAACTCGAGCAGCCACCAATTTATGGTGTAGGGGTGGGCTATTTATAGCCACAAGGCAACCCGACCTGATTTGTCCAAAATGACTCGGGTCACTAAGGAACCGACACGTGTTCCAACGGTCGATTTCAAACACACGCGCAACTTTACTTGGGCTACAAGCAAAGCGACTCATCCAGCTGTGGATAAGATTTGCTCTCATTGTCTTCGCTCGAAGACATAGGATTTGGGTTGAGCATCACTTCAGTCACTCTGTCTTAGTTCACTTGGACCCCACTTAACAGTACGGTGGTTCCTATGACTCAACAAGGAAGAAAAGGAAACAACGAAACCACAAAGTCTTCGCGCCCCATAGTCTTCATGTAATGTCTTCTCATGTCATAGTCTTCAATATGAATATCTTCTCATACCACCATTGTCTTCAATGTCTTCATACATTTTTAGGGGTCATCTCCGGTAGGTAAACCGAATCAATGAGGGACACTACCTGCGTTATCCTGCAATTCTCACAGATGCATTAGTCCCTCAACCAACTTTGTCGTCAATACTCCAAAACCAACTAGGGGTGGCACTAGATGCACTTACAATCTCCCCCTTTTTGGTGATTGATGACAAACTGGTTGAAGTTTTCAACGGGGATAAAGTATGTGAAATTGTAAGGATAGGGAATTGTATTCATAAGTAGCAAGGGCTCCCCCTGAAGATGTGCATATAAGTAATTTGCTTTTGGAATGCAAATGCACATGGCAGGTTGTACTTGTGGAGATCCACTTCAACTTATGAAGATAATTCATCATGCATGAAATGATATAGCAAGTAGAATGACATGCATAATGAAAAATGGACGTCTGCAGAATGATCTAAGTGCGGAAGTTATCATCGCACATGCGGAATTTATCATCGCATCACAGTAAAGCAAATAAGTAGCAGACGACCATCAAGTTTAGGTGTTACAACTCAAAGAACCAAATGTTTCAAAAGCAAGAGTTGTAAGCACGAGGCAAAATATAATGCAACCGCCCATATGAACCCGCTTGAAGACTATCAACTCATATGCTTCTCCCCCTTTTGTCAGTAAGGACCAAAAAGGTTTGAAGACATAGAGCATCTACTCGTCCTCATGAGTAGGTGAAGCAGCAGGGTTGTCGTCGTTGGTTGGCGGTGTAGACGAACTTGGTGCAGTGTCGATGCGTGCAGTAGTAGGAGGTGGTGAAGTAGCATCATCTTCATCATCGATCACTCTGGCATTTACCGTTGCCGCGGAGGAAGAATATTCAGAGTCTTCAAGAGATGGAGTGCGATGTAGGACAACAGTCCGTGGAGGAGTGGAGTCAAACTGGAATCTTTCATTGAAGCCATCGTCTTGAAGATCTGCTTCAGCACTAAGCAGGGTTAAACTCTTCCATGATCGCCGGCAAGTCTCATGAGCAACAAAGGCATTCTTGGTGGCAAGGTTACGAATGCGATTGACATCCACCAAGAGGCTTTGCATCTGTCTCTTGAGCCAATAGTGATGCTTATCCTGTTTCTGATGAAGGGCCACAAGAAGTTCTCGGTCATTGAGAACGCAAGAACGCTTCCGAGGCCTTTGGGCAATGGTGCTTTCAGTGGCTTCAGTAGGTGCTCGATGAGGCATACGAGTATTTCCAGCCAATGGATAGATTCGTGTTGCTGCTTGAACACCTTCAATGGGTTGAGTGAAGCTTTTGTGCTCGGCATTCTGAAGACAAAGAGGCTTCTTGGCAGGGTCAGAGTATATGGCTTCAACTGACATATCAACCTCTGGCAAAAAGATCAGATGATTGCGAGTAGAGGGCTGATAGTTGATAGATGAGTGTCTCTTGATGAGGCGCATGACCCATGGAGCATAAAACTTCAGACCAAATAGGTCAGATCCAGAAGCAGCAAGTTGCCCGATGAAGAATTCTTGAGTATTGAAGCTGATGCCATTGAGAATGTAGAAGACCAAAGTCTTCATAGCTCCTTCAAGCTTGGCCGCTGATGAATGTCCTTTGATAGGCCATAGAGTTCTCCTGATGATATGATATATGGTGCGAGGTAGATACTCAAGGTCTTCAACAAAGAACTCTGTTGGATATTCAGCGTCAGATGGCAAAGGCTTCATCATGCTCAACATCCGCTCATATTGGGTTCGGCTTATGGAAGATGCTCTCCAATGCATTGCGGTGTAGCTGACAATCAGGTTCATATAGCTCTCCTGGAGTGGCTAGCCCTGTAAGCTCGATGATGTCAAGAGCTTTGGCTTCATGATGAACATTTCCGGTCATCCACTCGAGAACCCATGTCTTGATATCTCTGTAGTAGCCGTGAATGTGTAGAGTAGCATAGAATTGAATCAATAGCTCTTCATTCCAGTGTTCTTTGTCTGTCACAAAGTTGAGCAGACCAGCATCACGAAAGCAATCAAGTGCTTCTTCTAAGCACGGCAGTCCAACAATGGCTTCAGTGTCAAGGCACATATGAGGGAAATAGCTCCAGAATCGATCTGATGATATCCTTGGTTTGGAGTAGGGGTTCTTGGCGCTGTCAAAGAAGGTATTGTGGCTTTTGAAGCCATTTGCATTGAAGGACCCCGTGAGTTTGCGAGACACAGAAACCTTGGCGATCTTGGCTTGGGCTTCGGACCGAGGCCTATGCTCTACATGATAATCAAATTGAGGTCCAGAGGCGATGGCGGAGGTACGAGAATGGGCCATCGGACGGTGGTTAGTGACCATGACCTGTATGCTTGCTCAATTGTATGGGGCCTTGGTGGCGGAGCAGAGCAGGGCAACAGTGAGGCTTGAGCTGCACAACAGTGCCGGGAGCAGCTTGTCTCATTAGTTTGGTGCAGTGGCCTCATTAGCTTTAGGCGCGATGACCTCATTAGCTTCGACCTTGTGGCCTCATTGGCCGAGCACACTTTGGTAGGTGCAGGCTCCACATTAGCGTCAGCCATGACTACGTCATTGGCTTCATTGGCGTTGGTGGTGGTAGCTTCAACATTTTCAACCTCCTCTTGTTGAACAGGAGGGTCGGGCACTGGCATGTTCACATCAGGAACAGCTTCTTCAATCACTGGGGGAGTAGGGACACATTCGTCTTCTTGATTTTCCTCGGCTGATGCAGCCGGAATGTCTTCAGCAGCTTGGGCTTCATACTCGGAGACATTCACAGTAGGAGTGGGTTCAAAAAATACTTGACGTGCAACAGGTGGACGTTGCACTTCTCCTTCTGGAACGCTCGACAGAGGGACTTGAGTCCTTTGTCCTTTGCGAAGCCTGCGAACTGCTGGCAACGCCTTAGGAGATGGAGTTGGTTGGGCCTCAAAGTCTTCATCTTCTTCTTGCACGGGAGGTGTAGCTTGTTGTTGTTGTTGTTGTTGGGGAGTACTGGGGGAGTCTTGTTGCTGTGGGTGATCAGCCCATGATGCATCCTGAGCAATTGGCGTCAGAGGACGACCAATGCTGATGAGTTCGTTGTTCGTAAGAACAGGCGATGATACCACATTGTGTTCAATCTGAGGAAGAACGTCATCATCTTCAACATTGTCATCATGACCAATGTCTTCAGCAGCGGTGGGTTCAGCTGCTGGAATATCTTCAGCTTCATGAGCCTCTATGGGAGCAGGCTCATGGACTATCATCCTTCTTTCTTGATGTTCTGACGCAGGGCGAACCACTGAAATGGGTTCAACAACTAAGGGCTCTGTGGGAGCAGCCCTAGTTTTCTTGGTCTTGCGCTTCTTCTTGGAGGGAGCGGCATTAGAGGCTTCAGTATTCTTCCTCTTTCTGGCTTCAGCCTCGGCAGCCCTCGTCTTTTTCTGTTCTGAAGCGGTTGTGGTGACCTTTGGCTTCGAGCCTGTCATGCTGCTTGGGAAGATAATGCGAGGGGCTTCTTGGCTTGAAGGTGCAGGCTGGTCAGCAGGAAGCTTCTTCTTTTTCTTCGCAGCCATCCTGGGGTCAATGCCAGGACGGCCAAGTGACTTGCGCTTCTTAGCCTCATTGTAGGCAAGCACACACTTATCAGCCAAACTCTTCATGCACTCTCGAGAGCCCTGAGCTTCTTCACACTTCTTTAGAAAAGCTTCTTTAAGCTCATGTAGCATGACCTTGAAGTTTCTGACGTCTTGAACACTTAGCTTGGCCACATGCTTCTTGAACTGAGCCTTCTCATAATCAATTTTGTTCTTCAGCTCAACAATGCGCTGAGCGAGAGCTAGCTCGGAAGCAATGGCACCATTGAAAGAGACGCTGAGGCCGATGGGAAGCTGCAAATCTTCAAAGTTGAGATTGGGGGTGTCGAACCACTCATCAATGAAGTTGTGGATGATTGCCACATCGAAGAGAGGCAAGTTGTTGAAGATTTCTGCTTCTTCTTTGCTCTTTATCAGCTGCTCAAGGGCATCATCAGCAAGATCTTCATCACTGGACAGATCAATGGGTTCTTCGCGCAGAATGGTGGCAGGAGTCAAGGCTTGATCAGTATGCCTGACAATTTGCTTTTTCTTCTCCGTTCTCTTGGAGACACGGGATTGATCTTCGATCGCACTCGTCTTGAGGAGGTGCGATGGGCTAACCGCACGAGAAGTTTTGAGGTGCGGTGATCTTGAAGCCTTTGGCTTCTTTTGCTTCTGCGGCTTTGGAGGAGGAGCCGGGGCTTCATCGGAGTCAGCATCATTGTCAGAATGATCCACTCTGGCACCCTGGACCAAGATGTAGGTGATAAGGCCGTCAAGGTTGGAGAAGGGGACGATGACATTGGGTTCTGCATCACGGGAGCCGTCAGCACGGGGATCAGAGGGACCTGGGTTGAAGTCCAATCCCAATGACTTCTTGTTTTTCTTGGCCGAAGCCACAGCGAACTGGAAGTTGCGCTTGAAGAGAGCATCATCACGACACCAGAGTAATGATGTGGGATCGGTGTTCTCAGGCTGAGGTCCACGGACCATGCAAGGATAGAAGCCCTGAGCAATAGCTTCAGTTCTGTTCTTGGGTTGAAGGCCTCAATAGAGAATGTCACCCCAAGGTCTCTTGATAACATTCTTCTCTGCATATTCCTTGGTTACAAACTTGTACTTGAACCATTCTTCAGCCCAATAGCGTCGAATCCATTGGATTCGTGTCTTGCGCTGATGATAAGTCTCTTCAGGATCTGTCTTGTAGAGTTCTGCTAGGTCATCAGGCAGATCTTTGGATGTTCCTTCTCTGTGCTATCTGCCACCCTTCCTTGCTGATTTTTTCTGCAACCATGAACTTCAAACTGAATGGCTTCAATACGTTCAAAGGCTTCAGAGACTTACGCTTGCTGGTCAAGCAGGAACTGGCTTCAGGAGAATTGATATGATGCGTTGTAAGTATTCTGCAAACGAATGCAGACTATGAGAACCAAGGGATTCTCCCACGGACATGTACCTATGATAGCATTAGAGATGCGAGGGAAGGGGAAGAGGTCATATGCATTCTCAGAAGATTTTGAAGATAAATCAGTTTGAAGACATTGACCTCATGATGCGAAGACATTCACTTATATAGGTGAGTTGGTTCTAGATTTGTACCAATCCGTGAATAAGTACAAGTGAGGAATCAAACTAGACAGGAAATCTAAATGAATTGACTAGGCAGTATGAGATGCGATGAATAGATCTAACATTGAATAGGCGAAACCACCTTGTAAGCAGGATGAATCTTGAAGATCAAAAGGTGGTAAAAATAGAGTTATAATTACCGCATGAAGAACTGCTAGATGGGATGAATAGGAGACCGAGCGATTCAGCGCACCGTGCCCTAACTTGGCGACGGAGGACGCCACGGCGACGGCGGAGAGGGCGATGTCCATGGCGGCGTGAGGACGGCGTCGGAGAAGTCGCGGCAGCTAAGCGCTTGCCGCCAAAGATCGCCGAGAGCTAGCGGTGGCGCTAGGGTTTTGACGGAGGTGGAGAGGTGGAAGAAGGATTTCTTTACCGCATGGGACAAGTATTTATAAGTAGGTGAGCGGCACAGCGCAATTACGCTGGTGCCCCTGGCGGTTCACATCTGAGGGGCACGTGGTAAGCATGCAACATACTCAGAGTTGTCCCACGTTCCCACGCCCGCCAGGCATGTCGGAGAGTTGTTCCGGCTTCTCCGGATTTCAACAATAAAGATAAGTCATTTAAAACAGATTTAATGTTTGTCTCTTTGCCTTCTGCTGACTAGGATGCAGAGAAGACATTCGACAATTTCAATAGAATGCATATGATTTGGACAGATAGAGTTTGAGATAGAAAGCATAGAGAGGTTAGGGTCCGATCACATTCACTTAGTTCAAAAGATCCAATCTTGAAGACATAGCTATAAGTGAATGTTGTAGAGGAGAACACTATATATATATATATATATATATATATATATATATATATATATATATATATATATATATATATATATCGAAAGCAATCAGATCATCATAGTGTAGAAAATCATGAAGATAAATTGAAGCGAAGACAAACCAAATGCGAAGTCATTGCAATATAACGCCATGAGTGAAACACTTCAAACAGAGAAATTTGGTGGTGGCGTTACCCACCGTATAGGAAGTATTAGACCCGGATACGGCGCACAATTATCGTGGCGCTCCAAGTCAAATTCCATGTTAATGTATTCACACTCGAGTGTAAATCTTCATTGATTGAAGATATACATTACTTTGTGTGTTGCACATCTAAGTCATCAATATGCATAAGTGTTAGGATGTGTGCACGATCACAGGACATTAGAGGATTCCAAGATATTTAGCTCACACCATAACTTGCAAAACCTTTTCTCATCCAAGGGCTTTGTGAAGATATCTGCAAGTTGCTCTTCAGTGTTGACGTGAATGATATCGATATCTTTCTTCATGACATGATCTACGAGAAAGTGATGATGAATTTCAATGTGATTTGTCTTCGAGTTTGGATGGATTGTTGGCTATCTTGATGGCACTTTCGTTATCACAGAAGAGAGGTACTTGTTTCAGTTGATGCCATAGTCCTTGAGAGTTTGCTTCATCCATAGAAGCTGAGCACAACAGATCCAAAGAAGACAATGTATTCAGATTCAGCAGTTGAGAGTGATACACAATTCGCTTCTTTGAAGACCAACAGACAAGTGATCGACCAAGAAAATGACATGTGCCTGATGTAGACTTGTGATCCACCTTGTCACCAGCATAATCAGCATCCGAGAATCCAACCAAATCAAATTTTGAGCCCTTGGGATACCATAATGTGAGTGTTGGGGTGTAAGCCAAATATCGAAGAATTCGCTTCACGGCTAAGTGATGCGATTCCTTTGGTGCCGCTTGGAATCGAGCACACATGCAAACACTAAGCATAATATCTGGCCTAGATGCACATAGATAAAGTAAAGAACCAATCATGGACCGGTATACCTTTTGATCGAACTCTTTACCATTGTCGTCGGGACCAAGATGGTGTTTGGTCGGCATTGGCGTCGTGTAGCCTTTGCGCCTTCCATTCCAAACTTCTTGAGACAATCTTTGAGGTATTTTTCTTGAGATATGAAGATGCCATTTCTTTCTCGATTTAATTTGAAGACCAAGGAAGAACTTCAGCTCACCCATCATGGACATCGATATTGCTCTTGCATCATGTACCCAAACTCATCACTATACTTCTGGTTGGTGCAACCAAAGATTATGTCATCCACATATATTTGGCACACAAACAGTTCACCATCATATGTCTTCGTGAAGAGTGTGGGGTCGAGGGATCCTGGTTTGAAGCCTTTGCTCTTCAGGAAGTCTTTGATCGTATCCTACCATGCACGAGGAGCTTGTTTGAGGCCATACAGTGCTTTGTTTAGCTTGTACACCATATCAGGATGTTTTGGATCTTCAAAGCCAGGTAGTTGAGCGACATATACTTCTTCTTCAATCTTGCCATTGAGAAATGCACTCTTCACATCCATTTGATATAGAAATATGTTGTGATGATTAGCATAGGCTAGCAGTATGCGAATAGCTTCAAGCCTAGCAACAGGAGCAAATGTTTCATCGAAGTCAATTCCTTCAACTTGAGTATATCCTTGAGCCACAAGACGTGCTTTGTTTCTGACGACTTGACCATGCTCATCTTGCTTGTTTCGATATATCCATTTTGTTCCAATAATGTTATGCTTGCGAGGGTCAGGTCGATTGACAAGTTCCCAAACATTATTCAGCTTGAATTGTTGAAGTTCTTCTTGCATGGCTTGAATCCATTCAAGTTCCATAAAAGCTTCAGCAACTTTCTTGGGTTCTGATGTTGACACAAATGAAAAGTGCCCACAGAAGTTTGCTAGCTGTGTTGCTCTTGATCGAGTGAGTGGACCAGGTGCATTGATGCTGTCAATTATCTTCTCTATTTGAACTTCATTGCAACACGAGGATGAACATGTCGAAGACTTTGCTCTTGCTGATAATTGTCATCATTGGGAGGATTGTCTTCGGTCTGAGCATTGTCTTCAGGTTGATTTGGTGCTGAGATGATAAGTTCCTCTTCAGGCTGTGCTTCAGACGACATGATTTCACCAGTTCCCATCAGCTTGATAGATTCACTTGGAGAATCTTCATCTAGTGTACTTGGCAGGAGTTCTCTTTGTGAACCATTGGTTTCATCAAATTTCACATCCACAGTTTCGACGATTTTGTAGAGATAGAGGTTGAAGACTCTGTAGGAGTGTGAATCCTTTCCATAGCCAAGCATGAAGCCTTCGTGAGCCTTAGGTGCAAATTTTGACTTGTGATGGGGATCCTTGATCCAAAGATCTAGCTCCAAATACTCAAGTGGCGACGCGTTTGGCTTCTTGCCAGTAAGTTGCTCATAGGATGTTTTGTTCAGAAGCTTATGGATGTACACACGGTTGATGATGTGACAGGCTGTATCAATAGCTTCAGGCCAGAACTTTCTTGGTGTCTTGTATTCATCTAGCATTGTTCGAGCCATCTCAATGAGGGTTCTGTTTTTGCGCTCAATGATGCCATTTTGCTGAGGTGTGTATGGAGCAGAGAACTCATGAGTGATTCCCATTGTATCCAGATACAGATCAAGTCCTGTGTTCTTGAATTTAGTGCCATTGTCACTTCTGATATGCTTGATCTTCACGCCATAATTGTTCATTGCTCGATTGGCGAAGCGCCTGAAGACATCTTGCACTTCAGTCTTGTAAAGAATTATATGAACCAATGTGTATCTTGAGTAGTCATCAACAATGACGAAGCCATAGAGACATGCAGTTGTTGTGAGAGTGGAGTAGTGAGTAGGTCCAAATAAGTCCATGTGTAACAGCTCGAAGGATTGAGATGTTGTCATGATTGTCTTCGAGGGGTGCTTTGCCCTTGTCATCTTTCCAGCTTCACAGGCACCACACAGATGATCCTTCTTGAACTTGACATCCTCGATGCCAATGACATGCTTCTTCTTGATGAGTGAGTGTAAGTTCCTCGTGCTAGCATGTCCTAGCCTTCGATGCCAGAGCCAGCATTCTGAAGCTTTTGTGAGAAGACATACGGCAAGCTGTGGACCTGCTGAGAAATCTACCATGTATGGATCATCTTTTCGATACCCTTCAAAGGCTTGCTTTTACCAGTGTCAGCAAATGTGATGTGACTCTTGTCGGATGGATGTAAGGTTGAGTCCATGAGAAGACTTCGATCACTAGTCATATGATTAGTGCATCCACTGTCCATTATCAATTCTGAAGCTTTTGGTGATGTACCCTACAGTGCAGTTAGGAGGATAGGCTTCACAAGAGTGTTGTGAAGCATAAGCATTTGACACATATAGGGATTTTCACAGCTTATATCAAAGTTAGGACATATAGTATGACTGATAAGCAATTCAGATGTGAAGTATATAGAATGACATTTTATCATGCGTCCTAAATGTGTTTTAGGTCCCCAGCAATAGTTTCGGACACCATTGATTGCTGGCTGTAGACCGTATTCTGCAAAAGAGAGTTAGTTCTTCTTTGTCACCCACATCTTCAGGGGTGGCTTAGAAGCAATGAGTCTAAGTGCAGCATCTGAGAATTTTGGCTTTGGAGCCCTAGCAAATAGCCTTGCAGAGATGAATGATACTCATATGAATAAGAGAAAAGTTCTTGGTCCTATGAACATAGCGGTTCAAGATACACGCCATATTCATAAGTCGAGCATGATTTCCGCAAAACATTGGCGTTAGGGTGACTCGGTGAGTCTGATTCAGTATGAAGCCTTTGGGCCATATGAAGCTATAGGTCAGGGTTTGTCTTCTTCCTTGGTGGTGTCATGACGACATTCACGGGAAGATTCTCAATGTCGCTTAGGTACCCAGATCTTCTTCATAGGTGGTCCATTCCTGCAGTTAGTACCAATGTACCTCGCAAACACTTCACCATTCTGATTCTTGAACAGCTTATGTTTGCATCAAAGGATTCATCAATGATAATAGGATTAGCACAGGTAAAGCCAGATAAAGTGGATGGATCTACTGAAGGTTCCTTTGCAGCAACCCATGTGGTTTTGGGGTACCGCCAAAGCTTCCAAAGACGAGCCATCAACATTCATTTTCCTCTCGAACCCAACACCCTCTTTCCTAGGGTTTCGGTTCAGAATCGCTTTTTGAGGACATCGCAGAGTGTCTGATGTCCCTTCAAACTTTTGTACATCCCTATTTCAAGCAATGTCTTCAACATAGCATTTTCATCAGCAATAGCAAGTGGTATCCTCCGCAGAGGGGTTAGTAACCACATCAAGAGGTGAAGACAATGAAACGAAGAGCAGCGAAGTGGAACATTCAAGAAGATGTAGCGTTATCACGCTCAATGCATTTTAGACATGGTGGTTAAAATTCATCCTGAGTAACGCTGATTTGTTGAGCAAGTAATGAATCACGCTCCTTCTGAAGATCTTCATAATCCACTCTTATCTTTTCAAGGTCTAGCTTTCTTTGAAGACATTCAGAAGAAAGCTTCTCATGATCAGACAAGAGAGCATTATGTTGATCTTGAAGGGCATCAAACTTGACATGAAGTCTCTGAAGACTATCAACCAAAGCTTTTGACTGACCCATTTCTTCACCCAACATATCATCGCTCTTACTAAGCATGTCTTGAACCTTTTCCAAGATTCTTTGCTGTTTAGTGGCAAGGGCAGCAAGCTTGTCATAACTGGGGCCAAATTCATCACCTGATTCATCATCGCTAGATTAAGAGAGGTAGCATTCAGTTACCTTATCACCCCTTGCCATGTGGCATGATGAGGATGATGATAATTCAGGTGCAAAGGTCATCTCCTTGAGAGACTCCTTGTAGTCCTCAAACCACGGATCATGACGAGTGCAATGACCTTCATAGACCTCAGAAAGCCGGTCCCAGATTAGCTTCGCGTGATTGAGGTGCATAACATTCCTGAACTGATTCAGGGACAGATGAGAGCAGATGACATCCTTTGCCATAAGGTTCAATAGAGTGTACTTGCGAATGTCATCGGCCTCCGCCATCTTGCATAGATCAGTGAGGCCAATCTCAGTGACGGTCCACAGTTCGCTATCCATGGACATGAGTCGCTTCTTCATCATGGCCTTCCATCGGGGATACTCATGACCGTCAAAGGTGGGACAAGATATGTTCCTCAATCCTGCAATGACATAGCTGAAACTCCGGTGGTTAAATCGAATCACACGTAACAAGGAGTACCTTGCTCGATACCAATTGAAAGTGCTAGTATCGACTAGAGGGGGTGAATAGGCGATTTTATGAAAGTCTTCAAAACTTAGAAGTTTCAAGACAAACAATGAAATGATCTAGTTGATATGCAGCGGAAGATAAACTACCATAAGCAAGCCATAGTCAAGTATGCAATGATGTGAAAGTACGGGACTAATAGCAGCTAAGTAGTAAGGATCGGGATGGAAGATAGTATGAAGCCAATCAACAAGTAGTAGTCAAGCAATGAAGTCAAACAGATACACAGATAGGCGGTGACTTCACGAAGACAAACATAAGTAAAGGATGGAAAGGGATAGAACCACCCGCTTGTTGAAGACACAGATTTGTTGGACCGGTTCGATTGTTTGTGACAACTCGTGACGTCTGGTTAGGGAGGCTGAGATTTAACTCAAGACCGTGTCTTCACCTTATTCCCCTTGAGCTAAGGACACCCAGTCCTCGCCTAATCACTCGTAAGTCTTCAAGGTAGACTTCAAACCTTCACAGACTTCGCTCACCGCAATCCACAATGACTCTTGGATGCTCGAACGCGACGCCTAACCATTTGGAGGATTCACAGTCCTCAAGTGTAATAAGTCTTGTGTCACACAGACAAAAAGACTTCAGTGATGCCTAACACTCTTTGGCTCTGGATGTTTAGGCTTTGTCCTCGCAAGGATTTCTCTCTCTCAAATGCTTCGAGGTAGGTTGCTCTCAAACGACAAAAGCCGTGCATAAACTCTGAGAAGCCACCAATTTATGGTGTAGGGGGTGGGCTATTTATAGCCACAAGGCAACCCGACCTGATTTGTCCAAAATGACCCTGGGTCACTAAGGAACTGACACGTGTTCCAATGGCCAGATTTCAAACACACGCGGCAACTTTACTTGGGCTACAAGCAAAGTCGACTCATCCACTCTGGATAAGATTTGCTCTCATTGTCTTCGCTCGAAGACATAGGATTTGGGTTGAGCATCACTTGACCACTGTCTTAGTTCACTTGGACCCCACTTAACAAAGACGGTGGTTCCTATGACTCAACAAGGAAGAAAAGGAAACAACAAAACCACACGATTTCAAGGCTCCATAGTCTTCACGTAATGTCTTCTCATGTCATAGTCTTCAATATGAATATCTTCTCATACCACCATTGTCTTCAATGTGTTCATACATTTTTAGGGGTCATCTCCGGTAGGTAAACCGAATCAATGAGGGACACTACCTGCGTTATCCTGCAATTCTCACAGACGCATTAGTCCCTCAACCAACTTTGTCTTCAATACTCCAAAACCAACTAGGGGTGGCACTAGATGCACTTACAAAGACAATCAAAGAAACACCCCATGCTTCAAATTTGTCACACAACGGTTACCATACATGCATGCTACGGGACTTGCAAACCTCAACACAAGTGTCTCTACAATCCACAACCACTCACTAGCATGACTCTAATATCACCATCTTTATATCGCAAAACTATTGCAAGGAATCAAACATATCATATTCAACGATCTACAAGTTTATGTAGGATTTTATGACTAACCATGTGAATGACCAATTCCTGTCATCTCTCTAAACAGATATAAGTGAAGCAAGAGAGTTTAATTCTTTCTACAAAAGATATGCCCACGCTCTAACAAATATAAGTGAAGCAAAAGAGCATTCTACAAATGGCGGTTTTCTATGTAAAGAGAAACAGGCAATCCAAACTTCAAATGATATGAGTGAAGAACATGAAGCATTCTATAAAGCCATACTCAAAAGATATAAGTGAAGTGCAATGAGCATTCTATAAATCAACCAAGGACTATCTCATACCAGCATGGTGCATAAAATAAAAATGAAAACTAAATGCAAAAGACGCTCCAAGACTTGCACATATCGCATGAACGAAATGAATCCGAAAACATACCGATACTTGTTAAAGAAAGAGGGGATGCCTTCCGGGGCATCCCCAAGCTTATATGCTTGAGTCTCCTTGAATATTTACTTGGGATGCCTTGGGCATCCCCAAGCTTGAGCTCTTGCCTCTCTTCCTTTTCCTCATATCGAGACCTCCTCGATCAAACACTTCATCCACACAAAACTTCAACAGAAAACTCGGTAAGATCCGTTAGTATAATAAAGCAAATCACTACTCTAGGTACTGTTGAAAACCAATTCATATTTTGTTTTTGCATTGTGTCTACTGTAATATAGCTTTTCCATGGCTTAATCCACTGATAGAAATTGATAGTTTCATCAAAACAAGCAAACTATGCATCAAAAACAGAATCTGTCAAAAACAGAACAGTCTGTATCAATCTGAACATTCATCATACTTATTTACCCCAAAAATTCTACCAAAATTAGGAAAAATAACAAAATTGTATATCAAGACAGTGAAAAAAGAATCAGAACCATTTGACGTTCCAGTAAAAAATGTAAAATCGCGCACTACAGACAAGGTTTCTGTCCTGCACCGTACAAACCAACAAGCATTGTAAACAACCTAAAGGCAAACCTTAGCACATTATTTTTATAATACAATGGAATTGTACAAGGGGATAATTATTTTTGATGAAAAGTTTCTGTAATTAAGATTTACAAAGTTTCCAAGAGCATGAACAAAGTTCAAGGAGCTCTCCCACTTCAACAATGCTTGTCTCTCTCACTTTCACTTTCCTTTTTGAAAAGTTTTGGGTTCCCCTCTTTATTTTTTTGTTTTTAAACTTTATAAAAGCACTCAGCAGAAATAAATGACTCTCTAAAACTTTCGGGTGGTCTCCCTAGCAGCGCTTTCTTTAAAGCCATTAAGCTAGGCATATAGTGCTCAAGTAATGGATCCACCCGGATCCCAAGGTATATCAAAGCCAATTTTAATTAACAATGATTTGTGATTTAGTAGTGAGCACAAAGTAACATATCATGCAACAACAAAGTCTAACTCTCTTCCTACGGCATGTCATAAGAGAACAATTCATGCACACATAGTAAAGGCCAATGCATAGTATAAACAGTTTCTTGCAATTTTATCGTATGGGAAACATAGAGAGGTGGAGATATAGTTCCTCTCTCATAATAATTGCAAGTAGGAGCAACAAGCACATGCATATTATATCTATCAAAATAATCATGTGCAACGGTAAAAGGCAACCCATCAATATAATCCTTAATAAGCACAAACTTCTCAGATATAGTGTAGTTTGGAGAATTCAAAAAGATAATAGGACTATCATGTGTGGGTGCAATAGCAACAATTTCATGTTTAACATAAGGAACTATAGCAAGTTCATCTCCATAAGCATAATTCATATTGGCATCTTGGCCACAAGCATAGCAAGCATCATCAAAAAGGGATATTTCAAGAGAATCAACGGGATCATAACAATTATCATAGCAATCGTCCTTCGGTAAGCGCGAAGGGGAATTAAACAATGTATGAGTTGAAGAGTTACTCTCATTAGAAGGTGGGCACGGGTAGCTAATCCGCTCTTCCTCCTTTTGTTCTTCGCTCTGCTCATCACCTTCTTCATCCAATGAGCTCACAGTTTCATCAATTTCTTCTTCCATAGCTTCCTGCAAAATATTAATCTCTTCTTGGACAGCGGGGACTTTCTTAATAAATGCATCAATATTGGAATTGTATTCATAATTCTCATAACAATATTTAAGTATAGCAAAATTTTCAGGTCTATAAACTGAATCATCAAAATCGTCGAACTCTTTAAACACAGATTCAATCTCATAAGCACCCATAAAAGCAACAAATTCTTCTATTTGTTCCACATCATAGTAATCATAGATACCATTAGCGTAAGAAGCCAATGTTGTATCATCATTAAATTTGCATGAAAAGGGAAGGTGTGGAGCCTTCATCCTAGAGAAACAAGTATAATCATATCTCAAGTATAGTTGCCTAGCATACCAACGCAACATATAAATTTGATCCCATAATAGTTTCACTTTTTGTGTCAAGCGATAATCCCTAAAGTATTCACGTTGATCCAACATGTCTCCCATAACAAAATTGAATGGGGTTTTCTCAGGATTATCAAAGTAGTACATAATATCTTTCACATAATGAGCATCAAGGGTTTTAGGAGGTTCCCCATCTCCATGAGCAAGTACACCTAATGTTTTTGGTATTTCGTGTTCCATATCCATAACTAAAGATAGAAAACAACTAAGAACAACAAATAACAATTACTTAGTGATAAAGCAAACAAGCACACACGAGAATATTCACCCCATGCTATGACTCCCCGGCAATGGCGCCAGAAAAAGGTCTTGATAACCCACAAGTATAGGGGATCAATTGTAGCCTCTTTCGATAAGTAAGAGTGTCGAACCGAACGATGAGCTAAAGGTAGAACAAATATTCGCTCAAGTTCTATCAACCACAGATACAACTCTACGCATGCTTAGAGTTCGCTTTACCTAAAACAAGTATGAAACTAGAAGTACTTTGTAGGTGTTGTTGGAAAGGTTTGCAAGATAATAAAGAGCACGTAAATATAAAGTAGGGGCTGTTTAGATAAAGAAGCAATAAAGTAAATATAGCGATTGTGGAAAAGTGGTGGTAGGAGTTGCGAAATTGCCCCTAAGCAATTGACTACTTTACTAGACCGGTAATCACTATTGCAATTATATTTGAGGGAGAGGCATGAGCTAACATACTTTCTCTTCTTGGATCATATGCACTTATGATTGGAACTCTAGCAAATATTCGCAACTACTAAAGATCATTAAGGTAAAACCCAACCATAGCATTAAAGTATCAAGTCCCCTTTATTCCATACGCAAACAACCTACTTACTTGGGTCTGTGCTTCTGTCACTCATGCCACCCACCATAAGCAAATCATGAGCATATTGCAAACCCTAAAGCGGGGATCCCTCACGCTTGCGCGACACGGAGAGCACCATAGGACAACACCAATAATAAAACATACAACTCAAACCAATCATAGCAATTCATCAATCACCGATAGGACAACGAAAATCTACTCAGACATCATAGGATGGCAACACATCATTGGATAATAATATGAAGCATAAAGCACCATGTTCAAGTAGAGGGTACAGCGGGTTGCGGGAGAGTGGACTGCTGTATATAGAAGGGGGAAGGTGATGGAGATGTTGGTGAAGATGATGGAGGTGTTGGTGAAGATCGCGGTGATGATGATGGCCCCCGGCGGCGTTCCGGCGCCACCGGAAGCAAGGGGGAGAGAGCCCCCCTTCTTCTTCTTCTTCCTTGACCTCCTCCCTAGATGGGAGAAGGGTTTCCCCTCTATCCTTGGCTCCCATGGCGTGGGAGGGGCGAGAGCCCCTCCGAGATTGGATCTATCTCTCTGTCTCTCTCTGTTTCTGCGTTCTCTCATTCTGCCCTTTCACCGTTTCTTTTATATCAGGAGATCCGTAACTCCGATTGGGTTGAATCTTTCGCCCAGATTTTTCTCGTAAAATTAGCTTTCTTGCGGCAAAAGAAGAGCGTAAACCGCCGTACAGGGTGCCCACGATGATCCATGGCGCGCCTACCCCCGGGGCGCGCCCCCTGCCTCGTGGCCCCCTCGGGCACCGTCTCGCGTTGGTTTTCTTCCCAAAAATCATGAATATTCCAAAAATATTCTCCATCCGTTTTTATTCCATTTGGACTCCGTTTGATACGGGTTTTTTGTGAAACATAAAACATTCAATAAACAGGAACTGGCACTAGGCACTGGATCAATATGTTAGTCCCAAAAATAATATAAAAAGTTGCCAAAAGTATATGAAAGTTGTAGAATATTGGCATGGAACAATCAAAGATTATAGATATGACGGAGACGTATCAGCATCCCCAAGCTTAATTCCTACTCGTCCTCGAGTAGGTAAATTATAAAAAAAGATAACTTTTGATGTGGAATGCTACCTAGCATAATCTTGATCATATATCTAATCATGGCATGAATATTAAGACACAAGTGATTCAAAGCAATAGTCTATCATTTGACGTAAAAACAATAATACTTCGAGCGTACTAATAAAGCAATCATGTCTTTTCAAAACAACATGGCCAAAGCAAGCTTATTCCTACAAAATTATATAGTTTGGCAATGCTTCATTTTCATGACACAAAATGCTCCCATCATGCACAACCCCGATGACTAGCCGAGCAATTGGTTCATACCTTTTAACGCGCTTTAACTTTTTCAACCCTCACACAATACATGAGCGCAAGCCATGGATATAGCACTATAGGTGGAATAGAATATGATGGTGGGGGTTTATGTGGAGAAGACAAAAAGGGAGAAAGTCTCACATCGACGCGGCTAACCAACGGGCTATGGAGATGCCCATCAATTGATGTCAATGCGAGGAGTAGGGATTCCCATGCAACAGATGCACTAGAGATATAAGTATATGAAATCTCAAACTGAAACTAAGTGGGTGTGCATCCAACTTGCTTGCTCATGAAGACCTAGGGCATTTGAGGAAGCCCATCGTTGGAATATACAAGCCAAGTTCTATAATGAATATTCCCACTCGTATATGAAAGTGACAACATAGGAGACTCTCTATATGAAGAACATGGTGCTACTCTGAAGCACAAGTGTGGTAAAATGATAGTAACATTGCCCCTTTTCTTTTCTTCTTCTTTTCTTTTTTTGAGATGGGCTTCTTTGGCCCCCTTTTTTTATTTAGGCTGCTTTGGCCTCTTTTTTTATGGGGCAATGCTCTATAATGATGATCATCACACTTTATTTACTTACAACTCAATATTACAACTCGATATCTAGAACAAAGATATGACTATATGAATGCCTCCGGCGGTGTACCGGGATGTGCAATGATCTAGCGTAGCAACGACATCAAAAAACGGACAAGCCATGAAAACATCATGCTAGCTATCTTACGATCATGCAAGGCAATATGACAATGAATGCTCAAGTCATGTATATGATGATGATGGAAGTTGCATGGCAATATATCTCGGAATGGCTATGGAAATGCCATGATAGGTAGGTATGGTGGCTGTTTTGAGGAAGATATAAGGAGGCTTATGTGTGATAGAGCGTATCATATCATGGGGTTTGGATGCACCGGCGAAGTTTGCACCAACTCTCGAGGTGAGAAATGGCAATGCACGGTACCGAAGAGGCTAGCAATGATGGAAAGTTAAAAGTGCGTATAATCCATGGACTCACATTAGTCATAAAGAACTCATATACTTATTGCAAAGGTTTATTAGCCCTCGAAGCAAAGTACTACTACGCATGCCCCTTGTGACGCCCGGGTAATGATGCTACAGTAATCCCACATTAACGATGCCATGTCACCACGATTACTGTGGCTAATCTCGCATTAGTTCGAAACCGATTTGAATTCAATTTAAAAATCAGGCAAACAACAAAAGTTTTCAAAGATTAAAACTAAAATGTTCGGGTTGTGCCAAATAATGCTTAGGTAATAACGGTGGTCGAACCACACCTTTATAAAATGTTTAAACACTCTAAAAGGAATAAAATAGCAGCATTAATAATTATATAAATGCTTTTGAAAATGACAAACAATTTCAAAACTATTTTATTTCAGTGCTAAGTTGTTTGTGGCTGTGGTATAAATTGTAACATCTATTTTGGGTGCCACTTTAGTATTTTTACAAAAACTAAAAATAAAAGAGAACAAAAAAACAACAACAGGAAAATACAATACAAAAAAAAGAGAAAGGCCTTCCTGGCCAACTGGGCCAGAAGGCCCAACTGGCCGACCCACCTGAGTACAATACCAGCCCACTCCCACTTATCCCCTTCCCCTCGCTACAGGGACGATGGAGGGGTGTGGCAGCCATCCATGGCGCCAGGGACATGCGTGGCGGCCATCCCCGACCTCCCCGACGCCTATAAGCCACCCCCATGTCACCGGCGCCCAACCCTAGTTTTGCTCGCCCCCATCTCCCTCTGCCTCCCTCCTCAGATCCCCCTCCTTGATCTCCGCCATGGACGCGTCGTCGGCGTAGCCGTCGCCGATGGCCTCCTCGCTGCCAGAGACCGCGCCAGGGGCACCGTCTTCGTCGCCTACTTCGACTACATGGGCGAGATCGAGCCGGAAGCCACCGGGACACCCGCTGCTTCCCCGTCCTCAACCTCCATCCGTCTCGGTCGCCGCCGCCGTCACCAACACCGGCCACCTCTGCTGCTCCTAAGCCACTCAACGGGCCTCCTTGTGCCTTCACGGTGAGCCCCCGTACGGAACCCCTCTCCTAGCGCTTGGTTTGGTCGCCTGTAGCCATCGTTGCCATCACCACCGTAGTCTTCGCCTGCGCCTCCTGCTCGCCGCACCCGGCTCCCGTCCCGCCGTGCCTCACCTCGCCTCGGCCTTTGGCGCGCCCCCGGCGCTGTTGCACTGACTGCGCCGCCTCAAGACAAGACAGCGTGCCGCCGCCTCTCGGCCGCCCGCGTGTTGCTCCCTTCTCCCTCCGGCTGCATTATTCTGCTCTGAGCTGCTATCGCTACTACCGCCATTCACCTGGCGCGCCGCCATGCTTGCCGCCCACGCCTTGGCCGCCCGGCCGTGCGCATGATCGCTAGTCGGCGACGCCCACGCGCCTCCCGCTGATGCTCTGCTTGCCGCACTTTTGTCGCTTCTTTTCTTTCCATCGCTGCTCGCATGTAGTGCTTGTTACTAGCTAGCTTTCTTATTTTACAATGACTAACCTTCTAGATTGCCTCTAAACGGTGGCTAACCAACTACTAACCCGAGCAAAAATAATATGAGTAGAAAGTTTGCATGACAAACTCCATTTTATCTCATCGACCAAATCCTTCGATGCCGGATTAAATCATATAAAAATCGCAAAATGCTATGTTCAGATAATGTAATTAACTCCTAGCTACGTCTTTGTGTGTGTGGCTTAGCCACGGCCGTGTGTGGCCGGCCGTTGTTATTGCTAGTTTAGGTTAGTAGTAGTTAATTAGTAGTCTATGTACAGTAGGTATGTGGCCCCCACTAGTTTAACTTAGTTTGGACTAATTAAATGGCACCTATGACACTTACATGTGGGCCACACCTGCCTCTTTCACTAGTCAAATTTGACTTGGTCAATTCGGATTAAACTAATACAAAAATCTAAGAAAATGATTAAAACCATAGAAAAACATAGAAAATAAACCGTAGCTCAGATGAAAATGTTTTCTACATGAAAGTTGCTCAGAACGACGAGACGATTCCGGATACGCAACCCGTTCGTCCGCCACACCCCCCAAACCAATCAAACTCGCAACTTTCCCCCTCCGGCTCCTCTGCCCGAAAACGCGAAACACCGGGAATACTTTCCCGGATGTTTCCCCCCTTCACCGGTATCACCTCAAACCGCGTTAGGGCACCTCTAGCACCGATACTTGTCGTGTCATGCATCGCTATGCACCTGCTTGCTTAAATATTTATTGTTTCTTCCCCCTCTTCTCTCGCTAGACACGGAGACCGGCGCTGCTGCTGCCCAGTTCGACTACGGAGTTGACGACCCCTCTCTCTTGCCAGAGCAACCAGGCAAGCCCCCCCCTTGATCACCAGATATCACCTATTCTCCTCTATACTGCTTGCATTAGAGTAGTGTAGCATGTTACTGCTTTCCGTTAATCCTATTCTGATGCATAGCCTGACATTGTTGCTACATCTGTTGATACCTTACCCGCAGTCCTAAATGCTTAATATAGGATGCTAGTTTATCATCATTGGCCCTACATTCTTGTCAGTCTGCCCTGCTATACTATTGGGCCGTGATCACTCGGGAGGTGATCACGGGTATATACTATACATACATACACACTACAGATGGTGACTAAAGTCGGGTCCGCTCAAAGAGTACCCGCGAGTGATTCACGGATTGGGGGCTGAAAGGACCTTTGTCCCGACGGCCCTTTGTGTGGATCTTTGTGGCGGAGCGACAGGGCAGGTTGAGACCACCTAGGCGAGAGGCGGGCCTGGCCCTGATCGGCGTCCGCGGTTGCTTCATAATAACACGCTTAACGAGTTCTTGGTATTTGATCTGAGTCTGGCCATTTGGTCTATACGCACTAACCATCTACGCGGGAGTAGTTATGGGTATCCCGACGTCGTGGTATCAGCCGAAGCCTTCTAGACGTCAAGAAGCGAAGCGGGCGCTACTGGATTGGAACGTAAGCTTTGCTCTTGTATTAGGGGCTAGTTCGCTTCCGGCCGCCACGCATAACGTCTTGGTGTGCTCGAGGCGATGGGCCTGACCCTGCGCGCTTAGGTTTAGACCGGCGTGCTGACCTCTCTGTTAGGCCTAGGTGGGGCTGCGACCTGTTGATCTTCCGAGGCCGGGCATGACCCAGGAAAGTGTGTCCGGCCAAATGGGATCGAGCGTGTTGGGTTATGTGGTGCACCCTGCAGGAAGTTAATCTATTCAATAGCCGTGTCCCTCGGTAAAAGGACGACCGGAGTTGTACCTTGACCTTATGACAACTAGAACCGGATACTTAATAAAACACACCCTTCCAAGTGCGGATACAACCCGGTGATCGCTCTCTAACAGGCGACGAGGAGAGGATCGCCGGGTAGGATTATGCTATGCGATGCTCTGGAGATGCTACTTGGAGATGCTACTTGGCGATGCTACTTGAGGACTTGATCTACTCTCTTCTACATCTTTGCAAGGCGGAGGCTGCCGAGCGTAGTCTTCGACTGTGATTAGTTATCCCCTCTTATTACGGCATTCTGCAGTTCGGTCCACCGATATTGCCTCCTTACACATATACCGTGCATAAGTAGTGTAGCTCCTTGCTTGCGAGTACTTTGGATGAGTACTCACGGTTGCTTTCTCCCCTTTTCCCCCTTTCCTTCTTTACGGTTGTCGCAATCGATGTTGGAGCCCAGAGCAGACGCCACCGTCGCGATTTACTACTACCTTTGGAGGGCCTACTACTACGTGCGAAGCTCTCGACGATGACGAGGAGTAGTTTAGGAGGATCCAGGCAGGAGGCTGCGCCTCTTCGATCAGATCCCGGTTTGTGCTAGCCTTCTTAAGGCAAACTTGTTTAACTTATGTCCAGACTCAGATATTGTTGCTTCCGCTGACTCGTCTATGATCGAGCACTTGTATTCGAGCCCTCGAGGCCCCTGGCTTGTATTATGATGCTTGTATGACTTATTTATGTTTTAGAGTTGTGTTGTGATATCTTCCCGTGAGTCCCTGATCTTGATCGTACACATTTGCGTGCATGATTAGTGTACGATTGAATTGGGGGCGTCACACCCCTAGAGGGATAGATTGGTAGGAAAAGACCATCGCTCGTCCCCGACCGCCACTCATAAGGAAGACAATCAAAGAAACACCCCATGCTTCAAATTTGTCACACAACGGTTACCATACGTGCATGCTACGGGACTTGCAAACCTCAACACAAGTTTCTCTACAATCCACAATTACCCACTAGCATGACTCTAATATCACCATCGTTATATCGCAAAACTATTGCAAGGAATCAAACATATCATATTCAACGATCTACAAGTTTATGTAGGATTTTATGACTAACCATGTGAATGACCAATTCCTGTCATCTCTCTAAATAGATATAAGTGAAGCAAGAGAGTTCAATTCTTTCTACAAAAGATATGGCCATGCTCTAACAAATATAAGTGAGGCAAAAGAGCATTCTACAAATGGCGGTTTTCTATGTAAAGAGAAACAAGCAATCCAAACTTCAAATGACATGAGTGAAGCACATGAAGCATTCTATAAAGCCATACTCAAAAGATATAAGTGAAGTGCAACGAGCATTCTATAAATCAACCCAGGACTATCTCATACTAGCATGGTGCATAAAAGAAAAATGAAAACTAAATGAAAAAGACGCTCCAAGACTTGCACATATCGCATGAACGAAACGAATCCAAAAACATACCGATACTTGTTGAAGAAAGAGGGGATGCCTTCCGGGGCATCCCCAAGCTTAGATGCTTGAGTCTCCTTGAATATTTACTTGGGGTGCCTTGGGAATCCCCAAGCTTGATCTCTTGCCTCTCTTCCTTTTCCTTATATCGAGACCTCCTCGATCAAACACTTCATCCACACAAAACTTCAACAGAAAACTCGGTAAGATCCGTTAGTATAATAAAGCAAATCACTACTCTAGGTACTATTGAAATCCAATTCATATATTGTTTTTTGCATTGTGTCTACTATAATATAGCTTTTCCATGGCTTGATCCACTGATAGAAACTGATAGTTTCATCAAAACAAGCAAACTATGCATCAAAAACAGAATCTGTCAAAAACAGAACAGTCTATAGCAATCTGAATATTCACCATACTTTTGTTACCCCAAAAATTCTACAAATTAGGAAAAATAAAAACATTGTATATAAATACAGTGCAAAAAGAATCAGAACCATTTTACGCTCCATTAAAAAATGAAAAATCGCGCACTACAGCCAAAGTTTCTGTCCTGCACCGTACAAACCAACAAGCATTGTAAACAACCTAAGTGCAAACCTTAGCACATTATTTTTATAATACAATGGAATTGCACAAAGGGATAATAATTTTTGATGAAAAGTTTCTGTAATTGAGATTCACAAAGTTTCCGAGCATGAACAAAGTTCAAGGAGCTCTCCCACTTCAACAATGCTTGTCTCTCTCACTTTCACTTTCCTTTTTGAAAAGTTTTGGGTTCCCCTCTTAATTTTTTGTTTTTAAACTTTATAAAAGCACTCAACAGAAATAAATGAATATCTAAAACTTCTGGGTTGTCTCCCTGGCAGTGCTTTCTTTAAAGCCATTAAGCTAGGCATATAGTGCTCAAGTAATGGATCCACCCGAATCCCAAGGTATATCAAAGCCAATTTTAATTAACATTGATTTGTGATTTATTAGTGAGCACAAAGTAACATATATCATGCAACAACAAAGTCTATCTCTCTTCCTATGCATCGGCATGTCATAAGAGAACAATTCATGCACACATAGTAAAGGCCAATGCATAGAGAAACAGTTTCTTGCAATTTTATCGTATGGGAAACATAGAGAGGTGGAGATATAGTTCCTCTCTCATAAGAATTGCAAGTAGGAGCAGCAAGCACATGCATATTATATCTATCAAAATCATCATTAGCAACGGTAAAAGGCAACCCATCAATATAATCCTTAATAAGCACAAACTTCTCAGATATAGTGTAGTTTGGAGAATTCAAAAAGATAATAGGACTATCATGTGTGGGTGCAATAGCAACAATTTCATGTTTAACATAAGGAACTATATCAAGTTCATCTCCATAAGCATAATTCATATTGGCATCTTGGCCACACGCATAGCAAGCATCATCAAAAAGGGATATTTCAAGAGAATCAACGGGATCATAAAATTTATCATAGCAATCGTCCTTCGGTAAGCGCAAAGGGGAATTAAACAATGTATGAGTTGAAGAGTTACTCTCATTAGAAGGTGGGAACGGGTAGCTAATCCGCTCTTCCTCCTTTTGTTCTTCGCTCTGCTCATCATCTTCTTCATCCAATGAGCTCACAGTTTCATCAATTTCTTCTTCCATAGCTTCCTGCAAAATATTAGTCTCTTCTTGGACAGCGGGGACTTTCTCAATAAATGCATCAATATTGGAATTGTATTCATAATTCTCATAACAATATTTAAGTATAGCAAAATTTTCAGGTCTATAAACTGAATCATCAAAATCGTCGAACTCTTTAAACATAGATTCAATCTCATAAGCACCCATAAAAGCAACAAATTCTTCTATGTGTTCCACATCATAGTAATCATAGATACCATTAGCATAAGAAGCCAAGGTTTTATCATCATTAAATTTGCATGAAAAGGTAAGGTGTGGAGCCTTCATCCTAGAGCAACAAGTATAATCATATCTCAAGCATAGTTGCCTAGCATACCAACGCAACATATAAATTTGATCCATAATAGTTTCCCTTTTTGTGTCAAGCGATAATCCCTAAAGTATTCACGTTGATCCAAGATGTCTCCCATAACATAATTGAATGTGGTTTTCTCAGGATTGTCAAAGTAGTACATAATATCTTTCACATAATGAGCATTGAGGGCTTTAGGAGGTTCCCCATCTCCATGAGTAGCAAGTACACCTAATTTTTTTGGTATTTCGTGTTCCATATCCATAACTAAAGATAGAAAACAACTAAGAACAACAAATAAAAAATACTTAGTGAAAAGCAAACAAGCACACACGAGAATATTCACCCCATGCTATGACTCCCCGGCAACGGTGCCAGAAAAAGGTCTTGATAACCCGCAAGTATAGGGGACCAGTTGTAGCCTCTTTCGATAAGTAAGAGTGTCGAACCCAATGAGGAGCTAAAGGTAGAACAAATATTCGCTCAAGTTCTATCGACCACCGATACAACTCTACGCACGCTTAGCGTTTGCTTTACCTAAAACAAGTATGAAACTGGAAGTACTTTGTAGGTATTGTTGGAATGGTTTGCAAGATAATAAAGAGCATGTAAATATAAACTAGGGGCTGTTTAGATAAAGAAGCAATAAAGTAAATATAGCGAGTGTGGAAAAGTGGTGGTAGGAGTTGTGAAATTGCCCCTAAGCAATTGACTACTTTGCTAGACCGGTAATCACTATTGCAATTCTATTTGAGGGAGAGGCATAAGCTAACATACTTTCTCTTCTTGGATCATATGCACTTATGATTGGAACTCTAGCAAGCATCCGCAACTACTAAAGATCATTAAGGTAAAACCCAACCATAGCATTAAAGTATCAAGTCCCCTTTATCCCATACGCAAACAACCTACTTACTCGGGTCTGTGCTTCTGTCACTCATGCCACCCACCATAAGCAAATCATGAGCATATTGCAAACCCTAAAGTGGGGATCCCTCACGCTTGCGCGACACGGAGAGCACCATAAGACAACAGCAATAATAAAACATGCAACTCAAACCAATCATAGCAATTCATCAATCACCGATAGGACAACGAAAATCTACTCAGACATCATAGGATGGCAACACATCATTGGATAATAATATGAAGCATAAAGCACCATGTTCAAGTAGAAGGTACAATGGGTTGCGAGAGGGTGTACCACTGTAGATAGAAGGGGGAAGGTGATGGAGATGTTGGTGAAGATGATGGAGGTGTTGGTGAAGATCGCGGTGATGATGATGGCCCCCGGCGGTGTTCCCGCACCACCGGAAGCAAGGGGGAGAGAGCCCCCTTCTTCCTCTTCTTCCTTGACCTCCTCCCTAGATGGGAGAAGGGTTTCCCCTCTGGTCCTTGGCTCCCATGGCGTGGGAGGGGCGAGAGCCCCTCCGAGATTGGATCTATCTCTCTGTTTCTGTATTCTCTGATTCTACCCTTTCACCGTTTGTTTTATATCCGGAGATCCGTAACTGCGATTAAAGGAAATATGCCCTAGTGGCAATAATAAAGTTATTATTAATTTCCTTATTTCATGATAAATGTTTATTATTCATGCTAGAATTGTATTAACCGGAAACATGATACATGTGTGAATACATATAAAAACATAACGTCACTAGTATGCCTCTACTTGACTAGCTCATTAATCAAAGATGGTTATGTTTCCTAACCATAGACATGTGTTGTCATTTGATTAATGGGATCACATCATTAGGAGAATGATGTTATTGACATGACCCATTCCGTTAGCCTAGCACTTGATCGTTCAGTATGTTGCTATTGCTTTCTTCATGACTTATACATGTTCCTGTAACTATGAGATTATGCAACTCCGTTTACGGAGGAACACTTTGGTGCTACCAAACGTCACAACGAATCGGGTGATTATAAAGGAGTACTACAGGTGTCTCCAAAGGTACATGTTGAGTTGGCGATTTTGAGATTAGGTTTTGTCACTCCGATTGTCGGAGGGGTATCTCTGGCCCTCTCGGTAATGCACATCACTATAAGCCTTGCAAGCAATGTGACCAATGAGTTGGTTACGGATGATGCATTACGTAACGAGTAAAGAGACTTGCCGTAACGAGATTGAACGGGTATTGGATACCGACGATCAAATCTCGGCAAGTAACATACCGATGACAAAGGAACAACGTATGTTGTTATGCGGTTTGACCGATAAAGATCTTCGTAGAATATGTAGGAACCAATATGGGCATCCAGGTTCCGCTATTGGTTATTGACCGAGAATAGTTCTAGGTCATGTCTACATAGTTCTCGAACCCGTAGGGTCCGCACGCTTAACGTTACGATGACAGTTTTATTATGAGTTTATAAGTTTTGTTGTACCGAAGTTTGTTCGGAGTCCCGGATGTGATCACGGACATGACGAGGAGTCTCGAAATGGTAGAGACATAAAGATCGATATATTGGAAGCCTATATTTGGACATCGGAATCGTTCCGGGTGAAATCGACATTTTACCGGAGTACCGGGAGGTTACCGGAACCCCCCGGGGGGTTATTGGGCCTACATGGGCCTCGAGGGAGAAGAGGGAAGGAGGAAGGAGGGGGCCGCGTGCCCCTCCCCTTCCTAGTCCTAATAGGACAAGGGAAGGGGGGCGGCGCCCCCCCTTTCCTTCCCCTCTTCCTCCTCCTTCCCCCCTTCTCCTACTCCAACTTGGAAAGAAGGAGTCCTACTCGGTGGGAGTAGGACTCCCTTGGCGCGCCCTCCTGGCCGGCCGCCTCCTCCCCCCTGGCTCCTTTATATACGGGGGCCGGGGGCACCCCAAAGACACACAAGTTGATCTACGGATCGTTCCTTAGCCGTGTGCGGTGCCCCTCCACCATATTCCACCTCGGTCATATCGTCGCAGAGTTTAGGCGAAGCCTGCGCCGTAGAACATCATCATCGCCACCACGCCGTCGTCGACGGAACTCATCCCCGACACTTTGCTGGATCGAGTCCGGGATCGCCATCGTCTTGAACGTGTGCTGAACTCGGAGGTGTCGTGACGTTCGGTACTTGGATCGGTCGGATCGTGAAGACGTACGACTACATCAACCGCGTTGTCATAACGCTTCCGCTTACGATCTATGAGGGTACGTGGACAACACTCTCCCCTCTCGTTGCTATGCCATCACCATGATCTTGCGTCTGCGTAGGAAAATTTTGAAATTACTACGTTCCCCAACAGTGGCATCCGAGCCTGGTTTTATGCGTAGATGTCATATGCACGAGTAGAACACAAGTGAGTTGTGGGCGATACAAGTAATACTGCTTACCAGCATGTCAAACTTTGGTTCGGCGGTATTGTGAGATGAAACGGCCCGGACCGACATTACGCGTACGCTTACGCGAGACTGGTTTTACCGTTATGAGCACTCGTGCTTAAAGGTGACTGGCGGGTGTCTGTCTCTCTCACTTTAGTTGAACCGAGTGTGGCTACGCCCGGTCATTGTGAAGGTTAAAACAGCACTAACTTGACAAACTATCATTGTGGTTTTGATGCGTAGGTAAGAACGGTTCTTGCTCAACCCGTAGCAGCCACGTAAAATTTGCAACAACAAAGTAGAGGACGTCTAACTTGTTTTTGCAGGGCATGTTGTGATGTGATATGGTCAAGACGTGATATATATTTTATTGTATGAGATGATCATGTTTTGTAACCGAAGTAATCGGCAACTGGCAGGAGCCATATGGTTGTCGCTTTATTGTATGAAATGCAAACGCCCTGTAATTGCTTTACTTTATCACTAAGCAGTAGCGATAGTCGTAGAAGCAATAGATGGCGTAACGACAACGATGCTACGATGGAGATCAAGGTGTCGCGTCGGTAACGATGGTGATCACTATGGTGCTTTGAAGATGGAGATCACAAGCACAAGATGATGATGGCCATATCATATCACTTATATTGATTGCATGTGATGTTTATCCTTTATGCATCTTATCTTGCTTTGATTGACGGTAGCATTTTAAGATGATCTCTCACTAATTATCAAGAAGTGTTCTCCCGAGTATGCACCGCTGCGAAAGTTCTTCGTCTTTGAGACACCACGTGATGATCGGGTGTGATAGGCTCTACGTTCAAATACAACGGGTGCAAAACAGTTGCACACACGGAATACTCAGGTTAAACTTGACGAGCCTAGCATATACAGATATGGCCTCGGAACACGGAGACCGAAAGGTCGAGCGTGAATCATATAGTAGATATGATCAACATAGTGATGTTCACCATTGAAACTACTCCATCTCACGTGATGATCGGACATGGTGTAGTTGATATGGATCACGTGATCACTTAGATGACTAGAGAGATGTCTGTCTAAGTGGGAGTTCTTAAGTAATATGATTAATTGAACTTAAATTTATCATGAACTTAGTCCTGGTAGTATTTTGCAAATTATGTTGTAGATCAATAGCTCGCGTTGTTGCTTTCATATGTTTATTTTATATGTTCCTAGAGAAAACTGTGTTGAAAGATGTTAGTAGCAATGATGCGGATTGGATCCGTGATCTGAGGTTTATCCTCATTGCTGCGCAGAAGAATTATGTCCTTGATGCACGGTAGGTGACAAACCTATTGCAGGAGCAGATGCAGACGTTATGAACGTTTGGCTAGCTCAATATGATGACTACTTGATAGTTTAGTGCACCATGCTTAACGGCTTAGAATCGGGACTTCAAAGACGTTTTGAACGTCATGGACCATACGAGATGTTCCAGGAATTGAAGTTAATATTTCAAGAAAATACCCGAGTTGAGAGATATGAAGTCTCCAACAAGTTCTATAGCTAAAAGATGGAGGAGAATTGCTCAACTAGTGAGCATGTGCTCAGATTGTCTCGGTACTTCAATCGCTTGAATCAAGTGGGAGTTAATCTTCCAGATAAGATAGTGATTGACAGAATTCTCTAGCCACCATCACTAAAGTTACTAGAACTTTGTGATGAACTATAATATGCAAGGGATGACGAAAATTATTCCCGAGCTCTTTGTGATGTTGAAATCGACAAAGGTAGAAATCAAGAAAGAGCATCAAGTGTTGATGATTGACAAGACCACTAGTTTCAAGAAAAGGGCAAAGGGAAAGAAAGGGAAACTTCAAGTAGAATGGCAAACAAGTTGTCACTCCCATGAAGAAGACCAAAGCTAGACCAAAGCCTGAAACTGAGTGTTTACACTGCAAAGGAAATGGTCACTGGAAGCGGAAATGCCCTGAATATTTGGTAGATAAGAAGGATGGCAAAGTGAACAAGGGTATATTTGATATACGGGTTATTAATGTGTGCCTTACTAGTGTTTATAGTAGCCCCGAGTATTTGATACTTGTTAGGTTGCTAAGATTAGTAACTCAAACAGAGTTCTGAGAATAAGCAGAGACTAGTTGAAGGGAAGTGACAATGAGTGTTGGAAGTAGTTCCAAGATTGATATGATCATCATCGCACACTCCCTATACTTTCGGGATTAGTGATAAACCTAAATAAATGTTATTTGGCGTTTGCGTTGAGCATGAATATGATTTGATCATGTTTATTGCAATACGGTTATTCATTTAAAGTCAAAGAATAATTGTTGCTCTATTTACATGAATAAAACCTTCAATAGGTCATACACCCAATGAAAATAGTTTGTTGGATCTCGATCGTAGTGATACACATATTCATAATATTGATGCCAAAAGATGCAAAGTTAATAATGATAGTGCAACCTATTAGTGGCACTGCCGTTTAGGTCATATTGGTGTAAAGCGCATGAAGAAACTCCATGCTGATGGGATTTTGGAATCACTTGGTTATGAATCATTTGATGCTTGCGAACCGTGCCTTTTGGGTAAGATGACTGAGACTCCGTTCTTCATAACAATGGAACGAGATACTGACTTGTTGGAAATAATACATACCGATGTATGCAATCCAATGAGTGTTGATTCTCGAGGCAAGTATCGTTATTTTCTGACCTTCACAAGATGATTTGAGCAGATATGGGTATATCTACTTGATGAAACATAAGTCTGAAATAGTTGAAAGGTTCAAAGAATTTTAGAGTGAAGTGGAAAATCATCGTAACAAGAAAATAAAGTTTCTGCGATCTGATCGTAGAGATGAATATTTGAGTTACGAGTTTGGTCTTCAATTAAAACAATGTGGAATAGTTTCACAAACTCACGCTACCTGGAACACCACAACGTTATGTTGTGTCCGAACGTCATAACCGCACTTTTATTGGATATGGTGCGATCTATGATGTCTCTTACTGATTTACCACTATTATTTTGGGGTTATGCATTAGAGACAGCTGCATTCACGTTAAAAGGGCACCGTCTAAATCCGTTGAGACGAGACCATATGAACTGTGGTTTCGCAAGAAACCCAAGTTGTCGTTTCTTAAAGTTTGGGGCTATGATGCTTATGTGAAAAAGTTTCATCCTGATAAGCTCAAACCCAAATCGAAGAAGTGCGTCTTCATAGTATACCCAAAGGAAACTGTTGGGTACACCTTCTATCATAGATCCGAAGGCAAGATATTCGTTGCTAAAAATGGATCCTTTCTAGAGAAGGAGTTTCTCTCGAAAGAAGTGAGTGGGAGGAAAGTAGAACTTGATGAGGTAATCTGTACCTTCTCTGAATTGGAAAATAGTTCATCATGAAATCAGTTCGATGATTCCTACACCAATTAGTGAGGAAGCTAACGATGATGATCATGAAACTTCGATCAAGTTACTCTGAGAACCTCGTAGGTCTTCCAGAGTACGGTCCGCACTGAGTGGTACGGTAATCCTGTTACGAAAGTCATGTTACTAGACCATGATAAACCTACGAACTATGAGGAAGCGATGATGAGCCCAGATTTCGCAAAATGGCTGGAGGCCATGAAATCTGAGATAGGATCCATGTATGAGAACAAAGTGTGGACTTTGATGGACTTGCCCGATGATCGGCAAACCATAGAAAAATAAATGGATCTTCAAGAGGAAGACGGACGTTGATAGTAGTGTTACTATCTATAAAGCTCGACTTGTCACAAAAAGGTTTTTGACAAGTTCAAGGTGTTGACTACAATGAGATTTTCTCAACTAGCGATGCTTAAGTCTGTCCGAATCATGTTAGCAATTGCCACAATTTATGAAATCTGGCAAAAGGATGTCAAAACTGCATTCCTTAATGAATTTATTAAAGAAGAGTTGTATATGATGCAACCAGAAGGTTTTGTCAATCCTAAAGGTGCTAACAAAATATGCAAGCTCCAGCAATCCATATATGGACTGGTGCAAGCATCTCGGAGTTGGAATATACGCTTTGATAAGTTGATCAAAGCACATAGTTTTATACAGACTTGTGGTGAAGCCTGTATTTACAAGAAAGTGAGTGGGAGCACTACAACATTTCTAATAAGTATATGTGAATGACATATTATTGATTGGAAATAATGTAGAATTATTCTGCAAAGCATAAAGGAGTGTTTGAAAGGAGTTTTTTCAAAGAAAGACCTCGACAAAGCTACTTACATATTGAGCATCAAGATCTATTGAGATAGATCAAGACGCTTGATAAGATTTTCAATGAGTACATACCTTGACAAGATTTTGAAGTAGTTCAAAATGAAATAGTCAAAGAAAGAGTTCTTGCCTGTGTTGCAAAGGTATAAAATTGAGTAAGACTCAAATCCTGACCACAGCAGAAAATAGAAAAGAGAATGAAAGTCATTCCCTATGCCTCAGTCATAGGTTCTATAAAGTATGTTATGCAATGTATCAGACCTATTGTATACCTTGCTATGAATTTGGCAAGGGAGTACAATAGTGATCTAGGAGTAGATCACTGAACATTGGTCAAGAATATCCTTAGTGAGGACTAAGGAGATGTTTCTCGATTATGGAGGTGATAAAAGAGCCCGTCGTAAAAAGTTACAACGATGCAAGCTTTTACACCAATCCATATGACTCTAAAGTCTCAATCTGGATACATATTGAAAGTGGGAGCAATTAGCTAGAGTAGCTCCATGCAGAGCATTGTAGACATAGAATATTTGCAAAAGACATACGGCTCTGAATGTGACAGACCCGTTGACTAAGCTTCTCTCACGAGCAAAACATGATCACACCTCAGTACTCTTTGGGTGTTAATCACATAGCAATGTGAAGTAGATTATTGACTCTAGTAAACCTTTTGGGTGTTGGTCACATGACGATGTGAACTATGGGTGTTAATCATATCTGAGATATGAATATTGGTGTTAAATCACATGGCGATGTGAACTAGATTATTGACTCTAGTGCAAGTGGGAGACTGAAGGAAATATGCCCTAGAGGCAATAATAAAGTTATTATTTATTTCCTTATTTCATGATAAATGTTTATTATTCATGCTAGAATTGTATTAACGGAAACATGATACATGTGTGAATACATAGACAAACATAACGTCACTAGTATGCCTCTACTTGACTAGCTCATTAATCAAAGATGGTTATGTTTCCTAACCATAGACATGTGTTGTCATTTGATTAATGGGATCACATCATTAGGAGAATGATGTGATTGACATGACCCATTCCGTTAGCCTAGCACTTGATCGTTCAGTATGTTGCTATTGCTTTCTTCATGACTTATACATGTTCTGTAACTATGAGATTATGCAACTCCGTTTACGGAGGAACACTTTGGGTGCTACCAAATGTCACAACGTAATCGGGTGATTATAAAGGAGTACTACAGGTGTCTCCAGAGGTACATGTTGAGTTGGCGTATTTCGAGATTAGGTTTTGTCACTCCGATTGTCGGAGAGGTATCTCTGGGCCCTCTCGGTAATGCACATCACTATAAGCCTTGCAAGCAATGTGACCAATGAGTTGGTTACTGGATGATGCATTACGTAACGAGTAAAGAGACTTGCCGGTAACGAGATTGAACTAGGTATTGGATACCAAAGATCAAATCTCGGGCAAGTAACATACCGATGACAAAGGGAACAACGTATGTTGTTATGCGGTTTGACCGATAAAGATCTTCGTAGAATATGTAGGAACCAATATGGGCATCCAGGTTCCGCTATTGGTTATTGACCGAGAATAGTTCTAGGCCATGTCTACATAGTTCTCGAACCCGTAGGGTCCGCACGCTAACGTTACGATGACGGTTTTATTATGTTTTATAAGTTTTGATGTACGAAGTTTGTTGAGTCCGGATGTGATCACGGACATGACGGGAGTCTCGAAATGGTCGAGACATAAAGATCGATATATTGGAAGACTATATTTGGACATCGGAATCGTTCAGGGTGAAATCTGCATTTTATTGGAGTACCGGGAGGTTACCGAAACCCCCCGGGGGGTTATTGGGCCTACATGGGCCTCGAGGAGAAGAGGGAAGGAGGCAGGAGGAGGCGCGCCCTCCCCTTCCTAGTCCGAATAGGACAAGGGAAGGGCGGCGCCCCTTCCTTCCCTCTTCCTCCTCCTCCCCTTCTCCTACTCCAACTTGGAAAGAAGGAGTCCTACTCCCGGTGGGAGTAGGACTCCCCCTGGCGTGCCCTCCTTGGCGGCCTTTGCTCCCCCCGGCTCCTTTATATCTGGGGGCGGGGCACCCCAAAGGCACAGAAGTTGATCTACGGATCATTCCTTAGCCATGTGCGGTGCCCCACTCCACCATATTCCACCTCGGTCATATCGTCGCGGAGTTTAGGCAAAGCCCTGCGCCGATAGAACATCATTATCGTCACCACGCCGCCGTCGTCTTGTGGAACTCATCCCGACACTTTGCTGGATCGGAGTCCGGGGATCGTCATCGAGCTGAACGTGTGCTGAACTCAGAGGTGCCGTACGTTCGGTACTTGTGTCGGTCGGATCGTGAAGACGTACGACTACATCAACCGCGTCGTCATAACCCTTCCGCTTACGGTCTACGAGGGTACGTGGACAACACTCTCCCCTCTCGTTGCTATGCCATCACCATGATCTTGTGTGTGCGTAGGAAAATTTTGAAATTACTACGTTCCCCAACAACGATTGGGTTGAATCTTTCGCCTAGATTTTTCTCATAAAATTAGCTTTCTTGCGGCAAAAGAAGAGCGGCAACCGCCTTACGGGGTGCACACGAGGTCCAGCGCTTTGTCCCCTCGGGCGCCCCTGCCTCGTGGGCCCCTCGAGCACCAAATCTCGCGTTTTTTCTTCCCAAAAATCATAAATATTCCAAAAATATTCTCCATCCGTTTTCATCCCGTTTGGACTCCGTTTGATATGAGCTTTCTGTGAAACATAAAACATGCAACAAACAAGAACTGGCACTGGGCACTGGATCAATATGTTAGTCCCAAAAATAATATAAAAATTTGCCAAAAGTATATGAAAGTTGTAGAATATTGGCATGGAACAATCAAAAATTATAGATACGACGGAGATGTATCAGGGAGCCCCAAGAACTCAGAGGAAAATTGAGGCAGAACACTAGCAGTGAGAACAGTTGCGGCACGGGCATCCTCATCAAGCCACTGACTGTAAGCAGAAAGAGCCTCATGATAAGTCTGAAGAGCCTCCTCATAAGTCGAAACCTGCGCTTCATAAGCATGGACGGAAACGTCATCTGCAAGCTTACCTGCATCCTTCGCAGCTTGATCAGCATCGACAGCAAGAACCGGTGGCGTCGATGGAATAGGGGCCACATGTGGAACCGGATGTTGGGGAACGTAGTAATTTCAAAAAAAAATCCTACGCACACGCAAGATGATGGTGATGCATAGCAACGAGAGGGGAGAGTGTTGTCCACGTACCCTCGTAGACCGAAAGCGGAAGCGTTAGCACAACGCGGTTGATGTAGTCGTACGTCTTCACGATCCGACCGATCAAGTACCGAACGTACGACACCTCCGAGTTCAGCACACGTTCAGCTCAATGACGTCCCACGAACTCCGATGCAGCAGAGCTTTGCGGGAGAGTTCCGTCAGCACGATGGCGTGATGACGGTGTTGATGATGCTACCGACGCAGGGCTTCGCCTAAGCACCGCTATGATATTACCGAGGTGGAATATGGTGGAGGGGGGCACCGCACACGGCTGGGAGAGATCAACAGATCAACTTGTGTGTTCTAGGGTGCCCCCCTGCCCCCGTATATAAAGGCGCAAGGGGGAGGCCGGATGGCCCTTTGGGGCGCGCCAAGGAGGGGGAAGTCCTCCTCCTAGTAGGAGTAGGACTCCCCTTTCCTAGTCTAACTAGGAAGAGGGAAGTGGGAAGTAAAGAGAGGGAAAGAGGAGAAGGAAAGGGGGGTATGCCCCCCTCCCTAGTCCAATTCGGACCCCTCATGGGAGGGGGCGCACCACCTCCTCCGCTGCTGTCCTATCTCTCCCCTAAAGCCTACTAAGGCCCAATACTCCCCCTGGGGGGTTCCGGTAACCCCTCCGGCACTCCGGTTTTCTCCGAAACTACCCGGAACACTTTCGGTGTCCGAATATAGTCGTCCAATATATTGATCTCTATGTCTTGACCATTTCGAGACTCCTCGTCATGTCCGTGATCATATTCGGGACTCCGAACTAACTTCGGTACATCAAAACACAAAAACTCATAATATCGATCGTCACCGAACTTTAAGCGTGCGGATCCTACGGGTTTGAGAACTATGTAGACATGACTGAGACTCGTTTCCGGTCAATAACCAATAGCGGAACCTGGATGCTCATATTGGCTCCTACATATTCTACGAAGATCTTTTTCGGTCAAACCGCACAACAACGTACGTTGTTCCCTTTGTCATCGGTATGTTACTTGCCCGAGATTCGATCGTCGATATCTCAATACCTAGTTCAATCTCGTTACTGGCAAGTCTCTTTACTCGTTACGTAATGCATCATCTCGCAACTAACTCATTAGCTACATTGCTTGCAAGGCTTATAGTGATGTGCATTACCGAGAGGGCCCAGAGATACCTCTCCGACAATCGGAGTGACAAATCCTAATCTTGAAATACGCCAACTCAACAAGTACCTTTGGAGACACCTGTAGAGCTCCTTTATAATCACCCAGTTACGTTGTGACGTTTGGTAGCACACAAAGTGTTCCTCCGGTAAACGGGAGTTGCATAATCTCATAGTTATAGGAACATGTATAAGTCATGAAGAAAGCAATGGCACCATACTAAACGATCAAGTGCTAAGCTAACGGAATGGGTCAACTCAATCACATCATTCTCCTAATGATGTGATCCCGTTAATCAAATGACAACTCATGTCTATGGTTAGGAAACTTAACCATCTTTGATTAATGAGCTAGTCAAGTAGAGGCATACTAGTGACAGTACGTTTGTCTATGTATTCACACATGTATTATGTTTCCGGTTAATACAATTCTAGCATGAATAATAAACATTTATCATAAAATAAGGAAATAAATAATAACTTTATTATTGCCTCTAGGGCATATTTCCTTCAGTCTCCCACTTGCACTAGAGTCAATAATCTAGTTCACATCATCATGTGATGTAACACCAATATTCACATCTGTATGTGATTAACATCCATAGTTCACATTGTCATGTGATCAACACCCAAGGGTTTACTAGAGTCAATAATCTAGTTCACATCTCTATGTGATTAACACTCAAAGAGTAATAAGGTATGATCATGTTTTCCTCGTGAGAGAAGTTTAGTCAACGGGTCTGTAACATTCAGAGTCGTATGTGTTTTTGCAAATATCCTATGTCTACAATGCTCTATACGGAGCTACTCTAGCTAATTGCTCCCACTTTCAATATGTATCCAGATTGAGACTTAGAGTCATCTGGATCGGTGTAAAAGCTTTCATCGATGTTACTTTTTACGATGAACTCTTTTATCACCTCCATAATTGAGAAACATCTCCTTAGTCCTCACTAAGGATATTCTTGACCGTTGTCCAGTGATCTACTCCTAGATCAAAATTGTACTCCCTTGCCAAACTCAAAGCAAGGTATACAATAGGTCTGGTACACAGCATAGCATACTTTATAGAACCTATGACTGAGGCATAGGGAATTACTTTTCATTCTCTTTCTATTTTCTGCCATGGTCGGGTTTTGAGTCTTACTCAACTTCACTCCTTGTAATACAGGCAAGAACCCTTTCTTTGACTGATCCATTTTTGAACTTATTCAAAAATTTACCAAGCAAGGTATGTGCTTTGTGAAAGTCCAGTTAAGCGTCTTGATATATAGATCTTGATGCCCAATATGTAAGCAGCTTCACCGAGGTCTTTCATTGAAAAACGCTTATTCAATATCCCTTTTATGCTATCCAGAAATTCTATATCATTTCCAATCAACAATATGTCATCTACATATAAGATTAGAAATGCTGCAGAGCTCCCACTCACTTTCTTGTAAATACAGGTTTCTCCAAAAGTCTATATAAAACCATATGCTTTGATCAACTCATCAAAGCGTATATTCCAACTCTGAGATGCTTGCACCAGTCCATAGATGGATCACTGGAGCTTGCACATTTTTTTAGCACCTTTAGGATTGACAAAACCTTCTGGTTGCATCATATACAACTCTTCTTTAATAAATCCATTAAGGAATGCAGTTTTGACATCCATTTGCCAGATTTCATAAAATGTGGCAATTGCTAACATGATTCGGACAGACTTAAGCATCGCTACGGGTGAGAAAGTCTCATCGAAGTCAACCCCTTGAACTTGTCGAAAACCTTTCTCAACAAGTCGAGCTTTGTAGATAGTAACACTACTATCAACGTCCGTCTTTCTCTTAAAGATCCATTTATTCTCAATGGCTTGCCGATCATCGGGCAAGTCCACCAAGTCCACACTTTGTTCTCATACATGGATCCCATCTCAGATTTTATGGCCTTAAGCCATTTTGCGGAATCTGGGCTCATCATCGCTTCCTCATAGTTCGTAGGTTCGCCATGGTCAAGTAACATGACCTCCAGACTAGGATTACCATACCACTCTGGTGCGGATCTTAATCTGGAAGATCTACAAAGTTCGATAGTAACTTGATCTGAAGCTTCAAGATCATCATCATTAGCTTCCTCACTAATTGGTGTAGGAATCACTAGAACTGATTTCTGTGATACACTACTTTCCAAATCGGGAGAAGGTACAATTACCTTATCAAGCTCTACTTGTTCGAAATATGCCCTAGAGGCAATAATAAAATGGTTATTATTATATTTCCTTGTTCATGATAATTGTCTATCATTCATGCTATAATTGTATTGACCGGAAACCATAATACATCTGTGAATACATAGGCCACAACATGTCCCTAGTGAGCCTCTAGTTGACTAGCTCGTTGAGCAACGGATGGTCATGGTTTCTTGACTATGGACATTGGATGTCATTGATAACGGGATCACATCATTAGGAGAATGATGTGATGGACAAGACCCAATCCTAAGCATAGCACAAGATTGTATAGTTCGTTTGCTAAAGCTTTTCAAATGTCAAGTATCATTTCCTTAGACCATGAGATCGTGCAACTCCCGGATACCGCAGGAATGCTTTGGGTATACCAAATGTCACAACGTAACTGGGCGGCTATAAAGGTGCACTACAGGTATCTCCGAAAGTGTCTGTTGGGTTGGCACGAATCGAGACTGGGATTTGTCACTCTGTATGACGGAGAGGTATCTCTGGGCCCACTCAGTAATGCATCATCATAATGAGCTCAATGTGACTAAGTAGTTGGTCACGGGATCATGCATTACGGAACAAGTAAAGTGAATTGCCGGTAAGAAGATTGAACGAGGTATTGGGATACCGACGATCGAATCTCGGGCAAGTAACGTACCGATTGACAAAGGGAATTGTATATGGGATTGCTTGAATCCTTGACATCATGGTTCATCCGATGTCGTGGAACATGTGGGAGCCAACATGGGTATCCAGATCCCGCTGTTGGTTATTGGCTAGGGAGCTGTCTCGGTCATGTCTGCATGATTCCCGAACCAGTAGGGTCTACACACTTAAGGTTCGATGACGCTAGGGTTATAAGGAAGATTTGTATGTAATTACCGAATGTTGTTCGGAGTCCCGGATGAGATCCCGGACGTCACGAGGAGTTCTGGAATGGTCCGGAGGTGAAAATTTATATATGGGAAGTCATCATACGGTCACTAGAAATATTCAGGGGTATACCGGTATTGTATCGGGACCACCGGAGGGGTTCCGGGGGTCCACCGGGAGGGTCCACCTGCCCCGGAGGGCCTTATAGGCTGTAGGTGGAAGGGAACCAGCCCCTAGTGGGCTGGGCGCCATCCCCCCTAGGTCCCATGTGCCTAGGGTTGGGGAACCTAAAGGGGCCCCTTGGGGGGCAAGCCCCTCCTGGCCGTCGCCCCCCTCTAGATCTCATCTAGAGGGGCCAGCCCCCTTCCCCCTTCTCCCTATAAATATAGGGGTGGAGGAAGGGGTGCAACAACACATCTAAGGCGCAGCCCCTCCCCTCCCCAACACCTCTCCTCCTCCGCGTGAGCTTGGCGAAGCCCTGCTGGAGAACTGCCACTCCATCACCACCACGCCGTCATGCTGCTGTCGGAGCCCTCTTCCTCAACCTCTCCCTCCTCCTTGCTAGATCAAGGTGCAGGAGACGTCATCGGGTTGCACGTGTGTTGAACATGGAGGCACCGTTGTTCGATGCTTAGATCGGATTCGGCCGCGGTCTGAATCGCTATGTGTACGACTACTCCAACCGCGTTCTTGCAACGCTTCCGTCTCGCGATCTTCAAGGGTATGAAGATGCACTCCCCTCTCTCTTGTTTCTAGTTACTCCATAGATTGATCTTGGTGATGCGTAGAATTTTTTTAATTTTTACAACGATCCCCAACACTACTTTCCTCCCACTCACTTCTTTCGAGAGAAACTCCTTCTCTAGAAAGGATCCATCTTAGCAACGAATATCTTGCCTTCGGATCTGTGATAGAAGGTGTACCCAACAGTTTCCTTTGGGTATTCTATGAAGACGCACTTCTCCGATTTGGGTTTGAGCTTATCAGGTTGAAACTTTTTCACATAAGCATCGCAACCCCAAACTTTAAGAAACGACAACTTTGGTTTATTGCCAAACCACAGTTCATAAGGCGTCGTCTCAACGGATTTTGATGGTGCCCTATTTAAAGTGAATGGAGCTGTCTCTAATGCATAACCCCAAAACGATAGTGGTAAATTGGTAAGATACATCATAGATCGCACCATATCCAATAAAGTGTGGTTACGACGTTCGGACACACCATTAAGCTATGGTGTTCCATGTGGCGTGAGCGGTGAAACTATTCCACATTGTTTCTAAATGAAGGCCAAACTCGTAACTCAAATATTCTCCTCTACGATCAGATTGTAGAAACTTTATTTTCTTGTTACGATGATTCTCCACTTTACTATGAAATTCTTTGAACTTTTCAAATGTTTCAGACTTGTGCTTCATTAAGTAGATATACTCATATCTGCTCAAATCATCTGTGAAGGTCAGAAAATAACGATACCCGCCACGAGCATCAACACTCATTGGACCGCATACATCAGTATGTATTATTTCCAACAAGTCAGTAGCTCGTTCCATTGTTCCGGAGAACGGAGTTTTAATCATCTTGCCCAAAAGGCACGGTTCACAAGCATCAAATGATTCATAACCAAGTGATTCCAAAAATCCATCTTTATGGAGTTTTTTCATGCGCTTTACACCGATATGACCCAAACGACAGTGCCACAAATAAGTTGCACTATCATTATCAACTTTGCATCTTTTGGCATCAATATTATGAATATGTGTATCACTACAATCGAGATCCAACAAACTTTTTTCATTGGGTGTATGACCATCGAAGGTTTTATTCATGTAAATGGAACAACAATTATTCTCTGACTTTAAATGAATAACCGTATTGCAATAAACATGATCAAATCATATTCATGCTCAACGCAAACGCCAAATAACATTTATTTAGGTTTAACACTAATCCCGAAAGTATAGGGAGTGTGCGATGATGATCATATCAATCTTGGAACCACTTCCAACACACATTGTCACTTCACCCTCAACTAGTCTCTGTTTATTCTGTAACTCCTGTTTCGAGTTACTAATTTTTAGCAACCGAACAAGTATCAAATACTTAGAGGATACTGTAAACACTAGTAAGGTACACATCAGTAACCTGTATATCAAATATACCCTTGTTCACTTTGCCATCCTTCTTATCCACCAAATATTCAGGGCATTTCCGCTTCCAGTGACCATTTCCTCTGAAGTGTAAGCACTCAGTTTCAAGCTTTGGTCCAGCTTTGGGCTTCTTCGCGGGAGTGACAAATTTCTTGGCATTCTACTTGAAGTTCCCTTTCTTTCCCTTTTTCTTGAAACTAGTGGTCTTGTCAATCATCAACACTTGATGCTCTTTCTTGATTTCTACCTTCGTCGATTTCAACATCACGAAGAGCTCGAGAATCGTTTTTGTCATCCCTTGCATACTATAGTTCATCATGAAGTTCTAGTAACTTGGTGATGGTGACTAGAGAACTCTGTCAATCACTATCTTATCTGGAAGATTAACTCCCACTTGATTCAAGCGATTGTAGTACCCAGACAATCTGAGCATGTGCTCACTAGTTGAGCAATTCTCCTCCATATTTTAGCTATAGAACTTGTTGGAGACTTCATATCTCTCAACTCGGGTATTTGCTTGAAATATTAACTTCAACTCCTTGAACATCTCATATGGTCCATGACGTTCAAAATGTCTTTGAAGTCCCGATTCTAAGCCGTTAAGCATGGTACACTAAACTATCAAGTAGTCATCATATTGATCTAGCCAAACATTCATAACGTCTGCATCTGCTCCTGCAATAGGTCTGTCACCTAGCGGTGCATCAAGGACATAATTCTTCTATGCAGCAATGAGGATAAACCTCAGATCACGGACCCAGTCCGCATCATTGCTACAATCATCTTTCAACTTAGTTTTCTCTAGGAACACATATAAAACATAGGGAAGCAACAACGCGAGCTATTGATCTACAACATTATTTGCAAAATACTATCAGGACTAAGTTCATGATAAATTAAAGTTCAATTAATCATATTACTTAAGAACTCCAACTTAGATAGACATCCCTCTAATCATCTAAGTGATCACGTGATCCAAATCAACTAAACCATGTCCGATCATCACGTGAGATGGAGTAGTTTTCAATGGTGAACATCACTATGTTGATCATATCTACTATATGATTCACGCTCGACCTTTCGGTCTCTAGTGTTCCGAGGCCATATCTGCATATGCTAGGCTCGTCAAGTTTAACCTGAGTATTCTGCGTGTGCAAAACTGTCTTACACCTGTTGTATTTGAATGTAGAGCTTATCACACCCGATCATCACATGGTGTCTCAGCGCAAAGAACTGTCACAATGGTGCATACTCAGGGAGAACACTTATACCTTGAAATTTTAGTAAGGGATCATCTTATAAAGCTACCGTCGAACTAAGCAAAATAAGATGTATAAAAGATAAACATCATATGCAATCAAAATATGTGACATGATATGGTCATGATCATCTTGTGCCTTTGATCTCCATCTCCAAAGTACTGTCATGATATCTATCGTCACCGGCACAACACCATGATCTCCATCATCTTGATCTATATCAATGTGTCGTCACATGGTCGTCTCGCCAACTATTGCTCTTGCAACTATTGCTATCGCATAGCGATAAAGTAAAGCAATTATTTGGCGCTTGCATCTTATGCAATAAAGAGACAACCATAAGGCTTCTGCCAGTTGCCGACAACTTCAACAAAACATGATAATCTCATACAACAACTTATATCTCATCACGTCTTGACCATATCACATCACAACATGCCCTGCAAAAACAAGTTAGACGTCCTCTACTTTGTTGTTGCAAGTTTTACGTGGCTGCTACGGGCTGAGCAAGAATTGTTCTTACCTACGCATCAAAACCACAACGATATTTCGTCAAGTTAGTGCTGTTTTAACCTTCGCAAGGACCGGGCGTAGCCACACTCGGTTCAACTAAAGTTGGAGAAACTGACACCCGCCAGACACCTATGTGCAAAGCACGTCGGTAGAACCAGTCTCGCGTAAGCGTATGCGTAATGTTGGTCCAGGCCGCTTCATCCAACAATACCGCCGAACCAAAGTATGACATGCTGGTAAGCAGTATAACTTATATCGCCCACAACTCACGTGTTTTCTACTCGTGCATATAACATCTACGCATAAAACCTGGCTCGGATGCCACTGTTGGGGAATGTAGTAATTTCAAAAAAAAATCCTACGCACACGCAAGATCATGGTGATGCATAGCAATGAGAGGGGAGAGTGTTGTACATGTACCCTCGTAGACCCAAAGCGGAAGCGTTAACACAATGCGGTTGATGTAGACGTACGTCTTAATGATCCGACCGATCAAGTACCGAACGTACGACACCTCTGAGTTCAGCACACGTTCAGCTCGATGACGTCCCATGAACCCCAATCCAGCACAGCTTTGCGGGAGAGTTCCGTCAGCACGACGGCGTGATGACGGTGTTGATGATGCTACCAACGCAGGGCTTCGCCTAAGCACCGCTACGATATTACCGAGGTGGAATATGGTGGAGGGGGCACCGCACACGGCTGGGAGAGATCAACAGATCAACTTGTGTGTTCTAGGGTGCCCCCTGCCCCCGTATATAAAGGAGCAAGGGGGGAGGCCGGCTGGCCCTTTGGGGCGTGCCAAGGAGGGGGAAGATCTCCTCCTAGTAGGAGTAGGACTCCCCTTTCCTAGTCTAACTAGGAAGAGGGAAGGGGGAAGGAAAGAGAGGGAAAGAGGAGAAGGAAAGGGGGGGGGGCGCCCCCCTCCCCTAGTCCAATTCGGACCCCTCATGGGAGGGGCACACCACCTCCTGGGTTGCTGTCCTCTCTCTCCCCTAAAGCCCACTAAGGCACAATACTCCCCCTGGGGGGTTCTGGTAACCCCTCCGGCACTCCGGTTTTCTCCGAAACTACCCGGAACACTTCCGGTGTCCGAATATAGTCGTCCAATATATCGATATTCACGTCTCGACCATTTCGAGACTCCTTGTCATGTCCGTGATCATATCCGGGACTCCGAACTAACTTTGGTACATCAAAACACAAAAACTCATAATACCGATCGTCATCGAACTTTAAGCGTGCGGACCCTACGGGTTCGAGAACTATGTAGACATGTCGAGACTCGTTTGTGGTCAATAACCAACAGCAAAACCTGGATGCTCATATTGGCTCCTACATAGTCTACGAAGATCTTTATTGGTCAAACCGCACAACAACGTACGTTGTTCCCTTTGTCATCGGTATGTTACTTACTCAAGATTCGTTCGTCGGTATCTCAATACTGTTGTAGGGTGAAACCCTAGGTGAAGATCTTTCACGAATTGGACGGGGAATCCCCAAGAACAAGATGAACACAAGAGAGAAAACCAGATGAACACTCAAGAACAAGTCCAATCACACATCCACTAGACCAACAAACACACAAGATCCACAAGGTACATGAACAATCAAAGGGAAACAAGATACATGGTAGAGTTCATCCCAAATCCTATGAAGGAGATGAGGGCTTGATGATCTAGGTAGATCCTTCCCTCAAGGGGGGCTTGAATCCCTAGGGATCTTCTCCAATGGAGGTCTTGTACTCCAATGGAGTCTTCTCTCTCAAGAGGAATCCCACAAGGGGAGGTACATGAGCTAAGCTCTATGATTTGTGTCTATTCTTAGCTATCCCCTAAATGAGCTAGGTGGGAGGTACTTATAGTCTAGGGACCAAATAAGAGGAGGAGGGGGATACAAGGGTAAAAACCCAAAGAGGCACGCAGGCCCTCGGAGTGGTGCGGGCACCCGGGGTCAAACCGGTCGGGCACCCGGGGCAGGGCTGGTGGCTGGCGCGGGGTAGGTCGGGCACCCGGGGGCGAGCTGGGAGCGGCCAAGGGAGGGGCCGTGCACCCAGTGTCTAGAGGCCGGGCACTCGGGCCGGCAGCCTGTGGCGCTAGAGGGAGGGCCGGGCACCCTGGGCCTCAAGCCCGGGCACCCGGGGTGGCCTGGGCCGCGGCTGGCCAAGTGAGGCCTGGCACCCGGGGCTGCAGGCCGGGCACCTAGGGACGGCTGGGAGCAGCCCCATGGAGGGGCCGGGCCTCCGGGGCCAAAGTGCTCAGGCACCCGGGGTGTCCAAGGCCTCTCCTTCTTCTCTCTTCTCGCTTATCTCCTCTTCTCCTCGACCGTAGGTGCTTGGGTCTTTGTGCTAGCCTCTCCATCATCAACACCTTGAAACCTAATCATGCACAACACCTCCGTTTGAGGTAGGACCCAACTCTCGAATGAATTTTAGTGGAACTCGAAGAGGAAAGAGTTCACCTCGGTCTCGATGGTGCGTGCACGTGCTCTTGTCGTTGGTCCTCGAGGTGCTTGACGAGTTGAAGTAGAGTCCATGGGGATGACGTAGGGATGCTCCGCATCATCTCCCCTCCCTTGGGAGAGATCCGCACACGGATCGTGATCTTCATCACCATGGGAAAGAGAGTGCGTCGTCGTGTAGAAGTGGACAACCACCAAGTACTCATCATCGTCAAGCTTGAAATGGGCACTCTCCAATGTCGCACCGTCTCGTGATTCCTTCAAAAGGAGCAAGTAGAACAGACACTTGGAAAAACAAATGCGGTTAGCGTTAGAGCAACACCGAGCATTCAAGAGGTGATTCACCAAACAAGTGTCGTCATCAAGCATAGAATATGGTGTGACAAGGGAGGGTGGCATGGCATGTAAGCACATAACTTGAGCACGCGGAAAAGCATCATGGAAACAAGCATGTAAAGGTGAGGTAAAGATGCTAATATGTGGGACAAGTGAACAAGCATCTACCTCAATGTCATAGCAAGCATGTATAAGACTCTCAATGAACGGTCTATAGTAGGCATAAGAGTCATTCACAACACTCAACAAGATGATATGACTAAACACATGCGTCAAGTGCAATACAATCCAAGCATAATGTGCATAGGGTGTAGTGAAAATCGAGTGGCACTCAACACAATAGAAAGAGCAATTGTTCATCATGTGTGAGGCAATCAAGGCAAGCATGTAGCAATCAATGGAACATGGCATATGTGAAAGAATGACATTGTTGCAACCAAACATGTGATAGGAGCAAGTAATCCAAGAAGTGGATGCAACATGAGAAAGCATAGAAATCAAGTCATGCAAACTAGTGGAGTGAAGATGCAACACACTAGAGGAAATCATGGTAATCATGTCATGTGAGCAAATAAGAGATGTAGGCAATGCACATGACATATCGCGAGCACGAACACAAAGCAAGATCATAGTATCATTGTAGGCATGGGGCACATAGCAAACATGGCAATAACAAGCAATATCACCACTAAGCTTGCAAATACATATGCACGTAGTAGAATCAATCATCATGTGTAATGCAAAGCATGGGTCACAAATGCATGGCAAAGGCATAGGAATGAGCATATCATGCAAAGTGAACATGGAAATATGGGCATAAAGTGAGAAGTGGTAAATAACCCATAACCAAGTGAGAGCCATGTAGCAGAAATGCGCGAAGTCCTTGCGCGAAGAGAGCGGTGGGAAAGACAGTCCATGGAATCCCAAGTCATCGTTGCTCTCTAGAGCTCGTTTTGTCAACTCATGGGATTGTGAGGTTGACAAGTATTCATGGTTACCTACACAAAAGAAACACAAACCAAAGAAATTGTGCGCGTGGTAAATATACACATCATCCATCATGATGTGTATGTGCACATGTGAGTTAGCACAAGATAAGCATCGCTCAAAGAAATTTGATGCATGGTATAAGAACATGTCATCCATCATGAAAGAATAGTTATTGTGTATGACACGATGGGGATGCAAATTTAGCATAGAAGTATATGGCACATCAATAGCATGTTTATTCATGTATGGGAAGCATATTGTGCACACAAGTATTGGGATCATGCAATGGATAGGATGAATCAAAATCTCCAAAAATGTATGAGGAAACTATGGAGGTGTCCTCATGAGCGATAGTAGAAACATCATATGGAGAAAATGGACAACATCCAAAACAAAGCATATTTGGTTCTATGTGGTCACGGCATGGTATAGTAGATGAATTGCGCAAATCATGTAAAGGAAGCATGGCAATATCATTGCATGAAAAACAAAAGCCAATGACCATGGGCTTGTCATCTATGCCATATGTGCAAATTGGATTAATTTTAATGGCATATGCATAGTCACTATGATGAGATTGCAAATAAGACATATGATTGATCTCATGCATAGCATATGACAAGTTAAGCGGATTATCAAACATGATGTGACCAAGAGAATTATCACAAGAAATCCTATGTAACATGGCATCTCAACTACTAGACTCCGCATGGCAATCATCAAACTCATCATAAATGGGTAAATCATCGCATGGGGAAATCATACTAGCATGAAGCATGGTAATAGGTGGGTCAACATCATGCAAGCAATCAATGTCTAGAATGTCCACTAATGGGACAAGAGCATCACCGTCACCTATGTTACCATTGTCATTCCACTCATGTGGTGTAGGTGAGGTGGCAAAGACCAAATGGTGGTCATCATCTTCATCTTGGTGGAACCATGTGGGGGGTGCATCATATTCCACCATGGCCATGATCTTGTCCATAGGAAGGATGAAGTCATCACGGATAGGCGCATCATCATATATGGGACCTAGCACCAAATGAGAAGACACAATAGAGGTAGAGGTCAAGTTGTTAGCAATGCAAATGGCCTCATGTGCCCTATCAACTTCCTCACTCTCTCTATGTGGTGGTGGCTCACTCACTCCCTCAAGGTAGGTGCACGCAATGTCACATATGGTGGAGTCACTCATCTCACTCAAGTGGTGGGGGTTGTGGCTCTCCTCACATGGGAATTGTGGCAACTCATCATATATGGGGCTAGTGGTGAAGTCACTCTCACTCTCCATATGGTGGAAAAAGTCACTCAAGTCATCATACGTTGTCGTGGTCGAAGGGAAAATCCCATGCTCAACCATCTCGTCGTCGTCACCGTGGATGAAGGCCGAAGAAGGCGTACTCGTCGGAGGTAGGCGAAGATGCCATACGTCCAAAGGCGAAGATGCCTTGATGACACTTGGCGAAGATGCTGAAGTGGTCGTAGTAGTCGTAGCTCCGTCGTGGTGGTGCTTGTCTCGCGGTCTTCTCTTGTGCTCATGAAGTTTGGGCGTAGCTTGATGTAGAGCTTTTTGGGACTTGTAGGTGTACGCATCGCGAGCATCTTCATCTTGATGGTGTTGTAGTGCTTGAGCTCAATGACGTTCTGAAGATTGGCCACTTGAGCGTCGCTGCCTTGAAGATGACGAAGGGGAAGAAGACTTGTAGTTGGCCACCATGTCTCGTACTTGATCCCTTTGTTCGGCCAATTTGGTGTCGAGGTAGTCCCTTATCCTTGCTTCATTTTGGCGAATGTCGATGGCGAGTCGCTCAATGCCGTGCATTGCTCGTTGTAGTCCGAAGATGGATGTTTTGGTGATGTAGTTGTTTGCGTTGTCGTTGTTGTGGAAGACCGGAGATGAAATGCCTTGCCTATCCATCACAAGACTCGAGTAGAGGTGAGTAGGAAATGAGATAGACAATACCAAGTTACCTTTTCCCAAAGTTGAGGATGTATCCCGTTTCACTCAATGTGAGATGAAAGAATAGTGGAATTGGTACCGGACTTGTTCACTCACACCTATCAAGTAAAGCTTATGGTGGAGCTCGGTGAGGATAGTGGCACAAAAATTTGATGCAAAATGTTAGCAAGATTCAATAATGTTGGAAAAGATTCACAAATTCGCAAGTGAAACAATTAGACCAATAGCAATATGTGGCACACAGAAACACACACACGGATAGATAAATGGGGTCGTGCAACCAAGGAATGAGCACAAAATGTGGAATCCACGGAAAACGCTCGTGTTGCACAACTCAAGAGAGACGCTAGCACGATTGCTCAATAGGCGGATACGACACTTGTGCACAAACTATAAGATGCAAAATGTATGAGCTTTCGATCCCAAGTATGCTATCTGTATGATGTTCCCGGTGTTCTTCTCAAGATGATCCAAGATGATCGGATATGACAATCTTATGTGCAATGTGGTATGATGCTATGGCTCTTGCTCACGAGCTCTTTGCTCTCTTTGTGCTTAAAAGCTTATTCTCTTTTTCTTTTCTTTTTGATATGGCCACTTATGCGAAATGCACAAACCAAGATAGCAATTGTGTATATGCGGGAACAATCTTGTGACACAAGGGATGATATTATGATACCAAGATGATATGGTATGTATGCAATGGGAGGTATGGATCACTAATGTGCACAAGTAACGTTGCCGGCAATACTCAAAGGCTAGTCTCAATAGGCAAGTGACGCAAAATGGGCTAAAGGGTTAACAATGTAATGGCAAGAATGTACAATGTGTTGGGGAACGTAGTAATTTCAAAAAATTTCCTACGCACACGCAAGATCATGGTGATGCATAGCAACGAGAGGGGAGAGTGTTGTCTACGCACTCGAGACCCGGCGAAGCGATCACAACGTAGAGGAAGTAGTCGACGTTCTCCTCGCGATCCGACCGATCCCGACGCCGTTACTCGGCGCCCCGAGTTCTTGACACACGACAGCTCGATGACGTCCCTCGTACTCGATCCAGCCGAGTGTCGAGGAGAGTTCCGTCAAGACGACGGCGTGGGACGATCTTGATGTTCTACGGTAGCGAGGGCTTCGCCTAAGCTTGCGACGATATGACCGAGGTGGAATATGGTGGAGGGGGCACCGACACGGCTAAGGAACGATCCGTAGATCAAACTTGTGTGTCCTAGGGTGCCCCCTGCCCCGTGATATAAAGGAGGGAGGGGGAGGTGCGGCCGGCCTAGAGGAGGGCGCTGGAGGAGTCCTACTCCCACCGGAGTAGGACTCCCCCTTCCTAGTTGGAGTAGGATTGGGGAGGGAAGAAGGAAGGGCGCCCCCTCCTTGTCCTATTCGGACTAGGGGGGGGGCGCGGCCTGCCCGGCCGCCCCTCCTCTTCTCCCTCGAGGCCCACTAAGGCCCATTTAGTTCCGGGGTTCGGTAACCTCCGGTACTCCGATAAATTCGATTTCACGGAACCATTCCGGACTCCAAATATAGGCTTCCAATATATCAATCTTTATGTCTCGACCATTTCGAGACTCCTCGTCATGTCCATGATCACATCCGGACTCAACTTCTTGGTACATCAAAATACATAAACTCATAATAACTGTCATCGAAACCTTAAGCGTGCGGACCCTACGGTTCGAGAACAATGTAGACATGACTGAGACACGTCTCCGTTCAATAACCAATAGCGGGACCTGGATGCCCATATTGGCTCCTACATATTCTACGAAGATCTTTATCGGTCAGACCGCATAACAACATACGTTGTTCCCTTTGTCATCGGTATGTTACTTGCCCGAGATTCGATCGTCGGTATCCAATACCTAGTTTAATCTCGTTATCGCAAGTCTCTTTACTCGCTCGTAATACATCATCTCACAACTAACTCATTAGCTGCAATGCTTGCAAGGCTTAAGTGATGTGTATTACCGAGAGGGCCCAGAGATACCTCTCCGACAATCGGAGTGACAAAACCTAATCTCAAATACGCCAACCCAACATCGCCTTTGGAGACACTGTAGTACTCCTTTATAATCACCCGATTACGTTGTGATGTTTGGTAGCACCCAAAGTGTTCCTCCGTAAACGGAGTTGCATAATCTCATAGTTACAGGAACATGTATAAGTCATGGATAAAAGCAGAGCAACATACTAAACGATCGAGTGCTAAGCTAATGGAATGGGTCATGTCAATCGATCATTCTACTAATGATGTGACCTTGTTAATCAAATAACAACTCTTTGTTCATGGTTAGGAAACATAACCATCTTTGATTAACAAGCTAGTCTAGTAGAGGCATACTAGTGACATCTTTGTTTGTCTATGCATTCACACATGTATCATGTTTCCGGTTAATGAATGATAAACATTTATCATGAAATAAGGAAATAAATAATAACTTTATTATTGCCTCTAGGGCATATTTCCTTCAGTCTCCCACTTGCACTAGAGTCAATAATCTAGATTACATAGTAATGATTCTAACACCCATGGAGTCTTGGTGCTGATCATGTTTTGCTCGTGGAAGAGGCTTAGTCAACGGTTCGCAACATTCAGATCCGTATGTATCTTGCAAATCTCTATGTCTCCCACGGACTAAGTCCCGAATGGAATTGAAGCGTCTCTTGATGTGCTTGGTCCTCTTGTGAAATCTGGATTCCTTCGCTAAGGCTATTGCTCCAAAGATTGTCACGAAGATTTTCATTGGACCCGATGCACTAGGTATGACACCTAGATCGGATATGAACTCCTTCATCCGACTCCTTCATTAGCTGCTCCGAAGCTGCTATGTACTCCGCTTCACATGTAGATCCCGCCACGACGCTTTGTTTAGAACTGCACCAACCGACAGCTCCTCCGTTTAGTGTAAATACGTATCCGGTCTGCGATTTAGAATCGTCCGGATCGGTGTCAAAGCTTGCATCAACGTAACTGCCACGATGAGCTCTTTGTCACCTCCATATACGAGAAACATATCCTTAGTCCTTTTCGTATTTCGGGATGTTCTTGACCGCTGTCCGATGATCCACTCTGGATTACTTTGGTACCTCCTGCTAGGCTTATAGCAAGGCACACATCAGGTCGGTACACAAGCATTGCATACATGATAGAGCCTATGGTGAAGCATAGAGAACATCTTTCATTTCTCTCTATCTTCTGCAGTGGTCGGGCATTGAGTCTTACTCAACTTCACACCTTGTAACACGTGCAAGAACCCTTTCTTTGCTTGATCCATTTTGAACTTCTTCAAAATTTTGTCAAGGTATGTGCTTTGTGAAAGTCCAAATAAGCGTCTTGATCTATCTCTATAGATCTTAATGCCCAATATGTAAGCAGCTTCACCGAGGTCTTTCATCGAAAAACTCTTATTCAAGCATCCCTTTATGCTATCAGAATTCTATATCATTTCCGATCAGCAATATGTCATCTACATATAATATCGTAAATGCTATAGAGCTCCCACTCACTTTCTTGTAAATCAAAGCTTCTCCAAAAGTCTCAGATGAACCCAAATGCTTTGATCACACTATCAAAGCGTTTATTCCAACTCGAGATGCTTGCACCAGTCCATAAATGGATCATTGGAGCTTGCACACTTTGTTAGCTCCTTTGGATCGATAAAACCTTCGGTTGCATCATATACAACTCTTCTTCCGTAAATCCATTCAGAATGCGTCTTTACATCCATTTGCCAAATTTCATAATCATAAAATGCGCAATCGCTAACATGATTCGGACAGACTTAAGCATCGCTACGGGTGAGAAGGTCTCATCGTAGTCAATCCCTTGAACTTGTCGAAAACCCTTTGCGACAAGTCGAGCTTTGTAGACGATAACATTACCGTCGTCGGTCTTCTTCTTAAAGATCCACTTGTTTTCTATTGCTTGCCTACCCTCGGGCAAGTCAACCAAAGTCCATACTTTGTTTTCATACATGGATCCCATCTCGATTTCATGGCCTCAAGCCATTTTATGGAATCTGGGCTCACCATCGCTTCTTCATAGTTCGAGGTTCATCATGATCTAGTAGCATGATTTCCGAACAGGATTACCGTACCACTCTGGTGCGGATCTTACTCTGGTTGATCTACGAGGTTTCAGAGCAACTTGATCTCAAGTTTCATGATCAACATCATCAACTTCCTCACTACTTGGTGTAGGTGTCTCAGAAACCGGTTTCTGCGACAAACTACTTTCAAGTAAGGGAGAAGGTACAATTACCTCATCAAGTTCTACTTTCCTCCCACTCACTTCTTTCGAGAGAAACTCCTTCTCTAGAAAGGATCCATTTTTAGCAACGAATGTCTTGCCTTCGGATCTGTGATAGAAGGTGTACCCAACTGTCTCCTTTGGGTATCCTATGAAGACATATTTCTCCGATTTGGGTTCGAGCTTATCAGGTTGAAGCTTTTTCACATAAGCATCGCATCCCCAAACTTTAAGAAACGACAACTTTGGTTTCTTGCTAAACCACAGTTCATAAGGTGTCGTCTCAACGGATTTCGACGGTGTTCTATTCAAGTGTGAATGCGGCCGTCTCTAGAGCATAACCCCAAAACGATAGCGGTAAATCTGTAAGAGACATCATAGATCGCACCATATCTAGTAAAGCACGACATGACGTTCGGACACACCATTACGCTGTGGTGTTCCGGGTGGCGTGAGTTGCTAAACTATTCCGCATTGTTTCAAATGTAGACCAAACTCGTAACTCAAATATTCACCTCCACGATCGATCGTAGAAATTTAATCTTCTTGTTACGATGATTTTCAACTTCACTCTGAAATTCTTTGAACTTTTCAAATGTTTCAGACTTATGTTTCATTAAGTAGATATACCCATATCGCTTAAGTCATCTGTGAAGGTGAGAAAATAACGATATCCGCCACGAGCCTCAACATTCATCGGACCACATACATACGTATGTATGATTTCCAACAAATCTGTTGCTCTCTCCATAGTACCGAGAACGGGTTCTAGTCATCTTGCCCATGAGGCACGGTTCATAAGTGCCAAGTGATTCATAATCAAGTGACTCCAAAAGTCCATCAAGATGGAGTTTCTCCATGCGCTTTACATCGATATGACCTAAACGGCAGTGCCATAAATAAGTTGCACTATCATTATCAACTCTGCATCTTTTGGTTTCAACATTATGAATATGTGTATCACTACTATCGAGATTCATCAAAAATAGACCACTCTTCAAGGGTGCATGACCATAAAAGATATTACTCATATAAATAGAACAACCATTATTCTCGATTTAAATGAATAACCGTCTCACATCAAACAAGATCCAGATATAATGTTCATGCTCAACGCAGCACCAAATAACAATTATTTAGGTCTAAAACTAATCCCGAAGGTAGATGTAGAGGTAGCGTGTCGACCGCGATCACATCGACTTTGAAACCATTTCCCACGCGCATCGTCACCTCGTCCTTTGCCGGTGTTCGCAATCAGTAGTCCTGTTTGAGTTGCAAATATTAGCAATGTAACCAGATATCAAATACCAGTGCTCTGCAAGCTCTAGTAAGGTACACATCAATAACATGTATATCACATATACCTTTGTTCACCTTGCCATCCTTCTTATCCGCCAAATACTTGGGGCAGTTCCGCTTCGGTGACCGACCGCTTGCAAGAGAAGCACTCGATTTCTGTGCTTAGGTCCAGACTTGGGTTTCTTCTCTGAGCAACAACTTGCTTGCTGTTCTTCTTGAAGTTCCCTTCTTCTTCCCTTTGCCTTTCTTCTTGAAACTAGTGGTCTTATTGACCATCAACACTTGATGCTCCTTCTTGATTTCTACCTCCGCAGCCTTTAGCATTGCGAAGAGCTCGGTATAGTCTTTACTAACCCTTGCATATTATAGTTCATCACGAAGCCTTTGTAGCTTGGTGGCGTGATTGAAGAATTACATCAATGACACAATCATCCGGAAGATTAACTCCCAATTGTGTCAAGTGATTGTAGTACCCGGACATTACGAGTATGTGCTCACTAATGAACTATTCTCCTCCATCTTGCAGCTATAGAACTTATTGGAGACTTCATATCTCTCAATCCGGGCATTCTGTTGGAATATTAACTTCAACTCTGGAACATCTCATATGCTCCATGACGTTCAAAACGTCGTTGAAGTCCCGGTTCTAAGCCGTAAAGCATGGCACATCGAACTATGGAGTAGTCATCGCTTTGCTCGCCAGACGTTCATAACATCCGGTGTTGCTCCAAAGAAGAAGTTCGCACCCAGCGGTGCATCCGGGGCGTAACTCTTCATGCAGCAATGAGGATAATCCTCGAGTTACGGACCCGATCCGTGTAATTGCTACCATCATCTTTCAACTTTGCTTTCTCAAGGAACGCATTAAAATTCAACGGAACAACAGCACGAGCCATCTATCTACAATCAAACAAAAACAAGCAAGATACTATCAGATACTAAGTTCATGATAAATTTAAGTTCAATTAATCATATTACTTAAGAACTCCCACTTAGATAGACATCTCTCTATTCATCTAAGCGATCACGTGATCCAAATCAACCAAACCATAACCGATCATCACGTGAAATGGAGTAGTTTTCAATGGTGAACATCTTATGTTGATCATATCTACTATATGATTCACGCTCGACCTTTCGGTCTCCGTGTTCCGAGGCCATATCTGCATATGCTAGGCTCGTCAAGTATAACCCGAGTATTCTGCGTGTGCAAAACTGGCTTGCACCCGTTGTAGATGGACGAGAGCTTATCACACCGATCATCACGTGGTGTCCGGGCACGACGAACTTTGGCAACGGTGCATACTCGGGAGAACACTTCTTGATAATTTAGTGAGAGATCATCTTATAATGCTCTGTCAATCAAAGCAAGATAAGATGCATAAAGGATAAACATCACATGCAAATCAATATAAGTGATATGATATGGTCATCATCATCTTGTGCTTCGCGATCTCCATCTCTGCAGCACCATCATGATCACCATCGCCACCGGTAGCGACACCTTGATCTCCATCGTAGCATCGTTGTCGTCTCGCCAAACTTATGCTTCTCGACTATCGCTACCGCTTAGTGATAAAGTAAAGCATTACAGGCGATTGCATTGCATACATAAAGCGACAACCATATGGCTCCTCGCCGATTGCCGATAACCGGTTACAAAACATGATCATCTCATACAATAAAATATAGCATCACGTCTTGACCATATCACATCACAACATGCCTGCAAAAACAAGTTAGACGTCCTCTACTTTGTTGTTGCAAATTTTACGTGGCTGCTACGGGCTTAAGCAAGAACCAGTCTCACCCACGCATCAAAACCACAACGATACTTCGTCAAATAGACTCCGTTTTAACCTTCTCAAGGACGGGCGTAGCCACACTCGGTTCAACTAAAGTGAGAGAGACAGACACCCGCCGGTCACCTTTAAGCAATGAGTGCTCGTGGCGGTGAAACCAGTCTCGCGTAAGCGTCGCGTAATGTCGGTCCGGCCGCTTCATCTCACAATACCGCTGAACCAAAGTATGACATGCTGGTAGGTAGTATGACTTGTATCGCCCACAACTCACTTGTGTTCTACTCGTGCAAAACATCAAACCATAAAAACCTAGGCTCGGATGCCTTTGTTGGGGAACGTAGTAATTTCAAAAATTTCCTACGCACACGCAAGATCATGGTGATGCATAGCAACGAGAGGGGAGAGTGTTGTCTACGCCCTCTGAGACCCGGCGAAGCGATCACAACGTAGAGGAAGTAGTCGACGTTCTCCTCGCGATCCGACCGATCCCGACGCCGTTACTCGGCGCCCGAGTTCTTGACACACGACAGCTCGATGGCGTCCCTCGTACTCCGATCCAGCCGAGTGTCGAGGAGAGTTCCGTCAAGACGACGGCGTGGTGACGATCTTGATGTTCTATCGGCGCAGGCTTCGCCTAAGCTTCGCGACGATATGACCGAGGTGGAATATGGTGGAGGGGCACCGACACGGCTAAGGAACGATCCGTAGATCAAACTTGTGTGTCCTAGGGTGCCCCCTGCCCCGTGATATAAAGGAGGGAGGGGAGGTGCGGCCGCCCAGAGGAGGCGCTGGAGGAGTCCTACTCCCAGGGAGTAGGACTCCCCCTTCCTAGTTGGAGTAGGATTGGGGAGGGAAGAAGGAAGGGCGCCGCCCCCTCCTGTCCTATTCGGACTAGGGGAGGGGGCTGACCTACCCTGGCCGGCCCTCCTGTTCTCCCTCGAGGCCCACTAAGGCCCATTTAGTTCCCGGGGTTCGGTAACCTCCGGTACTCAGTAAATTCGATTTCACCGGAACCATTCCGGACTCCAAATATAGGCTTCCAATATATCAATCTTTATGTCTCGACCATTTCGAGACTCCTCGTCATGTCCGTGATCACATCCGGACTCCAAACTTCTTGGTACATCAAAATACATAAACTCATAATAAGCATCATCGAAACCTTAAGCGTGCGGACCCTATGGTTCGAGAACAATGTAGACATGACCGAGACACGTCTCCGGTCAATAACCAATAGCGGGACCTGGATGCCCATATTGGCTCCTACATATTCTACAAAGATCTTTATCGGTCAGACCGCATAACAACATACGTTGTTCCCTTTGTCATCGGTATGTTACTTGCCCGAGATTCGATCGTCGGTATCCAATACCTAGTTCAATCTCGTTACCGGCAAGTCTCTTTACTCGTTCTGTAATACATCATCTCACAACTAACTCATTAGCTGCAATGCTTGCAAGGCTTAAGTGATGTGTATTACCGAGAGGGCCCAGAGATACCTCTCCGACAATCGGAGTGACAAAACCTAATCTCAAATACGCCAACCCAACATACGCCTTTGGAGACACTGTAGTACTCCTTTATAATCACCCGATTACGTTGTGACGTTTGGTAGCACCAAAGTGTTCCTCCGTAAACGGAGTTGCATAATCTCATAGTTACAGGAACATGTATAAGTCATGGATAAAAGCAGTAGCAACATACTAAACGATCGAGTGCTAAGCTAATGGAATGGGTCATGTCAATCAGATCATTCTACTAATGATGTGACCTTGTTAATCAAATAACAACTCTTTGTTCATGGTTAGGAAACATAACCATCTTTGATTAACAAGCTAGTCTAGTAGAGGCATACTAGTGACATCTTTGTTTGTCTATGCATTCACACATGTATCATGTTTCCGGTTAATGAATGATAAACATTTATCATGAAATAAGGAAATAAATAATAACTTTATTATTGCCTCTAGGGCATATTTCCTTCACAATGAAGGGATACCATGATACCAAGGTGATACGGAGGTTACCATTCTTGCTTACGGTTAGGTTGTCAAAATGGTGAAGTGGTCGATGTCGATGACGACCTCGAGGCGATGATGAGTGGCGGTGTTCTTAATGTAGATACCAAGATGATGTAGACCCGTCCCTAAGTAGCCTAAACACCTTAGGAAACGGTAAAAAACCGCGAACTCAAAATCTCAAGGAAAATGTCAAATGGTGGTGGCGAAATGCGTTGGTGGTTCCGGAGTTAGCAACGCGGAGCTGGTGGTGGTGGTTGATGACTAAGTGACCGTCCCTAAGTAGCCGAAACACCTTAGGAGACTCAAGTCACCCCACAAGCAACCACAAATGCTATATGGAGCAAAAATGGGTTAGGTTGCGAAAAGCTATGGTGGTTTTGTGGATGATATGGTGGATGGCCGAGGCAAAGATGCCAAAATGCCAAATTTTTTATGGAGTCAAATGGTGTTGAAACCTATCTATATGGATGGGGGATGTCAATAGCTACTCAACGAGCTAAAGAACATCAAAAACGGACTCCGGGAGCAAAAGTTATGACCGAAACGGTGAGTGGAAGTGGGCTGATTCGGGGGGTGCGGGTGCCCGGGGTTTGGGGGTGCGGGCACCCGGGGTGGTCAGGGGTAAACAGCCCGGGGATGCGGGTGCCCGGGGCTTGGGGTGCGGGCACCCGGGGGGTTAGCTGGGATGCGCGGGGGGGTCCGGGTGCCCGGGGTTTGAGGTCCGGGTGCCCGGGGGTGACGGATTTGGGCGGAAATTCGTGGGAAGATGCAAGAAATTGGTGGATTTCTTGGAGGGAAAGGTGGAGATGGATGGGGGAAGGCTAGATCCACTTGAAACCAAGCAAATCCATGGATCAAATTCAACAAAATCTAATCAAACCAACAAATCACAAAAAAAATTGAGGCTATTTGTGGTGGGGAATTTTCGAAATTGGGGAAGAACACACAAAATTAGGCTAGAAAACAAAGATGGGGGGCTCCAATTTCGTCAGAAACCATGGCTCATGATACCAAGATGTTGTAGGGTGAAACCCTAGGTGAAGATCTTTCACGAATTGGAGGGGGAATCCCCAAGAACAAGATGAACACAAGAGAGAAAACCAGAGGAACACTCAAGAATATGTCCAATCACACATCCACTAGACCAACAAACACACAAGATCCACAAGGTACATGAACAATCAAAGGGAAACAAGATACATGGTAGAGTTCATCCCAAATCCTATGAAGTAGATGAGGGCTTGATGATCTAGGTAGATCCTTCCCTCAAGGGGGGCTTGAATCCCTAGGGATCTTCTCCAATGGAGGTCTTGTACTCCAATGGAGTCTTCTCTCTCAAGAGGAATCCCACAAGGGGAGGTACATGAGCTAAGCTCTATGATTTGTGTCTATTCTTAGCTATCCCTAAATGAGCTAGGTGGGAGGTACTTATAGTCTAGGGACCAAATAAGAGGAGGAGGGGGATACAAGGGTAAAAACCCAAAGAGGCACGCAGGCCCTCGGAGTGGTGCGGGCACCCGGGGTCAAACCGGCCGGGCACCCGGGGCAGGGTTGGTGGCTGGCGCGGGGTAGGCCGGGCACCTGGGGGCGAGCTGGGAGCGGCCAAGGGAGGGGTCGGGCACCCGGTGTCAGAGCCGGCACCCGGCAGCAGAATGTGGTTGGAGGGAGGGTGGGCACCGGGGGTGCTGGGCATGGCTGGCCAAGTGAGGCCGAGCACCCGGGGCTGCAGGCCGGGCACCCAGGGACGGCTGGGAGCAGCGCCATGGAGGGGTCGGGCCTTCGGGGCCAAAGTGCCCGGGCACCCGGGGTGTCCAGAGCCTCTCCTTCTTCTCTCTTCTCGCTTCTCTCCTCTTCTCCTCGACCGTAGGTGCTTGGGTCTTCGTGCTAGCCTCTCCATCATCAACACCTTGAAACCTAATCATGCACAACACCTCCGTTTGAGGTAGGACCCAACTCTCGAATGAATTTGAGTGGAACTCGAAGAGGAAAGAGTTCACCTCGGTCTCGATGGTGCGTGCACGTGCTCTTGTCGTTGGTCCTCGAGGTGCTTGACGAGTTGAAGTAGAGTCCATGGGGATGACGTAGGGATGCTCCGCATCAAATACCTAGTTCAATCTTGTTACCGGCAAGTCTCTTTACTCGTTACGTAATGCATCATCCCACAACTAACTCATTAGCTACATTGCTTGCAAGGCTTATAGTGATGTGCATTACCGAGAGGGCCCAGAGATACCTCTCCGACAATCAGAGTGACAAATCTTAATCTCGAAATACGCCAACTCAACAAGTACCTTTGGAGACACCTGTAGAGCTCCTTTATAATCACCCAGCTACGTTGTGACGTTTGGTAGCACACAAAGTGTTCCTCCGGTAAACGGGAGTTGCATAATCTTATAGTTATAGGAACATGTATAAGTCATGAAGAAAGCAATGACAACATACTAAACGATCAAGTGCTAAGCTAACGGAATGGGTCAAGTCAATCACATCATTCTCCTAATGATGTGATCCCGTTAATCAAATGACAACTCATGTCTATGGTTAGGAAACTTAACCATCTTTGATTAACGAGCTAGTCAAGTAGAGGCATACTAGTGACACTAAGTTTGTCTATGTATTCACACATGTATTATGTTTCTGGTTAATACAATTCTAGCATAAATAATAAACATTTATCATGAAATAAGGAAATAAATAATAACTTTATTATTGCCTCTAGGCATATTTCCTTCACCGGACATGGCGGACAATGAACCTCGCCAGAAAGAACACCCCAAAGATGAATGCCACGCATATGAATGCGCTTGAAGCCAACAAACTTGATGTAGTTAGTGCCATCAAAGATCACCAGACAGCGAGGAACTGCGACATAGCCTGACGGTGTAGACATTTTTTTTGTAATCACGGGGCAGACAACAGTACAGACAGAGGGTCCTAACGATCAGCCGCTGTCAGTGCTCGCGGGGGCGGCAGCAGATGGATGGGACGAGAGCCAGCAGCAGGGGACGAATCCCGCGAGGGTGGCAGAGACCAGCAGCAGGGGCGTAATCCGAAGAGGGACGACCGGATCGGACGCAAGCGACGAAGATCGGCGACTGGCGGACGGTTCTGGCGAGAGGCGGCGGACCGGACGAGGGCGACGAAGACCAGCGACTGGCAGCCGGATCCGACGAGGGGCGGCGAAAAACCAGGCCGGCTGCGGAAGATCGATCGCGGGCAAAGGCTCCTGTGCTGACTTGATTTGGATCGATCGCGGGCAGGACCTGTAGCTGGCGTGATCTGGACGGGAGGGAGTTGAACGACAGCGTGACTGCAGGGAAGGAGAGGAGCGCCTGGGGTTGACCGACTGCTACGGTGGAGAGAAAAAGGCAGCGACGACGACCACGGAGATCAATAGCACGAGTTGCAGCGTGCAAAAAATTGACCTAGCTCTAATACCATGTTAGGAAATATGCAACTTGTATTTCCAGGAGGCCATAGGCCAATATATATACATGTACAAGTGTGGAATATATGCAGGAAACCCCTTATACAATAAGATAAATACGAAAGATTACATGGCTATATGTATAATACTCTAACATAGATGAGCTTGGCCTCAGAATAACTGCTTTCATCCTTCAGGCCCCTTTTTCATTCAAACACCTTTTTCAGGGTTTGAATGAAGTGATCCCTCTGTTTCTTTGCCTGCGGTACATGTATGTACTGGACTTATAGTGTGGATCAACAGGAAGTGGAGTTTCTCAGCCCGAGCTCAAATGAGATGGGGTGAACAGTAAAATAATATTTTAAAAATCTGATTATTTTTTTTTGACAAATGTTCTAAGAGCTTGCAAACTTTCATCATAGAAACCCCGCAGAAAAAGAACAGTAAAAAATATTTAAAAAACTGATTTTTTTTTTTGACAAATGTTCTAAGAGCTTGCAAACTTTCAACGTGCAAACACATGTCTGGAAGGCATGCCAAAAAAAATTGATACTCTGAAAATGAACACGATCGAAGTTTTGCCTAAAATTTCTAGGTAAAGTAACATGATGTCTGCAAGTGAAACTTTACATTTTTGGAAATAATTGACACGGTAGGTTTATCGGTTAACCATATATCCTCCAGGAATTCCAAAAAAACATATATCCTCCGGAACCTAGTTTTTTTTTTACCATAATGAACTATTCTCTTACAATAGCTATACAATACTATTTTTTTGCTAGAATAATCCGAGGGTGCACGCTGATCCGTCAAGGACAAGCAATAACACAAGTACAAGCACAAGAGTGAAATTTGTTAACGTGGGTCCGTCCCGGGCATGACTATGGATGCTCCTCATGTACCACTAAATCAACATAGTACAAATCAACATAGTACAACCGACGATAAACCTGCCGATGCCGTTAGACTGCGCTCCGACAACCTGCCATGGCCAGTCCAGCCACCCTTGCCATGGGCGCTTGGATCGTCCTCTGGTAACCTGTCTTAGTCTACAACTTATGCCTAGTCACTTGATTACCCACGGTACTCTTATATTAGTCTCGGGTTACACATGTTCGACTCAAACGCCTAACATTTCGCTAATTATAAATCCAACCATAGCACAATTCACATACATAATATTTGACACATAATTTTAACATTTTGCGGTGGCAATACTATGTCTTTAACCTCTACTAATCCATTCCAAAGCGAGAGTTTCTAGGTGATGATTCACATAATCACATTGAGCAACAAGTCCACCCTTTGTTTGTAAATATAAGATGCTTTGGCAGTTCAATTTAAACTGCTAAAACGTTTTATATTTAGCAACAGAGGTAATACTTTGCTTGAATTACAGGAGTATTTTTTATGTAATAACACCTCAAAGTATACCATGTCTGAAGCCGTATGTAGCAGGTACCTAAACTCTTCCTCTTGCTTTAGCAAGCTTGATTAACGTAATATGGTTAAGCTAACTAAAAGAACAAGGGCCGCTTCCTTTCATCGTTCGGTGTCTCGATGATGCCGGTGATAATCTTGATCATCTCCTCCCGCTCGCGGATGCGCGCGTCCGCGGCGTCCGACTGCTCCGCCGTCAGCAGCAGCTCCTCCACGCGGCCCTCGTGCTCCTCCTCCGCAGCCCGCAGCTCGGCCACGGCCTTCCCCGTGCGCTCCTCGGCTGCCCGCCTCCTCGCCTCGGCCGCCTCCCTCTCCGTCTCCGCCGCGGCCAGGGCACGCTCCAGGGCCTTCACCTGCTCCTCTAGGTTCTCAACCGCCTCCGCCTCCGACGCCACGGCCTCCTTGACGGCCAGCAACCTGCCCCGCATCTGCGCCTCCTCTTCTGACACCGCGCCGCCGAGGACGGCCAGCACCGACGACCAGCACGACGACATGGCTGATCGACGGGCGTGTTCTCGTGTCGATCCGCTCTTGCACCGGAGATGCCACCAGCAAGATAACAATATTTATTTACGTCTTGTGTACAAAGGGAGGTGGCTACCTGATTTATTCCTGGCCCGGTGTCCCGATCCTACTCCTCTCCTTCTCCCTGACCTTGTTCGACTCGGAGACGAGAGCGGGCCGCGGCCGCGAAGCGCGAGCTGGGCTTTGAGTCTTCGAAAAGCAAAGAGTAAACCCAGCCCACTGTATGGGCCCAAGACCTATCGCGTTTAGTTTTGAGCCCAGCCCAAGCATCTCCCTAGTAGGAAGAAAAAACAAAGAGTAAACCCAGCCCACTCGCCGGCGTCCCGACCAGCGGGATGGAGGAAGAGAAGGCGGCGGCGTACTACGACGAGCTCAACCGCAAGGGCGAGGGCGCCCGCCGCTTCAAGCAGGGTCTCGGCTTCTCCTCCGACGACCCCCAACCTGCCTCCTTCTCATCCAAGCCCAGCACCACCTCCTCCTCCTCGTTCCTCTCCGGCTTCGTCCGTGCCGGCGCCAGCCCCACCCCCACCAGGCCGTCTCTGCCTCCCGAGGCCCCGTCCCGCCAGCGCCGTCGTTCTCGCTCGCCGTCCCCATCCCGTCCTCGGCCGCGGTCGAGGTCCCCCTCTCGCTCGCGCCGGCGCCGGTCAAGGTCTAGGTCCCGGTCGAGGGAGCGGAGGCGCCGGTCGAGGTCGAGGGAGAGGGGAGACCGCAGGGCGTCGCACCACCGGTCTAGGTCGAGGTCGCGCTCGCCGTCTCGCCGGAGCGGCAGGAGCTCACATGCCGAAGGCCGGCGTGACAGGCATGGGGATCGGCGGCGCGACGACGGCGGCCAGAGCCGTCATAGCTCGAAGGGGCGCGGCGGTACGGATGGCGGTAAAGTGGATTACTCAAGGCTCATTGAAGGATACGATAGAATGGTTGGTTCCATCTTTCAATTACTGCCTCGTAACCTAATACTCTTGTGCAATTGTTTACCTGTGGTATTTTTGGAGTGATGAGCTGTTGATGTTCTTGCAGACTCCTGCTGAGAGAGTCAAAGCAAAAATGAAGCTTCAGCTTTCAGAGACAGGTATTGCCACATTCTTTTTTCCTGTTTATGGGCACTCCATGGATTATGCCCAATAGTGTGTGATCCTGCAGTAGTGCTTCATATGTCGATTGTGAAATAAATCAACTATTGCACGCATGAGTAAAATGCTATTCAAATCCATTAGGGAAAACCCTTTGTTATATTCATCTAGTAATTCGTAGTACAGCGCACAAGAAGTTAATGTGTAGGTTGTGTACGATCTTCGTGCCTTATGGCTGTTTTTTTTTTCATTGTTCTGAAGATTATATTGTTTATTTTCAATGTTTGACAGCTTCGAAGGATTCCACCCTTGGAACTGCCACTGTGAGTTGGGGTAGGTTTGAATTCAACAAAGATGCTCCACTTGATGAAGATGACAATGATGTTGAAGGTCAGGCTTCTTATGGCTGCCTTTGAATTCAATAAGGATTCTTGTTTTTTTTAGTGAATTGATTATCCCCTCTATATGTAGCGAGTTCTTGTACCATTTTAGACACCCACCTATGGATCCAATATTAGTTTTTGAAAGTTCATATTGGCTGGGTACTTGAATATGAAGCTCTGCCAGGAGCCTAGGATTTTGTAATCCTAGTTTAGGGTGTAGCCCTATGAAGCACCGATAAGGCGACACCGATACGGCGGCACAGGATACGGCAATTTCTAGATACAGCAATGCGGCGAGTATATATAAATAATTAATAAAAAGGCATGTAATAAAAACAAACATAATAAAATGTGTGAGATGAGATCAAAATGTCGGCCCCTTGGTTGCCTGATTGCCTCCAGGCCTCTTTTTTTTTCTAGTCTTGAATGACCATCCAGGTCCTCTACTCCTCATGGTGTATGCAAAATAGAAAATAAGTCACATAATATTAGACTTGATAATTTGAGATAGACAAGCATGAAAAGTGGAAACATAAACATTAGCAAAGCAATTGCAAGCAGTAACATAAACAAGCTGTAGGCACTAGGCAGTAGCAGGCTAGCAGCAAAGCAATAGCAAGCACCAAGCAGCCAAGCTGTAGCAAGCACCAAGCAGCAACACAGCAACATCAGCGAGCAACGTCAATGTACATATTCTGCAAGCAGCCACGCATAGCCGAATTCGTACTCCAGCTTGGAGTAACAACTAACAAGCAGTAGCAAGTAATAGATGAATGGATAGATCAACTAGAGAGGAGCAGAATTCGCCGGAGCTACTTGTTGGCGGGTGGCGACTGACGGCGGCGACAGAGAAAACCGATTCAGCCGAGGCAGCGGCTTGGAGAGTCAACAGGGCAGCGAGCCGATTCCAGGCGGCAAGTGCCATTATGCCGTGGCTGTGAGGAAAGTCCAGACGGCGGCGGCGAGGCGAGTCCAGGCAGGTGGCGGCGACGGCTCGCTCATGCGTGTCTCCCCCGTCGTGCGAACAGAGTGAAAAAGAGGGGGGGGGACAGATGCTAGGTTTGGTACTGGGCTTCTACTGAGATGGACGTTTTCCCCCGTATCATGGACAGTGAACAGCCCGTATCGGTGTTTTTTCATATATTTTTTATTATGTGCAGCGTATCGTGCCCGTATCAGCCATATCGGCGCTGTTCCGGACGGGGACACGGCAATTTCCTCATATCGGTGCTTCAGAGGTGTAGCCTACATTGCAAGTCCCTAGGATATAGCAAATTTCCCACATGAAAAGTTAATTATGTTTACACACCCTAGCCAGATTTCTCATCAGCACATTTTTTTTATCGATTTACCTTTTATTACCTGTGTTGCAAGATGCACTCTGCTCTAGGAAGGCACTATGGATAATTATCACAATATGTATAATTCCATCTGAGAAAGTGTATAGTTTGCCATCTTCGGTTACAATTTGCACACACAGTGAAGAGACCAAATGGTGTACTTAGTTGTTCTTGTTCTATTGTTCTATCATGGTTTTATTGATGTAAAGTTGAGAATGGGTTTGGATCACACCTACTCCCTCGGTTCATAAATATTTGTCTTTCTAGAGATTTCAACAAGTGACTACATACGGAGCAAAATGAGTGAATCTACACTCTAAAATATGTCTATATACACCCGTATGTGGTAGTCCATTTGAAATCTCTAAAAAGACAAATATTTAGGAAAGGAGGGAGTAGAATATAGTACGTCTGCTATAGAGTTGATGCCGCTACACTTGGTTAATACACAGGTTTTGGAGCACCCAGAATATGAGAATACAGTATACTGTGTATTAACGATAATTTACAACAGCTAGTGCAATACGTCAACTATTCGACCAACACCTTTATTTGGCATGTCAAAATTTGTTGTCTGATAACCCATAATTTGTCTGTCCCTGCTCTCCTTTTTTAGTTGCGAATGATGACGCTACACTTGTTAAGCACATAGGGAAGAGCTTCCGACTTTCTACGGTGGAGGTACTTGTGCTATAAAATAGTGAATTTACAATGCTATATTATATATTTTCCAACTTGTTCCTAACCAGCCGTTTCTTGTATATGCCTCGTCGTATGCATGTCATAGTCAAAGAATGAGAGCATAGTCAGAGATGCACATGATGAGGCTATGTTTGGTGTACCTATGTCTTCAAATGTTGATACGGAAACATCTGAGGATGAGCTTAAAACCAATGGCGAAGGCAAGAAAGCTGAAGATGTTGAAGCTCAACCTAGCAGTTCCCTCATTAGCGATGAAGTAATCCCCCCTAGCTCTTCCATGCATTTTGTTTATTTCGGCGTGTGCCAAAAGATACTAATGAAACAAAGTTCTGTTAGGTTATGGCAATGCAAAAGATGTCATGGAGAGAAAGGATGGAGAAGCTGCGGCAGAATTCAAATACATGAAGCTAGTCCTTGCTAAAATGCTGAACACTGTATACTTCAACATCTGCTGTTCTACTCATACACACATTGTATTTATCAGTTGTAACATTTGGCAGCATTGTGTTCAGGTCGATGTTTTGCGTACTAATTCAATGTAAGATTTGTTGAGCAAACTTACCGTTGAAAGTTGTCCCTGTTGTGATTCTAAATAGGTGAATGGTTATTGCAGTTTTACCAGAAAACATACTAATTGAACTGAATACAACAGTGCCGTTTGGAGCTGTCTGTTTTGTTATTGGCTTCTTGAATGTATGCTTTGCCATTGTCACCCCTCATTGCTTCTACTGTCAGTCTGTGAAACCTAGCAATCACAGCCAAATCATGATTGAATTCTCGAATGGTGAAACCAACTTATTCTGTCCCCATCATTCAAGGTAACATTGTCCTTTTACTAGAACTGGAAATAATATAGACAAGCATGACAATCTGGAAAATTATTGATTTGTCCAAAAAAAGGGAAAGCGGAAAATCTAAATAATTTTCTTTACAAAAACTAAGACCATCTTTTTGCCCCCCTGCAGATTTCTCTTAAGGATAAATGTCAACAGCCCTTTAACCCAGCAAGATGCATCTAAACCGAGCACGGCATATGGCCGTCTTGGCATTTGCATCCTTTGCACATGTGCTGCAAAATGAATGCAGATTTCCCTCTATGTTGATTTTAACAGCTTCTGACCACGCAAACCATTCCAGAAGTCCCGGGCTGTGGTTACCTTCTTTCCAGGTAGCTGAAGCTCCAAGACCTAATATGCACATGACAACAGACAAATTTGAGAAGGCCATGAGCAAAACAAGCAGAATGTCATTGTTATGCCAAACGGAGTTCATACCTCAAGCCAAGTTGACCCACTGCAAGGAACGAGCAGCGAGTTCCCTGAGAATAGTATTTCGTTTTCGTCTCCGACTTTGTCACAGGACATGGAAACATTTGTACTGATAACCTTGATGTCTAGAACATCGGGTTCGCCATTTTGGTTCAGAAGTTGCAATTTTGCGCGGGTTCCTGGCCATCCTGCAAATGCTCGCACCTACCAGAGTTGGTTGGCAATAGCTTCCATGAGTACATTAATTAAAGAATCAGAATACTCACCTTGTTATGAAGAACTTTAGCTTCTTCGTCAAATGTCAGCCAGGACTCGTCTGAATTCATCTGGAAACAGATGTTTTCATGATAAATTAGTTGGCTTGAAGTGCCAATAGATCAGGGTTTTCAGTCTCAGCAAGTGCGTTATTGGAACAAATTAAAAAGAATGCTAGTTGCAACCATATAAATACTAATATAAGAAGAAATATGCCCTAACAGAACTTCAGTACACATCGTATAGTTACAGATGAACTTTAGAAACACAGGGTGGAGTATAATGATCAGGTGAATGCAACAAATGGGCTTGCAATTCCCCCTGCACTTGGAAGCAAACAGTGAAATTGATAAGGATTTTCGCAAGTCATCGCATATGAACTAAAGAAGGGGAGCCTTGGCGCAGTGGTAAAGCTGCTGCCTTGTGACCATGAGGTCACGGGTTCAAGTCCTGGAAACAGATTCTTGCAGAAATGTAGGGAAAGGCTGCGTACAATAGACCCGAAGTGGTCGGACCCTTCCCCAGACCCTGCGCAAGCGGGAGCTACATGCACTGGGGCTGCCCTTATCGCATATGAACTAAACTGTAGCAGGACGTTTCACAAAGCTCATGCAACTTGTTTATTATTTATTTCGGTCAATGATGATTAACTTTATAGCATCAGGCTTGATGTTAGATTTTTTTTTCCTAGTGAATTTTGACAAAGACTGGTACCGAGGAATTCTATACCCATCTGCATATCAAAATACTTAATTGAGTTGCATCAATTAAATAAGAAAAATATCCTTGTAGCCACTCCTGTCCATTACTACCTTGGGCGCCAGTGTAGCTTTGGAGTCATCTTGTGGCTTTGCCTTTTGCTTAGCTGAACCATCAAGAACGGATGGTAGTTCATCCAGCAGTAGCTTGGACCCTATTAATACAACTTCAAAATTACCAAGTCCAAATAGCTCAAAATTATCCTAAAATATCGTTAAAATATTCGACCTGTTTCTCTGTGAATTGTAAAGCGTAATGAACTAATCAAGTCTATCTAGGAGAGGTATACCAGTAGGAAGACCAACTCCATGTAATGACCATGGAAGAGATATATACATATCTTTAGTGATGGAATATGATCAGTTTGAGTTTATACCTATATTGAATAATATAGCAAGCAGCTCTGGTGCCTACAAACAAAATGATAAAAAATTTATCAAACGAGACATTATGTAAAGCTGATAATCAAACAGCACAGCATCATCTGAAATTTAAATTATCTTCAGCTTCTAACATGAACTAACCCAACCCTTGCACAGAAGCATCATCCAGTAAATTAGCAAACAAATAACACATCATGCTAGTTTAAATATGGTGCTCCCATGAAAAGTTTCCAATGTTGATCAGTCCTCACGAACAGACAGGCACCACACTAAAAGTATGATAGTGCATTCGAACTATTTTCATTCAACGAGCATCTATTTTCATTACCAAGAAACGAATCCCGAAATGATGGTTATAATGAATAGCAAGCGAGAAGCCTCAATTTTTCTAACTATTAGCATCAGCACAAAATGATTTCAGTATACATATGACAGTGTCAAAGACTTGCATAACTGTTTTTGCATAGCAGTCAAGATGGTCCCTCAAACTGGCACAAGAACAAATATTATCTACCTTGATGAATTCATCGACAGAAAACCTTTCGCAAGCAATCACTGGACCTGCATCCAAGGCACGGACAGTATATGCAAGGGAAACACCTGTTTCTGCAACACCATCCTACAGACATAGTTGATAACTTGGTATATGTCGTAAATTGACTGGCTCAGAATTGTAACAGGTGCATCATACATACCTGCAATGCCCTCTGCACAGGAGCTGCACCGCGATATAGAGGCAACAAACTTGGGTGTATATTAATTGTACCTGGTATACAAGGAGATGTGACAAATGATCAGGGTTCAAAGTTTCCAAACAACATTTTTGTAGCAAAAATTCATTGTACCACATATTGATTTCTGGCAGGGTATGGTTAGTAACACTGGTTCCCCTAAGCTTGACTGGTAATGGCTGGAAGTTCGGTTTGTGGGGAACTAGGGCAGAATCAGATCTAGCATGAATCATCGGACAAAGCTTGATTTGAAATTATTTGTAAACATATTGACTAATAATGGTGGTGTATGGACATCGACTGATCGGTGGCAACTCTCCGATACCATTAGTTCTCTTAGTCCTATGAATGATGATGCTAGCATGCAATAAGCTGATATGAGGAGTGGATATTTGGGGAATGGGTGGATTCCATAACTATTGCAACCACTAAAAAAAATGTTTAATGTGCAGTATCAATACCGTATGAAATAGTCACAAAAAGACCTGATTTGGTTTTGAGACACTGCAACAAAACTACCAGTCAAGAAAACATGTATAGTGAACTAAGTAGAAAAGTACAAGAACAAAATCTCAGTAGACAATAGTCGCTAGCCAATGTTGCTGGATTCCTAGTGAACTAGCATTACTGTTTGAACGTGAGGCAATTATTGTTCATCATGCAGCACAGCAATTGAACTAAAACAAAGGCAATGCTGGCAATTGACAGACAGATTTCTGGACTTACCGCACGGTGGAATATCAAGAAACCTCTGTGGCAAAATGTTCCCGTAAGCAGCAGTGATGCAAAGTTCTGGTCTCACCCCCTTCAAGTCAGACAGAAAGGACTCCTGCATTGCAAGACAAACCACTATGAGCTGCACCACAATAGCCTCGATGTGGAGAAGACTAGGAGAACGGTTCTGAAGAAAGCACCTCCCCAACGCGCTCGGGGGTGAAGATGAGGTCGCCAGGGAACCCACGCTCGAGCGCGAGCTGCGCGACGGCCGACGGCAACAGCTTCCTCCCCCTGTTCTTGGCGGCCGGCGGCTGCGTCACGACGGCAGCGACCTGGAATGCGGAGTCGGGGGAGCTGGACGCGGCCAACAACGTGTCCAGGACCGAGGCAGCCACCTAAGGTGCGATCCGAATCCTCGAATGAGACACTGGACTAGACGCTGGGAGTTTGCGGGAGGTCGTACCTGGGGAGATCCCAAGAAGACGATGTTCTTCTTCTTGGTGCTGGCGGCGGCGGATGTGGCCGAGGCAGATTTGGCGGCGCAGCAGAAGAAGCGGCGCAGCAGCGGCGGGGAGCAGCGCGCCATGATTCCTTGGAAATTTGGGATAGGGATTTGGGGCTGAAGGAACAGAAAACGGTGACGCTAAATCCCTATTTGATTCTGGAGGGCCAAGATTGAATTCAGTTTATTTAACTTTATTTAATAAAAATGTTACTAGCCTATGTTCCAAAAAAAAGATGTTTTTTTTAGGGTACCAAAAAAAAATGTTAGTCTATTTGATTCCCTTGATTCAAAGGATATCTTATGAGTTTTGGAGGATAGGCTGTTATGATTTTTCTACGTGGACTATTTGCTTTGTAGGATTAAATTCTTTTTTCAATGATTTCTTTTGCACTGTATTTCAAAAGAAAAATACAACTACTTAGCCATCTACAACCAGACTTTGCAAATTCATCCCCTAAACATACACAGGAGCGTTTGGACGCGTGCTGATAGTGCCGGACGGACCCTCATTTCTCCTCTGAACAACCATAACCCTCATATCTCCTCTGAACAACCACAACCCTCATATCCAAACTCTCATTTTCTTGCAAAATCATGCACGTTCATCTTATAACACGAATACATCGTCAATTCAACAATTCGACAAAGCAAAATAAACCATAATTTAACAATTCAACACATGCCAAAAAATTTTCCAACAATTCATACATAGATATGTGATACACGAATGAATCAAACGTCTTCATTGTTGCGCTCGTTGATTCTCTTCTTCATGTTGATGAACCACTTCTTATCTTCCTTATCCAAGAGGCTAGCATCCTACAACATGACTCTCTCTCTCTCTCTCTCTCTCTCTCTCTCTCTCTCTCTCTCTCTCTCTCTCTTCCTTACTTACATTGTTGTCTCATTTTCAAGCTCTCCTTTTGCATATTTCTCTTTCTTCTCCAAGTTGGGATAGTCGGACGCTCATGAACATCGCCGAGGCATCGTCCATGGCAGCGGTGGGGGATGGGGTACCCAGTGTTGACATCTAGGACGGGTGAATCGGAATCAGACGATGGACAAGGAGGGCAGCACGGACAGGGAGCAAGGGTGGAGGAGGGAGATGGCTCAAACGTGGGAAAGGGGGACTGAGGTGGAGGCGGACGATTTGGTGGACTTGGTCAATTTGGAGCGGAGTTGAGATAGGATGGCCTGGGCATCCCTATATTTGCCCCACATATGACATGCGTTTGAGGGGGTGTCGGCCAGCGTGGACATTTGGGTTGGCTATGCGGGGTCCGATTAAATGACTTTTTCTGGACCGGAGAATGATTGGGTTGTCCGCCCGGATGCTTGAGGGGAGTTTGAGGGGTCCAGTTGTATGTCTTAGATCTCTTGGTAAAAAGTTCTTGCATTTCTAGGCGTAGTCAAAAGAATTTTCACACCATAATTTGTTGGGAAACGTAGAAGAAAACAAGCAAAAAATCGTCCTGCGAACACCCAGGAACAATATGAAGATGCATGTCGGGTTTGGATAAATGATCGTTACCGACTCCGAAGTGCAGCAGAAGTAGACGAGTCGGTGTAGACCGTACTTGGAGTCCCTCGAACGTCGATGACGATCCTGTGAACCGCCCTCAGACGATCCATCGAATGGAAGATCGAAAGCATGGTCTCTCTACTTGGTTGCAAGTGTACGGTCTTCACGATTCGGCAGCGCTTTGCCGTCCAGAGTTAATCGTCGCCGGAGAATTAGAGGGAGGAGATTAGAACCACACGGGGCTTCTAATTGTGAGGATTAGAGGTGGATAGGTCTAGCTCTAATTAGTCAACTAGGGCCTACTAGAACTAGAACTAGATCAACTAGAGGAGGCTCCAAAACTTGTGTCATCGTAGGGTGGAAATCCTTAGTGTATATAGGTTTAGAGGAGAGGAGGGGGTAGGCGGGCAGCTACCAAGGGGGAAAAGGAGTCCCCCTTGGTGCGCCGGCCTAGGGGAGGAGTTGGACTCCCACCCCTAGTAGGATTCGACCTCCCATAGTGGGAAGGGGGGTGCCTCCCTATTGGGCCCCTGTGGCCCAATTCCTTATCCACCTCTGGGCCTTATTAGGCCCATTGAGATTAAATTAAATATATATTTGTTCTGAACATTTTCAGAGCATTATATATATATATATAATTTAACATCCCTGGAAACATTTTCCACCTATGTACAATTAATCGTTAATACCTGGTATTACCCGATATTCACCGAAACCTTTCTGGCGGCACCGAAATGCTTTCGGAACCTATTGGAACTATTCCAAACATTAATGAAACAATTCCACAAATATATTCTCATTAACCACGTACCACTAACACTCAGCAGATTGTGATTACCTTAATCTTGTGACCATGTAGGTTCGGTAAATCATAGACATGAATGAAACCCCTTCGTTCAATGACCGATAGCGAACCGTGGACATCCATATCAGTCCCTATGATTATGTAATGCCCCGGATACAACTTTCCACATTCGTAACTCCAACTCTTGCCTTTTCCGGAGATGTGATATTTTATTTTCCTCCGTGGTTGGGTTTTTGTCTTTTGTTTTTGCATTTTGTTCATGTCTTGCATTTCATCTCATAGCATCATGTGCATTGCATCTGCATGTTTTCATAAAACGTGCATCCGCTCGTAGTTGCCGCGTCCCCCCTTGCTTTTGTTGACCGTCCCGAGACCAACCGTGTTTTTCGTTTCCCTATTGTCCGACCACCTAACCTCTCTTGCCAGCTCGCAGCCCCCTCGCGCAAGCGTCCGAAACTGCTCCGAACCCGACCCGAGCAGTCGTCACCGTTGGATCCGGATCATCTCCTAACGTCTATAAAACATCCCCGTTTTCTTAATTGGACTTCCTAACCTATATTTTCTCAGTCGTCCGATTACGATCGTAGGGTCATGATATTCCCTAACCTAAATTCATCTGATATAAATATCCGCCTAACCCTAGATCCTAGGGGCATGTCCCATCCATTCCCCTCCTTGCGCCGCCACTAGCTCCACCTGGTCTCCCCCTTCCTCGGGATCCCCGATCCAATCCATCCACCCCACCCGGCCGAACCAACCACCTCCTCGTTTTGCATCCCTGACCAACAACCAAGCAGCCCAGGCCCTCGCGCGCCTCCTTCCTCGAGCAGGAGTTTGACCTGCTGCCGGTGACCACCACCGGCGACAAGAACAAGATCGCTACCCCGTTCCCCTTCCCCTTCTTTTCCCTCTCTAGTTTCCTCTCCCTCTGCTCATCCCTCTGCTCGTTTCCTTTGGACAGGGGTCCTCCATGGACGAACGCCAAAGGTCGACAAGAGGATCCGGACGCCGCCGGCTTGCCTCGCTCCGCCTCCCTCGCCAAACCTGCTCCATTCCCGGCGCCCTCCGCCTCGTTTGCCGTGGGAGCTCCAAGCAGACGCCTTCCAGGGGGCCTTTGCGCCTGAGCCTCCTCGCTCTCATCATCAACCCAGGGAGAGGAGCTCCTCCAGAAGCCCCTTTTCGCCATCGCCGTTCGGCGCCGTCGGTGAGTCGTCCACCAGGCCGTGCCCCTACTCCCTTCCCCGTTCCCTTCGCTGAAGCCCCCTCTCTTCCATCGCCTCACATCTCTATCTGTTCTCTCTTTCTCTGTCGACAGGAGCACCCCGCGCCATGGCCTCGCTGAGCTCTGCCTGCGCCGGTGCCTCAAGCCACCACCATTCGCTCCAGATCTGGACCCGCCATCGGACCCCGTCGCCCCAGTCCCGTTCTGGCCGGTCCCCGCCGGAGCCCCTGCATCGCACTGTGGCTCCCCTGCTTTATCTGCTTTATTCTTGCCTCTGTTCTTTAAAGAAAGCAGCAGCAGCTCGCTTCACTTCGCCTCGCGATTGACCGATTCGGCTGCTCACGTGGGCTGCAACCCATGGTCGGCCTCCTCCGTGCTAAGACCAGTAGCGCCCCTTCGCGGCCCTTGACCTCCTCCCCTCATCGACCGGGCCTTGGCCCATGGTGGCGCCCAGTGCCCACCAGATTCGCCCGATCGTGTTTTTTTCTGTCCAACGATTTTAGTAATTATCCAATGATTTACTGATTTGCGTAAAACCCTCCATGTTCATGCATATAATAACTAAATAACCATGCATCATATGTAAATAATTTATATATGAAAAATGTTTAGTTTTTCATCTAGTTTCATAATCAGCCGCTTTCATCCATGTTAAACATGTTTAAACTGTTGTTTGCATTTGTTTTGCATAATGCCATGTTAAAATGATTTATTTCATAACTAAATAACCGTAGCTCCATTTTAAATAAACTTTATATGTAAATGGGGTGGAAAAATGCCTAGTTTAACATGGTCCACTTTATTTTCCTGTTTAACAACCTTAAAATATGGTTTAGGGCAGAACAGTAGCAAATTCATAATATGCATATGAGGATTTTTCGGACTTGTTGTTTGTCGTTTCCGGCCTCATTTAAATTGCCTAGATAGTTAGTTTACTTATGTTTCACCTCTTGCCATGTTTACCAACATTTAATATTGTTGTGTACCTAAACGAGAGCGAACTAAATAACTCGATTGTGGTGTTTCGTCAATATGCAACTCGTTGCATATTGAGCTCCACTTAACTTGTAGTATTGTTTGTTGCACTTGCCATGCCATGCCTCATTAAACCGGACATGCATCATACTTGTTTGTGCATCATGCCATGTTTATGCTTGTGTGTTTACCATGTTGTTTGTTTCTTTCCGGTGTTGCTTCTTAGTTCCGGTAATGTTGCGGTTGTGAGGATTCGTTCGACTACTCCCGTTCATCTTCTTCATGGACTCGTTCTTCTTCCTAGCGGGATCTCAGGCAAGATGACCGCTACCCTGGATCTCACTACTATCATTGCTATGCTAGTTGCTTCGTTCTATCGCTATGCTGTGCTACCTATCACTTGCTCTTCAAGCCTCCCAGATTGCCATGTCAGCCTCTAACCTTTTCACCCTTCCTACAAACCATTGCTTGGCTATGTTACCGCTTTGCTCAGCCCCTCTTATAGCGTTGTTAGTTGCAGGTGAAGTTGAAGATTGCTCCATGATGGATAGGATTATGTTAGGATATCACAATATCTCTTATTTAATTAGTGCATCTATATACTTGGTAAAGGGTGGAAGAATCGGCCTTATGCCTGGTGTTTTGTTCCACTCTTGTCGCCCTAGTTTCCGTCATACCGGTGTTATGTTCCCGGATTTTGCGTTCCTTACGCGGTTGGGTGATTTATGGGACCCCCTTGACAGTTCGCTTTGAATAAAACTCCTCCAAAGAAGGCCCAACCTTGGTTTTACCATTTGCCTCACCTAGCCCTTTTCCCTTGGGTTTCGGAGCCCGAGGGTCATCTTTATTACCCCCGGGCGGTGCTCATCGTGAGTGTTGGTCCAACTTTGTCGACCACCGGTGGCCACGAGAAACTCGGGATGGCCTACGGAAGTTTGACAATCCGGTGTGCCCTAAGAGCGAGATATGTGCAGCTCCTATCGGATTTGTCGGCACATTCGGCGGCTTTCTTGGTCTTGTTTTACCATTGTCGAAATGTCTTGTAAACCAGATTCCGAGACCGATCGGGTCTTCCGGAGAAGGTATATCCTTCGTTGATCGCGAGAGCTTATCATGGGCTAAGTTGGGACACCCTGCAGGTATTATCTTTCAAAGTTGTGCCTGCGGTTATGTGGCGATGGGAATTTGTTAATGTCGGTTGAAGATAACTTGACACCAGATCCGAATTAAAACGCATCAACCGCGTGTGTAGCCGTGATGGTCCCTTCTCGGCGGAGTCCGGGAAGTGAACACGGTTTTGGGTTATGTCTGACGTAAGTAGGAGTTTAGGATCACCTCTTGATCATTACTAGTTGACGACCGTTCCGTTTGCTCTCTTCTCGCTCTTATTTGCGTATGTTAGCCACCATACATGCTTAGTCGCTGCTGCAACCTCACCTCTCTACCCCTTCCTTTCCCATTAAGCTTTGCTAGTCTTGATACCCATGGTAATGGGATTGTTGAGTCCTCGTGGCTCATAGATTACTACAACAACGATTGCAGTGCAGATTGCGATGATCATGGCGCGAGAGCGATGTTTGCTTGTTTTGGAGTTCTTCTTACGCTTCTTCTTCGATCGGGGATAGGTTCGGTCGGCAGCTGGGCTAGCAGGGTGGATGTCATTTGAGTTTCTGTTAGTGTTTCATCCGTAGTCGGATGGTGCTCTTATGTAAGATGATGTTGTAATCATGTGGCATTGTATGCCTTTGGTATGTATCTCCATCTATTATGTAATGTTGATGTAATGATATCCATCTTGCAAAAGGGTATCGATATGCGGTTCTATCCTTGGTGGGACCCTCGAGTCTCTTTAGGATAGTATCGCATATTGGGCGTGACAAGTTGGTATCAGAGCCTCGACCGACCATAGGAGCCCCCTTGATTGTTGGCCGTTGTTGAGTCTAGAAAAAAAAACTATTTTGAGTCTTAGGATTATATATATCAGAGAGTAGGATTCTTTTTACTCCTCAGTCTCCTTCGTCGCTCTGGTGAGGACTCTCGACGTAGATGTTTTATCTTTCCTCTCCTCAATTTTTCTCAAAAAAAAATTAGGATCTCGCGGGTATCTTGGAATCGTTCCGATATTCTTGTGACGAGAACATTGTACTTGGTGCCTCCTGACATTTAGGGGTTGTGGCAGTGTCCCGGGGAGTTGAGCTCCGAGGTGTTGTCGTCACAATTTTATCGTTGCTGTTTTGGAATACCTGAGTTTTGCCGACATCAAAAATCTCTTTTATGCAGTTGTTGGTGAGATAACCTCGACGCCACCCGATCTTTGGGGAGTTCGGGAGTATTGCCATAGCTCGTATAACGGATGCTTTTGAAGGTTGAGGTACACGATTTCGGAGTTTTCTTGGTTATGTGTTGTGAGATGGATACTGACTAGATGTAGGGATTGTTAGTTTGGGTGAGATATATTGCTTCCCTATATCCCCAACACAGATTGCATAACCGAAAGTTTGAGGAGTTTATAGGTGGGAATTCAAGTAGCTCCTAGAATATCTTTCCGACAGATGCATGATATGGGATTGGGTAAATCTCTATCATATGTTTGTTCCGGCTTATTCTGCAAGCCAAATCCTTTGTTTTGTTTTATTTGTGGTATTTGAGTTGCTTCGAAGTCAAGTGTTGATTCCATACCTTTCCTAAACGGTATTCTCATATTGCTATGTGAATACTAATCCTTCTTGATCATCGAGGTCGTCATGTTAATTCTTCTCCAACCGGTGTGCTTCTCTTCAAGTGGATCCGATCATTTCAACATCCGCAAGATCAATTCTAATTTTTCTCAACGGTATCCGTTTCATCCGTCCCCAAGTTGCCTTTGTTTTCCTGCCCTCCCACCCTTTCTCTTCAAGGACTTAGATTTCTTAATCATGTATCCTTTTATTTGAGAGAAGTCTCTTCAATCTTTTCTTTCGATGTTCTTATCTGGTGTTTCGCATGAAGATGCTCAACAGTTTCAAGTTCATCATCCTTCATTGTTGTTTATTCTCCGATGGATCAAATTCAAGCTTTCGATATTCATCATATTCCTTTCCTCGTTTCTAATGCTTTCTCGTGCGATGCACCTCTTAATCACTCATTTCTTCCTATTCATTTGTTACGAGTCTTGACGATATCTCACAAGACTTGTGTTTCCATTCTCAATCCGTTCAAGATATTTCGAGGTTGTTATCTCATTCAAGCCATTTAATTTAACCGGTGCAACCTCTCTTTAAAATTGTTCAACGGTGTTCTCTTTTGAGTGGGCCCTAACCCACAGGTCTTTTCCCAGGATCTTACCTAACTCTTCTAATTCTCCCGGAGTTATTCTCAAATTCTTTTCAAAGGGTGACGTAAGAATGGATTTCATCAGTCAGATCTTTTCCAAGATCAATTTCAAATCATTTTTCAGTGTTGGCTCAACCTTCATTGTTTTTCATTCTGGAGTGTCTCAACAATTCATGGTGGTGTTTCTCGTCATCATTCTCAGATTTTGAAGACCGAAGAAGAGTTCCTCTTAAATCCTTACCTGTTCTTCCAAAGATGCGTAGGTCTAGCTTGATGCCATCCTCTCATAATTGTTTTCGAATGTGAGAATTCTTTTCACCCATCCGGAGCATTTCATGAGTTGTTTCCATTTCTTTCCTCCAAAGGCCATCATGTCATAATTCTTCATTCTCAGCGTGTAGCTATCGTTCTCCAAATCTTACCGGTGAATCGTTCAAATATCCTCTAATCAGTTCATGGCCTCTTCGTTCTCATGTATCTAAATCCCCTCAAGTATCTTCATTCATTTTCCAATTCTTCCCGGTGAATTGTGCCTTTGCTGCTTCCATTTTCAATTCTTGCGGTGGTTCGTTCAAGATTCTTTTTCCTTGATTATCATATTAATTCATTCGTTCTTTTCAATCCTACCGGTGGTTCATGAAGACCTTCTCAAGCTTACGCTATATCTCTCTTAGCCCTTTCTAGAAGAATAAGTAGTATGCCAAATCCGTTGCTTGTCATCAATTTAAATTGGTGAAGGATAGGCATAACGTAATTCTTATTATTGTTTCATCAAGTGATCTAGTTTCTTCTTTCCAAAATTGTTCGTCATGTCACATTTCTCGGTTCGAGATGCTTCATCTTTTCATTTCCGGAGTTCCAAGTTTTCCGCTTTATCTCGTCGCAAGCTCCATCTAAATCATTGCAAGGCTTCACATTGTGTTTTCAACTTCTCTTTCTTCCTATCATCCTTTTATTACTGGAGTTCTTCATGGAGGATCTACATGGTGGTTCGTCAAGGATTCTTTTCATTCTTCATTTGTTCTTCAAGACTTCTCTTGAGGTGATGATCCGCCAAGCTATACTCAAAATTAAACATGGTGCTCAACACATGTTTTGTTTTGAGGCGTTCAAGTATTCTTCTTGCATTTCGAAGTGCAATTCTTTTATATCATTCTTGGCAATTTCCATTCAGGTTTCGCGATTCACATGTTGTCAAGAATGAGGTATTTTAAACCCATCATTTTCTTCCTTGGAGTTATCTTGGTAAAGATTTCACCTAAAAGCCTTCCCGAAGGAATGTTGCTAATTGTGGTGCTTATTAATGACCCAAGTCCTCCAATTATCCTCTTGGCGAAAGAAGTTTCTCTTATCTTCATTGATCTCAACCAATCAATTGTTTCTGTTAGTGGCCGGTTGTCACCTCACCATTTTGAGATGTTTGCCATAAGCCCACAACAAGCTTGTTCTTTTCGTTGTTGGTTTTCCAACAACTCCGTTCTAACCTTCTTGGAAGGGTGCTTTCCAAGATCATTTGTGGCAGAAGTTGGCATTTTCTTCTCCGTTCGTTTATTCCAATGATATATCTTCTTTTCGTTCTTCCGGAGGCATGGTGATGTTGCTCTCTTCACTCATCATCTCGAATTGTGAGGATCGTGTTCTTTTCATGCTTATCCATTTAACCGGAGTGTTGTGTCATCTCTTCAAGTGCTTTTCATCTTATCAAGTTTTCCTTCTTCCTTGATGGAGTCTTTGCCCAAATTATATCAATCTTATTCCTTCTCTATCTAGTTTTAACCGGAGTGGTTTCAATATCTATCTTATCACCAAACCTCTTGGTTCTCGTCGTATCCCTTGTTCCTCTTTTCTAACGGAGTGTTTTCAACTTTGTTCATCTTCGTTGTTTTCTTTCTTTCATTTTGATCAACCTCTCAAGGTTCATGGCTTCACTCGTTTGTCGAAGAAGCAACTTAGTTTACCTCTTATCTTCCTCTTCCTTTTCCCTCCGGTGCCATCCTAGATCTCGGGACGAGATCCTCTAGTAGTGGTGGAGTGTTGTAACGCCCCGAATACAACTTTCCACATTCGTAACTCCAACTCTTGCCTTTTCCGGAGATGTGATATTTTATTTTCCTCCGTGGTTGGGTTTTTGTCTTTTGTTTTTGCATTTTGTTCATGTCTTGCATTTCATCTCATAGTATCATGTGCATTGCATCTGCATGTTTTCATAAAACGTGCATACGCTCGTAGTTGCCGCGTCCCCCCTTGCTTTTGTTGACCGTCCCGAGACCAACCGTGTTTTTCGTTTCCCTCTTGTCCAACCACCTAACCTCTCTTGCTAGCTCACAGCCCCCTCGCGCGCGCGTCCGAAACTGCTCCGAACCCGACCCGAGCAGTCGTCACCGTTGGATCCGGATCATCTCCTAACGTCTATAAAACATCCCCGTTTTCTTAATTGGACTTCCTAACCTATATTTTCTCAGTCGTCCGATTTCGATCGTAGGGTCATGATATTCCCTAACCTAAATTCATCTGATATAAATATCCGCCTAACCCTAGATCCTAGGGACATGTCCCATCCATTCCCCTCCTTGCGCCGCCACTAGCTCCACCTGGTCTCCCCCTTCCTCGGGATCCCCGATCCAATCCATCCACCCCACCCGGCCGAACCAACCACCTCCTCGTTTTGCATCCCTGACCAACAACCAAGCAGCCCAGGCCCTCGCACGCCTCCTTCCTCGAGCAGGAGTTTGACCTGCTGCCGGTGACCACCACCGGCGACAAGAACAAGATCGCTACCCCGTTCCCCTTCCCCTTCTTTTCCCTCTCTAGTTTCCTCTCCCTCTGCTCATCCCTCTGCTCGTTTCCTTTGGACAGGGGTCCTCCATGGACGAACGCCAAGGCTGACAAGAGGATCCGGACGCCGCCGGCTTGCCTCTGCTCCGCCTCCCCTCGCCAAACCTGCTCCATTCCCGGCGCCCTCCGCCTCGTTTGCCGTGGGAGCTCCAAGCAGACGCCTTCCAGGGGGCCTTTGCGCCTGAGCCTCCTCGCTCTCATCATCAACCCAGGGAGAGGTGCTCCTCCCGAAGCCCCTTTTCGCCATCGCCGTTCGGCACCGTCGGTGAGTCGTCCACCAGGCCGTGCCCCTACTCCCTTCCCCGTTCCCTTCGTTGAAGCCCCCTCTCTTCCATCGCCTCACATCTCTCTCTATTCTCTCTTTCTCTGTCGACAGGAGCACCCCACGCCATGGCCTCGCTGAGCTCTGCCTGCGCCGGTGCCTCAAGCCACCACCGTTCGCTCCAGATCCGGCCCCGCCGTCTGACCCCGTCGCCGCAGTCCCGTTCCGGCCGGTCCCCGCCGAGGCCGCCTCGCCGGAGCCCCTGCATCCCACTGCGGCTCCCCTGCTTTATCTACTGTTGCTGCCTCTGTTCTTGAACGAGCAGCGAGCTCCTTCGCCCTTCGCCTATTGACCGATTAATTTGCTCACGTGGGTTGCAACATGGTCGGCCTCCTCCGTGCCAAGACCAGTAGCGCCCCTTCGCGCCTGCCCGACCTCCTCCCTCATCGGCCGGGCCTTGGCCCATGGTGGCCTTGATGCCCACAGATTCGGCCCGATCGTGTTTTTTTTCTGTCCAGCGATTTTAGTAATTATCCAGTGATTTACAGATTTGCAAAAACCCCCTCCATGTTCATGCATATAATAACTAATTAACCATGCATCATATGTAAATAATTTATATATGAAAAATGTTTAGTTTTTCATCTAGTTTCATAATCAGCCGCTTTCATCCATGTTAAACATGTTTAAACTGTTGTTTGCATTTGTTTTGCATAATGCCATGTTAAAATGATTTATTTCATAACTAAATAACCGTAGCTCCATTTTAAATAAACTTTATATGTAAATGGGGTGGAAAATGCCTAGTTTAACATGGTCCACTTTATTTTCCTGTTCAACAACCTTAAAATATGGTTTAGGGCAGAACAGTAGCAAATTCATAATATGCATATGAGGATTTTCCGGACTTGTTGTTTGTCGTTTTCGGCCTCATTTAAGTTGCCTAGATAGTTAGTTTACTTATGTTTCACCTCTTGCCATGTTTAACAACATTTAATATTGTTGTGTACCTAAACGAGAGCGAACTAAATAACTCGATTGTGGTGTTTCGTCAATATGCAACTCGTTGCATATTGAGCTCCACTTAACTTGTAGTATTGTTTGTTGCACTTTGCCATGCCATGCTTCATTAAACCGGACATGCATCATACTTGTTTGTGCATCATGCCATGTTTATGCTTGTGTGTTTACCATGTTGTTTGTTTCTTTCCGGTGTTGCTTCTTAGTACCGGTAATGTTGCGGTTGTGAGGATTCGTTTGACTACTCCCGTTCATCTTCTTCATGGACTCGTTCTTCTTCCTAGCAGGATCTCAGGCAAGATGACCGCTACCCTGGATCTCACTACTATCATTGCTATGCTAGTTGCTTCGTTCTATCGCTATGCTATGCTACCTATCACTTGCTCTTCAAGCCTCCCAGATTGCCATGTCAGCCTCTAACCTTTTCACCCTTCCTAGCAAACCATTGCTTGGCTATGTTACCGCTTTGCTCAGCCCCTCTTATAGCGTTGTTAGTTGCAGGTGAAGTTGAAGATTGCTCCATGATGGACAGGATTATGTTGGGATATCACAATATCTCTTATTTAATTAATGCATCTATATACTTGGTAAAGGGTGGAAGACTCGGCCTTATGCCTGGTGTTTTGTTCCACTCTTGCCGCCCTAGTTTCCGTCATACCGGTGTTATGTTCCCGGATTTTGCGTTCCTTATGCGATTGGGTGATTTATGGGACCCTCTTGACAGTTCGCTTTGAATAAAACTCCTCCAGCAAGGCCCAACCTTGGTTTTACCATTTGCCTCACCTAGCCCTTTTCCTTGGGTTTCGGAGCCGAGGGTCATCTTTATTACCCCGGGCGGTGCTCGTCGTGAGTGTTGATCCAACCTGTCAGCCACCGGTGGCCACCAGGGGCAACTCTGGGATGGCCTACTGGAAGTTTGGCCAATCCGGTGTGCCTTGAGAACGAGATATGTGCATCTCCTATCAGGATTTGTCGGCACATTGGCGGCTTTGCTGGTCTTGTTTTACCATTGTCGAAATGTCTTGTAAACCAGATTCGAGATCGATCGGGTCTTCCGGAGAAGGTATATCCTTCGTTGATCGCGAGAGCTTATCATGGGCTAAGTTAGGACACCCTGCAGGTATTATCTTTCAAAGCCGTGCCCGTGGTTATGTGGCGATGGGAATTTGTTAATGTCCGGTTGTAGATAACTTGACACAGATCCGAATTAAAACGCATCAATCGCGTGTGTAGCCGTGATGGTCCCTTCTCGTGAGTCCGGAAGTGAACACGGTTTTGGGTTATGTCTGACGTAAGTAGGAGTTTAGGATCACCTCTTGATCATTACTAGTTGACGACCGTTCCGTTTGCTCTCTTCTCGCTCTTATTTGCGTATGTTAGCCACCATACATGCTTAGTCGCTGCTGCAACCTCACCTCTCTACCCCTTCCTTTCCCATTAAGCTTTGCTAGTCTTGATACCCATGGTAATGGGATTGTTGAGTCCTCGTGGCTCATAGATTACTACAACAACAGTTGTAGGTGCAGATTGCGATGATCATGACGCGAGAGCGATGTTTGCTTGTTTTGGAGTTCTTCTTACGCTTCTTCTTGATCGGGGATAGGTTCGGTCGGCACTGGGCTAGCGAGGTGGATGTCATTTGAGTTTCATTTGTGTTTCATCCGTAGTCGGATGGTGCTCTTATGTAAGATGATGTTGTAATCATGTGGCATTGTATGCCTTTGGTATGTATCTCCATCTATTATGTAATGTTGATGTAATGATATCCATCTTGCAAAAGCGTATCAATATGCGGTTCTATCCTTGGTGGGACCCTCGAGTCTCTTTAGGATAGTATCACATATTGGGCATGACTATTTTGACGGTATTCTCATATTGCTATGTGAATACTAATCCTTCTTGATCATCGAGGTCGTCATGTTAATTCTTCTCCAACCGGTGTGCTTCTCTTCAAGTGGATCCGATCATTTCAACATCCGCAAGATCAATTCTAATTTTTCTCAACGGTATCCGTTTCATCCGTCCCCAAGTTGCCTTTGTTTTCCTGCCCTCCCACCCTTTCTCTTCAAGGACTTAGATTTCTTAATCATGTATCCTTTTATTTGAGAGAAGTCTCTTCAATCTTTTCTTTCGATGTTCTTATCTGGTGTTTCGCATGAAGATGCTCAACAGTTTCAAGTTCATCATCCTTCATTGTTGTTTATTCTCCGATGGATCAAATTCAAGCTTTCGATATTCATCATATTCCTTTCCTCGTTTCTAATGCTTTCTCGTGCCGATGCACCTCTTAATCACTCATTTCTTCCTATTCATTTGTTCTGGAGTGCTGACGATATCTCACAAGACTTGTGTTTCCATTCTCAATCCGTTCAAGATATTTCGAGGTTGTTATCTCATTCAAGCCATTTAATTTAACCGGTGCAACCTCTCTTTAAAATTGTTCAACGGTGTTCTCTTTTGAGTGGGCCCTAACCCACAGGTCTTTTCCCAGGATCTTACCTAACTCTTCTAATTCTCCCGGAGTTATTCTCAAATTCTTTTCAAAGGGTGACGTAAGAATGGATTTCATCAGTCAGATCTTTTCCAAGATCAATTTCAAATCATTTTTCAGTGTTGGCTCAACCTTCATTGTTTTTCATTCTAGAGTGTCTCAACAATTCATGGTGGTGTTTCTCGTCATCATTCTCAGATTTTGAAGACCGAAGAAGAGTTCCTCTTAAATCCTTACCTGTTCTTCCAAAGATGCGTAGGTCTAGCTTGATGCCATCCTCTCATAATTGTTTTCGAATGTGAGAATTCTTTTCACCCATCCGGAGCATTTCATGAGTTGTTTCCATTTCTTTCCTCCAAAGGCCATCATGTCATAATTCTTCATTCTCAGCGTGTAGCTATCGTTCTCCAAATCTTACCGGTGAATCGTTCAAATATCCTCTAATCAGTTCATGGCCTCTTCGTTCTCATGTATCTAAATCCCCTCAAGTATCTTCATTCATTTTCCAATTCTTCCCGGTGAATTGTGCCTTTGCTGCTTCCATTTTCAATTCTTGCGGTGGTTCGTTCAAGATTCTTTTTCCTTGATTATCATATTAATTCATTCGTTCTTTTCAATCCTACCGGTGGTTCATGAAGACCTTCTCAAGCTTACGCTATATCTCTCTTAGCCCTTTCTAGAAGAATAAGTAGTATGCCAAATCCGTTGCTTGTCATCAATTTAAATTGGTGAAGGATAGGCATAACGTAATTCTTATTATTGTTTCATCCAAGTGATCTAGTTTCTTCTTTCCAAAATTGTTCGTCATGTCACATTTCTCGGTTCGAGATGCTTCATCTTTTCATTTCCGGAGTTCCAAGTTTTCCGCTTTATCTCGTCGCGAAGCTCCATCTAAATCATTGCAAGGCTTCACATTGTGTTTTCAACTTCTCTTTCTTCCTATCATCCTTTTATTACTGGAGTTCTTCATGGAGGATCTACATGGTGGTTCGTCAAGGATTCTTTTCATTCTTCATTTGTTCTTCAAGACTTCTCTTGAGGTGATGATCCGCCAAGCTATACTCAAAATTAAACATGGTGCTCAACACATGTTTTGTTTTGAGGCGTTCAAGTATTCTTCTTGCATTTCGAAGTGCAATTCTTTTATATCATTCTTGGCAATTTCCATTCAGGTTTCGCGATTCACATGTTGTCAAGAATGAGGTATTTTAAACCCATCATTTTCTTCCTTGGAGTTATCTTGGTAAAGATTTCACCTAAAAGCCTTCCCGAAGGAATGTTGCTAATTGTGGTGCTTATTAATGACCCAAGTCCTCCAATTATCCTCTTGGCGAAAGAAGTTTCTCTTATCTTCATTGATCTCAACCAATCAATTGTTTCTGTTAGTGGCCGGTTGTCACCTCACCATTTTGAGATGTTTGCCATAAGCCCACAACAAGCTTGTTCTTTTCGTTGTTGGTTTTCCAACAACTCCGTTCTAACCTTCTTGGAAGGGTGCTTTCCAAGATCATTTGTGGCAGAAGTTGGCATTTTCTTCTCCGTTCGTTTATTCCAATGATATATCTTCTTTTCGTTCTTCCGGAGGCATGGTGATGTTGCTCTCTTCACTCATCATCTCGAATTGTGAGGATCGTGTTCTTTTCATGCTTATCCATTTAACCGAGTGTTGTGTCATCTCTTCAAGTGCTTTTCATCTTATCAAGTTTTCCTTCTTCCTTGATGGAGTCTTTGCCCAAATTATATCAATCTTATTCCTTCTCTATCTAGTTTTAACCGGAGTGGTTTCAATATCTATCTTATCACCAAACCTCTTGGTTCTCGTCGTATCCCTTGTTCCTCTTTTCTAGCGGAGTGTTTTCAACTTTGTTCATCTTCGTTGTTTTCTTTCTTTCATTTTGATCAACCTCTCAAGGTTCATGGCTTCACTCGTTTGTCGAAGAAGCAACTTAGTTTACCTCTTATCTTCCTCTTCCTTTTCCTCGGTGCCATCCTAGATCTGGGACGAGATCCTCTAGTAGTGGTGGAGTGTTGTAACGCCCGAATACAACTTTCCACATTAAGTAACTCCAACTCTTGCCTTTTAGGAGATGTGATATTTTATTTTCCTCCGTGGTTGGGTTTTTGTCTTTTGTTTTTGCATTTTGTTCATGTCTTGCATTTCATCTCATAGTATCATGTGCATTGCATCGCATGTTTTCATAAAGCGTGCATACGCTTCGTAGTTGCCGCGTCCCCCTTGCTTTTGTTGACCGTCCCGAGACCAACCGTGTTTTCGTTTCCTCTTGTCCAACCACCTAACCTCTCTTGCTAGCTCACAGCCCCCTCGCGCGCGCGTCCGAAACTGCTCCGAACCCGACCCGAGCAGTCGTCACCGTTGGATCCGGATCATCTCCTAACGTCTATAAAACATCCCCGTTTTCTTAATTGGACTTCCTAACCTATATTTTCTCAGTCGTCCGATTTCGATCGTAGGGTCATGATATTCCCTAACCTAAATTCATCTGATATAAATATCCGCCTAACCCTAGATCCTAGGGACATGTCCCATCCATTCCCCTCCTTGCGCCGCCACTAGCTCCACCTGGTCTCCCCCTTCCTCGGGATCCCCGATCCAATCCATCCACCCCACCCGGCCGAACCAACCACCTCCTCGTTTTGCATCCCTGACCAACAACCAAGCAGCCCAGGCCCTCGCACGCCTCCTTCCTCGAGCAGGAGTTTGACCTGCTGCCGGTGACCACCACCGGCGACAAGAACAAGATCGCTACCCCGTTCCCCTTCCCCTTCTTTTCCCTCTCTAGTTTCCTCTCCCTCTGCTCATCCCTCTGCTCGTTTCCTTTGGACAGGGGTCCTCCATGGATGAACGCCAAGGCTGACAAGAGGATCCGGACGCCGCCGGCTTGCCTCTGCTCCGCCTCCCCTCGCCAAACCTGCTCCATTCCCGGCGCCCTCCGCCTCGTTTGCCGCGGGAGCTCCAAGCAGACGCCTTCCAGGGGGCCTTGCGGCTGAGCCTCCTCGCTCTCCTCATCAACCCAGGGAGAGGTGCTCCTCCCGAAGCCCCTTTTCGCCATCGCCGTTCGGCACCGTCGGTGAGTCGTCCACCAGGCCGTGCCCCTACTCCCTTCCCCGTTCCCTTCGTTGAAGCCCCCTCTCTTCCATCGCCTCACATCTCTCTCTATTCTCTCTTTCTCTGTCGACAGGAGCACCCCACGCCATGGCCTCGCTGAGCTCTGCCTGCGCCGGTGCCTCAAGCCACCACCGTTCGCTCCAGATCCGGCCCCGCCGTCTGACCCCGTCGCCGCAGTCCCGTTCCGGCCGGTCCCCGCCGAGGCCGCCTCGCCGGAGCCCCTGCATCCCACTGCGGCTCCCCTGCTTTATCTACTGTTGCTGCCTCTGTTCTTCAGAAACGAGCAGCAGTAGCTCGCTCGCCCCTTCGCCTATTGACCGATTCGGCTGCTCACGTGGGTTGCAACCGCGGGTCGGCCTCCTCCGTGCCAAGACCCAGCGCGCCCCTTCGCAGCCTGCCCAGCCTCCTCCCCTCATCGACCGGGCCTTGGCCCATGGTGAGCGCCCCAGTGCCCACCAGATTCGGCCCGATGCGTGTTTTTTTCCTGTCCAGCGATTTTAGTAATTATCCAATGATTTACAGATTTGCAAAAACCCCCTCCATGTTCATGCATATAATAACTAATTAACCATGCATCATATGTAAATAATTTATATATGAAAAATGTTTAGTTTTTCATCTAGTTTCATAATCAGCCGCTTTCATCCATGTTAAACATGTTTAAACTGTTGTTTGCATTTGTTTTGCATAATGCCATGTTAAAATGATTTATTTCATAACTAAATAACCGTAGCTCCATTTTAAATAAACTTTATATGTAAATGGGGTGGAAAATGCCTAGTTTAACATGGTCCACTTTATTTTCCTGTTCAACAACCTTAAAATATGGTTTAGGGCAGAACAGTAGCAAATTCATAATATGCATATGAGGATTTTCCGGACTTGTTGTTTGTCGTTTTCGGCCTCATTTAAGTTGCCTAGATAGTTAGTTTACTTATGTTTCACCTCTTGCCATGTTTAACAACATTTAATATTGTTGTGTACCTAAACGAGAGCGAACTAAATAACTCGATTGTGGTGTTTCGTCAATATGCAACTCGTTGCATATTGAGCTCCACTTAACTTGTAGTATTGTTTGTTGCACTTTGCCATGCCATGCTTCATTAAACCGGACATGCATCATACTTGTTTGTGCATCATGCCATGTTTATGCTTGTGTGTTTACCATGTTGTTTGTTTCTTTCCGGTGTTGCTTCTTAGTACCGTAATGTTATGATTGTGAGGATTCGTTTGACTACTCCCGTTCATCTTCTTCATGGACTCGTTCTTCTTCCTAGCAGGATCTCAGGCAAGATGACCGCTACCCTGGATCTCACTACTATCATTGCTATGCTAGTTGCTTCGTTCTATCGCTATGCTATGCTACCTATCACTTGCTCTTCAAGCCTCCCAGATTGCCATGTCAGCCTCTAACCTTTTCACCCTTCCTAGCAAACCATTGCTTGGCTATGTTACCGCTTTGCTCAGCCCCTCTTATAGCGTTGTTAGTTGCAGGTGAAGTTGAAGATTGCTCCATGATGGACAGGATTATGTTGGGATATCACAATATCTCTTATTTAATTAATGCATCTATATACTTGGTAAAGGGTGGAAGACTCGGCCTTATGCCTGGTGTTTTGTTCCACTCTTGCTGCCCTAGTTTCCGTCATACCGGTGTTATGTTCCTGGATTTTGCGTTCCTTATGCGATTGGGTGATTTATGGGACCCTCTTGACAGTTCGCTTTGAATAAAACTCCTCCAGCAAGGCCCAACCTTGGTTTTACCATTTGCCTCACCTAGCCCTTTTCCTTGGGTTTCGGAGCGAGGGTCATCTTTATTACCCCGGGCGGTGCTCGTCGTGAGTGTTGATCCAACTCGTCGACCACGGTGGCCACCAGGGCAACTCGGGATAGCCTCTTTGGAAGTTTGGCCAATCCGGTGTGCCTTGAGAACGAGATATGTGCATCTCCTATCAGGATTTGTCGGCACATTCGGGCGGCTTTGCTGGTCTTGTTTTACCATTGTCGAAATGTCTTGTAAACCAGGATTCGGAGACTGATCGGGTCTTCCTGGGAGAAGGTATATCCTTCGTTGATCGCGAGAGCTTATCATGGGCTAAGTTAGGACACCCCTGCAGGGTATTATCTTTCGAAAGCCGTGCCCGTGGTTATGTGGCAGATGGGAATTTGTTAATGTCTGGTTGTAGATAACTTGACACCAGATCCGAATTAAAACGCATCAACCGCGTGTGTAGCCGTGATGGTCCCTTCTCGGCGGAGTCCGGGAAGTGAACACGGTTTTGGGTTATGTCTGACGTAAGTAGGAGTTTAGGATCACCTCTTGATCATTACTAGTTGACGACCGTTCCGTTTGCTCTCTTCTCGCTCTTATTTGCGTATGTTAGCCACCATACATGCTTAGTCGCTGCTGCAACCTCACCTCTCTACCCCTTCCTTTCCCATTAAGCTTTGCTAGTCTTGATACCCATGGTAATGGGATTGTTGAGTCCTCGTGGCTCATAGATTACTACAACAACAGTTGTAGGTGCAGATTGCGATGATCATGACGCGAGAGCGATGTTTGCTTGTTTTGGAGTTCTTCTTCTGCTTCTTCTTCGATCAGGGGATAGGTTCCAGGTCGGCAGCCTGGGCTAGCAGGGTGGATGTCATTTGAGTTTCTGTTTGTGTTTCATCCGTAGTCGGATGGTGCTCTTATGTAAGATGATGTTGTAATCATGTGGCATTGTATGCCTTTGGTATGTATCTCCATCTATTATGTAATGTTGATGTAATGATATCCATCTTGCAAAAGCGTATCAATATGCGGTTCTATCCTTGGTGGGACCCTCGAGTCTCTTTAGGATAGTATCACATATTGGGCATGACAGATTACACGAATGATATTCGAGTGAACCTTTGGTTATCATGTGATTTTCCCTTTGCTTCGCGATACTTTACAAAACCCGGTGTGCATTGGTATCTTCTTGAGTCATCACCATGCCCACTATACCGTTGCTCCCGTTACCGGTTTTGTTCTTCTTTCTCGTTAACATGTTCTGGCATCCCTGTGACGTAGTCACCTGTGTCTGGCCAGACAATGATGGATGTTGTCACACCGAGAGATCCTTAAGAATATCTCTCCATTGTCGGAGTTGCAAATCCCACTCTTGATCTATCCGGTCACTTGTCAAACTTTTCGGTGAACCTGAAAGTTGTCGTTATGATCACCTTGTTACAGATGACGTTTGAGCAACCCCAAAGCCCACCATCTAGTAGAAAGTGACCGAGACACTCTCATGGTCCGAGGAACTAAAACACATGCTAACACTTCATGTTATAACAGATGATTTCAGACGATATAATCACAAAGTATAACAGAACAAGTATTGGGTCGATTCAATATGATCGTTCTTCTAACGTCATACCCTCAATGTTGTTTTAGGACTATCGTTACACTTAACGATATCCCAAGATCTGGAAAACGTGGTCACCAAAAACATTTGAGCCAGTCTTAGAGGCAAGACCGGGAACCTATTGTTAACCATTTATCATTTCACACGTGTGATAAGCCACAAGTATAGGGGATCGTAACAGTTTTCGAGGGTAGAGTATTCAACCCAAATTTATTGATTAGACACAAGGGGAGCTAAAAAATATTTGCAAGTATTAGCAGTTGAGTTGTCAATTCAACCACACCTGGAGAATTAAAATCTGCAACAGAGTGATTAGTAGTACAATAATATGGTAATTTTGATAGCAGTGGTAACAATAGCAGCAGTAGCGGTAACAGTGATAGTACTAGTTTGTAGCAATAGTAACGGCAGCAACAACTGTAGTAACTTAGCAAAGATCAATATGTGAAAGGCTCGTAGGCATTGGATCGGTGATGGATAATTATGTTGGATGGCATTCATCGTGTAACAGTTATAACCTATGGCGACACAGAACTAGCTCTAATTCATCAATGTAATGTAGGCTTGTATTTTGTATATAGTCATATGTGCTTATGATAAGAACTTGTATGACATCTTTTGTCCTGCCCTCCTGTGGCAGCGGAGTCCATAAGGAAACTAAGGGATATTAAGGCCTCATTTTAATAGAGAGCCGGAACAAAGCATTAACACATAGCGAATACATGAACTCCTCAAACTACGATAATCACTGGAAAGAATCCCAATTATTGTCACCTTGGGGTATGCGGATCATAACACGTAATAGGTGCATACAACCTCAATATAGGATCAAGAACACAAATATATTCGCGAAAACATAAAGGGTTCAGATCTGAAATCATGGCACTCGGGCCCTAGTGACAAGCATTAAGCATAGCAAAGTCACAACAACATCAATCTCAAAACATAGTGGATACTAGGGATCAAGCCCTAACAAAACTAACTCAATTACATGATAAATCTCATCCAACCCATCATCGTCCAGCAAGCCTACGGAGCAATTACTCACTCCCAGCGGTGAGCATCATGAAATTGGTGATGGAGGAAGATTGATGATGAAGACGACGTCGAATCCCCCTCCCTGGAGCCCAGAACGGACTCCAGACCAGCCCTCCTGATGAAGAACAGGAGGTGGCGATGGCTCCGTATCGTAAAACACGATGATTCATTCTCCCTGATTTTTTTCTGGACGAATAGATACTTATGGAGTTGGAGATAGGGTTGCTGGAGCTGCTAGGGGCCCACAAGCCTACCAGGCGCGCCCTGGGGGGGCCCGGGATTGTGGTGCCCTGATGTCGCCCCTCTAGTATTTCTCTTCACCGGTATTTTTTATATTTTTTGAAATTATTCTCTGTAAATTTTCAGCTCCTCCGAGAACTTTTATTTCTACACAAAAATAACACCATGGCACTTCTGCTGAAAACAACGTCAGTCCGGATTAGTTTCATTCAAATCATGCAAATTAGAGTGCAAAACAAGAGCAAAAGTATTTGAAAAGTAGATACGTTTGGTACATATCAACTCCCCCAAGCTTAACTCATTGCTTGTCCTTAAGTAATTTAGTTGATAAACTGAAAGTGATAAAGAAAAACTTTTACAAACTCTTTTTGTTCTTGTTGTTGTAAATATACTTAACTAATGTTCAAGTTTTTAGAAAGGATTATGAACTAACCATATTCATGGTAACATTTAGGTCTCACATTTACTCATACCGATGACATAACTAACTAGCAAGCAATAATAAGATATCTCGGATGCCAACAATTTGTCAAAACAGTCATGATATAATATGATAACATGGTATTTCGCTAGCCCTTTCTGAGACCGCAAAACATAAATGCAGAGCACCTCTGAAGTTCAAGCAATGACTAAACATTGTAATTCATGGTAAAAGAGATACAGTCATGTCACACTCAACATTAACTATACTCAATGCATAAGAATGACAATAGTGCTCTCCAACTGGTGCTTGAATGAGAGGGTGATGATTCAATAATAGAAGTAAAATAACATAAAAGTAAATGGATAGACCCTTCATAGAGGGAAATAGAGATTTGCAGAGGTGCCAGAGCTCGAAGCTTAAAAAAAGATAAATATAATTTTGGGAGGTATGCCTTTCCTGTCAACGTCATGACCGGGAGTTTTCAATACTTCCATGCTAAACACATTAGCGACAGCTCCCAAGCGAAAAAGTAAAGTTTACCCCCCCTCCATGAACAAGCACAAGCCATGGCTAACCAAATCCTCGGGTGCCCTCCATACCAACAACTTTCTAGGGGTGTTTGTTTCATTATCATTATTATTTTAATCACGGGACTGGGCATCCCGATTACCAGCCCCTCTTGTGCAATGGCAAGTGAATAAACACTCATCATGAGAATGACCCGCTTAGCATGGAAGATACTGAACGCCCCCTGTCGCTCCATGAGCGATACAGGCACACAAAACAGATGTTAATTTGAACATTTAGAGACGGCACATGCAAATTTACTCGGAACGGCTGGGTAATACCGTATATAGGTAGATATAGTGGAATCATATGAAAAACTTTGTAGAATTAGATTAACTGAGGAGGCTCCAAAACTTGCTTCTCCAACTCTTGGCCTTATTAGGCCCATTGATATTAAATTAAATATATATATTCGTTCTAAATATTTTTAGAGCATTATATATATAATTTAACATTCCCGAAAACATTTTTGACCTATATCTTTACCTAATAATAAAGGGGCTGTTACTTCTTCCTCCTTAATTTTCGTCCGTCTAGCAAGTGGGATCAAACTCACAACCTGCATGTCGCACAAGACAAACCTTGGCCAGTTGAGCTAGGATCGGACGTGTTTGTGTAATAAGGAAGGGTTTCATTGTTTTGCAATAGTCCAAGCGGCCGATGCAAAAAAAATCTGGCTGAATATGAGAATACAATGTTGATTAACCTATTAAATAGTCCCACCTCGCTCCCTCAGATCTAATTTTCCTAATTTTTATACGTCTTGGTTTTCTATCGGGTATCGAGGAGCCATCTCAAGAATCATTAAGGAGGAAATAAGACATCTCATAATAAGGAAGGAAAGATAGAGGGTTTGAGAGAATAAGGAATGAAAGATGGATTTGAGATGTGATTAAAGAAACAAAGAAGGAAAGTGGATTTAAATAACAAGGCAACCCAACTTCCGTCGTGATTGAGTATGAGAGAAGGAAGCTTCCATGTGTGTGTGCAGAAGATGAGGCAGAAAAGAAAGGGATCGACCATGATGATTAAGGACTCAAGAAGGATTCCATCCCTGAAGGAAAATGTCGATGTCGGGATGGGGAGCTCGTATATGGAGAAACCATATTTAAAACAAAAAGCATGTACGTCACACGTCAATTATGAGTCCGGAATATATGAAAAACATGCGTACATTTTTTTGGCAGTACAAAGGATCCCCTCACCCCACATCTAGTCGATATCGTCGGGCGTGTGCTCTGTAGACGTCACCCTCGCTAATCGCGGCCCTCGCCGGTCGTGTCCCTCGCCGGCCATCCTCCTCGCTGGTCAAGGCCTTCGCCGCATTCCTCACAGTCGGCTCCACCCATGCGACAGCTGCACTCTGCGGTTGCAGCTCCGCGCGGCGACGGTTGTAGCTCCGATGGTGGCGGTCGTAGCAGCCCCAACAGAGATGACCCCTTGGTTCTGATGCTCATGTTGGTTCCAGCAAAAACACTTGCCCGTTGTAACATTTTTGTTCATGGATGCAACTCCGTCGTGCAGATGCTCGACTAGTTATAGCAAAAAAGAATGCTAGATGTAGCAAATTGGTACAATGGTTGTAACATTTTCCCGTCGTGGTTGTAGCTCCACCATGCCAACGCTCGTAGATGGTTCTCTTCTGGTTCCAGCATAAATCGACTCCGGATGTAGCAAATTATGTCGTCGGATGCAACTCCGGCAGCCGGTCACAACACGTGGTCTTCGTGATGTAGCATTTTTGCCTCACGGTTGTAGCACGCCCCATATCCCATTTCAGCACGGCAAGTTGCCGCTTGTAGCACCGCGACGTCATGGTTGTAGCGGTGCACGACGGGCCAGAGCACTTTCCCTGCCATGGTTGTAGCGTGCAAACGCCCAACGCCGGTGATGAGGATGTGGTTGCAGCAATGAGAGCAGCTGCCACTGGCTTGCCGGTTGCGGCGAGGATAAGATTGGGCGAGCGCCCATGAAAGCAGCAGGGGGTCGCAACGCCGACACCGAATCTGACGGATGCGAGAGGAAAGAGAAGTAGAGAAAAAAAATTGATACGCGATACACACGCGCCAGCCTGTCTCCGCGTGAAAGGCGGAAAGCGAGCAATAGGGCCCGGCCGAACACTTCAGCGGGCGTGTAAAAGCGAAGGATTTTCCATTTTTTTATGGAACATGCAAGTTGAGTTTAACTTGAGCACATAAAAAAACATGAGCATATACAAAATTAGATGTCTTTGCACTAGAAAACTTAGATCGTGGTCGATCAAGATAATGAGTTATTCAAAAAATTAATGGGAAGTACTGACGTACGGCTTACAGAACATCACCCACGGTGGACATGACCTTACCATGCAATCGGATCATCATTACATGTGCGACTGGTCTCCCAGATCAGACGGTGTGGTGCCCATCGCGTTGGAAGGCACGAGGAGATACGTCCGTGCATAAAAAAATACAACTTCATTTATATATGAATTGTAAAATAATAAAAAGAAATAAGGTATCACATGTATTTCATTTCTTTAAAATTAGGTTATACGGCTTAAACATAATATTTAACCAGTAAAACATAACATAAGATTAAAGTTAAAGTAAATTATAATCCAATTCCAATCAAAGTAGACTATACATTTTTTAATAACAATATGATATTCTACAAGAAAATTTAATACCAATAGTTACTTCGCCTCATATTCCGAGACAAATTCTTTGCTGCCCCTAAAAAAATCATAATTTTCCTACATGGTCTGAGGCTTATTCAGTTAATGAGCTGATGAATTTCTTCTTTTGTATCTAAATTTGTTGAACCGCTTCATCTGTAACTGAATTGGTAGGTGTTTTTGTAGGTGCACATGCCACGGTTGAACTACTTCTTTATATCAGAACTGTTGACGTCAAGAACTAATATATGTTGTAATACTAATATTTGACGTATCTTTTTTAACTCTTTGTATAACACACGCAAAAAAAGAAAAACTATGTCTAAATCATAATAAAAAGTGTTCATTTTTTGTTGGTCATATGCTATATTTTTCTGAGAACAAAAGAAATATTTACTCTTATTTTTCTGCTCGACTCACTAGCACTCGTCACCAAAGTACAAGGAGTTAGATTCGGAATCTCTACTGTGTGCGACTCAAACTCCGCACTTTTCTTTGTTATATTATACAAAGATGAGGGACCTTTGTACAACTCTCCTAATATTATGTTGTTTCTCATGTGACAGCGTGGAGGATTTCAAGGAGTTTGTTGATGTCGTCATGTCTGCTGATGTCGGCGTTCTGGGAACCAGGGTACCCAGCCCTGCCTGCCTGCAGCCCATGGCCTGGCTTCATTGACAGCCTGGTATGGCCCAGCTTCGACTACGGCGAGACAAGACCCTCACGAGGCGGGCGACATCAAGACCTCCCGAGGGAGCGGCTTCCTTAGGCGGCCTCCTAAGCGGAGCGGAGATTTCTATGCAAGACCCGGCCTCACGAGGCTGGAATGACATCAGCCATGACGACCAAGGCCAGGCGCGCCAGCGGGCGCAGAGCAGCAGGTTTCCTCTTTGGTGCAAAGGAGGCAAGCGCAGGTGTGGAGTCCCAAGGAATCAGCCAAAGGTTGCCGTTTGCGTGCAACGAGACCAAGACCGCCAGAACGGTAGCATGGATGTCATCGCCGAGCCCACCACGACGTCACGCTCAGAGGCTTTGCAGGCGAAGACCACCTTTCGTCAGAATTAGATGTACTTCTTGTTCCCCTTGAAATTTGGCCGTTGTAGGATCCCTTCCCGCCTAAGTTTTGGGGGTGGGGGAAGAGGACCAAGGCCACATAAATAGGGCCTAGCCACCACCGTAGAGAGGGTCGGTCGATCGATCAACTCACCAGGTGATCCACTCGTAGAACCACCAACAGCTCATCACAAGAACACGCCTCCTGAGGTTGTTCTTCCACTTGTACTAGTTCATCCTCAGCCCATCGCGAGGCCAATCCACCACAAAGCAGGAGTAGGGTATTACACCGCAAGGTGGCCTGAACCTGGGTAAACTGCTGTGTCTTTCTCTGTCGTGTTCATCGAGCAAGATCGTGAGAGCAGCGGATCGGGAGGTTTGAGAGGTTGAGTTCTTCGCACACACCCCTGAGTTCAAACCTTTCTTGGGTCCGCAGAACCCGAAATTCGACATTTTACACGCCAGGTTGGGGGCGTGTCGAAGCTTCTCTTCCATCGGTTGCTTCACGGTCCCTATGGCAGAATTTCCATGAGCTGGCAGTGAGCAATGGGCTGCCCGCGTCACCCAGGTGACCCTGCCCAATAGCGAAGTTTGTCGCCGCCTCCCGCTTGCCGGAGTGGGGATGGGCGCCGACGGCAGCAGCCGCCGGTGCCGTGGGCTGCTTCCATACCCTCCCACTCAGCGCCGCAACCGAGCGGCGGCAAGATCCTCCAGCTATGCCGCGGCAACGTCCCTGCGCACTTGCCGGGAGCAGGCAAACGAGCGAGCCGCGCTCGTGATGGCCCGTGAGTTGCTGCGCTGTAGGATGGCCAAGGGCGGCCGTGACGCCCTGCTCTCCCGCGTCGCCGAACTACTCGATGGTACATCCATTTTGCATCATGTTTTCCTAATGTTATTTATGTTGTTTTATTGAATAATAATGCTTTTTGAGTAATTCTAATGCCTTTTCTCTCATAATATGCAAGGTATACACAAAGAGGAAGAATTCTGGCAGCTGGAAATCTGGACCTAAAAAAGCTAAGTCAGGCTACCTATTCTGCACAACTCCAAATGAGCTGAAACTTTACGAGGATTTTTTATGGAATAAATAAGAATTTTGGAGTCAATAAGTACCAGAGGGGCCCACCAGGTGGGCACAACCCACCTGGGCGAGCCAGGGAGCCCAGACGCGCCCTGGTGGGTTGTGCTCACCCAGGCCCACCTCCGGTGCCCCTCTTCTGGTATATAAGTCATTTTGACCTAGAAAAAAATAAGGAGATGACTTACGAGACGAAGCGCCGCCGTCTCGAGGCGGAACTTGGGCTGGAGCACTTTTTCCCTTCGGCAGAGCGATTCCGCCGAGGGAACTTCCCTCCCGGAGGGGGAAATCGTTGTCATCATCATCACCAACAACTCTCCCATCTTGGGGAGGGCTATCTTCATCAAAATCTTCAACACCACCAACTCCTCTCAAACCCCAGTTCATCTCTTGTGTTCAATCTTTGTACCAGAACTATAGATCGGTGCTTGTGGGTGACTAGTAGTGTTGATTACATCTTGTAGTTGGTTACTATATGGTTTATTTGCTGGAAGATTATATGTTCATATCCATTATGCTATTTAATACCCCTCTGATCTTGAGCATGATTATCATTTGTGAGTAGTTAATTTTGTTCTTGAGGTCATTTGTTCGAGTAAGAACAACACCTAAGCACCGGTCCCCACATATCAAATTATCAAAGTAGCGAACATGAAATAAGCCAACATGATGAAAGTGACTAGATGAAATTCCCGTGTACCCTCAAGAACACTTTGCTTATCATAAGAGACCCATTTTGGCCTATCCTTTGCCTCAAAAGGATTGCGCTACCTTGCTGCACTTTTGTTACTACTATCGTTACTTGCTCGTTACAAATTATCTTGCTATCAAACTACTCCGCTACTTACAATTTTAGCACTTGCAGACATTACCTTGCTGAAAACCACTTGTCATTTTATTGTGCTCCTCGTTGGGTTTGACACTCGTACTTATAGAAAAGGCTACAATTGACCCCATATACTTGTGGGTCATCAAGGCTATTTTCTGGCGCCGCTGCCGGTGAGTGAAGCGCTCTTGGTAAGTGAAAATTGGTAAGGAAACATTATTACTACATGCTGAAATTTATTGTCACTTGTTTCTATGGAAAACAATCCTTTGAGACCTCGACCTGAACCACAATTAGTTGCCCCTCAACCTACTGCACCTACTGAAATCATTGAATATGAAATTCCTTCGGGTATGGTAGAATAACTGCTAGCTAATCCTTATGCAGGGGATGGAACCGAACATCCTGATATGCACTTGATATATGTGGATGAAATTTATGGATTATTTAAGCTTGCAGGTTTACCCGGAGATGAAGCTAAGAAGAAGGTTTTCCCTTTATCTTCGAAGGGAAAAGCATTGACATGGTATAGGCTATGCGATGATATTGGATCTTGGAACTGGAATCGGTTGAAATTGGAATTCCATCAAAAAATTTATCCTATGCATCTAGTTCATCGTGATCGGAATTATATATATAATTTTTGGCCTCGTGAAGGAGAAAGTATCGCTCTAGCTTGGGGGAGGCCTAATTAAATGTTATATTCATGCCCCAATCATGAGCTCTCAAGAGAAATTATTATTCAGAATTTTTATGCTCCGCTCTCATAATGATCAATCCATGCTCGATACTTATTGTATTGGTTCTTTTATGAAGAAGACTATTGAATTTCGATGGGATCTTTTAGAAAGAATTAAGTGCAACTCTGAAGATTGGGAACTTGATGAAGGTAAAGAGTCAGGTATTGAACCTAAGTTTGATTGTGTTAAATATTTTATGAATGCTGATGCTTTTCAAAAGTTTAGCACTAAATATGGACTTGACTCTGAGATAGTAGCTTCCTTTTGTGAATCTTTTGCTACTGATGTTGATCTCCCTAAGGAGAAGTGGTTTAAATATCACCCACCTATCAAAGAAGAAATTAAAGAACTGGTAAAAGCTAAAAAAGAAACTATCATTTACAATGTTGATCCAGTTGTTCCCATAACTTATATTGAAAAACCACCTTTCCTTGTTAGGATAAAGGAACATGCTAAAGCTTCAACTGTGGTTAACAAAAGTTATGTTAGAACACCCAAACCAGCTTAAAAAATCAGAGTTAAACCTAGTGTTGCTATGATTAAAGATCTCTTGCTCAATAATATCGATGTGCATGTTATTTACTTCTGTGATGAAGCTTCTAGAATTGCCAAACCCGATAAAAAGGATAAACATAGTCCAGCTGTTGGCATGCCTGTTGTCTCAGTTAAGATAGGATATCACTGTTATCATGGGTTATGTGACCTAGGTGCTAGTGCGAGTGCTATTCCTTTTTCCTTATATGAAGAAATTAAGAATGAAATAGCACCTGCTGAAATAGAAGACATAGATGTTACTATTAAACTTGCCAATAGAGATACTATATCACCAATTGGGATTCTTAAAGATGTTGAAGTCTTGTGTGGGAAAATAAAATACCCTACTGATTTTCTTGTCCTTGGTTCCCCACAAGATGACTTTTGTCCCATTATCTTTGGTAGACCTTTCTTGGACACAGTCAATGCCAGAATAGATTGTAAGAAACAAACTGTCGGTGTTAGCTTTGGTGATGAATCTCATGAATTTATTTTTTCCAAGTTTAGTAGACAACCTCATAAGAAAGATTTGCCTAGTAAGGATGAAATTATTGGTCTTGCTTCTATTGATGTACCTCCTAATGATCCTTTAGAACAATATTAGACCATGAAAATGATTTGCATAGGTGTGAAAGAAATGAAACACATAGAATATTTTTCAAACAAAAACCTCTGCTTAAACACAATTTGCCTATTGAAACTCTAGGAGGTCCTCCTCCACGACCCTGTGTTTGAATTAAAACAATTGCCAGACACTTTGAAATATGCTTATCTTGATGGGAAAAAGATATATCCTGTTATTATTAGTGCTAACCTTTCAGAACAAGAATAAGAAAGATTATTGAAAGTTCTAAGGAAGCACCGAGCTGCTATTGGATATACTCTTGATGATCTTAAGGGCATTAGTCCCACTCTATGTCAGCACAAGATTACAATGGAACCTGATGCTAAACCCGATGTTGATCACCAACGTCGGTTGAATCCAAAGATGAAAGAAGTGGTAAGAACGGAAATATTGAAACTTCTGGAAGCAGGTATAATCTATCCTATAGCTGATAATAGATGGGTAAGTCCTGTTCATTGTGTCCCTAAGAAGGGAGGTATTACTGTTGTTCCTAATGATAAGAATGAGCTCATTCCACAAAGAATTGTCATAGGCTATAGGATGGTAATTGATTATAGAAAATTAAACAAAGCAACTAGAAAAGATCATTACCCTCTGCCTTTTATTGATCAAATGTTAGAAAGATTATCTAAGCACATTTTGGCTTCCTTATGGATATTCTGGTTTTTCACAAATACCCATTTCACAACCTGATCAAGAAAATACCACTTTTACTTCTCCGTTTGGAACTTATGCTTATAGATGTATGCCTTTTGGTTTATGTAATGCACCTGCTAGCTTTCAAAGATGTATGACTGCTATATTCTCTGATTTTTATGAAAAGATTGTTGAGATTTTCATGGATGACTTTTCTGTTTATGGGAAGTCTTTTGATGATTGTTTAAGCAATCTTGATCAAGTTTTGCGGAGATGTGAACAAACAAATCTTGTCTTGGATTGGGAGAAGTGCCACTTTATGGATAACGAAGGTATTGTTTTGGGCCATAAAATTTCTGAAAAGGCATTGAGGTGGACAAAGCTAAGGTTGATGCAATTGAGAAAATGCCATGTCCTAAAGATATCAAAGGTATTCGTAGTTTCCTTGGTCATGCTGGTTTCTATAGGAGGTTTATCAAAGAATTTTCTAAAATTTCTAGGCCTCTTACAAATCTTTTGCAAAAGGATATTCTCTTTGTGTTTGATGATGATTGCTTGGAAGCCTTTGAAACACTAAAGAAAGCCTTAATTACTGCACCTATTGTTCAACCACCTGATTGGAACTTGCCTTTTGAGATTATGTGTGATGCTAGTGATTATGCTGTTGGTGCTGTTCTAGGACAAAGAGTTGATAAGAAACTGAAAGTTATCCATTATGCTAGTAAAACTCTAGACAGTGCTCAACGAAATTATGCTACTACTGAAAAAGAATTCTCAGTAGTGGTGTTTGCTTGTGATAAATTCAAATCTTACATTGCTGATTCTAAAGTGATTGTTCACACCGATCATCCTGCTATAAAATATCTTATGGAAAAGAAAGATGCTAAACCTAAACTCATTAGGTGGGTTCTTCTGCTACAAGAATTTGATTTGCATATCACTGATAGGAAAGGAGCTGAGAACCCCGCAGCTGATAACTTGTCTAGGCTTGAAAATATTCTTGATGACCCACAACCTATTAATGATAGCTTTCTTGATGAACAATTAGCTGCAATAAATGTTTCTAATAGTACACCTCGGTATGTTGACTATGCTAATTATATTTTTGTTAAATACGTACCACCTAGCATCACATACCAACAAAGGAAAAACTTCTTCTATGATTTAAGACATTACTTTTGGGATGATCCACATCTTTATAAAGAAGGAGTAGATGGTATTATTAGACGTTGTGTACCTGAGCATGAACAGGAACAAATCCTACAGAAATGTCACTCCGAGGCTTATGGAAGACATCACGCGGGAGACAGAACCGCTCATAAGGTATTGCAATCTAGTTTTTATTGGCCTACTCTCTTCAAGGATGCCCATAAGTTTCTCTCATCTTGTGATGAATGTCAACGGGTAGGTAATATCAGTAAGCGTCAAGTAATGCCTATGAATTATTCACTTGTTGTTGAACCATTTGATGTTTGGGGATTTGATTTCATGGGACCTTTTCCTTCCCCTAATGGGTATACACATATTTTGGTTGCTGTTGATTATGTTACTAAGTGGGTAGAAGCTATTCCAACCAGTAGTGATGATCACAACACCTCTATTAAAATGCTTAAGGAAGTTATTTTCCCAAGGTTTGGAGTCCCTAGATATTTAATGATTGATGGTGGTTCACACTTTATTCATGGTGCTTTCCGTAAAATGCTTGCCAAGTATGATGTTAACCATAGAATTGCATCACCTTATCATCCTCAGTCTAGTGGTCAAGTTGAACTTAGAAATAGAGAAATAAACCTAATCTTACAAAAGACTATCAATAGGTCCAGGAAGAATTGGTCTAAGAAACTAGGCTGCACTTTGGGCTTATAGAACAACATATAAAAATCCTATTTGTATGTCTCCTTATAAAATGGTTTATGGAAAAGCTTGTCATTTGCCTCTTGAGTTAGAACATAAAGCATATTGAGCAATCAAAGAACTCAACTATGATTTCAAACTTGCTGGTGAAAAGAGGTTATTTCATATTAGCTCACTTGATGAATGGAGAACCCAAGCTTATGAAAATGCAAAGATAGTCAAAGAAAAAGTTAAAGATGGCATGGCAAAAGAATCCAAAAGCGTGAGTTCAAGGTTGGGGAATATGTTCTTTTGTACAACTCTCATTTCAGATTCTTTGCAGGAAAACTCCTCTCCAAATGGGAAGGACCCTATGTCATCGAGGAGGTCTATCGATCCGGAGCTATCAAAATAAACAATGCCGAAGGTACTAACCCGAAGGTTGTTAATGGGCAACGAATAAAACATTATACTCATGTATGCCCATTAATGTTGAAAGTAATATTATCCAAACTATGATACCGGAAGAACACATAAAAGAAACCTTCCGAAACACTCCAGAATCGTGAAAAAGGGAGATACGTGATATGGTAAGTAAACGGACTCCGAAAAATCCGCAAAATTTTTTTTTTGTCAGTTTAGGAATATTTGAAAAATAAGGAAAATAAGAAACTTCCAGGAAAGTGACCCTGGTGGGCTCGATACGCCAGGGCGCGCCTGGCTTGGCGCGCCCAGTGGGTTGTGCCCACCTCGGGTACTTTTCGGACTCCGTTTTTCTTCCGTTCTGCTTGTTCCCCACGATAAAAAAATATTTTATATACCCCCTGAACCTGTTGACCTCCATATCACGGAGAAATCTCCTGTTTTCTTTTCTCGCTATTTTCCTAACAGATCTAAAATTATGTCGTCCCAAGACTCGAAGGGTGAGAGCTATGTTGCAGAATATATCGCAAACCCCAAGGGCTATGGGGATGTGAAGCACTGTGGCTGGACTTCAGATGAAGAAGAAGACTATGATCCTAATAGGAAAGAGGATACGAGCTTAGAGGAAGATGAAGTCCCATTGCCCCAACTTGGGAACATGCACGTTGAATTTAAGAAGTCAAGTCTCCCTAACAAAGTAAAGAAGCCGAAGATCCAGTTTATCCCCTTTCTCCTTTTGCAGGAAGGCAAACAAGATTTATGCAAAAAGGTGTTGGAGCTTGAGTGGGAGATCTGTGAACTGAAAGATGAGAATTCCGTCCTCAAGCGTAAGCTAAGGAAGAAAGACAAACTTTCTACTTCATCACCACCATCTCCTTCTTCACCACCAAAAGAAAATTGAGTATCGGGTATCGGCACTCCCCTTGGCTTTCGCCAAGCTTGGGGGAGGTGCCCCGGAATCATATCATCTCCACTATCTTTCGCCTTTACTTTCTTTGTTCGATCCATGGTTATCTTTTGCTTTAGATGAATAAATTTTTTAGTTTGATCCTTTCTTTTCGAGAGTTTTGCTTAGTGATCAATCTTTATAATCGTGTGTGAGATATATAATAAAGTTTAGGTTGAGTTTTGCCTTCTTTACTTTCTTGTTTCAATAAAAAGAAAGGAAATAAACGAAAAAAATCATATGCTAATCTTATGGTAAGTGATGACATTACACAAGGAAAAGTATAAGTAGTAAATTTTATTGTAGATTGATAAACGTAGCATTAGTCAATGATGCAACTCATGAAAGAATTAAGAAGGGAAGATAAGATTCACATGCAAATACACTATCATGGAAATCTTTTGTGATTGTGAGCACCCATCAAAATATTATATGCCAAAATTGTTGACGTTGGACAAGGAAGACAACATAATGATTTATGTTTGTCCATATTCACATAGAAGTTATATTGTCATAGATCCTTCAACATGTGGTGCTTGCCCCTATCTTTGCTAGCCAAAAACTCCGCACTAAGTAGAGATACTACTTGTGCATCCAAAACTCTTAAACCCAAATCTTGTTTGATAGTCCACCATACGTACCTATGGATTGAGTAAGATCCTTCAAGTAAGTTGTCATCGGTGCAAAAAGGGAAATAAAAATTGCTTCTAAAAGTGTAAGATCATTTAGTGTAAGGGAAAATTGAGTGTTGTACGAACTTGTGATGGCGAAGAATAAAAGCGGCAGACTGCATAATAAAGGTTGCCATCATAAGGGGCAATATAACATGACGTTCTCTTGCACTAAGGGCATGGAAACCTCTGCTTCCCTCTGCGAAGGGCCTATCTTTTACTTTATTATATTTACTTTCATGCAAGGGTCAAAGTTCTTCTTTCTATTCCTTTTTATTTTCTCCTTTGGCAAGCGTCATGTGGTGAGGAAAGATCTAGGCACATATATCCAGTTGAATATGGGTTGCATGAGTTATTATTGTTGACATCACCCTTGAGGTGAATGCGTTGGGAGGCGAAACTATAAGCCCCTATCTTTCTATGTGTCTGGTTGAAACGTTTTGCTCATGTGTACGCGGTGAGTGTTAGCAATCATAGAAGACTGAATGATGGTTGAGTATGTGGGCCTGCCTAAAGGCTCCGATACATGACCCTTCCTAAAAATATGATGAATTGTAGTTGCAAAGTTGACCGAGAACATAGTTTGTTGGTTTCCAATAAAGTTTATGCTTTATACTTCGATGTTGTGATGAATTGTCACTTGTTCATGAGAAGTCTATGATAAATGTTAAAGTTTGTTGCTGTTATAATAAGTCACATGATGCTGCTATGTCTGTATTTTGTTTTTATCGGCACCTCTCTCTCTAAGCATGTGGACATGTTTTTCGATTTTGGTTTTTGCTTGAGGACAAGTGAGGTCTAAGCTTGGGGGAGTTGATACGTCCATTTTGCATCATGTTTTCCTATTGTTATTTATGTTGTTTTATTGAATAATAATGCTTTTTGGAGTAATTCTAATGCTTTTTCTCTCGTAATATGCAAGGTATACACAAAGAGGGAGAATTCTGGCAGCTAGAAATCTGGACCTGAAAAAGCTAAGTCGGGCTACCTATTCTGCACAACTCCAAATGATCTGAAACTTCACGAGGATTTTTTATGGAATAAATAAGAATTTTTGGAGTCAATAAGTACCAAAGGGGCCCACCATGTGGGCCCAACCCACCTGGGCGTGCCAGGGAGCCCAGGCGCTCCCTGGTGGGTTGTGCTCACCCAGGCCCACCTCCGGTGCCCCTCTTCTGGTATATAAGTCATTTTGACCTAGAAAAAATAAGGAGAGGACTTTCGGGATGAAGTGCCGCTGTCTTGAGGCGGAACTTGGGCAGGAGCACTTCTGCCCTCCGATAGAGCGATTCCGCCGGGAGAACTTCCCTTCCGGAGGGGGAAATCATCGTCATCATCATCACCAACAACTCTCCCATCTTGGGGAGGGCTATCTTCATCAAAATCTTCAACAACACCAAGTCCTCTCAAACCCTAGTACATCTCTTGTGTTCAATCTTTGTACCGGAACTATAGATTGGTGCTTGTGGGTGACTAGTAGTGTTGATTACATCTTGTAGTTGATTACTATATGGTTTATTTGGTGGAATATTATATGTTCAGATCCATTATGCTATTTAATACCCCCTGATCTTGAGCATGATTATCATTTGTGAGTAGTTACTTTTGTTCTTGAGGTTACAGGAGAAATCATGTTGCAAGTAATCATGCGAACTTGATATGTGTTCGATATTTTGATGATATGTATGTTGTGATTCCCTTACTGGTGTCATGTGAATGTCGACTACATGACACTTCACCATATTTGGGCCTAAGGGAATGCATTGTGGAGTAGTTATTAGATGATGGGTTGCGATAGTGACATAAGCTTAAACCCTAGTTTATGCGCTATTCTGTAAGGGACCGATTAGATCCAAAAGTTTAATGCTATGGTTAGAATTTATTCTTAATACTTTTCTCATAGTTGCGAATGCTTGCGAGAGGGTTAATCAGAAGTAGGAGGTTTGTTCAAGTAAGAACAGCACCTAAGCACCGGTCCACCCACATATCAAATTATCAAAGTAGCAAACACGAATTAAGCCAACATGATGAAAATGACTACATGAAATTCCCGTGTACCCTCAAGAACACTTTGCTTATCATAAGAGACCATTTTGGCCTGTCCTTTGCCTCAAAGGATTGGGCTACCTTGCTACACTTTTGTTACTACTATCTTTACTTGCTCGTTACAAATTATCTTGCTATCAAACTACTCCGCTACTTACAATTTTAGCACTTGCAGACATTACCTTACTGAAAACCACTTGTCATTTCCTTCTGCTCCTCGTTGGGTTCAACACTCTTACTTATCGAAAAGGCTACAATTGAACCCATATACTTGTGGGTCATCAAGGCTATTCTCTGGCGCCGTTGCCGGGGAGTGAAGCGCTCTTGGTAAATGGAAGTTTGTAAGGAAGCATTATTACTACGTGCTGAAATTTATTGTCACTTGTTACTATGGAAAACAATCCTTTGAGGGGTTTGTTTGGGGTATCTTCACCTCGAACGGAACCACAATTAGTTGCCCCTCAACCTACTGCACCTACTGAAATCATTGAATATGAAATTCCTTCGGGTATGGTAGAACAACTATTAGCTAATCCTTATGCAGGCGATGGAACCGATAGCCCCTGAGGTCCAAGCGCCACCCGAGGCCGGCATGCTACGCGATCAAGGGAGAAGCCCCTTCATGCTTCAACGCTGGCTCCGACATCAAGGTCGCTAAGGTCGCCGGAGATGGGGGCTCCTCGCGAGTTGACCCAGTGCTCCGCTAGCATCTTCGACGCCAATAACCACCGGTCACAATCAACCTATTTCAGGCGCAATTACACTAACCTTGGATCACAGGTGAACCTCGCCACGATGGTGTATCTCAGGACGCTAGACCTGCCCAGGGCAGGAGGAGCGCCCTAGGAGTCGCGTGGAGGGAACCCGGCACCAGAGCTCCCTTCGCGCCTCACGGCGCAGGGTGCCATCCCAGCGGTGGAGCACGTCGTCCGGAGGTAGGTCCTTTGCTGGGGAAGGCGCCGGCGAGCCCTTCCCTCGGTGGAGGGCCTGCAATCGCCCAACCACCGCCAGCGTACCCCCTTGACCTTGGTCTTGTCCTAGTTTTCGGACTCCCCAACGGTGGCAACATGATGCGTTTGGCGGGGTTGCCGCGAGGATCCAGGAGCGCACGCGAAGATCTCTGCCCGTGACACTCTCACGTAATAATGAGTGGGGATGTATACACCCCGGAGTCTCTTGAGTGCTGCCCCTGGGCCTAAGGGGGGCTCCTGCCGGCGTTCTGGATATGGGCCTACCCAGACTTGCCTGCCTGCGGCCCACTGCGCGGCCCCCATCGACGGCCTGGTACGGCCCAGCTTCAGCATCAACAAACTCAAGACCCTCGCGAGGGGCTGAGCCTCACGAGGCGGACGACGCCAAGACCTCTAAGGGGATCGACCTCCTCAGGCTGGCTCCCGAGGAGCGGAGACTTCTATGCAAGGTGCACCTCATGAGGCTCAGCTGACGTGATCCATGACGACCAAGGCCAAGCGGGCGCCAGCAGGCGCGGAGTACCAGTTTCCTCTTTGGTGCAAAGGAGGCAAGCAACAAGCGCGGAGTCCCAAGGAATCAGAAAAGGTTTCCATTCCAGTGCAACGAGACCAAGACCGCCAGGACGGTAGGACGGAGGTCATCACTGAGCCCACCGCAGCGTCACGACCAGAGGCTTTTCGCAGGCGAATACCGCTTTGGTCAGGATAGGATGTACTTCCTGTCCCCCTTCGAATCTGGCTGTTGTGGGATCCCTTCCCGCCAACATTTGGGAAGAGGGCCAAGGCCACTATAAATAGGACTTAGCCACCTCCATGGAAGGGGGTCGGTAGATCGAGAGGGAAAGAGTAGAACAGGGATCGGATCTGTTCGCATCCAACCACCTCACCAGCTCTCTTGAGCTCAAGAACACCTCACCTCCTGAGGCTTGTTCATCCACTGTACTAGTTCATCCTCAGCCCCTCAAGGCAATCCACCAAAACGCTAGAGTAGGGTATTACACCGCAAGGTGGCCCGAACCAGGATAAACTATTGTGTCTCTCTATCCCCTTGAGCTCGACACGCTAGGATTTGAGGAATTGCGAGTAGGAAGGCTGGGCGGGTTGAGATCTCCGCATGCACCCCTGCGTTCGAACCTATCAAGGGTTTGCGGAACCCGAAATCCGACATTTGGTGCGCCAGGTAGGGGTGCGTCGGATCTTCTCTATCGTCGACCGATCCACCGCTACTCCACCGACACCATGGCCGAAGCCCCGAGAGCTCACGTTGAGCACTGGGTTGTCTGGGCTTCTTCAACAGCACCTGCCGACGAGGAAGACTCCCACTCCGCGCTGCTTGCGGCCCGGGCTCCGCCTGTGGCTACCGGCCACGAGAGGCGCGGGCCACAGCCTCCTCCTCTAGCATCACGCCGCAACTGCGCCGCCGCGCGATCTTCAAGCTACGCCACGGCAACAACACCACATACTCACTGGGAGCAGGCGAACATGCGGGCCACGGTCATCGTGGCTCGAGAATTGCTGAGGTGCAGGGCTGGCAGAAAGCAGTCGTGACGCCTTGCTGGAGCGAGTTGCTTAGTTGCTGGATGCAGCATGCAGGGGCGCAGCACCATTCTGCACCCTGCCCACGTCGCAAGCTGTGGCGGGGGCACGCGCTCACCCTCGCCACACTCGTGTGCCCCCTCCCATGGCCCTTGAAGAGCCTCTCGGCACCAGCCTATCTCACGCTGCAGCCCGCACTGCTTCGACCATGCCACCTCGGGGTGGGCGACTCCGAGCAACCCTCCTGGAGCCACGCTGGGGCACCTGCCCTCGGTCACCAGGATCTGACACCGACCGTGAGGCGGAAGTGCGAGGAAACCGGGCAGCGACGTAGGCGCAGCCAGCCCGGAAGCCTACGTGCCCGTCGCAGTGGACCTGATGTACACACCGGGAGAGGGCCCCAGCTGATCCCCCACGATGGGCTGGGCACTGGAGGTACACGAAGCCGAGGCTTTTTGCGAGCCGCTGCATGGCTCCACCAACGTCTTCAACGGCAACAACCACTGGGTACAGCTAACGCCTCAGGAGCACGCTTACGCTAACCATGGATCACAAGTGAACTAGGGCACAGCCACCGCTAGGGCTCCCAGGGCGGCGGCCCAGCCGCAGGAACATGAAGGGCCTTGGGAGCAGCGTGGGGGGGGAGCCCGGAGCCAGGGCCTCCCCCACGCTGCATGGAGGAAGACGCTACTCAGAGGTAGGTCCTCTGCCGGGGAAGGCGCCGGCGAGCCCTTCCCCTCGGCATAGGGCCTACGGTCGCCGAGGGCGCCGCCAGCGTCCCCCTAGCCCCTTGGTCTCGTCCTGGTTTCCAGACTCCCCAACTGTGGTCGGGGGCGGCGCCCTCGTCGGGCGACATGAAGCAAGGCTCCGGCCTGTGAAGGTCTCCGCTCATGACACTCTCATGTAATAATGAGTGGGGTTGTACATGCCCCAGAGTCTCCTTAGTGCCGCCTTGGGGCCTCACGAGGACTCCCACCCATGTCCAAGTGGAAGCACCATGCTCCGCGTTGGCCATCGACACTGTCCCCCAATGACTATGCCGATGCCCAGTGGAAGCACTTAGCTCCGCGCTCGTGAGAAGACCTGAAGACTAGCTAGGCGTCGGACGCGGCCGTTTGCTTTCTCCTCTCTTTTTGTACCCAATTCACTGGCTTTTTCGAATGTACTGGGTTCTTGTGCATTTACCAAAAGAAAAACGGGGGGAAGTTTTCTTGTCTTGCGTCGCTCTCTCGCTTTCCGGTTTTGTGTTTTTGGGCGGGACTCATGCATGCTACCCCTCCCCCAAGCGCCTCGCGAGTGGGGGCTGGGTGCAGTACGCACGCGTCGAGCATGATCGGGCTGTCCCTGAGCATGCAAGGGCTTCCCCCCAGGGGACCAGGGATGTGGACGCCACGCGCATACCTAGTCGTGGTCCGGCAGTTAGTCCCTTGTGAAGCACTCTAGGACAGGACAGCAGACTCCTCGGGAGGTCCAGACCCTCACGAGCCTGCGGCAGGCTCACCTCGAGAAGACAAGCGTTGATGTGGCATCATGGCTCACACGAGACCCGCAGAACCAAAGATAAGTCATAATAATGAGGCTGCAGGCCTGAAGGGTCGCACCACAGACGCTACTTCAAAAGCATTTCATAATCATATACATCGCAAGGGGCTCCCCCTTTCAAAATGCTCTCACGAGGTGGCGTTCAAGTTTTGGTCATACAGGTTAAAGCAAAAAAGAAGTGTGGGCCTAGCTGCGTGTGCCCTCCTCATCACCCCCATCCGCGCCGCTCGCACTACCCGTGTCATCGCGACCATTCTCTTCATCATCACCGCCTGTGCCACCTACTCTGACCGCAAGCACAACCATGTCATCCTCAGGAGCAAACTCTTCCACCAGGGCATCTACACGGTCATCGACCCACCTGGCTAGTCTGTCCCGAGTAGCCGCGGACATAGGGGCTAGCAAAGCATCGAAGTTGACGTGGGAGTCGCGGTTGAGGAGGTAGCTGAAGACACACGAGAACGCGCGCCCAAGAAGGCCCCGGATCCTCTCCCAGACAAGCTTGCGAGCCTTCGTGGCCTGATCCTCCAGGCAGGTCACAATGTCGATGAAGAAGTTGAGGTGGCTGGCGTAGTTGTTCTCATGCGGATGAGGAGCGCTCTCGTCGCAGATGGTGCCAAGGCGTGATTCGCTCTGGCTCGGAGATCCTGGAGCATCGTGCCGTGCTCGCGTTGCAGTGTTAGGCTACGGTTCGCTTCGTTCACAGCCCTTTCCGCAAGGGATGCGGTGTCCTTGACTTGCTGCTGAAGGGAGGATAACTCGGCGCGGGTAGAGGTCAAGGCGAATTCGGAAGAAGCCAGAGCCTCCATGGCGGCATTGTCATGCCGTTTTGCAGATTCCAGCTTCGCCTTCAGGGCGGTTGTCCTGCCCTCAAGCTCGGCTTTGAGAAGCTCCAGTTCTAGGCGGTGCCCTTCAGCCAGGTCCGTGCACGCCTTCGCCACCTTCTCTTCAACCTCCAGCTGGACCCGGGCTTCTCGGGCGGTGACGGCATCCTCAGCCGTGGCTACCTGGCGCTCCCTCACCTCCAACTGCTCCGATGCCAGGCTATGCTCCATAGCCTCTAGCGCCAGGTCATCTTGGCACCTCAGAAGCTCCGCCTCGACAAGAGGCGCTTTGCCCGGCGACGCAGCCCGGAGGGCACGCCGCTCCTCGACCTCCCGCCCAAGGGCGGCATTTGAAGACAAGAGCTCCTGGTCTCGCTCCTCAGCTGCCTCGCGGTGGCGGTTGGCGGCTTCGACCTCCTCCAGGGCGCGGGTGCAAGCCTCACAAGAAGTTTCGAGGGAGGCCGCCGCAAGCGCGTCGGCCTAATCACGCCAAAGCCGCCCAAGGTTGATGGCGACCTTCAGCTGGTGCCATTCGCGCGCCAACCGGCGGTCCTCTGCCTTGAGTCAGGTGTTGACGTCGGCCAATTCTCCACCAAGCCGGATCATCACGCGCATTGCCTCGCTGAAGAACTCGAAGCGGACAGCACTGCGCTTGCGCGTAAACGCCAGCGCACTGCCAAGCCCTTCTTCGGCCCCGGGAGCCACCGAAGAGGCATGGGATGTCTCGCCTGCCTCCGGCTGGGGGCAGGCCGACGCAGCTCCGCAACCCGAAGACGAAGACGGCCCAAGGGACACCCAACCGCCAGCAGCGACCATTGGGAGAGCCGTCGGCGCACCCCTCGCCTCCCAGGTTGAGTTGTAGAAGAAGGAGGTCGGAGGCTCGGGTCCTGGGCCCCCCTGCGGTGCCCCAGCGGCCAGGGGCGGACCCGTGCTTTGGGTGGAGCCTAGGCATGGGGGGCTGCATGACGGGGTCGAGCCCAAATCCTTGGAAGGGCGCCTCTCCTGAGGCTTCACGTCGCAGGGACCCTGCAAGGCCCTAGTCAGAAAAGAGAATGGCGCGTGGGGAATCATAAAGTGAGGTACTTACTTGTCCATAGCCATGTACTTCCTCAGCTTCAGCGGTCAGCGGGCGTCACCACTGCGGCTCGGAGATCCCTTCCTCTTGCAGAGGGCTTCAAGATTTAGGTGAAGCCGACCGGGCTTCGAGGGGCGGTCCCCAGGAGCAGGAGAGCCCAGCGGGGCACCCTGGGTGGCAGCCTCTGGAGTAGGAGAGCCCATCGGGGCGCCCTGGGCGGTAGCCTCTGAAGTGGGAGCGCTCGGCGGGGTTCCCTGGGCGACAGCCTTAGGGGCATTAGGAGGTGCCTCCCCATCGGCAGCCACCTCAAAACCATCACCCCGAGCCTCAGGAGCCTCTGCCTCCAGAGCATCTGGCTGCACTGGCCTCGCGGTGGCCCCTTCCTGGGTCCCAGGAGTCTCGGCCTCCGGAGTGCTGGATGACGCAGGACCCCTGGAGGTCTCCTCAGCAGCTAGCGGCGTGAACCCCCCTGCTACCACACTTGGGGCGCGCGCCGCAGGATCAAGTAGTAGGGGAGCCACAAGGATGGGATTCTCACGAGGACCATCAAGGCCCTCCGGGAGTAACCCCCATTCATCAAAGAGGGGCATCTGCTCCACGAAGGCCACCTTGTTCAAGCATTGGTAGAGGAGGCAACCATTTCCTGGAAGATCGGCGGGTTTGGAGTTGTCCATCAGAAGCTCGAGTACCTTGCTCAGGGTCTTGGAAGGCAGCGACGGCTTCTGGAGCCCATGAAGTCCTCAGCGCCGGCAAAGTCCCACATCGGGCGAGAATGGCACTGGAGCGGAGATGTGCCGCCGGATGAATTCCTTCACCACCATCGGCACCATCACCCCCAGCTCGTGCAGCCTGGCCAGCCTCTTCCAGACACGGGCAAGCCAACGATCGTCGAGCTTCACATGCCCCTAGCCGAAGCTGGGCATGGCCGGCGCTCGAGGGGTCAGAAGCAGGGGGCTACATGTACCAGCATCAACAAACAACCACGGAACCCCTTTGCGGCAAGCGATAGCTCGAAGTCAATCCCCGAGCCAGCAGTTGCTGCAACAGCTTCGAAGGTCACGCACCCCGAGCATTGGTGGGCATCGAACAGTCGGAGCAATAAGAAATGGCGAAATAGGGCCACAGAAGGAGCAATGCTGACCATGGCCTCACAAAGGAAGGTGCAGACAACAAGGAGGATGATGGACCGGGGGTCCAGGTGCAACAGGTGGATATGGTAGTGCGAAATTATGACATTAAAGAAAGAAGAGAAGGGGGAATCAGGTTCGCGAAGAGAGCATGGAGATAGATGGGGATCTCGGTGGCACTCATGTCATCCACAAGCCAAGACGCAGGCCGGATAACCGTCGCTTTACACTCATTGGAATCGACTGCGAGAGCAGGGCGGACCTTGTTCAGCCCTTCCTAATTGATCACCATCGACTGCTCGAGGACTGGCTCCAAGGCTGGTGGGGGTCCACCCGGGGTGCACGAAATCCCCTTCTTCTTCCTCTGCCATGAAGCCATGGTGGAAGCCAGGAAGGGGGAGTGGTGCTGGCACCAGATCTGCGGAAGGGGTCGCAGACATGAGAAGAGAAGGAACAAAGGCCAAGCGCGACAATCTACAAAGGGCAAGCTGCTCTGGCAACGGGCGGCCGCCATGCTTGGCGGATTTCAAGGCAGCATGGGGAAGTGGAGATGCCCACGTCCCATCAATCGCCACGCGTCGTTCAAGGCTGCAGGCGGTTAGGGCATGTGGTGCTGTCAGCGTTCTGGATATGGGGGTATCCAGACTCGCCTGCCTATGGCCCACCACGTGGCTCCATCAACGGCCTGATACGGCCCAGCTTCAGCATCAACAACTCAAGACCCTCGTGAGGGGCCGAGCCTCGCGAGTCGGACGACACCAAGACCCCTGAGGGAATCGGCCTCCTCAGGCTAGCTCCCGAGGGATGAAGAGTTGATGCGGAGCATCCTACGGACATCACCACGTCAAGAGCCCATTTGGCAAGTGACACGTGCGACATCTACTTCACACACACAAAGGTGAATCATCTCCTTTACATGTGCTCACTTGACACTCTCGAGGATGGTATACTACTTGACACTCCTTACGTGTGCATGCATAGGTATTGTCAGAGCTTCACGGATGTCAAGGAGGAGTGCAAGCGCCAAGGAACGACTACACCATCCGCGAGAAGCGTGGAAGAGAAGACGGAAGAAAGGAAGAAGAAGAATGGAGCAGGATGGAGTTGCCGGATCATCCGGACCCCACCGGACGATCCGGACCGAGCCGGATGATCCGGACGACCTCCGGACGATCCGCTACGTGCCAAGACAACAGAACACTGCTCGGCGAAGCGGATCATCCGGACGATCGCCGGATCATCCGGACCCCGACACCGGATCATCCGGGCCACCATCTGGATCATCCGGACCCGCTGCGTCGTGACTTGGGCGAAGCCCGTGTACCCCTTCGCCCCTCACTTACCCCTTAGCCCTTGGGCTATAAATGAACCTCCTCCACCTCCTTTCTAGGGTTAGCAAAGTGATAGCTCATTCTTAAGTGAGCTTTGCTCCTACCTATCTCTACTCTTGAGAGAGAGAGAGACCACTACTCCATTGGAGGCCAAGACCTCCATCTAGGAGAAGATCCCCATGGATTCAAGACCCTCTTTAGGGAAGATCCAACTAGGATATCATCAAGACCTCCTCTTGGAGATGAACCTTACCTTGTATCTTTCCTTTGTTGTTCATGTACCTTGTGATCTTGTGTGTTTGATGGTCTAGTGGATGTGTGATTTGGACTTGTTCTTGAGTGTTTCCCCTTGTGATTTCTCCCCGTTCTTCCCCGTGTTCATCGTGTTCTTCGAGGGATCCCACTCCAAACGTGAAAGATCGACGCTACAGGGTTCCACCCTACATCAAGAGTTCTATGCAAGGTGCACCTCACGAGGCTCAGCTGACGTGAGCCATGACGACCATGGCCAGGCGGGCGCCAGCGGGCACAGAGCGCTAGTTTCCTATTCGGTGCAAGGGAGGCAATCCGCCGGCACAAACTCCCGAGGAATTAGCCAAAGGTTTCCATTCTGATGCAACAAGACCAAGACCGCCAGGACTGCAGGACAAAGGTCATCACCGAGCCCACCGCAGCGTCACGACCAGAGGCTTTTTGCAGGTGAAGACCACTTTAGTCAGGATATGATGTACTACTTGTCCCCTTTCAAATCCCGCCGTTGTGGGATCCCTTCCCGCCAACATTTGGAAGAGGACCAAGGCCACCATAAATAGGACTTCGCCACCACCATAGAGGGGGATCGAATCCATTCTCTCCCAACCACCTCACCAGCTCTCTTGAGCTCAAGAACACCTCATCACCTGAGGCCAGTTCATCCACTGTACTAGTTCATCCTCAGCCCTTCGAGGCAATCCACCAAAAACATCGGAGTAGGGTATTACACTGCAAGGTGGCCCGAACCAGGATAAACTGCTGTGTCTCTTTGTCTCTTTGAGCCCGACGTGCTAGGCTTAGGAGGATTGCGAGTAGGCATGCTGGGTAGGTTGAGATCTCCGCACGCACCCTATAGTTCAAACCTTTCAAGGGTTTGCGAAACCCATAATCCGACATTTGGCGCGCCAGGTCGGGGTGCGTCGGATCTCCTCTTCCGTCGACCGGTCCTCCGCCGCTCCACCAACGCCATGGACGACGCCCCGAGGGCGCATGTCAAGCAGTGGGTTGTCCAGGCCTCCTCGATAGCGCCCACCGACGAGGAGAACCTCCACACCGCTCTTCTCGCGGCCCGCGCTCTGACTGGGGCGGCCGCCGCGGGGGGCGCGTGGCGCAGCCTTCCCCTTTGGCGCAGCGCCGCAACCGCGCCGCCGCATGATCTGCAGGCTACGCCGCGGCAATCGCACCGCACATGCACAGGGAACAGGCAAACATGCGGGCTACGGTCATCGTGGCTCGGGAGTTCTTGAGGTGCAGGCTGCTGGAAAGCGGCCGCGACGCCCTGTTGGAGCGGGTTGCCGAGCTGCTGGACACGACGTGCAGGGGAGCAACACCATTCTGCACCATGCCCATGTCGCAGGCTGTGGTAGGGGCGCGCGCCCGTCCCCGCCACAACCGCGCGCCCCCTCCAAGGGCCCCTGAAGAGCCTCTCAGCGTCGGCCAGCTTCACGGTGTAGCCCGCACTCCTCCAAACATGCCACCTCAGCGTGGGGCTGCTCCGAGCAACATCCCCAAGGGCCACGCTAGAGCGCCAGCCCCTGGTCGACAGGACTAGAGGGCGACCAAAGAAGGCGGGAACTTGAGGCAGTTGGGCAGCGATTCTGGTGCAACCAGCCCGGAAGCCTACGTCCCCGTCGCGGTGGACCTGAGGCACTGTAACGCCCCGAGACCGATGCTCCAGTTGCCTTCCATTTATCTTAGTTGTTGCCGTGTGTTTATTTTTTTGTTGCATTATCATAATTGTTTTGCATATTTTATTCCTACATGTTTATGCCATGTCCATGTTGAGTGCCTTGTCATGTGTTTGCTTCTTGCACCATGCTCATTTTCACTTGTTATGTTGCATTGTGCCTCTTGTCATTATATTGTATTGTGCCATCTTTGTTTGTTTGCCATGTTCATCTCACTTTGTTATATGTTATATGCTTTGATATGCCTCTTGTCATTTATTGCATCATGATCATCATGTGGGTTGCATTCTTCATATTGGTGTATTGATGTGTGTGCATCAGTCCTTGTTGTCTCTTCTCTCAAGCCATGCCCATGTATCATCACCTCCTTCTTCCTTCTTATTCCTTTCATTTTTGCTAGTGCCATTTTCTGTCCTCCATAAATGTTCCTTCTTTCCCTAAAAATCCTGTACATTGCCTACACCCTCTCTTCCAATTTTCAGCTCATTTGAAAATGTTTTGGTTGGTTCAAAAATGGTTTAAGTTTGAATTTAGTTCAAACATGAATTATTTTTCTATCCTTAAAAATGACCAAACCATTTTATTCAAATCCTTCATAGATCCAGGGCCTCAGATTTATCCTCGTCTCATTCTACTTCTTCGCCAAACCCTCTGAGCTTTTCTTCCAAGGTTCTATTCATATTATAAATGGATAAGAAGAACAACGAGGGGGGAGAGAGTTCAGTGAGGCCCGGCTCCTCTCAAGAGCGCTGCAGCCCACTTACCCCTTCGATCCAGCCCACCAACACCATTCCCCTGTTCATCGTCTTCCCCTTGTACGGCAGGTCATCCAGGATGTCCACGTTGACCTCCTGAGTGATTTGACGGCCGGAGAGCTCCCGTAGGCCCCTATAAATCATGCCCCCAACCCTAGGGTTCCCTGGTCGCTCCATTTCCCCCCTCCTCCTTCTCCTGCCGCCGCCAGGTGAGACCTCTCCATGCAATAGCCGTCACCATGGCCGGGAGGAGCACAAGCTCGTCCCCGGCTTGTACGCCTCCGTCCTCTGCGTTGCTGCCACGGGGAGAGAGTCGCGGCACTCGACGTCGTCTCCTTCATCCACGCATGCGTCCATGAGCCTCGGATCGACCTCCCTGACGACCTCTGCTTCCCCTGCTTCCTCTGCTTCACGGACGCCAAGTCGGAGGCCTCTTCTCGTCGCCGACTTCTCCTTCTTCTTCCTCGGGTCTACCTCGCCGCCGGCTAAATTCGTCGCGTCCCCGAGCTCGTTCGACTTCTCCGAGCCCCTCTACGTGAGCAGCCGCGCTTCCCTGTACCTTTTTCTCGTTGGTTGCGTCCTCTGTCGCCGGTTGCTTGCATGCCTGATGGTTCCTCCGTCGTCACTTTGGTCACCGGCAAGGTTGCTATGCTTCCTCTGTTTCTTCAGCACACCAGCGCTTCACGTGTAGCTCGTGCTCAGCACGCACACGCCAGAGCAGCGCCCCGCAGCCCGCGCTTCGTGCTGCGGCTTCGCCCGTAGCCTCGCCTCGGCGTAGCCGCCGCCATGGCGCAAGCTTACGCCCGCACATGCATGCATGCCGCAGCATCCACCGCAGCCTCCCTAGCAGGTTTCGACACCCGCCGCATCTCTGCATCCACCAAGGTCGTTGCCTTGCTGGACACCATCGACGCGGCGAGCAGCATGCTTTCATGGAAATCAAGGCCTGGCCCTCGATTTTGTTCATATAGCGTGGCGCCCCACTTTGGACACCGCTCACCTTGGTGCGTTGGCGGCGCCTCCATCCTGCGGTCGAGGATCAAATCCCCTCGGCTACATCTTTTCTTCGTAATTTTTGCTTATCGAGTAGCAGCCTTTATCTGTTTCATATAGGGCGATCCCTAGCACAGCACGCGGAACGGATCCATCAAGCGGCTAGCGCAAGCACTACAAATCTGAGAGGTCCAGGTTCGATCCGTGTTCTCCGATTTCCTTTTCCCCTTGCTTCTCTGTTTTACATCAAGCACACACACCCACAGCCACTTGGGCCTGATTCCACCTCTGGGCCGCTGCACTCTAGTGCTTCGGGCCCGTGCATATTTTTTTTCCAGTGTGTGTATTTTAGCATTTTCCAACGCATTCTTATTTACTGAAATGCCATCATCTTGCATTGCTCCTATATAAATAACCATGCTTTGGATTTAAACAAACTATATATGTAAAATGCTTAGAATTTCATCTAGTTTCACATTATGCCACTTTCATCCATGTTTAAAATGATTAACCTTGCCGTTTGCATTTAATTCGTATGATGACATGTTACAATGGTTTATTTCATAACTAAATAACCGTAGCTCGGTTTTAAATGTTCTTTATATGTAAATGGGGTGGAAAATTGCCTAGTTTAACATGGTGCACTTTATTTCCCTGTTTAACAACATTAAAATATAGTTTAGGCAGAACAATACCATTTCTAAAATACGCACATGAGGATTTTCCGGAATTGTTGTTTGTTGTTCCGGCCTCATTTAAACTTGCCTAGATAGGTAGTTTTATTGTGCTTCACCTCATGCCATGTTTAACAACATTTAATATTGTTGAGTAGTTTAAATGAGATGAACTAAATAATTGTTGTGGTGTTTCATCAATATGCAACTCATTGCATATTGAGCTCCACTTAACTTGTAGTGTGGTTTGTTGCACTTTGCCATTCCATGCCTTATTAAACCAGACATGCATCATACTTGTTTGTGCATCATGCCATGTTCATGCTTGTGCATTTACCATGTTGTTGTTTTTTCTGGTGTTGCTTCTTAGTTCCGGTAATGTTGCGATTGTGAGGATTCGTTCGACTACTCCCGTTCGTCTTCTTCATGGACTCGTTCTTCTTCCTTGCGGGATTTCAGGCAAGATGACCGTTATCCTGGATCTCACTACTATCATTGCTATGCTAGTTGCTTCGTTCTATCGCTATGCTGCGCTACCTATCTTTTGCTCTTCAAGCCTCCCAAATTGCCATGAACCTCTAACCTTTGACACCCTTCCTAGCAAACCGTTGTTTGGCTATGTTACCGCTTTGCTCAGCCCCTCTTATAGCGTTGCTAGTTGCAGGTGAAGTTGAAGATTTCTCCATGGTGGACAGGGTTATGTTGGGATATCACAATATCTCTTATTTTATTAATGCATCTATATATTTGGTAAAGGGTGGAAGGATCGGCCTTATGCCTGGTGTTTGGTTCCACTCTTGCCGCCCTAGTTTCCGTCATACCGGTGTTATGTTCCCGGATTTTGCGTTCCTAACGCGGTCGGGTGATTTATGGGATCCCCTGACGGCTCGCTTTGAATAAAACTTGTCCAAAGAAGGCCCAACCTTGGTTTTACCATTTGCCTCACCACCACCTACCTTTCCTTGGGAGTAATTAACCCAAGGGTCATCTTTATTTTAGCCCCGGGCGATGCTTGTCTAAGTGTTGGTCCGCGGCGACTTCTTGGGGGCCACCTCGGGAAACTCGAAGTCTGGTTTTACTCGTAGCTTGACTTATCCGGTGTTGCCACGAGAGCGAGATATGTGCAGCTCCTATCGGGATTGTCGATTGCATCGGCGGCTTTGCTGGTCTTGTTTTACCATTGTCGAAATGTCTTGTAAACCAGGATTCCGAGGCGATCGGGTCTTCTGGGAGAAGGTCTATTCTTCGTTGATCGCGAGAGCTTGTCATGGGCTAAGTTGGGACACCCTGCAGGGTTTAAACTTTTGAGAGCCGTGCAGCGGTTATGTGGCGGATGGGTATTTGTTAATGTCGGTTGTAGATAACTTGACACAGATCCGAATTAAAATGCATCAACCGTGTGTGTAGCCGTGATGGTCTCTTCTCGGGAGTCCGGAAGTGAACACGGTCTTTGGGTTATGTTTGGCGTAAGTAGGAGTTCGGGATCACCTCTTGATCATTGCTAGCTTCACGACCATTCCGCTTGTTCTCTTCTCGCTCTCATTTGCGTATGTTAGCCACCATATCATGCTTAGCGCTCTCTGCAACCTCACCACTTTACCCTTCCTTTCCCATTAAGCTTTGCTAGTCTTGATAGCCATGGTAATGGGATTGCTGAGTCCTCGTGGCTCACAGATTACTACAACAACGATTGCGAGTACAGGTTATGCGATGATCATGGCGAGAGCGATGTTTGCTTGTTTTGGAGTTCTTCTTACGCTTCTTCTTGATCGGGGATAGGTTCGTGTCGGCGGCTGGGCTAGCAGGGTGAATGTCGTTTGAGCTTCTGTTTGTGTTTCATCCGTAGTCGGATGTTGCTCTTATGTATTGTGATGTTGTATTCGTGTGGCATTGTATGCCTTATGTATGTATCCCTATCTATTATGTAATGTTGACGTAATGATATCCACCTTGCAAAAGCGTCTTCAAGATGCGCTTCTATCCTTGGTGGGACATTCGAGTTCCTTTAGGATAGGGTCGCATCTTGGGCGTGACAGGCACGTGTAGGGAGAGGGCCCCAGTCGACCCCCCACGCCAGGATGGGCGCTGGATGTAGACGAAGCCGAGACCCCTTACGAGCCGCCGCCGAGCCCCGCCAACGTCTCCAACGGCAAAAACCTCTGGGTACAGCTAACGCCACAGGGGCACGCTTACATTGACCATGGATCGCAGGTGAACCAGTGTCACGTCCCTAGTTCTGGTATGATCTAGGCTTGCTTTGTGCATCATGTTTATGTTCCAAATGAATTTGAAATGGGGAATGTTTCAAACCCTAGCGCCAAAGCAAATTCAAATAGATGCAAATTAAAAATGGAATTTCAATTAACCCAAAATGCTTTTCAAAAATGTTCATGGTCTTTGGAAAATGTTGCAAACAACAACCGTGAGGTGATGCACATTTTGCTAAACCTTTGGATTTTGAATGAACCCATAAGTATTTGAATTGGAGCTGTTTAAAATAATATAAATATTTTGACGGCTCCAAAAGTGTTGAATTGGTGAGGACCTCGGTATATTATAACCAAGTGGTCACAAGGAATCTCAACATTTTTATAATTGTGCTAGTATTTATTTTAAGTCAAAAACAAATGTCGATATAGAAAAGAAAACAAAAATGGAAAAACCCTTACGGACCTACTGTGGCCCGGCTCTGTCTTGGCCTGGCATCACAAGAGCCAAAGGTTGCCCAGCCGTTGGCCTGCAAATCCCCCACCTTGCGCCAGTAGGCAAGGCGCGTGCCCGACGTGCGCGCACCGCTGCGCCGTGCCACCTCCTCCCTCCCTGCCTGCCTGTCCTCCCCCTCGTCGCTCTGGATGGACCGGACGACGCCACGCGACGCCCCGCACCTCTCTCCCTCTCTCTCATTCCTCCCCTCCCCTGGTTCTCTCTCTCCCGACCTCCCGAACGCGCCCGTCGCCACCGCTCGCCGTAGTCATAGCCACCGCGCCCCTCAAGAGCATCTGAGCCATCCCCGAGCTCCGCGCCGTCGTCCTCGTCCTCTCCACCAAGCCGCAAGATGCGGGAAGCCCTGGAGAGCCGCCATCGTCGCTTTCTTCACCTCCGGCCGCCGAAGATCATCTTCGCCGCTCCGCCGTCTCCAACGCGTTCCCGGCCACACCGAGCAACCCTGCGAGCCCGTTGTGAGCCCCGCCATCTTCTCCCCCTTCTCCCCTAGCCTTCTGTGCCCTCTAGCCCCCTTGACTGCACGAGCCGAAGCTCACCTCCGCTCGAGCTCGTCGCCGGTGACATTCCGACGACCCCAGGGCCACCCCACCATGCCCAACGGCCTTGTGAGCTCGCGTAGAGGCCTTAGGAGGCAAGAGCCATGCGTTCGCAGCCCGTGACTCGACCTCCTCCTCGGCGAACTCCGGCCGCCGCCGGTCGTCGATGCCGCCGTCGCCTCCGTCCACCCCCGGCCTCCGCGTGAACCATTGGATGCGTCGCGAGCACAGGCGTCGCGTAGGTGGTCTCCGCCACGCGTTTGGTCGCCGGAGGGCGATTTCCGCAGCCGCCGCCGCGTCTGGCCTCGCCGGCGTCAAGTCGCCGGTGGGGTTAGCCCCGGTTGACTGGGTTTGACCCTGGCTGACCAGGGTTTGACCACCCTGTGTCACTGACGCGTGGGGCCAGCCCCGTTAATTAAACAAGTTTAGGTTTAATTTAATTAAGATTAGCCACAGTCACTGACACATGGGTCCCACTGGTCAGGTTTGACCTGGACCTGGCCGTTGACCCGCTGACGTCACGCTGACGTCAGGCTGACGCATTTATTCATTTTCTGGATTTAAATTAATCAAGAAATTCCAGAAAATGTTCAAAACTTCAAAAATTCATATCAATTCAACCGTAGCTCAGATTGAAATAAATTATATATGAAAAATTATCAGAAAAATGCAATCTTTCCATCTATACCAGTTTCATGCATGAAAAACCAAGTTATACCTGCTGTACAAGTGAAACACTATAATGGCTTATATAAAGAGCTTATTTTGGAGATGATGGACTTCAAACCAAATGAATACTAGTTGCATTAGCTCAAACAGCATCACATCTTCATGCCATGTTCATGCATCATATTGTTGCATATGCTTGTGTATTGATTGTTGGCACCGTTCCTTCTCGATAGGTCTTGCTCCGCAGACCGTTCTAGAGTACCTGTCTATGAAGCAGTGCCTTCCTTGTTGATATACTAGGCAAGCAAACCCCCTTGTTCATTCTGATATAATCCTACTCTCTCGCTCCTGCTCTCAATTATTGCATTAGGACAACAACGATTCATCTGCTACATTGTGCTGCGGTAGTTGAACCCATTCCTCTGCATGACCTGTCATTGCCACAGTAAATAGTTGAAACCCACTAGCATGTGTAGGAGTTGATTGAGCCCATGTTGTGTTCCTAGCATGCTATGCCTGCTATCGCTTAGAGTTGTGTCAGGTCTGATTCATTGGGAATGAATTGGAGTCTGAGTGCTCTATGTTACGATCTTTGAGAGTGAAGTGTGTGAACATGATTTGGTAAAGGTAGCGGTGAGAGGCCATGTAGGAGTACATGGTGGGTTGTCTCACTGGAACCGTCCTTAAGCATTGAGTTCAATGTATGTTGTCCAATGACTCGATACTACCACACATTGGGTTCCGGTAACTCAACCCCTCTCGACTTATTAACCAACTTGATCTCTGTCCAGGAGTCGCAACTAGTTTCTGGTGTTTGTAGGTAGTGCTATTTTTCTACCAAGTGGCACCCGGCAGGGTGGGCTTGGGACAGACTAGGCACACGTGGCACTGGTGTACCGAGTGGCACCGGATGGTGGGCTGGGAACCCTGCACACATCGTTTGGGTCCGTGGCGACACCCGGCGGATCTCCTTGCGGATGGAACCCGAATAGGCGATAAACACGGCTAGAGTCTTGTGTGGTTAGTCGGTCGTGGCCGACACCCTCGCCGAGCTTCCGCTTGAAGGTTGCCGAGATACATGGCGTGTACATGGCGGTAAGTGGCGAGCGTGTGTGAAGAAGTACACCCTGCAGGTTAACATGATCTATTGAATAGCGGGTCCGCGGTTATGGACTTCTTGGATGCTTACATGGTACATAGACAACTTGAAGTGGATACTATAAAATGCTCAAGACAAGTGTGAGTACCATGGATGGCCTTCTCGTAGGGAGACGGGGATGAATCCTTAGTAGTGCATTGTGTGGTGATTAGTGGACTCGTGTGCCCATATCACCTCAAAGAAGTTCGGTAGTCGAGAACGGGATAGCCCAGAGTCAAAGCTGGCTTGTGCAACTAAACCCCACATTACCCTCTTGATACAAGTGCATGTATGATAGGATCTGATGTAAGTCTTGCTGAGTACCTTTGTACTCATGGTGCTTTATTTATGTTTTTGCAGCGGAGACTTCGGTCTTACTAGTGTTCTCGTGGGCTTCGACAAGTAGCTTGTACCTCAGCTACGATCTTGATCGGACGTTGTAGATAGTCAGGCTCTTCAGCCTTTTTCATTTGTAGATGTCTGTACTCAGACATGTAATGCTTCCGCTTGTTGCTTGTGTGCTCTGAATGTTGGGTCATGTGACCCCTGTTGTAATAAATGCTATGATGGCTCTTTTGAGCCTTTATCTATATGAGTTGTTGAGTTATGCTGTGATGCCATGTTGTACAGCACATACTTGCATGTTATGCGTACGTGTAATGTGTATTGCTATGTGTGGGATCTGACTATCTAGTTGTTTATCCTTAGTAGCCTCTCTTACCGGGAAATGTCTCCTAGTGCTTCCACTGAGCCCTGGTAGCTTGCTACTGCTCCGGAACACTTAGGCTGGCGGCATGTGTCCTTCTTCGTTCTGTGTACATCTTCGGGAAATGTCACGCGATGGATACCGGAGTCTGTTAGCCGCTATAGCCCGGTTCATCGGAGTCTGTTAGCCAGTGCTATAGCACGGATTCACTCGCCGATGACCGACACGTTCGATGTTGGGTCATGGATGCTGTCCACAGTAGGTTTGTGCCACTTTGGGTTTACGACTAGCCATGTCAGCCGGGCTCCTTATCATATGGATGCTAGCGACACTATCATATCGTGTGCCAAAAGGCTAAACGGTCCCGGCAAAGGTAAGGCGACACCCGTGGGGATACCGTGCGTGAGGCCGCAAAGTGATATGAGGTGTTACATGCTAGATCGATGTGGCATTGAGTCGGGGTCCTGACAGCTTTGGTATCAGAGCCTGACTTCCTGTAGGATTACCAAGCCAAACTGGTCGAAGTTGATTCTAGAAATTCTTTAGCTATATAAGGGAATTGATTGTGGGAAGGAACGTAAGGCTCTTTTTACTCCTTTACCTCATGGCCTTCTGATCTGAGTCATCCTATCTTTCCTGCGGGGTTAAGGAACTAGGCTTTATCTTCCGTCTATTAGGATCATGTGTTACTACTCCGTAGTTCCTTAGGATTGGTTGATCAGAGTCATACTTCAGTTTTCGAGTACCTCCAGTGTAGCCTGTTTAGTACTATCTCAGAACCTAGAGTGATGATGTTGAGTATGTTACTACCCCATTTTAGCAGGATGTCTCATTCTGAGCATTTTACTACCATTGTGCTGCCAGAATTGCCCTAGGAGTTCGAGAGTTACTAATTTCCTTGTCCCACATTCTACAGTCTATAGTAGATGCTGATCCGTCCTTGGTTTCGTTTCTCAGGATGTCATCGGTTAAGCGAAGTTCATTGCTCAGAGCGTAACCACGGAGATGGTAGGGATGAGGATCCTCCCGACCAACCTTCGTTGGCGAGTTCATGTTAGAGATGGAGAGAAACAAGCGTGAGTCTAACCGCTTGTTGCGCGTGTCGAGGAGAACACCGCACATCGGTTCAAAGTGCGCTACCATTCATGACTTCATTCGCTTGCACCCACCCACCTTTCATCATTCTATTGAGCCACTCGATGCAGATGACTGGCTCCATAGCATCACTCATAAGCTGCGTTCTGCGAACGTAGCTGAAGATGACAAGGTCACCTATGCCACATACCACCTGGAAGGTCCTGCTAGTCTTTGGTGGCAGAACTATGAGGCTATGCTTCCAGCTGGCCAGATTCCTACTTGGAGGGATTTCATTGAGGCTTTTCGCGAGCATCACATTCCCCAGGCCCTCCTTGATCGCAAGAGAGAAGAGTTTTGTAGCTTCACCTAGAGTAAGATGGCTGTTGATGCTTACAGCAGAGAGTTTGAGAACCTCGCCCGCTATGCCACAAAAGAAGTGTCCACGGACGCCAAGAAGCAGGATAGGTTCCGGAAGGGTCTCAAACCCAAGTTGCGTCGTGATCTCCACTTGCATCATTGTGATACATTCCAAGCTCTTGTGAACAAGGCAATCAATGCAGAGACAGCTCAGCTCACTTACGAGGAGTCTCGTAAGCACACCCGTGAGTTGGGATCTTCTTCCGGTTCTGGTTCTCAGAAGCGCTGGATGTGGGTTCCAAACTCCGCTCTTCCTTCTGGATATACACCGAGGCCATCCTATGTGGTGCCTCCCCCAGCTCAGTCGTATGTTCCACCCAGGCCTACTGGTAGACCGCTTGTCAGTGCGGGTCCACGTCCAACTTCAGGGACTTGCTTCACATGCGGGAAGCCAGGACACTATGCACGTGATTGCTCTTAGACTAGTTATGCTCCACCCCGCCGAGAAGTCATTGGCGTGGTAAGCCATCACGCAAGATGATCAGTGTCAAGCCAGTTCCCACTGAACGTGGACGTGTGCATCATGTCTCAGCTAAAGACGCTCATGATGATCCAGATGTCGTTCTTGGTACACTCCTTGTCAATTGTCATCCAAAGATCGGTTCATTCGACAACGGAGCATCTCACTCCTTCATTTAAGAAGGCTATGCTCGCTTGCACGACATGTCATTTTGTGATATGCCAACTCCACTTGAAATTCAAACCCCAGGGTCTAGATGGCAAACCACAAGAATCAGCTATGGTAATGAAATCCTTGTTGATAGACTTGTATTCCTCGCATCACTTGTAGCCCTCAAGTCCTCAGATATTAACATCATCTTGGGTATGGACTGGATGACAACTCATCATGCCAAGATTGATTGTTACACCAGATCTGTTCAGCTTACACACCCATCTGGCAAGATAGTCACTGTCTCCACCAGAGTTGCAAAGCGCCAGCTCTATTCACTTAATGCCAACCCTCTTCCAGACCTTGAAGATATCCCGGTAGTTCGTGACTTTCCGGATGTCTTTCCTGAGGAACTACCAGGTGTTCCACCTGACAGAGATGTTGAGTTCGTCATAGATCTTATCCCAGGAACCGCTCCAATCTCTAGGAGACCTTACAAGATGGCACCCTTAGAACTAGCCGAGCTTAAGAAACAACTTGATGAGTCCTTGCAAAAGGGTTTCATCCGTCCTAGTTCATCTCCTTGGGCTTGCCCCGTTCTCTTCGTCAAGAAGAAGGACGGTACGGACCGGATGGTTGTAGATTATCGTCCCGTTAATTCGGTCATGATAAAGAACAAATATCCGCTCCCCAGGATCAATGACCTGTATGATCAGCTCACTGGATCCTCAATCTTCTCCAAGATGGATTTGAGGTTAGGCTACCACCAAATCAAAATCAGAAATGGGGACATTCCCAAAACGGCTTTTGTCACTCGTTATGGCCAGTACGAGTACACCGTCATGTCCTTCGGTCTAACCAACGCTCCAGCCACTTTCTCCCGCTTGATGAACTCGATCTTCATGGAGTACTTAGATAAGTTTGTCGTGGTTTACCTCGATGATATTCTTATTTACTCGAGGAACGAGGAAGAGCATGCCGAACATCTTAGACTTGTGTTAGAAAAACTCAGAGAGCACCGCCTTTATGCCAAGTTCTCCAAGTGTGAATTTTGGTTGCCTGAAGTGACCTACCTAGGCCACGTAATCTCTGGTAAGGGCATTGCTGTCAATCCCGAGAGAGTTAAGGCCGTTCTTGATTGGACTCCACCTGAAACCGTTAAACAAGTTAGAAGTTTCCTTGGTCTAGCCAGCTATTGTTGCCGCTTTGTTGAAAACTTCTCCAAAGTAGCTAAACCCCTCACGGAACTTCTCAAGAAAGATAAAAAGTTTGAGTGGTCCCCACAGTGTGAATCTGATTTTGAACCGAGAAGGCGCTGACTTCTGCTCCCATACTTGTGCCACCGGATTTCACTAAAGACTTTGTTATTTACTACGACGCCTCACGACAGGGACTAGGTTGCATTCTTATGCAGGATCGTCATGTGATTGCCTATGCATCTCGTCAGTTGCATCCACATGATGAGAATTATCCTACCCATGATCTAGAGCTTGCAGCCGTAGTCTATGCACTCCAGACCTGGCGACATTACCTCCTTGGTAAACGTTGCGAGATCTACACCGATCACCAAAGTCTCAAGTATATCTTCACCCAACCGGATTTGAACCCTAGGCAAAGACGTTGGTTGGAGTTGATCTCAGATTATGACTTAGGGATTACCTACACTCCAGGCAAAGCTAATGTCATGGCTGATGCACTAAGTCGTAAGTCCTATTGCAACAATCTCATGTTGCGGCAGGGCCAACCACTTCTCCATGAGGAATTCTGTAAGCTTAACCTTCACATTGCTCCTCACGGATTCCTCTCTACCTTGGTGGCGAAACCTGACCTTGAGGATCGGATTATCGCTGCTCAAAAGCAGGACACGGGTATTTCCCGGATCAAGAGAAACATTAAGAAGGGAGTTGGTGGATGTTTCTCTATGGATGGTCCTGGTGTTGTTTTCTTTGAGAATCGCTTGGTGGTTCCCAAGAATCAACATCTTCGACAACTGATTCTTAAGGAGGCGCATGAATCTCCTCTCACGATTCATCCCGGTAGTACTAAGATGTATCAGGACCTACGCTAGAGGTTCTGGTGGACTAGGATGAAGAGAGAAATTGCTCAGTTTATTGCTAACTGTGACGTTTGTCATCGCATTAAGGCAGAGCATCAAAGACCTGCTGGCACCCTTCAGCCTTTAGCCATTCCTGAATGGAAATGGGATAAAGTTGGTATGGACTTCATCACCGGCTTTCCCAGGACCAAGAAAGGGAATAACGCTATCTTCGTAGTCATTGATCGTCTGTCCAAAGTGGCTCACTTTCTACCTGTTCGAGAGAGTATCACTGCTAGTCAGCTCGCTGACTTATATATTTCTCGAATAGTATCACTTCACGGTGTTCCACTAGAGATCAATTCAGATCGTGGCAGTCTTTTCACTTCTCATTTAGGAGAGTTTCCAAACTGCCATGGGAACCCATCTTTCCTTGATGCCGCTTTCCACCGTCGATCGAGTGGTCGGTGGAACGGGTCAACCAAATTCTCGAAGACATGCTTAGAGCTTGCGTTATCTCATTCGGTATGGATTGGGAGAAATGTCTTCCTTTTGCCGAGTTTGCTTATAACAATAGCTATCAATCCAGTCAAAAGGAAGCTCCTTTTGAGATTCTCTATGGGCGAAGATGTCGAACACCTTTGAACTGGTCAAAACGGTGAAAGACAATTCTTTGGACGGACATGATCCAGAGGCGAGAAGAGCAAGTTCGCATCATTCGTGAGAATTTGAAAACAGCCCATCTCGTCAAAAGAGCCAAGATGATCGTCATCATAAGGATATGACTTATGAAATTGGCGACAAAGCTTACCTTGAGTTACTCCTTTGAAGGGTACCCATCGTTTGGTATCAAGGGCAAGTTGGCTCCTCGTTACATTGGTCCTTTTCGCATTCTCGCTAAGCGAGGAGAGGTTGCCTACCAGTTGGAACTACCCCACATCTTTCTCGAGTTCATGATGTCTTCCCGTCTCTCAACTCAGCGTTGCTTCTCGGATCCTATCATGAGTGGACCATGAAACGCTTGATCTCCAAGATAACCTCACATATCGAGAGTATCCTGTTCGCATTCTTGATCAAGCGAGCGTGTCACTCGGCGTCATAACATCAAGTTTCTCAAGGTTCGATGGTCTCATCATTCGAGAGAGAAGCTACTTGGGAGCGAGAAGATCGTCTTATTTCGAGTACCCACTTTTTTTTCCGTCGACCCACAATCTCGGGACGAGATTCTTTCAAGTGAGGCGAGTTGTCACGTCCTAGTTACGGTATGATCTAGGCTTGCTTTGTGCATCATGTTTAAGTTCCAAATGAATTTGAAATGGGGAATGTTTCAAACCCTAGCACCAAAGCAAATTCAAATAGATGCAAATTAAAAATGGAATTTCAATTAACCCAAAATGCTTTTCAAAAATGTTCATGGTCTTTGGAAAATGTTGCAAACAACAACCAGAGGTGATGCACATTTTTGCTAAACCTTTTGGATTTTAAAATGAACCCATAAGTATTTGAATTGGAGCTATTTAAAATAATATAAATATTTTGACGGCTCCAAAAATGTTGGAAATTGGTGAGGACCTCTGGTATATTATAACCAGTGGTCACAAGGAATCTCAACATTTTTATAATTGTGCTAGTATTTATTTTAAGTCAAAAACAAATGTCAGATATAGAAAAGAAAACAAAAAATGGAAAAACCCTTACTGGACCTACCTGCGTGGCCCAGCTCTGTCTTGGCCCGGCACCACGCAGCCAATGGTGGCCTGCCCAGCCACCGCCACCGCAATCCCCCACCTCGCGCAAGATGGCGAGGCGCGTGCCCGCAGCAGCCTTGCGCGCCGCTGCGCCACCTCCTCCCTCCCCGCTGCCTGTCCTCCCCCTCGTCGCTCTGGATGGACCGGACGACGCCACGCGACGCCCCGCACCTCTCTCCCTCTCTCTCATTCCTCCCCCTCCCCTGGTTCTCTCTCTCCCGACCGCCCGAACGCGCCCGTCGCCACCGCTCGCCGTAGTCGTAGCCACCGCGCCCCTCGAGAGCATCTGAGCCGTCCCCGAGGTCTGCGCCGTCATCCACGTCCTCTCCACCAAGCCGCAAGACGCGGGAAGCCCTGGAGAGCCGCCATCGTCGCTTTCTTCACCTCCGGCCGCCGGAGATCGTCTTCGCCGCTCCGCCGTCTCCAGCGCGTTCCCGGCCACACCGAGCAACCCTGCGAGCCCGCTGTGAGCCCCGCCATCTTCTCCCCCTTCTCCCGGCCTTCATGCCCTCTAGCCCCTTGACTACGGCGGAGCTCACCTCACTGCTCGAGCTCGTGCGCGGTGACATTCCGGCGACCCTAGGGCCACCCCCCATGCCCAACAGCCTTGTGAGCTCGCAGAGGCCTTAGGAGGCAAGAGCCATGCGTTCGCAGCCCGTAGACTCGACCTCCTCCTCGGCGAACTCCGGCCGCCGAGGTCGATGCCGTCGCCTCCGTCCACCCCACGGCCTCCGCGTGAACCATTGGATCTTGCGCGAGCACTGGCGTCGTGTAGGTGGTCTCCGCCCCGCGTTTGGTCGCCGGAGGCGATTTCCGCAAGCTTGCCGCCGCGTCGGCCTCGCCCGGCGTCAAATCGCCGGTGGGGTTAGCCCGATTGACAGGTTTGACCTGGTGACGTGGTTTGACCACCCTGTGTCACTGACGCGTGGGGCCAGCCCCGTTAATTAAACAAGTTTAGGTTTAATTTAATTAAGATTAGCCACAGTCACTGACACATGGGTCCCACTGGTTAGGTTTGACCTGGACCTGGCCGTTGACCCGCTGACGTCACGCTGACGTCAGGCTGACGCATTTATTCATTTTCTAGATTTAAATTAATCAGGAAATTCCAGAAAATGTTCAAAACTTCAAAAATTCATATCAATTCAACCGTAGCTCAGATTGAAATAAACTATATATGAAAAATTATCAGAAAAATGCAATCTTTCCATCTGTACCAGTTTCATGCATGAAAAACCAAGTTATACCTGCTGTACAAGTGAAACACTATAATGGCTTATATAAAGAGCTTATTTTGGAGATGCATTTGAACCTTTGGTTCAAATGGACTTCAAACCAAATGAATACTAGTTGCATTAGCTCAAACAGCATCACATCTTCATGCCATGTTCATGCATCATATTGTTGCATATGCTTGTGTATTGATTGTTGGCACCGTTCCTTCTTGATAGGTCTTGCTCCGGAGACCGTTCCAGAGTACCTGTCTATGAAGCAGTGCCTTCCTTGTTGATATACCAGGCAAGCAAACCCCCTTGTTCATTCTGATATAATCCTACTCTCTCGCTCCTGCTCTCAATTATTGCATTAGGACAACAACGATTCATCTGCTACATTGTGCTGCGGTAGTTGAACCCATTCCTCTGCATGACCTGTCATTGCCACAGTAAATAGTTGAAACCCACTAGCATGTGTAAGAGTTGATTGAGCCCATGTTGTGTTCCTACCATGCTATGCCTGCTATCGCTTAGAGTTGTGTCAGGTCTGATTCATTGGGAATGAATTGGAGTACAGTGCTCTATGTTCTGATGCTGAGAGTGAAGTGTGTGAACACGATTTGGTAAAGGTAGCGGTGAGAGGCCATGTAGGAGTACATGGTGGGTTGTCTCACTGGAACCGTCCTTAAGCACTGAGTTCTATGTATGTTGTCCAATGACTCGATACTACCACACATTGGGTTCCGGTAACTCGACCCCTCTCGACTTATTAACCAACTTGATCTCTGTCCAGGAGTCGCAACTAGTTTCTGGTGTTTGTAGGTAGTGCTATTTTTCTACCAAGTGGCACCCGGCAGGGTGGGCTTGGGACAGACTAGGCACACGTGGCCCGGTGTACCGAGTGGCACCCAGATGGTGGGCTCAGGAACCCTGCACACATCGTTTGGGCCCGTGAGCGACACCCCGGCCGGATCTCCTTGCGGATGGAACCCGAATAGGCGATAAACCTGGGCTAGAGTCTTGTGTGGTTAGTCAGGTCGTGGCCGACACCCTCGCTAGGCTTCCGCTTGAAGGTTGCCGAGATACATGACGTGTACATGGCGGTAAGTGGCGAGAGCGTGTGTGAAGAAGTACACCCCTGCAGGGTTAACATGATCTATTGAATAGCGGGTCATGGTTATGGACTTCTTGGATGCTTACATGGTACATAGACAACTTGAAGTGGATACTATAAAATGCTCAAGACAAGTGTGAGTACCATGGATGGCCTTCTCGTAGGGAGACGGGGATGAATCCTTAGTAGTGCATTGTGTGGTGATTAGTGGACTCGTGTGCGCCATATCACCTCAAAGAAGTTCTGGTAGTCGTAGAACAGGATAGCCACAGAGTCAAAGCTGGCTTGCTGCAACTAAACCCCACATTACCCTCTTGATACAAGTGCATGTATGATAGGATCGATGTAAGTCTTCTTTGAGTACCTTTGTACTCATGGTGCTTTATTTATGTTTTTGCAGCGGAGACTTGGTCTTACTAGTGTTCTCGTGGGCCCGACAAGTAGCTTGTACCTCAGCTACGATCTTGATCGGACGTTGTAGATAGTCGAGGCTCTTGACCTTTTTCATTTGTAAATGTACGTACTCGGACATGTAATGCTTCCGCTTGTTGCTTGTGTGTTTCTGAATGTTGGGTCATGTGACCCTTGTTGTAATAAATGCTATGATGGCTCTTTTGAGCCTTTATCTATATGAGTTGTTGAGTTATCTTTGTGATGCCATGTTGTACAGCACATACTTGCATGTTATGCGACGTGTAATGTGTATTGCTATGTGTGGGATCGACTATCTAGTTGTTTATCCTTAGTAGCCTCTCTTACGGAAATGTCTCCTAGTGCTTCCACCGAGCCACGGTAGCTTGCTCTTGCTCCGGAACACTTAGGCTGGCGGCATGTGTCCTTCTTCGTTCTCGTATACGTTCTTCGGGAAATGTCACGCGATGGATACGGAGTCTGTTAGCCGCTTCTGACCCGATTCACCGAGTCTGTTAGCCCGGTGCTACAGACTGGATTCACTCGGCGATGACCGACACGTTCGATGTTGGGTCATGGATGCTGTCTCTGAGGTTTGTGCCACTTTGGGTTTACGACTAGCCTGTCGGCCGGGCTCCTTATCATATGGATGCTAGCGACACTATCATATACGTGTGCCAAAAGGCGCAAATGGTCCCGGGCAAAGGTAAGGCGACACCCGTGGTGATACCGTGCGTGAGGCCGCAAAGTGATATGAGGTGTTACATGCTAGATCGATGTGGCATTGAGTCGGGGTCCTGACAACCAGGGCGCAGCTACCATCAGGACTCTCAGGAGGGTGGATCCGTTGCAGGAGTGCGAAGGGCATTGGGAGTAGCGCGGGGGGAGCCCGGCGGCAGGTCCTTCCCCATGCTGCACGGAGCAGGACCCTGCTTGGAGGTAGGTTCCCTGCCGGGGAAGGTGCCGGCGAGCCCTTCCTCCCGGTGGGGGGCCTACGGTTGCCGAGGATGCCGCCAGCGTCCCCCTTGCCCCTTGATCTTGTCCTGGTTTTTGGTCTCCCCAATGGTGGTCGGGGGCGGCGCAGGGCGGGGTCCTCGTCGGGCGACATGAAGCAAGGCTCTGGTGTGTGAAGGTCTCCGCTCGTGACACTCTCACGTAATAATAGAGTGGGGCTGTACACGCCTCGAAGTCTTCTGAGCACCACCCTGGGGCCTCACATGGGCTCCCACCCATGTCCTAGTGGAAGCACCATGCTCTGCACTGGCCGCCGACACTGTCCCCCAATGACTATGCCCAACCAGTGGGAGCACTTAGCTCCGCACTGGTGAGAACACTTGAAGACTAGCTAGGCGCTGAATGCGGCCATTTGCTTTCACCTCCTTTTTGTACTTGTTCGTCGGCTTTTTGGAGTAACTTGGTTCTCGTGCGTTTATAAAAAATGGGGGTAGTTTTTCTGTCTTGCGTTGCTCTCTTGCTTTCTGTTCTTGCGTTTTCCCGGAGGTCGTGACTACTGTCCTACCCCCGAGCGCCTCGCGAGCGGGGCCTGGGTGCGGTGTGCGCGTCAGGATTGATCGCTTTCCCCTAGGGGGGCTCAAGGGTGCGGCCGCCATGCGCGCCCACTTCACCGCGATCCGGCAGTTGTTTCCTCGCGAAGCACTCCAGGACAGGTCAACAGGCTCCTCATAAGAGCCAGACCCTCACGAGCCAGCAGCGGGCATGCCTCGGGAGGACAAATGTTTTTGCAGCGTCAGGGCTCGCTCGAGACTCGTGTAGCCAAAGATAAGTTATGACCACCATCCCGCCTTAGGCTGCAGACCTAAGGGTCGCTCCGTGGCATCATTTCAAGGCATTTGACAATTATGTACATCACAAGGGCCCCCCTTTCACAATGCTCTCACAAGGGAACTTTCAAGTTTGGCCATGCAAGTTAAAGCAAACAGGAGTACATGTCTAGCTGTGCGTGCTCACTTCGATGCCTTCGTCCGCGCTGCTCGCGCTGCCCGAGCCGTAGCAACTACCCTCCTCATCACCACTGCCCATGCCACTCGCTCTGGCTATGAGCACGGCCGTGTCATCCTCAGAAGCCAGCTCCTCCACCAAGGCGTTCACATGGTCATCCACCCACCTGGCGAGCTTGTCCTGGGTAGCTGCAGGCACAGGGGCTAGCACAACGTTGAAATCAAAATGGGAATTGCGGTTCAGGAGATTGCTAAAGACGCGCGAGAGCACACGCCTGAGGAGGCCCCGGCTCCTCCCCTCAACAAGCTGGCGAGCCTTCGCGGCTTGATCCTCTAGGCGGGTCACAACATCAATGAAGAAGTTAGGATGGCTAGTGTAGTCATTCTCGTGCGGGTGAGGAGAGCTCTCGTCGCAGATAGTGCCCAAGGCATGGTTAGCTCTGATGCACAGACCCTGTGTCAGGACCCCGACTCAATGCCACACCGATCTAGCATGTAACACCTCATATCACTTTGCGGCCTCACGCACGGTATTCCCACGGGTGTCGCCTTACCAGGCCCCGGACCGTTTGTGCATTTTGGCGCACGTATATGATAGTGTCGCTAGCATCCATATGACAAGGAGCCCGGGCTGACATGGCTAGTCGTGAACCCAAAGTGACACTAACTTACAGGTACATGCATACATGACCCAGCAACGAACGTGTCGGTCATCAGCGAGTGAATCCGGGCTGTAGCAACTAGGCTAGTAGGACTCCAGTAAGCACCGCAGACATTTCCCCAAAGGGACAGACACAGGAACGAAGAAGGACACATGTCGGCCAGCCTAAGTGTTCCGGAGCAGTAGCAAGCTACCAAGGCTCAGTGGAAGCACTAGGAGACATTTCCCGGTAAGAGAGGCTACCAAGGATAAACAACAACATAGTCAGACCCCACACATACCAAGCATTTCAATAACACACACAATATGCTCTGTATGTGCAAATACAACATGGCATCACAACATGACTACAAATGAAAAAGGCTGAGAAGCCTGACTAACTACCAGATCCTGCCGAGGGCTCAAGATCGTAGCTGAGGTAACAAGCTAAACGTCGAAGTCCACGCGGAACTACTAGCAAGACTAAAGTCTTTCTGCAAAACATAAAATAGGCAAACATGAGTACAAATGTACCCAGCAAGACTTACATCAAAACTATCTACATATGCATCATTATCAACAAAGGGTTGGTGGGGTTTGACTGCAGCAAGCCAGTTTGACTCGGTGGCTATCCTGAACTACGACTGCAAGTAACTCTTTTAAGGTGGCACACACGAGTCCACATATTCACCATATTAATACACCACTATGGATCCGCTCCCATCTCCCTATGAGAACGCCATCCATAGCACTCACGCTTATCTTGCGTATTTTAAAGTATCCACTTTCACTTGTCCATGAACTGTATAGGCAACCCAGGAGTCCTTTACCGCGGACACGGCTATTCGAATAAATGATGTTAACCCTGCAGGGGTGTACTTCTTCATACATGTTTCCACCATTTAGCATCTGCACACGACATGTGCTCGACAGACTTCAAGCGAAGGCCGATGTGGGTGTAGACCACGACCTACCTAAACACTCAAGTCTCTAGTCCAGGTTTATCGCCTATTCAGGTTCCATCCGCAGGGAGTCCAGCCGAGGTTTCCACATACGGCCCCGAACGATGTGTACAGGGTTTCGCGACACCAAATGGGCGCCCGACATACCCGGCCACATGCCTACCGCATCACAGCCCACCCCTCCGGTCAGTGCTGCGCATGGCCTCCAGCATACTACAAACACCAGAAACTACTAGCAACTCCTGGACAGAGGACAAGGGTGATTAAGAAGTCGAGCGAGGTCATATTTCAGGGCCCAATGCATGGTAGTAGCTGTTTCATGGATCACAAACACAGAACTCAGTTCCTGAGGACGGCTTCAATGAGACAACCCACCATGTACTCCTACATGGCCTCTCACCGCCACCTTTACCAAATCGTGTTCACACACATAGCTCGCACACAGTAGGACATGTTCACACACCTCTGATTCATCCCCGATGAATCAGACCTGACTTAACTCTAAGCAGTAGCAGGCATGACAAACAAGCATGAATGAGTAGGCACATTAGGGCTCTAACAACTCCTACTCATGCTAGTGGGTTTCATCTATTTACTGTGGCAATGACATGTCATGCAGAGGATAAGGGGTTCAACTACCGCAACATGTAACAGTTGAATCGTTGTTGTCCTAATGCAGTAAAAGAGAGCAGGAGCGAGAGAGTGGGATTGTATCGGAATGAACAAGGGGTTTTTGCTTGCCTGGCACTTCTGAAGATAATATAGTTCTTCATCGGTGCCATCGAACTCATCGTCGGAACCACGTCTATCGAGAGTGAACAACCACCGGCAACACAGAAGGAAACACAATCAATGCAATGCACAATATGATGCATGATCATGACATGGCAAAATGAGTGTGTTGGGCTAATGCAACTATAATCGGATGGGTTTGAGTTAGTTTGAACCCAAGGTTCATGTTCAAATTCAAACTATGAATTTATAAAGTGCATTATCATGTTTTGATATAAACAACAGGTTTAAGTTGCATAAACATGCATGAAACCAGTGTAGATGGATAAATTGGATTTTTCTGATCATTTTTCATATATAACTTATTTCATTTGGAGTTACAGATAATTTTCTATGAATTTTAGAAGTTTAGAGCATTTTCTGGAATTTCTAATTATTTTCTGATTTATTTTAAAACTAGAAAATCACTTACTGCGTCAGCATGATGTAAGGCTGAGGTCAGCAGGTCAACTAACCAGGTCCGGGTCAAACCTGACCAGTGGGGCCCACTGGTCAGTGACACATCTAACTAACCGCGTTAGTTAGTGTTAGATTAGGCACCAATCTAGGTTAATTAGTACTAACTAAACCTAACTAGGAATTAACAGGGGTGGGCCCATGCGTCAGTGACCCTGGGGGGTCAAACAAGGGTCAAACTCGGGTCAACTCACCGGAGTTGACCCGCGGCTCCTCGCCGGCGATGCCAGAGACGGCGGAGGGCGTCGGGATTCCTCCTCCGGCGACCAAATGGCCGGCGGAGGGAGTTTATGTGACGCGGGCACTCGTCCACGTCGAGTAGTGGCAGTGGCTGGGCCTGAGGTGGCCGGAGTCGGCACCGGCGTCGACCTTGGCGGTCGCCGGAGGTCGGGTGAGCTCGGGGTTGATGCTACGGTGGTCGGGGAGGCTCGTGCGGGGCACCTACGTGCTCTACGTGGTGCGGGAAGGGAGATGAGCATGATGGCCGGACCGCTAGGTGGACGGAGGCACGTCGGCGGCGGTCACGGGCGGCGGCGCATGCCGGCGAGCAGGGTGCAGCGGCTACAGTGCACGAGAGCGAGAACGGAGAGGGGGGGGGAGGTGCAGTGGCTCACGGCGGTTGCAGCAGTGCAGACGGCGAGCCCGGAGGAGGTCCGAAGCGAGCGGGGCGACGGAGGTGATCTCAGCGACCCGACGAAGAAGAAGGCGTCGGGGGCGGTGCTTCGTGAAGGAAATATGCCCTAGAGGCAATAATAAAGTTATTATTTATTTCCTCATATCATGATAAATGTTTATTATTCATGCTAGAATTGTATTAACCGGAAACATGATACATGTGTGAATACATAGACAAACATATAGTCACTAGTATGCCTCTACTTGACTGGCTCATTAATCAAAGATGGTCATGTTTCCTGACCATAGACATGTGTTGTCATTTGATTAGTGGGAGCACATCATTAGAAGAATGATGTGATTGACATGACCCATTTTGTTAGCCTAGCACTTGATCGTTTAGTATCTTGCTATTGCTTTCTTCATGACTTATACAAAGTTCACGCAACTATGAGATTGTGCAACTCCGTGTACGGAAGAACACTTTGTGTGCTACCAAAGCGTCAGCAACGAATCGGGTGATTATAAAGGTGCTCTCTGGTGTTTCCTAAGGTTCATGTTGAGTTGGCATAATTGAGATTAGGATTTGTCACTCCGATTGTCGGAGAGGTATCTCTGGCCCTCTCGGTAATACTCATCACTTAAGCCTTGCAAGCATATAACTAATGAGTTAGTTATGAGATGGCGTATTCTGAGCGAGTAAACAGACTTGCGGTAGCTAGATTGAACTAGGTATTGGATACCGACGATCAAATCTCGGGCAAGTAACATACCGATGACAAAGGGAAGAAAGTATGTTGTTATGCGGTTTGACTGATAAAGATCTTCGTAGAATATGTAGGATCCAATATGGGCATCCAGGTCCCGCTACTGGTTATTGACCAGAGGCGTGTCTCGGTCATGTCTACATTGTTCTCGAACCGTAGGGTCCGCATGCTTAAGGTTTCGATGACAATTATATTATGAGTTTATGAATTTTGATGTACCGAAGTTTATTCGGAGTCCCGGATATGATCACGGACATGACGAGGAGTCTCGAAATGGTCGAGACATAAAGATTGATATATTGGACGGATATATTTGGACACCGGAAAGGTTAGGAGAAGTTTGGAGCTCCGGAGGTTCTGAACCCCCGGGAGGTATATGGGCCTTATTGGGCCCATGTAGGGAGGAGGAGAAGGAGCAAGGGAGGCGCGCCCCCAAGCCCAATCCGAATTGGGGAGGGCGGGCCCCTTCCCTTCTCCTTCCCCTCTTCCTATTCCTACTACTAGTACTACTTCCTAATACTAGTACTCCTTCCTTCCCCTCCAAATAAGATTAGAAAGGGGGAAACCTACTTGGAGTAGGTTTCCCCCTCCCTATGGCGCCCCCTTGGGCGGCCACCTCCTCCCTCCCTCCTTTATATACGGGGTAGGGGGCACCTAGAACACACAAGTTGATCATTGATCGTTCCTTAGCCGTGTCGGTGCCCCCTCCACGATATTACACCTCGATCATATTGTAGCGGTGCTTAGGCGAAGCCTGCGACGAGAGAACATCAAGATCGTCACCATGCCGTCGTCTTGTGGAACTCCCCTCGGAGCCTCTACTAGATTGGAGATCGAGGTGCGTCATCGAGTTGTACGCGTGTCAAGAACTTCGGAGGTGCCGGAGTGCGGTGCTTGGATCGGTCGGACCGGAGGACGTCGACTACTTCCTCTATGTTGCGTCAGCGCTTCGCTTCGGTCTACAAGGGTACGTAGACAACACTCTTCCCTCATTGCTATATCATCACCATGATCTTGCGTGTGCGTAGGAAATTTTTTGAAATTACTATGTTCCCCAACAGTGGCATCCGAGCCTAGGTTTTTATGGTTTGATGTTATTTGCACGAGTAGAACACAAGTGAGTTGTGGGCGATATAAGTCATCTTGCTTACCGGCATGTCATACTTTGGTTCAGCGGTATTGTTGGATGATGCGGCCGGACCGACATTACGCCAGGCTTCTGCGAGACTGGTTTTACCGCCGTGCTTTGCACACGGTGACTAGCGGTGTCTGTTTCTCCAACTTTAGTTGAACCGAGTATGGCTACGCCGGTCCTTGCGAAGGTTAAAACAGCATCAACTTGACAAACTACCGTTGTGGTTTTGATGCGTAGGTGAGATTGGTTCTTGCTTAAGCCCGTAGCAGCCACGTAAAATTTGCAACAACAAAGTAGAGGGCGTCTAACTTGTTTTTGCGGGGCATGTTGTGATGTGATATGGCCAAGGCGTGATGCTATATTTTATTGTATGAGATGATCATGTTTTGTAACGAAGTTATCGACAATGGCGAGAGCCATATGGTTGTCGCTTTATTGTATGAAATGCAACGCCTATAATTGCTTTACTTTATCACTAAGCGGTAGCGATAGTCGAGAAGCAATAGATGGCGTAGCGACAACGATGCTACGATGGAGATCAAGGTGTCGCTACCGGTGGCGATGGTGATCACGATGGTGCTTGGAGATGGAGATCACAAGCACAAGATGATGATGGCCATATCATATCACTTATATTGATTGCATGTGATGTTTATCCTTTATGCATCTTATCTTGCTTTGATTGACGGTAGCATTTTAAGATGATCTCTCACTAAAATTATCAAGTAGTGTTCTCCACAGTATGCTTTGTTGCCAAAGTTAAATCGTGCGAGACACCACATGATGATCGGGTGTGATAAGCTCTCGTCCATCTACAACGGGTGCAAGCCAGTTTTGCACACGCAGAATACTCGAGTTATACTTGACGAGCCTAGTGCGAGATATGGCCTCGGAACAAGGAGACCGAAAGGTCGGCGTGAATCATATAGTAGATATGATCAACATAGTGATGTTCACCATTGAAAACTACTCCATCTCACGTGATGATCGGTTATGGTTTAGTTGATTTGGATCACGTGATCACTTAGATGACTAGAGAGATGTCTGTCTAAGTGGGAGTTCTTAAGTAATATGATTAATTGAACTTAAATTTATCATGAACTTAGTACCGATAGTATCTTGCTTGTCTATGTTTGTTTGTAGATAGATGGCTCGTCTTTGTTGTTCCGTTGAATTTTAATGCGTTCCTTGAGAAAGCAAAGTTGAAAGATGATGGTAGCAATTACGGACTGGGTCCGTAACACGAGGATTATCCTCATTGCTGCCTGAAGAGTTACGCCCTGGAAGCACCGCTGGGTGCGAACTGCTGATGATCTGGCGGCGACGTTAAACGTCTGGCGAGCAAAGCTGATGACTACTCTATAGTTCGATGTGCCATGCTTTACGGCTTAGAACCGGGTCTTCAACGACGTTTTGAGCGTCATGGAGCATATGAGATGTTCCAGAGTTGATGTTAATATTTCAAGCAAATGCCGGATTGAGAGATATGAAGTCTCCAATAAGTTCTATAGCTGCAAGATGGAGGAGAATAGTTACGTCGGTGAACATATACTCAGAATGTGCGGGTATAACAATCACTTGATTCAAGCGGGAGTTAATCTTCGATGATAGTGTCATTGATGAATTCTTCAATCATCGCCACCAAGCTACAAGAGCTTTGTGATGAACTATAATATGCAAGGGATGAACAAGACTATTCGAGCTCTTGGCGATCTTTGAAAGCCGTGGAGGTAGAAATCAAGAAGGAGCATCAAGTGTTGATGGTCAACAAGACCACTAGTTTCAAGAAAAGGGCAAAGGAAAGAAGAAGGGAACTTCAAAAGAACGGCAAGCAAGTTGCTGCTCAAGAGAAGAAACCCAAGTCGGACCTAAGCACTGGCCGAGTGCTTCTCCGCAAGCGGTAGTCCTTTGAGCGGAACTGCCCCAAGTATTTGGCGGATAAGAAGGATGGCAAAGTAAACAAAGGTATATGTGATATACATGTTATTGATGTGTACCTAACTAGAGCTCGTAGTAGCACTGGTATTTGATATTGGTTACATTGCTAATATTTGCAACTCGAAGCAGGACTACGGAATAAGCGAGCATTGGCCAGGGCGAGGTGACGATGCGCATGGGAAAGCGGTTCCAAAGTCGATGTGATCGCCGTCGCACGCTACCTCTACATTTACCATCGGGATTAGTTTTAGACCTAAATAATTGTTATTTGGTGCTGCGTTGAGCGTGAACATTATATCTGGATCTTGTTTAATGCGAGGCGGTTATTCATTTAAATCAGAGAATAATGGTTGTTCTATTTATATGAGTAATATCTTTTATGGTCATGCACCCTTGAAGAGTGGTCTATTTTATTGAATCTCGATAGTAGTGATACACATATTCATAATGTTGAAGCCAAAAGATGCAGAGTTGATAATGATAGTGCAACTTATTGTGGCACTGCCGTTTAGGTCATATCGGTGTAAAACGCATGAAGAAACTCCATACTGATGGACTTCTGGAATCACTTGATTATGAATCACTTGGTACTTGCAAACCGTGCCTCATGGGCAAGATGACTAAAACGCCGTTCTCCGGTACTATGGAGAGAGCAACAGATTTGTTGGAAATCATACATACAGATGTATGTGGCCCGATGAATGTTGAGGCTCGTGGCGGATATCGTTATTTTCTCACCTTCATAGATGATTTGAGCAGATATGGGTATATCTACTTAATGAAGCACAAGTCGAAACATTTGAAAAGTTCAAAGAATTTCAGAGTGAAGTAGAAAATCATCGTAACAAGAAAATAAAGTTTCTACGATCGATCGTGGAGGAGAATATTTGAGTTCGAGTTTGGTTTACATTTGAAACAATGTGGAATAGTTTCGCAACTAACGCCCACCGAACACCACAGCGGAATGGTGTGTCGAGCGTCAGAATCGTACTTTACTTGATATGGTGCGATCTATGATGTCTCTTACCGATTTACCGCTATCATTTTGGGGTTATGCTTTAGAGGCGGCGCATTCACGTTAAATAGGGCACCATCAAAATCTGTTGAGGCGACGCCTTATGAACTATGGTTTGGCAAGAAACCAAAGTTGTCATTTCTTAAAGTTTGGGGCTGCGATGCTTATGTGAAGAAACTTCAACCAGATAAGCTCGAACCCAAATCGGAGAAATGTGTCTTCATAGGATACCCAAAGGAAACTGTTGGGTTCACCTTCTATCACAGATCCGAAGGCAAAACATTCGTTGCTAAGAATGGATCCTTTCTAGAGAAAGAATTTCTCTCGAAAGAAGTGAGTGGGAGTAAAGTAGAACTTGATGAGATAACTGTATCTACTCCCTTGTTGGAAGATAGTTCATCACGAGAACCGGTTCCCGTGACAACTACACCAACTAGTGAGGAAGCTAATGATATTGATCATGAAACTTCAGATCAAGTTTCTACTGAACCTCGTAGGTCTACCAGAATAAGATCCGCACCAAAGTGGTACGGTAATCCTGTTCTGGAAGTCATGTTACTTGACCATGATGAACCTACGAACTATGAGGAAGCGATGATGAGCCCAGATTCCGCAAAAATGGCTGGAGGCCATGAAATCTGAGATAGGATCCATGTATGAAAACAAAGTATGGACTTTGGTTGACTTGCCCGATGATCGGCAAGCCATTGAGAATAAATGGATCTTTAAAAAGAAGACTGACGTTGATGGTAATATTATCGTCTATAAAGCTCGACTTGTTGCGAAAGGTTTTCGACAAGTTCAAGGAGTTGACTACGATGAGACTTTCTCACCAGTGGCGATGCTTAAGTCTGTCCGAATCATGTTGGCTATTGCTGCATTTCATGATTATGAAATTTGGCAAATGGATGTCAAGACTGCATTCTTGAATGGATTTCTAGAAGAAGAGTTGTATATGATGCAGCTGAAGGTTTTGTTGATCCAAAAGGTCTTGACAAAGTGTGCAAGCTCAGCGTTCCATTTATGGACTGGTGCAAGCATCTCGGAGTTGGAATAAACGCTTTGATAGTGTGATCAAAGCATATGGTTTTATCTGAGACTTTTGGAGAAGCCTTGTATTTACAAGAAAGTGAGTGGGAGCTCGGTAGCATTTCTAGTTTTATATGTTGATGACATATTATTAATTGGAAATGATATAGAATTTCTGGATAGCATAAAGGGATATTTGAATAAAAGTTTTTCGATGAAAGACCTCGGTGAAGCTGCTTACATATTAGGCATCAAGATCTATAGAGATAGATCAAGATGCTTAATAGGACTTTCAAAAAGCACATACCTTGACAAAATATTGAAAAAGTTCAATATGGATCGTGCAAAGAAAGGATTCTTGCTGTGCTACAAGGTGTGAAGTTGAGTCGAACTCAATGCCCGACCACAGCAGAAGATAGAGAAAATGAAAAATGTTCCTATGCTTCAGCCATAGGCTCTATCATGTATGCAATCTTGTGTACAGACCGGCGTATGCTTAGCAATAAGCTTAGCGAGGAAGGTACCAAAGTAATCCAGAGTGGATCATGGACAGCGGTCAAGAACATCCTGAAATACCTGAAAAGGACTAAGGATATGTTTCTCGTATATGGAGGTGACAAAGAGCTAGTCGTAAATGGTTACGTCGATGCAAGCTTTGACACTGATCCAGACGATTCTAAATCGCAAACCGGATATGTGTTTTTATTAAACGGTGGAGCTGTAAGTTGGTGCAGTTCTAAACAAAGCGTCGTGGCGGGATCTACATGTGAAGCGGAGTACATAGCTGCTACAAGCAGCAAATGAAGAGTGCGGATGAAGGAGTTCATTTCCGATCTAGGTGTCATACCTAGTGCATCGGGACCAATGAAGATCTTCGTGACAATCTTGGTGCAATTGCCTTGGCAAAGGAATCCAGATTTCACAAGAGGACCAAGCACATCAAGAGACGCTTCAATTCCATTGGAACCAAGTCCAAGTGGGAGACATAGAGATTTGCAAGATACATACGGATCTGAATGTTGGAGACCGTTGACTAAGCCTCTCTCACGAGCAAAACATGATCAGCACCAAGACTCCATGGGTGTTAGAATCATTACTATGTAATCTAGATTATTGACTCTAGTGCAAGTGGGAGGCTGAAGGAAATATGCCCTAGAGGCAATAATAAAGTTATTATTTATTTCCTCATATCATGATAAATGTTTATTATTCATGCTAGAATTGTATTAACCGGAAACATGATACATGTGTGAATACATAGACAAACATATAGTCACTAGTATGCCTCTACTTGACTAGCTCATTAATCAAAGATGGTCATGTTTCCGACCATAGACATGTGTTGTCATTTGATTAGTGGGATCACATCATTAGAAGAATGATGTGATTGACATGACCCATTTTGTTAGCCTAGCACTTGATCGTTTAGTATCTGCTATTGCTTTCTTCATGACTTATACAAAGTTCCTGCAACTATGAGATTGTGCAACTCCGTGTACGGAAGAACACTTTGTGTGCTACCAAACGTCACAACGTAATCGGGTGATTATAAAGGTGCTCTCTGGTGTTTCCGAAGGTTCATGTTGAGTTGGCATAATTTGAGATTAGGATTTGTCACTCCGATTGTCGGAGAGGTATCTCTGGGCCCTCTCGGTAATACTCATCACTTAAGCCTTGCAAGCATATAACTAATGAGTTAGTTATGAGATGACGTATTCTGAGCGAGTAAAGAGACTTGCGATAGCGAGATTGAACTAGGTATTGGATACCGACGATCAAATCTCGGGCAAGTAACATACCGATGACAAAGGGAACAAAGTATGTTGTTATGCGGTTTGACCGATAAAGATCTTCGTAGAATATGTACGATCCAATATGGGCATCCAGGTCCCGCTATTGGTTATTGACCAGAGGCGTGTCTCGGTCATGTCTACATTGTTCTCGAACCGTAGGGTCCGCACGCTTAAGGTTTCGATGACAATTATATTATGAGTTTATGAATTTTGATGTACCGAAGTTTGTTCGGAGTCCCGGATATGATCACGGACATGACGAGGAGTCTCGAAATGGTCGAGACATAAAGATTGATATATTGGACGGATATATTTGGACACTAGAAAGGTTCTGGAGAAGTTTGGAGCTCCGGAGGTTCTGGAACCCCGGGAGGTATATGGGCCTTATTGGGCCCATGTAGGAGGAAGGAGAAGGAGCAAGGGAGGCGCGCCCCAAGCCCAATCCGGATTGGGGAGGGGCCGCCCCCTTCCTTTCTCCTTCCCCCTCTTCCTATTCCTACTACTAGCACTACTTCCTAATACTAGTACTCCTTCCTTCCCCCTCCAAATAAGATTAGGAAAAAGGGGGGAAACCTACTTGGAGTAGGTTTCCCCCTCCCTATGGCACGCCCCCCCTTGGGCCGGCCACCTCCTCCCTCCCTCCTTTATATACAGGGGTAGGGGGGCACCCTAGAACACACAAGTTGATCATTGATCGTTCCTTAGCCGTGTGCGGTGCCCCCCTCCACGATATTACACCTCGATCATATTGTAGCGGTGCTTAGGCGAAGCCTGCGAAAGGAGAACATCAAGATCGCCACCACGCCGTCGTCTTGTGGAACTCCCCTCGGAGCCTCTCTTGGATTGGAGATCGAGGTGCGTCATCGAGCTGTACGCGTGTCAAGAACTCGGAGGTGCCGGAGTGCGGTGCTTGGATCGGTCGGACCGGGAGGACGTACGACTACTTCCTCTATGTTGCGTCAACACTTCCGCTTCGGTCTACAAGGGTACGTAGACAACACTCTCCCCTTGTTGCTATATCATCACCATGATCTTGCGTGTGCGTAGGAAATTTTTTGAAATTACTACGTTCCCCAACATTTCGAGGCGTCCTGCGTTGTGTAGCTCAGCAAGGGGGTCGAGGACGAAGTGGCGGAGCTTCTGGGCGCGTCGGTGAGGCGTGGGGTGGCCGGTGGCCGTGGAAACGGCGAGCGGCGCGACGGGCGTGTTCGGGTGGCTGCGCGTGAGAGAGATAGAGGAGGGGAGAAGCACGGGGAGAGGTCGAGGGGATTCCAGGGGGTGTGTGGCATCGTCTGGAGTCGCCCAAGGCGTCGGCAGAAGCAGGAGGCGGCCGTCGGTGGCCTCGCGCGTGCTAGCGCACGGCGAGCACACGCCCGTGCCTACTAGCGCGAGAAGGAAGGCGACAGAGGGGGTTGCGGTGGTGGACTGGGCCGGTTGGCTGGGCCGCCAGCTGGGCCGGCCAAGTGGGCTGGAAGGCTAGGTAAGTTGGCCGAGGTAGCTCTCTCTCTCTCTCTCTGATTTCCATTTTGTTTTTCTTTTCCTATTTTATTTTGTATGTTTTGATTTAGTACAGGCACTAAACCATTTTACTAGCTTCTGTAAATTACTGTATGGACTAGAGATATTACTCTAGAGCCCCACAATAATTTTGAAAATTATTGGGCATGTATTTCTTTTATATCAGAAATAAATCCAATTCAATTACATTATGATTTAACTGCCAAAGCCCAAATAAATACTTTTAATGCTCTAAAAATATTGGTTTGAATTTTACCTCTTACCAATATTTTCAGGGATTAAAATGAACATTTTCTTGGACATAATGGAAGAAATGTTTAACTTGATCATTTCAGAGAATGATTTCTTAGGGTTTCAGCTAACCTCATTTCAACTTTCTGGGAAATTTAAACATGATGCAACACCAGATGCTAGAACTAGGCAGACCAAAGCTAGGGATGTGACACCCTGGAGCATAGAGCCGTGCTCACGTTCTAGTGTCAGGCGGCGACTCTTTTCATTCGAAGCCCTCTCCAGGAGGGAAGCGGTGTCCTTAACTTGCTGCTGGAGGGAGGATATCTCGGTGCAGGCAGAGTTCAAGGTAGATTCGGAAGATGTCAGAGCTTCTTGTGCGGCATTCTCACGCTACTCTGTGGATTGCAGCTTCGCCTTCAGGGCGGCGGTCCTGCTTGCAAGCTCGACCTTGAGCAGCTCCAGATCCAGGCGGTGCCCCTCGGCCATATCAGCACGCGCCTTCGCCACCCTCTCCTCCACCTCCAGCTGGACCTGGGCTTCTTGGGCGGTGACCGCATCCTCAGCCGTAGCAGCCTGGTGCTCCCTCACCTCCAACCTCTCCAACGCCATGCTGTGCTCCACGGCCTCCAACGCCAGGTCATCATGGCGCCTCATGAGCTCCGCCTCGGCAAAGGCCTCTTCGTCTGGTGAAGAGGCCAGAAGGGTGTGCCGCTCCTCAACTTCTTGCTCAAGGGCAGCATTTGAAGACAGAAGCTCCCGCTCCCGCTCCTCGGCCACCTCGCGGGCGGATGGCGGCTTTGGCCTCCTCCATGGCGCAGGCGCAAACCTCGCGAGAAGTTGCAAGTGAGGTCGCCGCAAGCGCGTCGGTCTGGTCGCACTAAAGTTTCCCAAGGTTGATGGCAACCTTCAGCTGCGGGTGCTCATGCACCAGGTGGCGGACCTCCGCCTCGAGCCTGGTGTCTACATTAGCAAGCTCCCCACCAAGTCGGACCATCGCACACATTGCCTCGCCGAAGAGCTCGAAGCGGACGGCACTGCACCCGCGTGCAAGCGCCAACGCATCACCAAGACCTTCTTCAGCCCCAGAGGCTGCCGAGGGGGCATTGGGCGTCTCTCCTGCCTCTGGCCGGGGGCTGGCCGGTGTAGCCCTGCAACCTGAAGACGAAGGCTTCCCAAGAGGTGCCCGCTTGCCAGCAACGACCAGAGGAAGGATTGCCGGTGTGTCCCCCGTCCTACAACCTGAAGACGAAGGCTTCCCAAGAGGTGCCCGCATGTAACACCTCATATCACTTTGCGTCCTCACGCACGGTATTCCCACGGGTGTTGCCTTACCTCGCCCAGGACCGTTTGCGCCTTTTGGCACACGTATATGATAGTGTCGCTAGCATCCATATGACAAGGAGCCCGGTCTGACATGGCTAGTCGTGAACCGAAAGTGGCACTAACTTACAAGGACAGGCATACATGACCCAGCAACGAACGTGTCGGTCATTAGCGAGTGAATCCGGGCTGTAGCACCTGGGCTAGCAGGACTCTGGTAAACTGGGATGTAGCAGGCTAACAGGACTCCGGTAGACACTGCATGACATTTCCCCGAAGGGACAGACATAGGAACGAAGAAGGACACATGCCGGCCAGCCTAAGTGTTCCAGAGCAGTAGCAAGCTACCAAGGCTCAGTGGAAGCACTAGGAGACATTTCCTGGTAAGAGAGGCTACCAAGGATAAACAACTAGATAGTCAGATCCCACACATACCAAGCATTTCAATAACATACACACATTATGCTCGATATGTGCAAATACAACATGGCATCACAACATGACTCTATAACTCAAGTATTTTATTCAATAGGCTCCGAGGAGCGAGATACTACAAACATGGGTCTCATGACCCAACACTCAGAGCATACAAGTCAAAGCACAAGCGGAAGCTTAACATGTCTGAGTACATACATCTACAAATGAAAAAGGCTGAGAAGCCTGACTATATACAAGGTCCTGCCGAGGGCACAAGATCGTAGCTGAGGTAACAAGCTAAACGTCGAAGTCCACGCGAAACTACTAGTGAGACTGAAGTCTCTGTGCAAAAACATAAAATAGGCAAACATGAGTACAAATGTACCCAGCAAGACTTACATCAGAACTAACTACATATGCATCATTATTAATAAAGGGGATGGTGGGGTTTAACTACAGCAAGCCAGCTTTGACTCTGTGGCTATCCTGAACTACGACTGCAAGTAACTCTTTTGAGGTGGTGCACACGAGTAAACATATTCACCATATCAATACACCACTATGGATCTGCTCCCGTATCCCTACGAGAACGCCGTCCATAGCACTCACGCTTATCTTGTGTATTTTAGAGTATCCACTTTCACTTGTATATGAACTGTATAGGCAACTCAGAGGTCCTTTACCGCGGACGTGGCTATTCGAATATATGATGTTAACCCTGCAGGGGTGTACTTCTTCACACACGCTCTCACCACTTACCGCCATTTACACGACATGTACTCAGCAACCTTCAAGCAGAAAGCCAACGAGGGTGTCGGCCACGACCTACCTAAACACTCAAGTCTCTAGTCTAGGTTTATCGCCTATTCATGTTCCATCCGCAGGGAGTCCGGCCGAAGTTTCCACATACGGCCCCGAATGATGTGTGCAGGGTTCCCGAGACACCAAATGGGCGCCCGGTACACCGTGCCACGTGCCTACCGCATAACAGACCACCCCTCGGGCCAGTGCTGCACACGTCCTCCAGCATACTACAAACACTAGAAACTACTTGCAACTCCTGGACAGAGGACAAGGGTGATTAAGTAGCTGAGAGGGTCCATTGGTTTTGGGCCTAATGCGTGGTAGTAACTGTTTCATGGATCACAAACACAGAACTCAGTTCCTGAGGACGGCTTCAATGAGACAACCCACCATGTACTCCTACATGGCCTCTCACCGCTACCTTTACCAAATCGTGTTCACACACTTAGCTCACATACAGTAGGACATGTTCATCACTGTTCCAATTCATCCTCGATGAATCAGACCTGACACAACTCTAAGCATAACAGGCATGACAAACAAGCATGAATGAGTAGGCACATCAGGGCTCAAACAACTCCTACTCATGCTAGTGGGTTGCATCTATTTACTGTGGCAATGACAGGTCATGCAGAGGAAAGGGGTTCAGCTACCGTAGCATGTAATAGATGAATCATTGTTGTCCTAATGCAGTAAAAGAGAGTAGGAGCGAGAGAATGGGATTGTATCGAAATGAACAAGGGTGTTTTGCTTGCCTAGCACTTCTAAAGATAGTATAGTTCTTCATCGGTGTCATTGATCACATCGTTGAAACATACGTCTACTGAGGGGGAACAACCACCGGCAAACAAGAGAGAACACAATCAATGCAATGCAACAATATCATGCATGAATGTGACATGGCAAGATGCTATGGATTGAGCTAATGCAACTAGCAACAAGTTAAATGAAGTTGGTTTGAATCCAAGATTCAAATTCAAACTCCACATGTGGTTATTTAAATGACATTCATATGATTTGTACTAAACATTAGTCATAAGTTGTTCTATCATGCATGAAACTAGTACAGATGGATAGATTGGATTTTTTTGATCATTTTTCATATATCATTTGTTTCATTTGGAGTTATGGTTGAATTTCTATGAATTTTAGAAGTTTTGGCATTTTCTGGAATTTCCTGAATTAGGTTTAATCCACAAAATGACTTATTGTGTCAGCACTGTGTCACTGTGACGTCAGCTGGTCAACGGGGCCGGTCCAAGTCAAACCTGACTAGTAGGGCCTGCTGGTCAGTGACACAAAGTCAGCTACAGAGGCTGACGCGTCGGACCCGGTCAACGCTGAAGTGGCCAAGTCAAAGATGACAGGCGGGGCCCTATGAGATTAGTACTAATTTAACAGAGATGTTAAACTAATTAATTAAGGCACGAGGGCCCACTTGGGAGTGGCTCTAGGGGTGATTAGGAGGGTGTTTAGGCCCTAATTATGTGGCCATGTCGGTGGCTAACCGCCGGTGACACATAGCTGCGGCGGCGTCGCTCGTTCCGGCGATTCCGGCGACAAGAGGGGGCGGGGTTGGGCTCTACGGCTGCAGCGTGACGAGGTGCATTGGGTGGTGGCTGTGGGTAGTGCCGGGGCGGACTGCGGCAGGGACATCAGTGACGACAGCGGCGGCCGGAGCACGGCTATGCGCGGGCGCGGTGTTGCAGCTCGAGGACGAGCGAAGGGAGGTGCTAGGCAGCACCTAATGTTCATCAGGAGCACGCCGGAGCATCTAGTAGGAGCGGAGGGGCTCGGGGGTACGGAGCTCGCCGGCCATGGTGGACGGCGGCTTCGGGTGCTCGCGGGGCAACGGCTACGGGGCGCGCGCGAAGGAATAGATGGAGGGGAGAGGGTCAGTGGCTCACGGGGAGTCGGCCGGTGCAGACGAAGAGCTCGGGGGAGGCCTGACGACGACGGAGCATCTCCGGCGATCTGGGCGATCGTGGTTGAAGAAGACGACGGGGAGAGCACTCAGGGGCGCCCGGCGATGCGTGTGTAGACGTGGAGCTCCAGGGCGACGTGGCAGAGCCAATGGGCATAGCAGGGAGGCGAGGCAGTGGCGTTGGGCACGACAGTGGCGAGCGGCAGCAACGACAGTGCTTGGATGGGGCTCGGGGAGGAGCTATAGAGAAGGAGAGGGAGCAGCGAGTGGGGGAGAGGGAGCATAGGCTTCAAGGCGTCTCCGTGGCACGCCTGGGAGGGGGGGGGGGGTCGAGGCTGCGCGGCTGAAGCAGGAGGTGGCAAGGCGTCGTCGGCGTGCTTGCCACGCACCTGTCTGTCCTCCTGGCAGGAGGAAGACGACAGTGAGAGGGCTGCTGGGCTGGGCCAACAGGTGGGCTGCCAGCTGGGCTGGCCAGGTAAGTGGCCCAGGTAAGATTCTCTCTCTCTCTCTCTCTTATTTATTGTTTCTGTTTTCTATTTCTTCTGTAGTCTTTAGGTTTTTTCTAAAAATACCCAAACACTCCCAAAAATCATTAAACTACTCATGGCTACTGTTTAGAATATATCCAACAGTAAACATTTTAGTTTATGATTATTTGAGCATTTAATATATTTTATAGCATTTAAATGCCCAAATGCAAATACTAGATGATTTAATTCAGTGACCCTCTGTTGTCCTAGAAAAGTGTGCACCATTTTTGTCAGAGGTTCTAGACCAAGGCAAAGATGATGAACATTTTAGAAGGGCATTTTGGGTTCAATGAAAATGATTTTATTTGGACCCTAGTTGAATTTCATTTGCTGCTAGGGTTTATCAGCCCCCATTTCAAAGTTTCATAGAATTTAGACATGATGCATGGAGGCTAAAGCAAGGACATGCATGGCCTGAACTGGGGCTGTGACACCGGGCCGCAGAGAAAGGAAGCAGGAAGCTTAGGCCCGGGCCCCCCTTGCGGCACCCCGGCGGCCGAAGTCGGTCCCGCGCCCTGGGCAGAGCCAGGGAACCGGTGGCTGTGTGCTGAGGTCAAGCCAGGACCCTTGGAAGCGCTAGCCTCCTGATGTTTCGTCATCACGGGAACCCTGCAAGACCCTGGTTAGGAAAGAACACGTCGCGTAAGGAATCGGGAGCGAAGGTACTTACTCATCTGCAACCACATATCTCCTCAGCTTCAACGATCGACGGGTGCCGTCGCTGCAGCCATGGAGATCCCTTCCTCTTTAGGAGCGATTCAAGGCTCGGGCGGGGCCGACCGGGCCCCGACGGGCAACCCTCGGGAGGAGGAGCGTTTGGCCAGGCGTCTGGGGCGGAGGCCCTAGGAGCAGGAGCGCCTGGCGGGTCTTCTGGGCGACGGCTCCGGAGCCATCGGAGGGAGCCTCGCCATTGGCAGCCACCTTGAATCCATCACCCCAAGCTTCAAGAGCCTCTGACTCCGGAGCATATGGTTGCGTTGACCCTACGGTGTCCTCCTTCTGGGTCTTAGGAGCCCTGATCCCCCGGGCCCCCAACGGCGCCAGGCCTCCAGAGGAACCCTCAGCAACTACTGACGGCGGGCGCCCCCTGCTTCCACACTTGGGGCGCACGCAGAAGGATTGAGCAGCAGGGGAGTCACGAGGACGGGGTTCTCACGAGGCCCATCAAGGGCCAAGGCCCTCCGGGCGCAACCCCCACTCGTCGAATAGGGGCATCTGTCCCACGAAGACCATCTTCTTCGAGCACCGATAGAGGAGGCATCCATCTCCTGGAAGGTCGGCGGGCTCGGATTCACCCGTCAAGAGCTCAAGCACCATGCTCAAGGTCTCGGCGGTCATTGACGGCTCCTGCAGCCTCATGGGATCCTCGACACCGACAAGGTCCCACGTCGGGCGAGAATGGCGCTGGAGAGGGGCAACGCGCTGCCTAACGAATTCCTTCACCACCATCGACATCGTCACCTCCAGCCCTGCAGACTTGCCAACCTCTTCCAGACGCAAGTAAGGCACCGGTCGGAGAGCTTCATGTGGCCCCAACTAGAGTTGGGCGTGGCCGACGCCCGAGGAGTCAGGAGCAGGGGGCTGCACGTGCCGGCATCCATAAGCAGCCACTGCATCCGGAACCCCTTCACAGCGGGCAAAAGCTTGAAGTTGATCCCCGAGCTGGCGGTTGGGGCCACAGCTTCGTAGGTCACGCATCCTGAGCATTGGCAAGCATCGACCAGCCGGAGCAAAAAGAAATGGCAAAATAGGGCCACGGAAGGAGTAATACCGACCATGGCCTCGCAAAGGAAGGCGAAAATGGCGAGGAGGATGACAGAGCGGGGATCCAGATGTAGTAGGTGGATCTGGTAATGCGAGATTATGACATTGAAGAAGGGAGAGTAGGGGGGAATCAGACCCGCGAAGGGAGCGTGGAGATAGATGGGATCTCGGTGGCGCTCATCTCACCTGCAAGCCAAGAGCAGGACGAACGGCCGTTGCCTTCCACTCGTTGGAAGCAGCTGCAAGGGCATGGCGGACCTTGTCCAGCCCCTCCTGATTGATCATCATCGACCGCTCAAGAGCTGGCTGCAAGGCTGGCGGGGGGCCCGGTCGGGGCGCACGGCTTCCCCTTCTTCCTCCTCTGCCGGGGGCCATGATAGAAGTTGGGAAGGGGGCGAGGCGCTGACACCGGATCTACGCGTGGAGCTACAAGACTGGGAGAAGAAGAAGAGAAGGCCAAGGCGAAGCGTGACAACCTGCTCTGGCAACGGGCGACCACTAGGCCTGGCGGATATCAAGGAAGCACAGGGAAGTGAAGACGCCCAAGTCCCATCAATCGCCACGCGTCATCAAGGCCGCAGGCGGTTAGGGCCCGCGGTGCTCCGCACTTGCCCTTTGGCTTCGCTTGGAAGCCAAGTCCGAGAGCGCCTTGGGCCCGGGGGCTACTGTCGACGTTCTGGATATGGGGGTATCCAGATTCGCCTGCCTACGGCCCACCACGTGGCTCCATCAACGGCCTGGTATGGCCCAGCTTCAGCATCAATGGCTCAAGACCCTCGTGAGGGGCCAAGCCTCGCGAGGCGGACGACACCAAGACCCCCGAGGGAATCGGACTCCTCAGGCTGGCTCCCGAGGGACGGAGAGTTCTATGCAAGGTGCACCTCACGAGGCTCAACTGACGTGAGCCATGACGACCAAGGCCATGTGGCCGCCAGCTGGCGCAGAGCGCCAGTTTCCTCTTCGATGCAAGGGAGGCAAGCCGCGGGCATGGAGTCCCAAGGAATCATCCAAAGGTTTCCATTCTGGTGCAACAAGACCAAGACCGCCAGGACTACAGGACGGAGGTCATCACCGAGCCCACCGCAGCGTCATGACTAGAGGCTTTTTGCAGGTGAAGACCACTTTAGTCAGGATAGGATGTACTACTTTTCCCCTTTCAAATCCGGCCATTGTGGGATCCCTTACCGCCAACATTTAGGAAGAGTACCAAGGCCACCATAAATAGGACTTAGCCACCACCATAGAGGGGGATCGAATCCATTCTCACCCAACCACCTCACCAGCTCTCTTGAGCTCAAGAACACCTCATCTCCTGAGGCCAGTTCATCCACTGTACTAGTTCATCCTCAGCCCTTCGAGGCAATCCACCAAAAACGCTGGAGTAGGGTATTACACCGCAAGGTGGACCGAACCAGCATAAACTGTTGTGTCTCTTTGTCTCTTTGAGCCCGACGAGCTAGGCTTAGGAGGATTGCGAGTAGGCAGGCTGGGTAGGTTGAGACCTCCGCACGCACCCCAAAGTTCAAACCTTTCAAGGGTTTGTGGAACCCTTAATCTGACAGGCGCTCCACACTTGCCCTTTGGCTTCGCCAAGAAGCCAAGTTCGAGCGTGCCTTGGGCCTGGGGGCTAATGTCGGTGTTCTGGATACGGGGGGTACCCAGACTTGCCTGCCTGCGGCCCACTGCATGGCCCCATCGACGGCTTGGTACGGACCAGCTTCAACATCAACAAACTCAAGACCCTCGCGAGGGGCCGAGCCTCGCAACGCGGATGATGCCAAAACCTCTAAGGGGACCGGCCTCCTCAGGCTGGCTTCCAAGGAGCGGAGACTTCTATGCAAGGTGCACCTCACGAGGCTCAGCTGACGTGAGCCATGACGACCAAGGCCAGGCGGGCGCCAGCGGTGCAGAGTACCAGTTTCCTCTTTGGTGCAAAGGAGGCAAGCAGCAGGCGCGGAGTCCCGAGGAATCAACCAAAGGTTTCCATTCTGGTGCAACAAGACCAAGGCCGCCAGGACGGCAGGACGGAGGTCATCACCGAGCCCACTGCAGCGTCACGACGAGAGGGTTTTCGCAGGCAAGACCTCTTTAGTCAGTATAGGATGTACTTCCTGCCTCCCTTCAAATCTGGCCATTGTGGGATCCCTTCCCGCCAACATTTGGGAAGAGGACCAAGGCCACTATAAATAGGACTTAGCCACCACCATGGAAGGGGGTCGGTAGATCGAGCGGGAAAGAGTAGAGTAGGGATTAGATCCATTCTCATCCTACCACCTCACCAGCTCTCTTGAGCTCAAGAACACCTCACCTCCTGAAGCTTGTTCATCCACTGTATTACTTCGTCTTCTGCCCCTCGAGGCAATCCACCAAAACACTGGAGTAGGGTATTACACTGCAAGGTGGCCCAGACCAGGATAAACTATTGTCTCTCTATCCTCTTGAGCTCGATGTGCTAGGCTTTGAGGAATAGCGAGTAGGCAAGCTGGGCAGGTTGAGATCTCCGCAAACACCCTAGAGTTTGAACCTATCAAGGGTTTGCGGAATCCGAAATCCAACAGCTCCCGCCCACGTCCTAGTGGAAGCACCATGCTCTGCGCTTGCCGTCGACACTGTCCCCCAATGACTATGCCCACGCCCAGTGGAAGCACCTAGCACTGCGCTGGTGAGAAGACTAGCACAGGTGCTGGACGCGGCTGTTCTCTTTGCCCTTTCTTTGTAACTTGATTTTTTGCCTTCAAGTGAATTTGGAGGTTCTTGTGCTTATTAAAAGAAAAGGGGGGATTTGGACTTGTGGTGTTTTTGCTCTTCGGTTTTTCGCTTGGTAAGCTTAGTGCCTGCTTGCTACCCCTCCCCGCGAGTGCCCCACGAGCGGGGGCTGGGTGTGGCATGCGCACCTAGGCAGGCCAAGGCCCCCTCAGGGCCAAGAACACCACCGCCGCGTTCCCACCTACGCGCACACCTCGCCAAGAGTTTTGGCGTTGGCTCCTCATGTGATGCCCGCGATCGGGCCATCAACCATATCAGGAAGCCCCTCGCGCGAGAACCCTCAAGGGGCTCGCTGGGGTAGAGGGCGTCTCCACGACGCAAGTACCAACCTGAGGCCACGAGCATGAAAGGTTAATCGTACCAGCTACTCTAGTTGAGAGCTCTTTGGCTTGCAACAACGCATTTTGAAATTAACCCAGGAAATATATCATCATTCCATGCACCATAAGGAGATCTTCCTCCCCCCTAAGGAAAAATTCTTTCACTCCCCACAGGGGCACATCCAAAAATCTTTTATAGGAAGAACAAAGAAGTACAGGCCTAGCAGGATGCGCTGTCGCCCGTGTTGTCACCGTCGTCATTGTCATCAGCTTCGTCCTCCCCGGCCATGGGCACGGCCGCGTCGTCAGCAAACTCCCTGACCAGGTCATCCACATGATCGTTCACCCAGCTCGCAAGGTCACCCTGGATGACTCTGGGCAGGAGGGCTATCACGGCGTTGAAGTCAAAGTTCAGGTCCCGGTTGAGGAGGTAGCTGAAGACGCGCGAGAAGGCATGCCCAAGGAGATCCCGACTCTTCTCCTCGACAAGCTAGCGAGCCTTCGCGGCCCTGCTTTTGAGGCAGGTCACAACTTGGGTGAAGAAGTGCAGGTAGCCGGCATTGTTAGACTCAAGTGGAAGGGCGACGTTCCCTTCACAGATGGTGTCCAAGGCGCGGTTGGCACTCGTCCTGAGGTCTTCAAGCATCTTGGAGCGCTCTCGCTGAAGTGTTCGACGGTGATCCGTGTCGGCCGACACCCTCTCCATGAGGTACGATACGTCAGCGACCTGATGCTGAAGAGAAGACAGCTCGGCCTCGGCAATGGCTTGAGCTGTAGGGGAACGTAGTAATTTCAAAAAATTTCCTACGCACACACAAGATCATGGTGATGTATAGCAACGAGAGGGGAGAGTGTTGTCCACATACCCTTGTAGACCCGAAGCGGAAGCGATCACAACGTAGAGGAAGTAGTCGACGTTCTCCTCGCGATCCGACCGATCCCGGCGCCGTTATCCGACGCCCGAAGTTCTTGACACACGTACAGCTCGATGACGTCCCTCAGACTCGATCCAGCCGAGTGTCGAGGGAGAGTTCGTCACAAGACGGCGTGGCAGGACGATCTTGATGTTTCATCGGCGCAGGGCTTCGCTTAAGCTTCATGACAGTATAACCGAGGTGGAATATGGTGGAGGGGGCACCGACACGGCTAAGGAACGATCTCACGATCAACTTGTGTGTTCCAAGGTGCCCCCTGCCCCGTGATATAAAGGAGCCAGGGGAGGGGGCGGCCGGGGGGGGCGCTGCAGGAGTCCTACTCCCTCGGGAGTAGGATTCCCCAATCCTAGTTGGACTAGGATTCCTGAGGGGGAAAGAGAGAGAGGGGCGGCCCTTCTCCTAGTCCTAGTAGGACTAGGGAAGGGGGGGCGCCGCCACCTTGGGCTGCCCTTCTCCTTTCCACCAAGGCCCATCGAGGCCCATTTACCTCCGGGGGTTCGGTAACCTCCGGTACTCTCAGAATTCCGTTTCGCCGGAACCATTCGAACTCCAAACATAGGCTTCCAATATATCAATCTTTATGTCTCGACCATTCCGAGACTCCTCGTCATGTCCGTGATCACATCCGGACTCGAACTCCTTGGTACATCAAAATACATAAACTCATAATAACCATCATCGAAACCTTAAGCGTGCGGACCCTACGGTTCGAGAACAATGTAGACATGACCTAGAACCATTCACGGTCAATAACCAACAGCGGGACCTGGATGCCCATATTGGTTCCTACATATTCTACGAAGATCTTTATCGGTCGACCGCATAACAACATACGTTGTTCCCTTTGTCATCGGTATGTTACTTACCCGAGATTCGATCGTCGGTATCCAATACCTAGTTCAATCTCGTTACCGCAAGTCTCTTTACTCGTTCCGTAATACATCATCTCACAACTAACTCATTAGTTGTAGTGCTTGCAAGGCTTGATGATGTGCATTACCGAGAGGGCCCGAGATACCTCTCCGACTATCGGAGTGACAAAACCTAATCTCGAATACGCCAACCCAACATCTGCCTTTGGAGACACTGTAGTACTCCTTTATAATCACCCGATTCGTTGTGACGTTTGGTAGCACCCAAAGTGTTCCTCCGGTAAACGGGAGTTGCATAATCTCATAGTTATAGGAACATGTATAAGTCATGGATAAAAGCAGTAGCAACATACTAAACGATCGTGTGCTAAGCTAAGGAATGGGTCATGTCAATCGATCATTCTACTAATGATGTGACCTCGTTAATCAAATAACAACTCCTTTGTTCATGGTCAGGAAACATAACCATCTTTGATTAACAAGCTAGTCTAGTAGAGGCATACTAGTGACATCTTGTTTTGTCTATGCATTCACACATGTATCATGTTTCCGGTTAATACAATTCTAGCATGAATGATAAACATTTATCATGAAATAAGGAAATAAATAATAACTTTATTATTGCCTCTAGGGCATATTTCCTTGATCTCCCACTTGCACTAGAGTCAATAATCTAGATTACATAGTAATGATTCTAACACCCATGGAGTCTTGGTGCTGATCATGTTTTGCTCGTGGAAGAGGCTTAGTCAACGGTCTCGCAACATTCAGATCCGTATGTATCTTGCAAATCTCTATGTCTCCACCGACTAAGTCCCGGATGGAATTGAAGCGTCTTTTGATGTGTTTGGTCCTCTTGTGAAATCTGGATTCCTTTGCTAAGGCTATTGCTCCAGTATTGTCACAGAAGATTTTCATTGGACCCGATGCACTAGGTATGACACCTAGATCGGATATGAACTCCTTCATCCGCACTCCTTCATTAGCTGCTTCGAAGCTGCTATGTATTCCGCTTCACATGTAGATCCCGCTCACGACGCTTTGTTTAGAATCGCACCAACCGACAGCTCCTCCGCTTAGTGTAAATACGATCCGGTCTGCGATTTAGAATCGTCCGGATCGGTGTCAAAGCTTGCATCAACGTAACTGTTTACGATGAGCTCTTTGTCACCTCCATATCGAGAAACATATCCTTAGTCCTTTTCGGTATTTGGGATGTTCTTGACGCTGTCCGATGATCCACTCTGGATTACTTTGGTACCTCCTGCTAGGCTTATAGCAAGGCACACATCGGTCCGGTACACTGAAGATTGCATACATGATAGAGCCTATGGCTGAAGCATAGGAACATCTTTCATCTTTCTCTATCTTCTGCAGTGGTGGGGCATTGAGTCGACTCAACTTCACACCTTGTAACACGTGCAAGAACCCTTTCTTTGCTTGATCCATTTTGAACTTCTTCAAAACTTTGTCAAGGTATGTGCTTTGTGAAAGTCCAATTAAGCGTCTTGATCTATCTCTATAGATCTTGATGCCCAATATGTAAGCAGCTTCACCGAGGTCTTTCATTGAAAAACTCTTATTCAAGTATCCCTTTATGCTATCCAGAAATTCTATATCATTTCCGATCAGCAATATGTCATCCACATATAAGATCGAAATGCTCTGAGCTCCCACTCACTTTCTTGTAAATACAAAGCTTCTCCAAAAGTGCAGACAAACCCAAATGCTTTGATCACACTATCAAAGCGTTTATTCCAACTCCGAGATGCTTGCACCAGTCCATATATGGATCGCTGGAGCTTGCACACTTTGTTAGCTCCTTTGGATTGATAAAACCTTCGGTTGCATCATATACAACTCTTCTTCCGTAAATCCATTCAGAATGCGTCTTTACATCCATTTGCCAAATTTCATAATCATAAAATGCAGCAATTGCTAACATGATTCGGACGGACTTAAGCATCGCCACTGGTGAGAAGGTCTCATCGTAGTCAACCCCTTGAACTTGTCGAAAACCTTTTGCGATAAGTCGAGCTTTATAGACAATAATATTACCGTCTGTCGGTCTTCTTCTTGAAGATCCACTTGTTTTCTATTGCTTGCCTACCTCGGGCAAGTCAACCAAAGTCCACACTTTGTTTTCATACATGGATCCCATCTCGATTTCATGGCCTCAAGCCATTTTGCGAATCTGGGCTCACCATCGCTTCTTCATAGTTCGTAGGTTCATCATGATCTAGTAGCATGACTTCCGAACAGGATTACCGTACCACTCAGTGCGGATCTTACTCTGGTTGATCTACGAGGTTCTCAGAAACTTGATCTCAAGTTTCATGATCAACATCATCAACTTCCTCACTACTTGGTGTAGGTGTCTCGTAAACTGGTTTCTGCGATTTAACTACTTTCAAGTAAGGGAGAAGGTACTATTACCTCATCAAGTTCCACTTTCCTCCCACTCACTTCTTTCGAGAGAAACTCCTTCTCTAGAAAGGATCCATTCTTAGCAACGAATGTCTTGCCTTCGGATCTGTGATAGAAGGTGTACCCAACTGTCTCCTTTGGGTATCCTATGAAGACACATTTCTCGATTTGGGTTCGAGCTTATCAGGTTGAAGCTTTTTCACATAAGCATCGCATCCCCAAACTTTAAGAAACGACAACTTTGGTTTCTTGCTAAACCACAGTTCATAAGGTGTCGTCTCAACGGATTTCGACGGTGTTCTATTCAAGGTGAATGCGGCCGTCTCTAGAGCATAACCCCAAAACGATAGCGGTAAATCAGAAGAGACATCATAGATCGCACCATATCTAGTAAAGTGCGACATGACGCTCGGACACACCATTACGCTGTGGTGTTCCGGTGGCGTGAGTTGCTGAAACTATTCCGCATTGTTTCAAATGTAGACCAAACTCAGAACTCAAATATTCACCTCCACGATCGGATCGTAGAAACTTAATTTTCTTGTTACGATGATTTTCAACTTCACTCTGAAATTCTTTGAACTTTTCAAACGTTTAGGACTTATGTTTCATTAAGTAGATATACCCATATCCGCTTAAGTCATCTGTGAAGGTGAGAAAATAACGATATCCGCCACGAGCCTCAATATTCATCGGACCACATACATCAGTATGTATGATTTCCAACAAATCTGTTGCTCTCTCCATAGTACCGAGAACGGTGTTCTAGTCATCTTGCCCATGAGGCACGGTTCATAAGTGCCAAGTGATTCATAATCAAGTGACTCCAAAAGTCCATCAAGATGGAGTTTCTTCATGCGCTTTACACCGATATGACCTAAACGGCAAGTGCCACAAATAAGTTGCACTATCATTATCAACTCTGCATCTTTTGGTTTCAACATTATGAATATGTGTATCACTACTATCGAGATTCATCAAAATAGACCATTCCTCAAGGGTGCATGACCATAAAAGATATTACTCATATAAATAGAACAACCATTATTCTCTCGATTTAAATGAATAACCGTCTCGCATCAAACAAGATCCAGATATAATGTTCATGCTCAACGCAGCACCAAATAACAATTATTTAGGTCTAAAACTAATCCGAAGGTAGATGTAGAGGTAGCGTGCCGATCGCGATCACATCGACTTTGGAACCATTTCCCACGCGCATCGTCACCTCGTCCTTTGCCGAGTTAAGCAATCAGTAGTCCTGCTTTGAGTTGCAAATATTAGCAATGTAACCAAGATCAAATACCAGTGCTACTACGAGCTCTAGTAAGGTACACATCAATAACATGTATATCACATATACCTTTGTTCATCTTGCCATCCTTCTTATCCGCCAAATACTTGGGGCAGTTCCGCTTCCAAATGACGACCGCTTGCGGTAAAGAGAAGCACTCGAGTTTCAGGTTTAGGGCCAGACTTGGGTTTCTTCTCTGAGCAAAGACAACTTGCTTGCTGTTCTTCTTGAGATTCCCTTCTTCTTCCCTTTGCCTTTCTTCTTGAAACTAGTGGTCTTATTGACCATCAACACTTGATGCTCCTTCTTGATTTCTACCTCCGCAGCCTTTAGCATTGCGAAGAGCTCGGTATAGTCTTTACTAACCCTTGCATATTATAGTTCATCACGAAGCCTTTGTAGCTTGGTGGCGTGATTGAAGAATTCATCAATGACACAATCATCCGGAAGATTAACTCCCAATTGTGTCAAGTGATTGTAGTACCCGCACATTACGAGTATATGCTCACTAATGTAACTATTCTCCTCCATCTTGCAGCTATAGAACTTATTGGAGACTTCATATCTCTCAATCGGGCATTCTGTTGGAATATCAACTTCAACTCTGGAACATCTCATATGCTCCATGACGCTCAAAACGTCGTTGAAGTCCCGGTTCTAAGCCGTAAAGCATGGCACATCGAACTATAGAGTAGTCATCAGCTTTGCTCGCCAGACGTTCATAACATCTGCAGTTGCATTAGCAAAGAGTCTGCACCTAGCGGTGCATCCAGACGTAGCTCTTACATGCAGCAATGAGGATGATCCTCGTTACGGACCCAATCCGTGTAATTGCTACCATCATCTTTCAACTTTGCTTTCTCAAGGAACGCATTAAAATTCAACGGAACAACAAAGACGAGCCATCTATCTACAATCAAACATAAACAAGCAAGATACTATCAGTACTAAGTTCATGATAAATTTAAGTTCAATTAATCATATTACTTAAGAACTCCCACTTAGAAAGACATCTCTCTAGTCATCCAAGTGATCACGTGATCCAAATCAACTAAACCATAACCGATCATCACGTGAAATGGAGTAGTTTTCAATGGTGAACATCTTATGTTGATCATATCTACTATATGATTCACGCCGACCTTTCGGTCTCCGTGTTCCGAGGCCATATCTCGCATATGCTAGGCTCGTCAAGTATAACCCGAGTATTCTGCGTGCAAAACTGGCTTGCACCCGTTGTAGATGGACGAGAGCTTATCACACCCGATCATCACGTGGTGTCCGGGCACGATTTAACTTTGGCAACGGTGCATACCCGGGAGAACACTTCTTGATAATTTAGTGAGAGATCATCTTATAATGCTACCGTCAATCAAAGCAAGATAAGATGCATAAAAGGATAAACATCACATGCAAATCAATATAAGTGATATGATATGGTCATCATCATCTTGTGCTTCATGATCTCCATCTTGTTGCACCACCATGATCACCATCGCCACCGGTAGCGACACCTTGATCTCCATCGCAGCATCGTTGTCGCCTCGCCAAACTTATGCTATTACGACTATCGCTACCGCTTAGTGATAAAGTAAAGCATTACAGGCGATTGCATTGCATACAATAAGCGACAACCATATGGCTCCTGCCGATTGCCGATAACCGGTTACAAAACATGATCATCTCATACAATAAAATATAGCATCACATCTTGACCATATCACATCACAACATGCCCTGCAAAAACAAGTTAGACGTCCTCTACTTTGTTGTTGCAAATTTTACGTGGCTGCTACGGGCTTAAGCAAGAACCAGTCTCACCCACGCATCAAAACCACAACGATACTTCGTCAAATAGACTCGTTTAACCTTCTCAAGGACCGGTGTAGCCACACTCGGTTCAACTAAAGTGAGAGAGACAGCACCCACCAGTCACCTTTAAGCAACGAGTGCTCGTGGCGGTGAAACCAGTCTCGCGTAAGCGTACGCGTAATGTCGGTCTGGGCCGCTTCATCTCACAATACCGCTGAACCAAAGTATGACATGCTGGTAGGTAGTATGACTTGTATCGCCCACAACTCACTTGTGTTCTACTCGTGCAAAACATCAAACCATAAAAACCTAGGCTCGGATGCCATCAAGGGGAACGAGTAATTTCAAAAATTTTCCTACGCACACACAAGATCATGGTGATGTATAGCAACGAGAGGGGAGAGTGTTGTCCACATACCCTTGTAGACCCGGCGAAGCGATCACAGCGTAGAGGAAGTAGTCGACGTTCTCCTCGCGATCCGACCGATCCGCGCCGTTACTCGACGCCCCGAGTTCTTGACACACGTACAGCTCGATGACGTCCCTCGACTCGATCCAGCCGAGTGTCGAGGGAGAGTTCCGTCAAGACGACGGCGCAGGACGATCTTGATGTTTCACGGCGAGGGCTTCGCTTAAGCTTCGCGACAGTATAACCGAGGTGGAATATGGTGGAGGGGGCACCGACACGGCTAAGGAACGATCTCACGATCAACTTGTGTGTTCCAGGTGCCCCCCCCCCCGTATATAAAGGAGCCAGGGGGGGGGCCGGCGGCCAAAGGGGCGCATACAGGAGTCCTACTCCTCTGGGAGTAGGATTCCCCCAATCCTAGTTGGACTAGGATTCCGGAGGGGGAAAGAGAGAGAGGGGGCGGCCCTTCTCCTAGTCCTAGTAGGACTAGGGAAGGGGGGAGCGCGACCACCTTGGGCTGCCCTTCTCCTTTCCACCAAGGCCCATCGAGGCCCATTTACTCATCGGGGTTCGGTAACCTCCGGTACTCGATAAATTCCGTTGCCACCGAACCATTCGAACTCCAAACATAGGCTTCCAATATATCAATCTTTATGTCTCGACCATTCCGAGACTCCTCGTCATGTCCGTGATCACATCCGGGACTCGAACTCCTTCGTACATCAAAATACATAAACTCATAATAACATCGCCATCGAAACCTTAAGCGTGCGGACCCTACGGTTCGAGAACAATGTAGACATGACCTAGAACCATTCACGGTCAATAACCAACAGCGGGACCTGGATGCCCATATTGGTTCCTACATATTCTACGAAGATCTTTATCGGTCAGACCGCATAACAACATACGTTGTTCCTTTGTCATCGGTATGTTACTTACCCGAGATTCGATCGTCGGTATCCAATACCTAGTTCAATCTCGTTACGCAAGTCTCTTTACTCGTTCCGTAATACATCATCTCACAACTAACTCATTAGTTGTAGTGCTTGCAAGGCTTGATGATGTGCATTACCGAGAGGGCCCAGAGATACCTCTCCGACTATTGGAGTGACAAAACCTAATCTCAAAATACGCCAACCCAACATCTGCCTTTGGAGACACCTGTAGTACTCCTTTATAATCACCCAGTTACGTTGTGACGTTTGGTAGCACCCAAAGTGTTCCTCCGGTAAACGGGAGTTGCATAATCTCATAGTTATAGGAACATGTATAAGTCATGGATAAAAGCAGTAGCAACATACTAAACGATCGTGTGCTAAGCTAAGGGAATGGGTCATGTCAATCAGATCATTCTACTAATGATGTGACCTCGTTAATCAAATAACAACTCCTTTGTTCATGGTCAGGAAACATAACCATCTTTGATTAACAAGCTAGTCTAGTAGAGGCATACTAGTGACATCTTGTTTTGTCTATGCATTCACACATGTATCATGTTTCCGGTTAATACAATTCTAGCATGAATGATAAACATTTATCATGAAATAAGGAAATAAATAATAACTTTATTATTGCCTCTAGGGCATATTTCCTTCATGAGCTTCCTCAACGACCTTCCCATGCCGCTCTGCCGCGGCAAGCTGGGCTTGGAGAACATTGGCCTCGCCTTGCAGCTCGGCCTGCCGTTACTTGAAGCGGGCATCCAAAAGCCCCAACTTCCGTCGATACTCCATGACAAGGGACTCACGAATCCCTTCCACCCTTTGCTCAACCTCCAGTTGGATCTTCACTTCCCGGGAAGCAAGGGCCTCCTCGTCTGAGGCCACCTGATGCTCCATCGCCTCCAGCCGGTCGTGCTCCAAGATTTGCGTCATCACTTCAAATGCCAGTGCCTCCTCGCGATTCCGAGCCTTGGTCGCGTAGGCAGGGGTCCCGCCTGGCCACACCACGAGGGCGGCCTTGCGTGTCTGGACCTGTCGTTCAAGATCAGCATTGAAGGCCCAGAGCTCCTTCTCACGCTCCTCAGCTACCACGTGGTGCTGCTCAGCAGCCCGGGCCTCCTCTTGGGCGTGGGCGCAGGCCTCACGAGAGGCCGCAAGGGACCCCTCGACGTCCGCCGAGGTGCACTCATGCTGTGTGCACCCAAGATTGACCGCGACTTCCACCTGACTCCACCCACGCGCGAGATGGAGGTTTTCCACCTCAAGGCGGGAGTTGACATCGGCAAGCTCCACTCTAAGCTGGTGTCGGCGTCCTGGGAATGGGGGTCCCCAGACTTGCCTGCCTGCGGCCTGCAGCGTGGCTCAAACAGTGGCCCAGTACCACCCATCTTCATCAGCAAACACTCAAGACCCTCGCGAGGGGCCAAGCCTCTCGGGGCGGACGACACAAGGCCTCCTCAGGGGCGGCCTCACCAGGCAGTCTCGCGAGGAGGCGGAGAGATCAAGGCAAGGGGTACCTCGTGAGGTGCTCATGACGCAAGCCATGATGATCAAGACTAGGTGGGCGCCAGCCTGCGCAGTGTCCTTGTTTCCTCTTTGGTGCAAAGGGGGCAAGCGCAGGCGCGGAGTACCGAGGTATCAAACAAAGGTTTCCATATCAGTGCAACGAGACCAAGACCAGCAGGATGCCAGGACGAAGGTCACCGTGGAGCCCAAGACGACGTCATCACCAGCACCTTTAGCAGTTGAAGACCACCTTTAGTCAGGATAGCTTGTACTAGCTGTCCCTTTTCAAAATGGCCGTTGTTGGCTCCCTTCCCGCTCAATATTTGGGAAGAGGACCATGGCCTCTATATATAGGGCTAGCCACCACAGTAGAAGGCATCGAGAATCTCATCTAGAGCCAACAGAGACGGATCCTCCTCTCCAAACACACCACCACAAGAACACCTCTCCTCGCGAGGTTGTTCTTCCTCTGTACTGTTCATCATCAGCCCAAGAGGCAATCCACCACACCACACACTGGATTAGGGTATTACACCACAATGGTGGCCCGAACTAGTATAAACCTCGTGTCTCTTGTGTTGTTCATCGTGCTAGCTTAGAATCGCGGCGAGGTTCTGTGCGTGTTTTGGTAGGGAGAATATCTTCGTGCGCACCCTAGAGTTTGAACCTAAGGGTTTTGCCAGAACCCGATATCCAACATTTGACGCGCCAGGTAGGGGTGCGCCGAAATCTTTTCTCCGCTGATCTGCGTCCCATCGCTTCATCGCATCCATGGCAGATGCTCGCCGAGCTCGGGCCGAGCGCCGGCTGCTCTCGCCGCCTGCGTCGCCCAGACGGCTCCCGTCGGTAGGCCTCCTCGTCGTTCTCCATCGCCTGCTGCCAACGTCGCCACCGTCCCGGCGGGGAACAAGCAGCAAGCATCTTTGCTGCACCCCTCGATGCGGCGGGAAGGCCGCACCGCCACTCCGTCGCTGACCCCAGCTGGTTCGTCGTCTCACGCTCTTCGCGCTCCCACGGACACGCAGGCCGTGTTTCTCCTAGCACGTGAGCTCCTGCACTACCGCCCTGTCGACGACCTCTACGAGGAATGGCTCGCTCACATCATCGAGCTCGTCAGCGCTGCAGGGGGCTCTCCTGCACCGTCCCTCTCGCTGCCTCGCCCTCCGTCCTGCATGGGTGACGCGACTCAGGGAGCGCCTCCACCACCTCCTCCTCAAGAAGGTGCCCTGGCTCCAAGGCGCGCGGCCCCTGGATGTGACACACCGCATCCGGCGCCCGCGCCACAAGAAAGAAGTTGCCAAGGAATTCCTCGGCCACAAGAAGGCGCTCACGTGCTCCCTGCACCTGCACGGCAAGACCGCATCCCTGCACCTGCACACCAAGACCCCGCGTTGCCCCTGGCGGTGGCGCGTGGGAACCATCGAGAGCAAGCCCCGCACCTGCAAAAGGCTCCGGTGGCCACTGCAGGTTGCCGTGCCTTCACCACCGAGCTGCGTAGCATCGCCTGGCCCGGCAAGTTCAAGTTGGACCTGCCTCCTCGCTACGACGGTACAGCCAACCCCATGGAGTTCCTATAGCTCTACGAGCTGGGCATCGAGGCGGCCAACGGAGACGAAAAGGTCATGGCAAACTGGTTTCCCATGGCGCTCAAGGATGGTGCCCGCACCTGGCTCCCGAACCTACCTCCCAGCTCGATCTCATCTTGGGACGAGATGCGCAACCATTTGATCGCCAACTTCCAGGGCACTCGCGACCGCCCGCCAGCCGCGGGTGACCTGCACCGCATCAAGCAGCAGCAAGGAGAGACCCTGCAGAAGTACATCCAGTGCTTCAACAACACCCGCCTCAAGATCCCCAAGGTGACGGATGAGGCCACCATCGCAGCGTTTTCTGATGGCGTCCGCGATGTCAAGATGAAGGAGGAGCTCGCCATCCACGAGGATTTGTGCACATCTCTGGAGTTGTTCAACCTGGCGACCAAGTGCACAAGAGCTGAGGAAGGACGCCTCTCCCTCCTCGAGCTTCCGGCTACTGACCCAAAAGAGAAGAAAGCCAAGGCCAAGGATGTGAAGCACAAAGGAGCGGCCATGCTCGCAGTAGAACCAGACACGAAGCGCGGCAGGGACCAACCGGAGTCGTCCAAGGGCAACCGATTCCGCGCCTACCACAACCTCTACACCCACAACACCAATGAATGCCAGGAGCTCAGGGCTGTTCGAGAAGGCCGCATCGGTCGACGCCCCGAGTGCAACGACTGGGGCTACGACCGAGGAGGAAGAGGCGGAGGATGATGGGACGACCGAGGCCCTCGCCAGGAGTGGCGTGACCGACCTCGCGAGGACCGCTGCCAGGACCAGCCTCGCGAGGGAGCGTGGAGGGACCAACCTCACGAGGACCGCCCGCAGGGCAACGCAGGCCTTCCTCCTCTGCCGCCACCGCCAAGAAGGAATGATGACCACCACCAGGACGAGGGGGTTGGGGGCTTCTAGGAGCCACGCGCTATCGCTTGCATCTTGGGCGGAGCCTAGGCCCCAGCCTCTCAGCTCATCTTCAAGAAGTTTGCTCGCGAGGTGAATGCAGCCCTTCCCAAGCTCGAGGTCACGCGCCGGCTCAGGTGGTCCAAGTGCATCATCACTTTCAGCTTAGCAGATCAACTCAAGTGTGCGGCTACCGCTGGCGTCCTCCCGATGCTTTGTTCCCCAGTCATCAGCAATGTGCAAGTTACCAGGACCCTCATCGATGGCTGCGCAGGGCACAACGTTCTGTCCGTCGAGATGTTCAACAACCTTCAAGTGCCATATGATCAACTTCAGCCTACCAAGCCTTTCTCAAGAGTTACTGATGGCTCCACCACCCGATAGGGCAGGTCCTCCTCCCTGTCACTTTTGGGCAGCGCAACAACTACCACACTGAGCTCATCGACTTCGACATCGCCCACATTCGCCTGCCATACAATGCCATCCTCGGGTATCCAGCCCTGGCCAAGTTCATGGGGGTGACCCACCATGTCTACAATGTCCTCAAGTTGTCAGGAAGCGGCGGAATCATCATGGTCCCCTGTGAAGAGAAAGATGCGGTGTGCTCCCTCGAGCGCGCCTTTCAAGCTGCATCAATCGAGGACCCGGACAGCAAGGGCGAGAACCCTCCTGAGGCAGTCCCCAAGAAGAAGAAGACATCGCCCAGCTCAAGGCCTCAGGAGGTTGGTATCTCAGGAGGTGTCGCATCAGGATCCACGCCCGTGCAAGGGGCGCCTCCTTCCATCGCATAGGAAGACGCACCCGGCGCCCTCCTCGGGCAGGGCTTGGGGGCTCTCTTCTGGAGGGCCTCAGACTTTTCCAAGATCATGAGGGAGGCGCTCGGGCACCACTCGTAGGCGTGCTTCACAACACGTTTCCCTCAGGGAGGCATGGGGCATGGAAAGCCCAACCCTCAGGAGTTCATCACCAAGGCCACTCAGGAGCTTCAGGAAGCAAGAGCCATGCGCGGCGATCACATTTTTGCCTGGCGTAGCTCCCCATCCAGGCGAGGATGGCGGGCTGCGCGGCTCAGACGATTTCCTGTGGCTCAACCGAGCCAGCCTCAGAGCGCTCTAGCCTCGTGACGTGGGACATTGCAAGGGTCCGCCGCACAGCTATGTTCGCATGCCTTTCGGCCTGCCGAACACGGCTGCTACTCACCAGTGCCATCTGCGGAGCATTCTGGTGGCTCAGGAGGCCAGGCACCACGCGGTCCTGGCGGAGATGGAGACGGTCCTCGAGGAACCGCCTGGACCCCCAGAGCCTCCCGAGGCTCAGGGCTCCGGTGGCTCGTGAGGGTCAGCCTCTTCACCGTGCATCTTCCGCTAATCCAACACCCCCTCTACAATGGTACCAGGTGACATCTTTCGAGTTCATTTCAGCTAGGAGCGCCATTCCTAGGCCGCATGGGTTTGTCCCTGCGGCATGTATCCCTTTTGCTTATGTCTTTAGTTTACCTTGTTGGGGGCGCCCCTCGGGCTGCATAATCCCCAAGCCGTTCGGGCCTAACCCAATGGCATGTATCCCTTCTACGTTTATCTAAGCTGATTTGCCCTTCATGCCTAACCTGCCTGTGATTATCACCTGCTCGATTGACACCTACCTTTGGAGACGCTTACGCTGGCACGACGCTTGCGCATGGGTCCGTCCCTGCAACATCGACAAATCTGAGTGGTCGAGCTCCCGCGGTAGCCCCGCAAGCGTCACCTCATCAGGCCCTCAGTGCCCTCACCACTCTCTCGAAGCAACCAATGGCCGATCGGCAGTCATAATGGCACTCGTGCTTTTCTCGTGATGGTTTACAGGAACCTCCTGAGGTCTACAGCGGGTGGCATCACGAGCTCTCTCCTTCTTTCCCGTGCGATCTGCTTGCGCGTTAAAAGGGGGGCTCCTAAGCATCATGACTCAGGAGCTCTTACTGGCTCTCCAGCCCTCACCCCCTGGCCTTGTCCACGGCATCGCGACCTGGCATACCAGCGGCGGCTGAGCTCGCTCGAGGGCCGGGACCTGAGGACGTAGAGCACTAAGGAGAGTGTGGGGAAGAGAGGGGAAGCTCGCGAAGGCCCAACCCAGCCACATCCCAGCTGCCGACATACAAGTCCGGCGCAACTTGAAGGAACGGCTCCGTGTTTTCGAGATAAGTTTCGCACCTGGAATAGCTAATTGATGTGACACGGAATCTCCACCTAATGTGGCTCTGTGACGGCAACATTGCCTTCCTTTCTTATCTTTGGGCGCCTGCTTGTGCGCTAAAGGGGACCTCCTGAGCATCACGCCTCAGGGGCTCTTACTGGACCTCGGGCCACTCACCTCCTGGCCTTGACCACGGCATCGCGACCAGATACCAAATACTACAGTGAAGCTCGCTGGGGACCGGACTGTCACAGAGAGCATCGAGTCGCCGCGAGGTTAGAAAGGGGGAACCAAGCCACCACAAGACAAGCATTCACACCGTTTCTCGACTCCTCGCAGGAAACAAAAGACGCAAATCCTAAGGAGCCCTAACTACACGCACCTCCATGGCCGACGCCATCATCAACAGTGGGCCACGGGAGGCCGGCGCCAACCCCATCCAGATCAGCTGCACCGGCGGCCTGATGCAGCCGCCTTGCTCCGGGCACGGCGCGAGCTCGGGGGCACGTAGCTATCGTCGCTCGTCTATGGAGTCGCGAAGTGCTCGGGAGAGTCCCTGGACTCCCAAGCATCGCTGCTGCTACCAGAGGGGCCGTTGGGGAAGCGGACGGCAGGCCTAGCCCCTGCCACGTCGGTGTCCCAGCTGCCTCCCCTGGGGCAGCACTCCAGTCGGCGGCCTTCTGTGTTGAAGACCTTGAAGAAAATCAAGGAGGCGCCATCGTATTCAAAATGGATCACGAGGGCACCCCCTGTTCGGCAAACCCGGGCGATCTTGCCCCAGCCTCGGGTCATGAAGACCTTGCCCGGAGCAACGAATTCAACCTCCGCTCCAGTCGCCGGAGCACCGCAGTTGGCGTGCTACAGCCAAAGCTCGAGAGGCCCCCTCGGCGGCATCTCGAAGGCGAAGAATGGAGGGAAGCGGATCCAGGTGCCTGGAGGCATCGCGGCGTGAAGCATGAGCTCGCGAGAGGAGTTCGTGGCGTGGACTCCAGGAGCGATGGCGCGCGCCGCCATGGCTCGTCGCCCTCGCCTGTGGCGCGGGCGGTGTCGCTCGTCGTCCCTTTCTCCAGGGCCCTCATCCCTGGTGTATAGGGGTAGCGGGAACCCAGGATGTGGTCGCTTGCACCAAGGCCTCATCATCTCCGGCCTCGCAACCTCGTCACGGCGGCATGGGGCCGGCCGCTTCTTCGGCGGGAGCAGGTTAGGCCCCTCCCGGGGGGCCTTTCCTTTCTTTGCGGCAGAGAACCTGCGGATCGGTGCCATTGGCGTCGAGAATGGAGGTGGATCAAGGGGGAAGAAGCAGGCGGAGAAAGAAGAGATGGACAACGGGGACTCTCACCTCTCCGTACTTATAGCCCAAGGGAGGCCAACCGTCGGCCTCCACGATCACCGGTAATGATGACTCTTTTTGCATGCAGCAGGGACTCGTCAAATCGGGAAGTTGCTGAGGCAGCGTGGGGAAGCGGAGACGCCCACGTCCAATCAGCGCCACGCGGCGACCAGGGCCGCAGGCTGTTGGGGCCTGCGGCGCTCCATACTTGCCCTTTGGCTTCGCTGCTAAGCCAAGTCCAAGCGCGCCTTGGGCCCGGGGGCTACTGTCGGTGTCCTGGGAACGGGGGTCCCAGACTTGCCTGCCTGCGGCCTGCAGCATGGCTCAACCAGTGGCCTAGTACGGCCTGTCTTCATCAGCAAACACTCAAGACCCTCGCGAGGGGCCAAGCCTCGCGGGGCAGATGACACAAGGCCTCCTCAGGGGCGGCCACCCCAGGCAGGCTTGTGAGGAGGCGGAGAGATCAAGGCGAGGGGTACCTCGCGAGGTGCTCATGACGCAAGCCATGACGATCAAGACCAGGCGGGCGCCACCTCAAGAATGTCCTCGCTTCTCTTTGGTGCAAGGGGCAAGCGCAGCGCGGAGTACCGAGGCATCAAGCAAAGGTTTCCATATCAGTGCCACGAGACCAAGACCAGCAGGACGTCAGGACGGAGGTCACCATGGAGCCCAAGACGGCGTCATCACCAGCACCTTTGGCAGTCGAAGAACACCTTTAGTCAGGCTAGCTTGTACTAGCTGTCCCCTTTCAAAATGGCCGTTGTTGGCTCCCTTCCCGCTCAATATTTGGGAAGAGGACCAGGGCCTCTATATATAGGGCTAGCCACCATATTAGAAGGCATTGAGAATCTCATCTAGAGCCAACAGAGACGGATCAACTCCTCTCCAAACACACCACCACAAGAACACCTTTCCTCGTGAGGTTGTTCTTCCTCTGTACTATTCATCATCAGCCCAAGAGGCAATCCACCACACCACACACTGGATTAGGGTATTACACCACAACGGTGGCCCGAACCAGTATAAACCTCGTGTCTCTTGTGTTGTTCATCGTGCTAGCTTAGAATCGCGGCGAGGTTCTGGGCGTGTTTCGGTAGGGAGAAGATCTTCATGCGCACCCCAGAGTTTGAACCTTAAGGGTTTTGCCGGAACCCAATATCCGACAGCTGGCCGAGCGTGCCCGCAGCTACCTGGAGGAGGTTGTGGCGGACGACGCTCCGCCCACGTGCAAGCTCCAGCGCTTGGCCGGGCCTCTCCTCTACGTCGTGGCTTGCCGGGGATGAGTGGGGCAACTCTCCTGCCCCCGGTAAGGGCTCGGTAGCAGGTGCCTCCTCGCCCACTCCTCGGGCTTTGGGCTCCGTGCAGCGGGCTGCGGCTCCACCGCCTGAAGACAAAGCCACCATGGTGGACGCTCAGCTATTCGCGAGAGTCATCAGAAGGCTCTTCAAAGCGGCTTCCATGCCTTGGGGCTGCCGTAGCAGGGAGGTACTGGGGAGCGGGCTTGCAACCCTCCTCCGGTAACTGCGGCTCCCGGGACAGCACCGACTCCCGGGCGGTTGCCAGCTTCATGAGGCTGGGGACGGCAATCGGCTCCGAGGCTCGTGAAGGATGCGTCAAGGACAAGCCCGCTACCTCAGAAGGAGGAAGCCTGAAGGGAAAATGTCAGAAAGGAACTAGTCACGCAAGGAACCCAAGGGCAAAGGTACTTATCATCGGCCATCCAAATCCTCTGTTTCAGGGCCCTCGAGGCGACATCGTGACAGCTCCCAAGCCTCCTCTTGTGGGAGACCTCGACGACTAGAGGAGGCACGCCGGAGGGGACCGCACTGCCTCTAGAGACAGCGGAGGCCACCACGGCTGCGGATGAGGCTCCCCTTGGGTCGTCCTCAGGGCCAAGGGGAGTCGCCTCAGGAGCACTTGGCGGCACCAGCCCCCCGAGAGCCGACTCATGGACGTCAGGAGGCGTCCGGCCTCCCGGGGCCACCTCGGGAGCAATCGCCGGTGCACGCGTCGCCACCACCGTTCGAAGGGCAAGCACGGGGCCCACCACGACAGGGTTCTCGTGGAGCACCTCATGGCCCGCATGGAGCAGCCCCCACTCGTCGAAGCGCGGCATCCGCCTGACGAAGTCCTCCGTGTTCGAGCACTGGTACAGGAGGAGGTTCCCATTGGCAGGGATCACGACGAGAGCCAGATTGCCCGTCAGGAGCTTAAGCACGGTGCTTAGCGTCTCGACAGGAAGCGCAGTCACTTGGAGCCTAATGGGATCCTTCTGGCCCGTGAAGGCCTACATCGGGCGCGAGTAGCGCTGGAGCGGTGTGATGCGCCGCCGGATGAACTCCCTCGCCACCATCGGCGCTGTCATGCCCGCCTCCTGCAGCCTGGCCAGCCTGGCCCAGACGCATTCAAGCCGACAGCCTGACAGCTCCGCTTGCCCCTAGCCGGAGCTCGGGGTTGCCGGGTCACGCGGAAGAAGGAGCAGGGGGTTGAGTGCGCCGGCGTCCACATACACCCACCTCTTCCGATACCCCGTGGTATCCATGCGGAACGCGAAGTCGATGCCGGAGCCTACCATCGCCGCCACCGCCTGGAGAGACACGCACCCAGATCGCTACCGACCATCGACAAGACGAAGCACGAAGAAGTGGTGAAGCAAGGCAACGGAGGGGGTAATGCCCACGAGGGCCTCAGACAGGAAGGAAAAGATGGAAAGGAGGACGATGGAGGCGGGATCCAAATGCAACGCCTGGATCTGCTAATCGAGAGCACGACGTTGAAGAAATCGGAGAAGGGAGGAATCAGGCTGGCCAAGAGGGCCTGAAGATGAAGAGGAATTTTAGTGGCCCCCATCTCAACCGAGCCGCGGGAGGCAGGCCAGGCCTTCGTCGCCTCCCACTCGTTGGAATTGGCCGCAAGGTACAAGCGGACCTTGTCCAGCCCCTCCTGGTTGATCAGTGTCGATCGATCCAACGCAGGCTCCAGCTCCGCGCGAGGGATCTACGGGCGTGCGAGCACTGCTCCTCTTCTTCGACTTTGGAGCCATGCCGGTGGAGGAAGGCGAGCAAGGTGCATCAGCTGGAGAAGGGTGCGCAAGCTCACAAGGGAAGAGAAAGCAAAGGGCGAGCGCGGCGGACAATGATGGGGAGACTGCACTCGCAGCAGGCAGTTGTCAAATCTGACGATTGCCAAGGTGGCATGGGGAAGCGGAGACGCCCACGTCTTGTCAAGCGCCACACGTCGTCACGGCCCGCAGGCGATTGGGGCCCGCAGCATTCCGCACTTGCCCTTTGGCTTCGCCTTGAAGTCAAGTGTGAGCGCGCCTTGGGCCTGGGGGCTTCTGTCGGTGTTCAGGAACTAGGGTACCCAACCCTGCCTGCCTGCGGCCCACGGCGTGGTTTCATCGACGACCTGGTACGGCCCAGCTTCGACTACGGCGAGACAAGACCCTCGCGAGGGGCCAAGCCTCGCCAGGCGGGTGACATCAAGACCTCTCGAGGGAGCGGCTTCCTTAGGCGGCCTCCTAAGCAGAGCGGAGATTTCTATGCAAGACCCACCCTCATGAGGCTGGAATGACATCAGCCATGACGACCAAGGCCAGGCGCAGAGCAGCAGGTCCTCTTTGGTGCAAACGAGGCAAGCACATATGTCGAGTCCCAAGGAATCAGCCAAAGGTTGTCGTTTGCATGCAACGAGACCAAGACCGCCAGAACGGTAGGATGGATGTCATCGCCGAGCCCACCATGACGTCACGCTCAAAGGCTTTGCGGGCGAAGACCACCTTTTGTCAGGATTAGATGTACTTTTTCTTCCCCTTCAAATTTGGCCGTTGTGGATCCCTTGCCGCCTAAGTTTTGGAGGAAGAGGACCAATGCCACTATAAATAGGGCCTAGCCACCACCGTAGAGAGGGGTCGGTCGATCGATCAACTCATCGGGTTATCAGCTCGTAGAACCACCAAGAGCTCATCACAAGAACTCGCCTCCTCAGGCTGTTCTTCCACTTGTACTAGTTCATCCTCAGCCCATCGCAAGGCCAATCCACCACAAAGTAGGAGTAGGATATTACACCGCAAGGTGGCCCAAACCTGGGTAAACTGCGCTATCTTTCTCTGTCGTGTTCATCGAGCTAGGTCGTGAGAGCAGCGGATCGGGAGGTTTGAGAGGTTGAGTTCTTCGCACACGCCCCTGAATTCAAACCTTTCTTGGGTCTGCGGAGCCCGGAATCCAAAAGTTGATGTGAGCCATTGCATTAGTGAAGTGGGTTTTTTTGACACCCATTGCAACACACGGGCATTTGTGCTAGTATAATTAATCGGTAATACCCGGTATTACCCGATATTCACCGAAATCTTTCCGGTGACCCCGAAACGCTTCTGGAACCTCTTGGAACTATTTCGAATATTAATGAAAAATTCTACAAATATATTCTCATTACTCTCGTACCACTAGCACTCAACAGATCGTGATTACCTTAAGTTTGTGATCCCGTAGGCTCGGTAAATCGTAGACATGAATGAAACCCCTTCGTTCAATGACCGATAGCGGAACCGTGGACATCCATATCGGTCCCTATGATTACACGAATGATATTTGAGTGAACCTTTGGCTATAATGTGATGTTCACTTTGCTTCGTGATACTTTACAAAACCCGGTGTGCATTGGTATCTTCCCGAGTCATCACCATGCGCACTATATCGTTGCTTTCGTTACCGGTTTTGTTCTTCTTTCTCGTTAACGTACTCTGGCATCCCTGTGACATAGTTACCTATGTCTGTCCAGACAATGATGGATTTCGTCACACGGAGAGGTCCCTAAGAATATCTCTCCATCGCCGGAGGAGCAAATCCCACTCTCGAGCTATCCGGCCACTTATCAAAACTTTCTGGTTGTAGGATCGAAAGTATGTCTAGAGGGGGGGGTGATTAGACTACTTGACAAAATAAAAATCTAGCCTTTTCCCAATTTTAAGTCTTGGCGGATTTTAGCAACTTAACACAAGTCAAGCAATCAACCTACACATGCAATTCTAAGAGTATAGTAGCGGAATGTAAAACATTGCATATGAAGGTAAAGGGAAGGGTTTGGAGAGGGCAAACGCAATGTAGACACGAAGATTTTTGGCGTGGTTCCGATAAGTGGTGCTATCATACATCCACATTGATGGAGACTTCAACCCACGAAGGGTAATGGTTGCACGAGTCCATGGAGGGCTCCACCCACAAAGGGTCCACGAAGAAGCAACCTTGTCTATCTCACCATGGTCGTCGCCCACGAAGGACTTGCCTCACTCGGGTAGATCTTCACGAAGGAGGCGATCTCCTTGCGCTTACAAACTCCTTGGTTAAACTCCACAATATTGACGGAGGCTCCCAAGTGACACTTAACCAATCTAGGAGACACCACTCTCCAAAAGGTAATAGATTGTGTGTTGATGATGAACTCCTTGCTCTTGTGCTTCAAATGATAGTCTCCCCTACACTCAACTCTCTCTCACAAATTTGGATATGGTGGAAAGATGATTTGAGTGGAAAGCAACTTGGGGAAGGCTAGAGATAAAGATTCTTGTAGTAGGATTGGATTGTCTTGGTCTCAACACATGAGTAGGTGGTTCTCTCTCAGAAAATGAGTAGTGGAAGTGTAGGCACGTTCTGATGGCTCTCTCTCGAATGGAGAAGGGGGTGGAGGGGTATACATAGCCTCCACACAAAATCTAACCGTTACACACAATTTCCCAAACTCGGTGGGACCGATCTAGTTCAAAATGTGAACGTTAGGGTTTTTTGGTGGGACCGACAAGATCAACTCGATGAGACCGATGCGCTAGGGTTAGGGCAAAACCTCATCTCGGTGTGACCGATCGCATGAACTCGGTGAGACTGATTTCAGCAATAAGCAAACAGAGACTTGGTCAAGCAAACTCGGTGGGTTCGATCGCTCATTTCGGTAAGACCGAAACGTTACAAAAAGGAAATCGAGAGTTTGCATTGCAAACTCGGTGGGACCGATCGCTCATCTCGGTAAGACCGAAATGTTACGAAGGGAAACAGAGAGTTTGCAATCCCATCTCGGTGAGACCGAGATCCCTATCGGTGAAACCGGACTGATTAGGGTTTCTGGCTATGGCTATGTCAAGTGAACTCGGTGGCCCAGATAGATCAAATCGGTGGGGCCGAGTTTGACCTTAGGTTTAGGACATATTTGGAATTGAGAAAGTGGTTGAGGGCTTTGGAGCATATCACAAAGCATTTTAAGCAAGTAGACCATTAAGCAACACCTCATCCCCTTTTAATAGTATTATCTTTTCCTATGGACTCAATGTGATCTTGGATCACTAAAATGAAAAAGAAGAGTCCTGAGCTTTTGCCAATATGTGTCCTTAGCATTTTGAGGGGTCCATGTCTCTAGTCCATGCCATGCCAATCATTGAACTTTCTGAATCATTTAACTTGAATGGATATTAGTTCAATGAGCTATATGTTGTTATGAATTACCAAAACCACCCGAGGATTAGTTGCACTTTCAATCTCCCCCATTTTCGTAATTGATGACAACATATAGATCAAAGCTTTGACAAATGATAATATAAATGAAGTACATCGTCGGTTTGTGAAGTATGTGATAAGCAAGAGCTCCCCCTAAATTTGTGCATTATTTAAAATTTGCTTTTGAATGCAAATGCACAATCGGTTAGGATCATGGGTTACTCTTCCATGTCACATACATCTTGGTGGAGCGCTCAGAATGATAGAATATAAGAAATATGCACTCATCACCAAGGCAAAAAAGGTTGATCATACATGAGAGATAAGATATCATCATTCAAGAACACATTAAAGCATAATATGATCAAACACATGATCATAGGAGTATCTCACACACAAGCATAAATAATGTAGCAACCAAACAACCAAGTAACAAGTAGCAAGAGAGGTTGTCGGCGTTCTGGGAACGGGGGTCCCCAGACTTGCCTGCCTGCGGCCCACGGCGTGGCTCCACCAATGGCCCCATATGGCCCGTCTTCATCAACCAACACTCAAGACCCTCGTGAGGGGCCAAGCCTCGCGAGGCGGATGACACAAGGCCTCCTTAGGAGCGGACTCACCAGGCAGGCTCGCGAGGGGGCGGAGAGATCAAGGCAAGGGGTACCTCGTGAAGTTCCCGTGACGCAAGCCATGATAACCAAGGCTAGGCAGGCACCAGCGCGTAGTGTCCTTGTTTCCCCTTTGGTGCTAAGGGGGCAAGCGCAGGCGCGGAGTACCGAGGCATCAGGCAAAGGTTTCCATATCGGTGCAACAAGACCAAGACCAGCAGGACGGCAGGACGGAGGTCATCGTGGAGCCCAAGACAACACCACCACTAGCTTTTGACAAAGCGAAGACCACCTTTAGTCAGGATAGCTTGTACTAGTTGTCCCCTTTCAAATTGGCCATTGTTGGATCCCTCCTCGCTTAATATTTGGGGAGAGGACCAGGGCCTCTATAAATAGGACTAGCCACCACGGTAGGAGGGAACCGGAACCGGAACCGAGACCGGAACCGAGACCAGAACCAGAACCGGAACCGGAACCAGAACTGAAACTGGAACCGGAACGGAACAAACTCAGTTCATCCTCGCACCCACCAAGCACAAGAACACCTCTCCTCAAGAGGTTGTTCTTCCCTTGTACTATTCATCATCAGCCCAAGAGGCAACCCACCACCACCACACTGGAGTAGGGTATTACACCACAACGGTGGCCCGAACCAGTATAAATCTTATGTCTCTTGTGTTTTGAGTTCATCGAGCTAAGCTTAGATATCGCGGCGAGGCTGAGGGCGAGATTCGGTAGGGGGAAATCTTCATGCGCACCCCAGTGTTCGAACCTCAAGGGTTTCGTCGGAACCCTGAATCCGACATTTGGCGCGCCAGGTAGGGGTGCGCCAAAGTCTTCCTTCTGCTGATTCGCGACCCATCGCGTCGTCACATCCACGTCTGATGCCCACCGAGCTTGCGCTGAGCGCCGGGCCGCTCTCGCCGCACGTGTCGCCCAAAAGGTTTCGCCAAGGGCTCCCTCCCGCCGCCGCCAACGCCGCCACCGCCCGGCGAGAACAAGCAACAAGCATCTCGCTGCACCTACAGTGCGGCGGGACGGCCGCACCGCCACTCCGCCGCTAACCCCGGTGGCTTGCCGTCCCACACTCGCCGCGCTTCACGGACGCACAGAAAGCGCCGCTTATGGCGCGCAGTTCTCGTGATTACGCTTCTGCCGACGACCTCTACAAGGAGTGGCTCGCCGATCACCGAAGCTCGCTGCCGCCGCATGGGGCTCTCCGCGCCGCCCTCTCGTTGCCTCGCCTCCACTGTGCACAGAAACGGGCTCATGGAGCGCTCCACCACCTCGCTTCAAGACGGCGCCGGGCGCCAAGGCGCTGACTCGAAGCGTGACTCCATGCGCTCAAGCGCCGCGAGAAGAAGGAATCACAAGAAATCCTCGCCTCAAGAAGGCGCCTGCTCCTCTCGCACCGGGCGCGATAAAACCGAGTATCGCTTATGGCAGCGTGCGCGGTACCATCAAGAGCAAGCTCTACAAGAAAGGCCCCGTGACCACAACAGTTGCCGCGCTTTCACCCCGACTGCATGAAGGCCGCTGGCTGGGCAAGTTCAAGCCGGATCTGCCTCCTCGCTATGATGGCACCCCCGACCCTGCTGAGTTCTTGCAGCTCTACGAGCTGGGCATCGAGGCGGCCAACGGCGACGAGAAAGTCATGGCGAATTGGTTTCCCATGGCACTCAAGGACGGTGCCCGCTCGTGGCTCCCGAGCCTACCTCCCGGCTCGATCTTGTAAGTGCATCTAGTGCCCCTTAGTGATTTTGGTGTATTGAAGACTTATAGGTTAAGTAACTGATGCGTTTGTGAGTGTACACAGGTCTATAAGTCTATGAGGAGTTTGATATTTACAGAGAAAGTCGACCCCTAAAAATGAAGTTCTTCATCTGAAGACTTTGATATTCTGACGACTTTCTGAAGACTTTGAAAATGAAGAAATTGGTGTAACCCTGAAGACTTGATATTCATTCGAGGAATATGAAGCGTGAAGACTTTTGTTTTCGTAGTTTCATTTTCTCTTTCTGAGTCATGGAAACACCGTACTATTAAAGGGGGTCGAGGAAATACTAAGGAAAAATTTCTATGTGATGCTCAACTCAAAATCCTGCACCTACCAATCCCTTCGAGTGAAGCCATTGAAATCTCATACGATTCAGATCAAATTCACAATGACAGAGACACGCTTCTTCCGTTCACCGAGGACTTTGCTCGATCGAGGAGTTAGGAATTCGCCATGTAATTGCCTACACAAGGAGGAACATGATAGCCCCGAGGAATTTGAGAGTCAAAATTCGATGCTGTCTGTCTTGCGCGGCTGTCCCAAAATATCTTATCCACCTAACGGTCATATCATTGAAGGGCATTTATGTCTTATCATGTCGGGCTGCTCCCTAGGCTATAAATAGCCGCCTCTACAACCACTAGCTGGTTGGCTGCTCCGAGAGAACTTGACACTTGTCATCTGAGAGCAACCCATCCTCCGAGGAATTTGAGCGAAAATCTTCAAGTGAGGAAAATCCCAAAACCAAACCCCCACAAACCCAAAGTGATTGAGCATCATCAAGAAATTGATCTGCGTGGATCCGACGCTTGTTACCTTTGAAGACTGTGCTTCTTCCAGACGGTTAGGCGCCAAGGTCTAGAGCATCCAAGAGGAATTGTGGATCGCCGAGTGACCAAGTCTGTGAAGGTTTGAAGTCACCAAGACTTACCACGAGTGATTGGACGAGGCCTGCGTGGTCTTAGTTCAAGGAGAATACGGTGAGGATGGGTGTCCTGAGTTGCGCTCAGAGATCGGGTGTCCAGGACTGTGTGTCCTCGAGTTTAAATACTCACCGCTTCCAACCAGACGCATAACCGAGACACAGCAGTTGAACTGGTTTACTAAATCATTGTCTTCACCAACCGACCGGTTCTATTTCCTCAACTCTTTCATTTCCTCATTCTTGTGTTGAATGTTGTTCATATCTGCTTGAAGACTTTGATCAAGACTTTCACAAATTCCTCGCTCAATTTCTTCACCGCTTTGTCTTCATCTTGCTATCCCGTGTTTACGCTTTTCCGACTGTGTTAGTCTTCATTTCATCATGATGACCATGTTTTTATCCTGTTATGTTTACTCGAGTACATATTCCGTCAAGTAGTTCTTCGCTAAGGAATTTCCTCACCAAAGAAATTCCTCAAGGAAGAATTCATAAAATCTCCTATTCACCCCCTCTAGTCGATATAACGACTTTCAATTGGTATCGAGCAAGGTACTCCCTTGTTCTCAGGTGATTCTGGTTTAACCGCCGAGTTTTAGTTATGTCGACCGCAGTATGAAGAAAGTGACATGCCCTATCTTTGACGGTCATGACTATCCCAAGTGGAAGGCCATGATGATGAAGTTACCATGGCAAAGAACAACGAGCTGTGGACCGTCACGAGATTGGTCTTACTGATCTATGCAAGATGGCTTAATGTCGATGATATTCGCAAGTACACTCGACTTGATATCATAGCTAAGGATATCATCCGCTCCCGCCTATCCAGAGATCAATTCGCTAATTATGCATCTTGGCAATTCAAGCTCATCCGGGACCGAATCTCGATGTTTCAAGGTCATCGAACTCGCTATGATCCCTGGTTTGAGGACTTCAAGGAATCTCTTAAAACGATGAATTTCGAGCCAGAATCATCATCTTCTGCATCTTGTCTCATGGCAAACGGTGCTGAGGTAACCGAATGCTCCTCATCCGAGTCTTGTGATAATGAATCTGATAATGATGAATCTGACAATGATGAATCTGATGATTATATTGAATCCTGCTATACCAAACTTATTTGCGTTGCCACTAAACAACAAACGGTTTTAGAACAAACTCAAGATATGCTAGAAAGAAGTGATAATATGTTGCGCAAAGAAATGGATCAGTCAAAAGCATTGGGTGAATGTCTTCAGAAAATTCACTCCAAGTTTTACGTCCTTCAAGATCAACATAATACTCTCTTGACTGATCATGAGAAGCTTTCTCTTGAAGCTCTTCAAAGAAAGGAAGATCTTGAAAAGCTAAGAGTGTGTTATGAAGATCTTCAGAAGGAGCGCGATTCATTACTAGCTCAACAAATCAGCGCTTCTCAGGAAGAATTTGTTCCTCCATGCTTAAAGTGCATTGAACGTGAATCTACTAATTCTTCACCTGAATGTTCAAATCCTTCAAATGTTACAAATTCTTCATCTGCCTCTGCTATCACTAATTCCTCATCTGAGGACATTGCTAGCATCATTGACAATGCAGGGCTAAAGGAATTGTACATGACAGGCATGTACAAAAGCCTCAAAGGGCATCAGACACTTTGTGATGTGCTCAAAAAGCAGATCCTCAACAGAAACCCTAGGAAAGAGGGTATTGCCTTTGAGAGGAAACTCAATGTCGATGGAACATAATGGAAGCCTGAGCAGTATCCCAAAACCTCATGGGTTGCTGCAAAGGTACCTCCAGTTGATCCATCTAACTTATCTGGCTTTACATGTGAATCTCCTCATTCTTCTGATGAGTCATTTGACTCCAACTATAAACTGCTCAAAAATCGAATGGTGAAGTATTTGCTAGATATGTTGGCACTAATCGCAGAACGGTTCCCTATGAAGAAAATCTGGGTTCCCAAAAGTTGCGTTGAAAGTCTTCGTGAATGTCCTCATGACACCACCGTGAAGAACAGAACCCCAGATCAAATTCTTCACATGGATCAAATTCTCAACCGAACAAAGTCCTCATATGATTATCATCGTATAACAACTCGTCTCGCAGGTAGGGCTAAGGGCTATGAATATGTGCATTATTCTTCAAACCATTATGTTCATAAGTCCTCGAAGAATTACTCGCTTATTCATATGCTTACCCTTACCCTCCTATGCTAAGCTTAAATGGTTTGGCATCTTTGCCACCTTTCTCACATGGTGCTCGCAGGATGATGAACTCTTTGCCACCCTCCGATGTGGGTGGTGAAGAAAAGGAACTAATCTCTTCTCGCAGGTCAGTCTCCGATGTGCCTTAACATCCAAGAATTTGTTGGGACCGACAAAAATGCTCGAAAGGACGCAGCGAATCATGATGAAATGAACTTTCATTTCACACGCCCTCATACCGCTATATCTGCTTATCGCTTGATGAAATTCATCCGATGAACTTGATATCATATTCTTCACCGATGAAGCATATGAGATTGTAAGCTACACTAATTCATCTCGCAGGATGATCAACCCAAAACCACCGAATGGGTCCTCGATAGTGGATGTACAAATCACATGACCTGGTGACAAGAATCTATTGATGGATGCTCCCTTATCACCGCCACCTCAAGCATATCATCTTTTGCCGACAAAGGCAAAAGTCGTATTGGGTCTTGTAAGGTTGCTATCTCTAAGGATAAGCACATGGACAAAGTCATGCTTGTTGAGTCCTTAGGATACAATCTCATGTCGGCCTCAATGCTTTGTGATCTTGATATGGTTGTTGTCTTCGCAAATATCGCTGTGTTGTGATTATGGAAGTCGACAATTCCAAAGTCTTCAAGGCTTTAGGAGAGGAGATCTCAGATATTGTTGATTTTCTACAGACCACAACCAGCCGTGTGTCTACTTGCAAAAGCTTCGTATATTGGCTATGGCATCGACGACTTGGTCATGCAGCATGAGGAATTTGAACACGCTTGCAAAGAAGAAACATGTCATTGGCATTGAGAATGTCAAATTCTCAAGGATCACTTATGCGGAGCATGTGAAGCCGAAAATGACCAAGGCCAAGCATCCAAATAAGACTATCATGACCACTACCCGTCCATTCAATTGCTTCACATGGACCTCTTCGACCTAATCATTATTCAGCAATACTAATGATGCATCTTTATATGGTTTTGTCATTGTTGATGATTATTCTCGATATACATGGGTACACATTGTTACTTACAAACATGAAGTGCGAAAGTCTTCAAACGATTTTCCTCAAGGGCTTCAACCAACTTTGGTGTGAAGATCAAGCATATCGAAGTGACAATGGAACCGAAGTTCAAGAATTCTGGTCTTGATGCCTATCTTGATGAACTTGGTATTACACATGAGTTATCGCTCCCTATACTCCTCAAAGAGAATGGCGTGTGGAGCGCAAGAATGTAATCCTTGTTGAGATGGCTTGCACTATGCTTGATGAATACAAAATGCCTCGCTTTTGGATTGATGCAATTGATACGCTCGCCACATCATCAACAGAGTATATCTTCACAAATTCTTCAAGAAGACGCCTATGAACTCCTCAACGACAAGAAACCCAATGTGAGTTATTTCAAGGTCTTCGTGCTAAATGTTGGATTAGAGATCCTCACCACAACTCTAAATTTGCACCAAAAGCACATGAAGGTTTTATGCTTGGTTACGAAGGACTCAGACACCTACAGTAGTCTTCAACATTGTTCTTCACAAGATTGTCGACATCAGAGATGTGCGGTTCGATGAAACTAATGGCTCGCAAAGAGAGCACCTACCTTCGTGTTAGATGAACCAGCACCGAGGATGCTATCAAGCTCAAGGCAACCGAGGATGTCATTCCCATCAAGAATCTTTCAAGAATTCATTCCTGCTCGTGAAGAACGCCGAGCTGATGCACCAAGAACATGATGAGGAAAATGGTGTCAAGAAAATGCTGATCAAAATCCTCAACGACAACCAACTCATCCACGTGTTGCAAAAGAAGTGCAAGTAGAGAAGATCATCGATGACATTAGCACACCAGTCCTCTCACACGCCAAAAGCCTCACACTTATCTAACTTTTGTGGGCACTATGCTTTTGTCTCTATCTCAAAGCCCACTAAGGTAGATGAAGCATTTCGAGCCGGTGGATTCGGGCCATGCAAGAAGAATTACATCGCTCGAGCTGAACAATGTCCGGGAATTGGTCAATCGCCTGCATCCTCGCAAGCATAATATCATTGGCACAAAGTGGATCTACCGCAACAAGCAAGATGAAAATGGCCTTGTGGTGAGGAATAAGGCACGACTAGTAGCTCAAGGCTACACGCAGGTCAAGGAATTGATTTCGATGAAACTTTTGCACCTGTTGCTAGACTTGAGGCTATTCGTGATTTTACTTGCCTATGCTAACCATCATGATATCATCTTATATCAAATGGATGTGAAAAGTGCATTCCTCAATGGTAAGCTTGAGGAAGAAGTATATGTTGCTCAACCCCTGTGTTTTGAAGATCCCAAGAATCTCGCAAAGTCTTCAGACTAATAAGGCCCTCTATGGCCTCAAGCAAGCCCTCAAAGCGTGGTATGATACATTGAAGGAATTCTTCGTGAAGAATGGCTTCACACCCGGTTCACTCAACCCTACTCTTTTTACTAAATCATATGATGGTGAACTGTTTGTGTGCCAAATATATGTTGATGATATTATCTTTGGCTGTACTAACCAACGATATAGTGATTAATTTGCCTATATGATGAGTGAATAATATCAAATGTCTATGATGGGAGAGTTGAAATTCTTCTTAGGTCTTCAAATTACAAGCCAAGAATGGCATATTCATATCTCAGAGAAATACCTCAAAGATGTATCGAGGAAATTACATGCAAGATTGCAAAGGCGCTAAAATTCCTATGCCCACAAATGGCCATCTATGCAATCGATGAAAATGGTATTGACTTCGATCACAAGGTATACCGCCCATGATTGGTTCTTTATTGTACTTATGTGCATCTAGGCCAGATATAATGCTTAGTGTTTGCATGTGTGCCCGATTTCAAGCTGCACCAAGGAATCACACCATAAGGTCAGAAGCATATTCTTCGATATCTAGCTCACACACCAACACTAGGATTATGGTAGCCCAAGGGCTCGCTTTTGATCTCACCGGATATTCTCGACTCGACTATGCTGGTGATGTGTGGACCGCAAGTCAACATCCGCACTTGTCATTTCTGACGATCTTTGGTCCGTTTGTCCTCAAGAAATAGAACTGTGTATCACCGCTCATCGCCAAGCTGAATACATTGCTGCTGGCTCATGCTGTGCTCAACTCGCTGGATGAAGCAAACCTCAAGGACTATGGTGTCAACGTGAAGAATGTGCTCTCCTTCGCGACAATGAGAGTGCCATCAAGATTGCTCACAACCCGCCAAAGACTCAAGACTAGCACATCCAGATTCGCTATCATTTTCTTCGTGATCATGTGTGAAGGGCTTATATCTCCATCGAAAGCATGTGATGATCAAGAACAGCTAGCTGATATCTTCACTAAGCCCTTGGATGAGAAGAGATTTAGCAAGTTGCGGTGTGAGCTAAATATCTTCGAATCTTCGAATGTTCTTTGAAAAGGACACACATCCTAACCCTTATGCAGAATTGATGACTTAGATGTGCAACACATGAAGAAACGTTTTTCTTCAATCAATGAAGAATAACATTCTAAGTGTGAAGAAATTAATGAAGAATTTGATTCTCAGAACCCTACGACAATTGTACGCGGTGTCTGAAATCATCATTCTTATACGGTGGGCTACGCCACCACAAAAGTTGAAAATCTTCAATTTGAGGTTTTCCTCATTTTTGAAATTCTTCAGTTTTACAAATTCTTCAACTTTGCAAATCTTCACTGTTTCCGCCGTTTTTCCTCATTGGCTATATATATATATGTGAGTTTATGTCCTCTACAGCATTCACTTATTGCTATTTCTTCGAGTTGCGATTTCTGCTAAGTGAATGTGATCGGACCCTTCCCCCTCTATGCTATACTCAATCCAATCTATAAACAAATTCTTCATGTGCGTTCTGATTGAAATTCGTTCAAAGTCTTCACTATGTCCTTGTCAGCTGAAGAAATTGCGAACGAAATTTGAAAAAAAAACAAATCTTATCCAGATTTTCGGTTTTACCGCTCAAACCGTTCCGCATCTCATGATGCATTAGTTTATTCACCCATGATCTTACATGATATCATCTGCACAGTACGTGGGTGACACATGTCGCGGAAGAAGAAAGGGCAGGGCATGTTCGTCCCAAAATCTTCGGCTAACAGTTTTACCGTGGCTATAAATACCCTCTCTCCCTTCCTTACTTCATTTACTCCGTCGGTCGCTCTCTCGCCGAGCTCTCCTCAAACCCTAGCGCCGCCACTACTTCATCGCCGGTGAGGAAGAGCTTCACCGCTTCGACTCGTCATTGTCAGACTTCGCCATCGGCTGCGGAAATCTTCACTCCGCCGCCAGAGCTGTCTCCCTCTCGCCAAGTTAGGGTGTGGAGATCTAACGTGATTTAACTTCATCACAGCTTCATCTCTGTCATTATGTTCTTCAGTTCGGGTAATTAAAAGTCACTTTTATTACTCGCTTTGATTCTCAAATCTTTCAATATCTTCAAAGGTGTTTTATTCTTCAAATATTCACATATGAACACCTCACACATCGTATGCTCTTGATTTATCTCTAAGCATTCATTTCTCAAGATTCCTCAATTGTGCGGATTTTCAACTGCATAACTCGAACCCGAGACAAAACGCTTAGTGAAATTCCTCAAGGCTCAACCGGTCAAATTCTCAAAACTTGTCTTTTTCAAAAATCTTCCGAGAACGATATGACCTCTCCAAATTCCTCGCACCTACACTCGCTCACAGTACTCATGTCCGCCGCAATCACTAGGTTCTCATCAACTTAACTCATTTGCAGCGCTCAAAGAAAACTGCATACTTCTTCAGAGTGTTCTATTGTTCAAATTCCTCATCTGAAGAAAATGGCAGAAGGCAAGAGACCGCAGAAGGGAGGAAAGAAACCGAAGGTCATGACTGCCTTCGAGATCCCTGAAGAAATATACAAAGACTATATTGCACACCTGATGAAGCCAAGTTTGGCAAGGACAACAAGAATCAGCGCAAAGTGCGCATCCAGAGGATAGAACGAAGATGGGCATGAGAATGGAGGGAATATCGCTATGTTACTCCAAAGTACATGAAGAAATTTGCCTTAAACCCTCCATGCCCAAGAGCTCCATTGGCACCTGGAAAAGTCCCTGATCCCACCAGCATCAAGCGCGGTGAAGACTTTCCTGAAGAATGGTCAAGGCGCCAAGCCAAATTGGCAAGACAGGCCAAGGAGGCAGTGAGGAAATTCAATGAGGATTCTGCTGCTGCTGCTGCCGCTGAGACCTTGGTCAAGCCGAGGAAATCAATGCCGAAGAAGCCTGCTCGCAAGCCAAGTGCTTCACCATCAAGACCCTCACGGCCCAGCTTCCTCACCGCGCCTCACGCAAAATTTCTCGATCATCACGCCCCATCAAAGTCCTCAGCAGCTCCTCCAAGTCCTCAACTCTGTGCATCCGCCACCACAAAGGACCTGTGGCTTTCGATTGCTTTTGGTGTCTCAAAGAAGTTCCTCACCAGCACCAATGTCCTCATCAGCCCCACTCTGCCGAAGACAAAAGCAACAATGGACGCGGTCCTCGCCAAGTCCAAGAAAGAAACAAGTTGCCTTCAACGTGCTCCTCTCGATGACGTAAGCTTCGATGAAGAACTTGCGTAAATCATCGAGACAGACTAACAAAGGCCGCAAATTCTCACCGCTGTGTCAAACCGCGGATCTCGGTAGGGGGTCCCGAACTCATGCCTAGGCGGATGGTAACAAGAGACGAGGGACACGATGTTTTTACCTGTGTTTGGGCCCTCTCGATGGAGGTAAAACCCTATGTCCCGCTTGATTAATATTGATGATATGGGTAGTACAAGAGTGGATCTACCACGAGATCAAGGAGGCTAAACCCTAGAAGCTAGCCTATGGTATGATTGTTGTAATGTATGTTGTCCCACAGACTAAAGCCCTCCGGTTTATATAGACACCGGAGGAGGCTAGGGTTAATCGAGTCGGTTACAATGGTAGGAGATCTACATATCCGATTGCAAGCTTGCCTTCCACGCCAAGGAAAGTCCCATCCGGACATGGGACGGAGTCTTCAATCTTGTATCTTCGTAGTCTTGGAGTCCGCGGATATTGATAGTCCGCTGTCCGACACCCCTAGTCCAGACTCCTCAAGAGTCTCTCAACCAGGCTTCAATGACGATAAGTCCGCGCGATATTGTTCGGCATTGCAAGGCGGGTTCCTCCCTTGAATAATCTAGAGAAGATCAGAACACCGATAGTGTCCGCTCGCAAAATAAATTCCACATTCCACCGAGAGAGAATAAAATGTACACTTAGTTCAATCTGGCCGACGATTATGCGGCGTGACATCACACCGCTACCAAGCCTTTGTTTGAATCGCTTTTACTATACCACCTCAAAGACGCTTAGCTAAGCGGTTCCTTGGCACGCCTTGTCGGCAGAGATCGTGTTCCCTTATTCCGGATTCTCATCAATACGGGCGTAGTAACCCAACCGCGCCATTGATGGTGGCGCTTGGGAGATAAGCGAGTTTTACCAGCTAGTGGGGACGATAGTTTTGTCCGCCTATATATAAGGGATAAGGATTCACCTTCTCACCCACGCCTTCTTCCTCCTTTGCTTATTCATCTCCGCGAACTCAAGCTCCAACGCCCAAGCCCACAAGATTCGCCGACCTTCTCCGAATATGTCCGGAGCGGAGGTAATGGTTGGCCTCCACCGCTAAGGAGGAGGACATCACTAAGCTTCACAAATACGGATACCTTTCCGTGATATCGCAAGATCGGCCGCCCGACGAGGGGCAGCTCATCCCTACCCCTCGGCCTCATGAGAGGGTCGCCTTCCTCCCCACTTCCTCCGCGGACGGGCTTTCCACTCCATCCATTTGTCCGGGGCTCATGTTTTACTACGGCTCGATTTCCACGATCCGCGCCAACTTCATCCTCAACATCTCGGCGCTTATCGTCAGGTGCGAGGCCTTCTCTGATCCAGCCCCACTTCGCCTGTGGCTCAAGACCTTCAACGCTGTCAAGGTTGCGAAGGGCACGCAAGCGGAATGCGGAGGCGCCATGTTGGGAAAATTGCACAACGCCCCTTGGCTCAAGGGACCTTCATGGACTCCGCCAAGGGGTGGCAATCGGGTGGTTCTACATCACCGAGCCGCAAGAAACCCACCTGGGCGGCGGCCCCGAAGTTTAGATCTCGCATCCCCACGCAGCTCACCTCCCGGAAAGAGAAGGGCTTGCAGTGGGGAATCCGTGGAGGTGACGGACTCCGAGCATGTATCAAGAAGATGGTAAGCAATGTGCTCAAAGCTCGCCGACGTGGTCCAAGTCATGCTCATCCGGCGGATCCTCCCATGCCAAGAATGGGCATTTAATTTGTGGAGTTCAATCCGAACAGCACCAGCGCTAAGTGGGCTCTTCGATACAACATATGAAGGCGCCTCGAGGGTGCTGTTCAAGGGCGCGGTTTCAAGGCCCGCTGTAATCGGTCATCATGGATTCAGCTCGCAGATCCAACCGACGAGGTAAGTGATTCAACCCCATTACGGACACTTGTGATAATTAGATTGACTCTAGTGAGGTTTCATTCTGCCTCTTCCTTTGACAGAATGGATGGAGAAGGCCTGCTGCTTATCAGCCCGGCCCCATGCCGAAGATCCAAAGGATGCCCGCTTAGCAGGGTTGCTGGTTCCGCACCGCACGTGGTGCCGAGAAGAAGGCCAAGACAGGTGGCCGGGACTCAAAGAGTTCTCAAGAATCAGCGCCCGACGACGACGAGGACTCTCTCCTCAAGACGAGGAGGAGGAGTATTCTCCCGGAGGAGGGAGAGAAGAAGAGGAAGGCTTCCCAAATCGGGAGGCCAAGGGTCCAAGAGGGGAGAACTATCCTCGGACAGTTTTGCCAACACCAGCGCATGGTGATGAGTGGCTCCAAGGGCCAAAGCGTCCCAAGATCGTAAGTACCGGATCCTTTATATGCATATTTTTATGTCACATAGTGTCCTTCTAACGCCAAGATTCCGGCCCATAGTCCGCCGATGACGATCTCCCCGACTCATCGAAGGGTCGCTGGCCTCGCCGGATGTGAATTACTTCCGACCGCCTCCACCCCACGCCCGACGAGGACGCCGAGGTGGGATCCCAGAGAGGGACCCATCAGAGGAGGTTCGAGGCGCCGTCAGCGACTCACGGACTTTGCGCCGACTTCTACTCGAACCCGCAATGGTTCCAGAGTTCGGCAAGCGCCCTTCGAAGAAGGGCAAGACTGCGGACACCGGGCGGCCTCCGCCCAACCGAGGCACGGATAACTTGCTGGAGGCGCTAAAGGCGCTCCATTGAGGAAGAACACCGCGGTAATTCAAAAGGTTCAGCTTGCTAAGAGCGGGCTGACCGAAGCCTGCAGCAGCCTTCTAACAAAGCTTTGAGGTAAGAAGTTAAAATTATGTAATGTAGTACCGCGATAGACAAGAGTTTCGATGCTCGCCGTGTTCGGAAAGAAAAGCCGACCGAGGATCTATCAAGATATGCGCAGGTTGCTAAAAAGTATGTCAATATGGGTTTGCAGGTTGTTGCTGGCCTCTCGCCAGATTAACGGCAGAGGTCGATGTGTTAAAGCACATCTCGAGCGGTCCGAGCAAGAGCTCGCCATGCGAAGAAGCAGCTCGAGGAAAAGAAGGTGAGTAACACCACTTTGAATAGGTACCTTATGTAAAAGGATTTCGTTGCAATAAAATTGACAAGGATTTGCAGGGCCACTAATGAGGTGGCAGCCTCAAGGATAGCAGGTCCGCGTCAACACAAGGCGGCCATGAACGGGCTGAGCGAGAAAAGCAGGAGGCATGTGGCGGAAGTTCGACAAGAGCCTGTGCTCTCATGGAAAACATGAGAGTTTGGAGCGTGACTCCAAGACTCGAGAGTCCGAGCTTGCCTCGGCTCTCGAAGTGCCAAGTCCGCCAAGGCCGAGGCCCGTAAGGCCCTTCAGAGGTTGAGGACATAAAGAAGATAGCGCGGTAAGGCGCTTTTCATGCAAAGCAGGCATGTTAATGTGAACTACCCGACACTTACCCGCATTCGAGCTCTCTGTATGCTTGCAGATTCTGCCACAGAGAGCGCCCCGACGCCAAGATTCTATCGTGGCGAGGAGGGAGCTCGACGGAGAAGGTCTTCGGTCTTAGTATGCCGAGGCCGCCATCCGGTGTTTCAAGCCACCAGCCAAGCAACCTGGTCGAACTCCACAAGGTAGCAGAGGAGGCCATGAAGGGTCTCATAGTCCGCTATGGCTCGACAGGCCATGCCTGGGAGCTACTTTGGCCTGCAGGCGGCTGGTGGATGCATGCCCCTGTGCTGGATGTAGCAAGCGCCCGCTTGTATTGAAGGCGCTGTCGTGCCCTTGCCCGCATAAAGGTGCAATGGGGCAAATTGATGCGGAGAAGCTTCACGGACCCACCGCCACGGGCAAGGAGTATCGCACGCCGAGAAGTATTATAAAATTGTCCTCAAGGGAGCCTCGCGATATTGCGATGAGTGCTCCCAAATGTAATCTTTGAGTGAACTCGCTGTGTATTTATCCTCAGGCGCTGAAAACTTCGCTCATATGCGCCTATGAGCAATGCTTGTTTAATTTAAAATATTACCTTCAGGCGGCCGCTTGTAAATCTCGAGAGATGGCAAGTCGTTATTTCAGCCCCAAGCCACAAGTGCCGGGTGTTCGGATAAACTTGAGCACTCTTGTTCCCATTTTTGGGTCCATCTAGGAGGCGCCAACACGCACGTAACAAGGCAACCGGACTTATAATGCTTGAACACTCTCACTTAGCCATAGAATTCTATAATTTTAAATTTCGCGAAGCCCCGGTATTCGAAGATCAACTGGGCGCTATCCACGCCTTCATCGGACATTATCCGAACTTTGCTCAAGCGGCGTGAGTCTTTAAGGACCCGAAAAACCTCTCAACAGCGACCAGTCTCTCGCCTTATCATGCCGCCAGTTTTAGCTTTCCATCGAGGCGTTAGTCTGCTCAACCGGGCACAATCGCAGTGGTTCTCCCAAAGGCTACCTTAGCCGATGTGAACGGAACGTAAGGCACCAAAACGGGAGCCGCAAACCCAACTATTGACCCAAGACATGATTTGAGCCGATTCATATAATGTTCTAAGTTCGGGTGCCGACTTGTGAAAGTGTTCGACTTTATCACACCATAATTTGGGGAACAAAGAGTTCTCGGCGATTCAAATGCACTAAAATATACGGGTGCAAGATGTCATGTAATGAACATATATATAAAAGATAATGCCATTGCAATAAAAAGGTGCTGCATTATTTATGAAAGAAAGTCTGCTAGTAGAGCGGACTGATACAAATAGTGTGGTAAGCAAGGGATTTGGACTAAATAAACATGTCCCCCTCCAGGGATGAGCTGCAGACTTGGTGTATGTAATCAAATTTAATGCTCATAATTGAGACCACCTGGATGTTCGTCGCGGCCTTCTTTAGTCCCTGACTGTTGCATCGTGAGTTCGGCAGGTTCGCCGTCAAGGTGGCTTCCGTTAACAGAGTCCCGTGTACAAAAAGAAGAAAGATAAAAAGAGGGCATGTTTATGAGCCCCGTGTGGTCGAACCACACTGGTTCGCTAGCATCGTGTCCCTCCCCTCGCGCCCATGGTATCTCCAAAGCGTAATGATGTACGCGAGTGTTATTCTGGCGATCATACGCTGGCGAGGGTTGGGGCCGATCGCTACGCTGCGTCTCGATCACGCCAGTGGTCTTGGTTGGCATTGCTCCTGTGCGCTTAGTCTGTATCCGCCGCTTAACGCCGGACTCGAGAATTGCCTTAGAAGGCTGCTCAGATTTCGCCGTGAGAGTCAGATGTTCCTCCGCTCGAGGAGCGCCAGTATTCCCATTGACCGTGATGACTCCACGAGGCCCCGCATCTTGAGCTTTAGGTATGCATAGTGCGGCACCGCTGAATTTGGCAAACGCGATTTGTCCGAAAGCAGAGCATGATAGCCGCCATAAACGGACTATGTCAAGATTAACTCTTCGCCCGAAATTATCCGAGGATCCAAGACCACTTCCAAGCAGGATCGAGCCTATGCAGTTGGCTTCCACCCCGGTATGACACCTTTAAAGGTTGTATTTGTAGGTTTAATCCTTGATGGGTCTATGCCCATTTTATGCGACCGTATCCTCGATAAAGGTGTTCAGCCGCCGCCGCCCATCAGACTCTCGTGAGGTGGAACCCATCGACGATTGGGTCTAAGACCACGCGCGAATCCGCCATGGCGATGTTGGTCGATGGTCTCTTCGATCGAAAGTGATCGGACAAGAGGACCATGGGTTGAACTTTGGGGCGACTCGCTCCATCGCATAGACGCCCCTTAGTGCGCGCTTTCCTCTCCTCTTGGGTATGTGGGTCGCAGATATCATATTCACCGTCTGCATTTGTGGGGAAAACCCTTCGTCTCTCGTTGTTCGGGCGGTCGGTCTCTTCCTCGTCGCCACTATTTAGCCCCTTGTCATTGTTTTCGCAATTAACTTGCCGCCTGCTTGAACACCCAGCAATCTCTATTGGTGTGGTTAGCTGGCTTTTCAGAGGTGCCATGTATCCGCATAAGCGGTCGAGTATTCGGTCTAGATTGACGGACCCGAGTGGTTCTTTAAATGGCTTCTTCCATCGACCGGTTTAGAGCTCGAATCCGCATTGACCGCCAGATCCTCCTTATCGCCGCCATTAATGCGGCGCTTGTTTTTGTTTCGACGCGACCGCCGTTGTTGTCCTTAGTATCCGGACCGCCGAGTTTTACGAGAGTGTTGCTGTGGGCTAGCTACTGTCCTCTCCCGCACAAAAGCGGTCATTAACGATGTGAGGGCTGCCATGGATTTCGCTTTTCCTGCCCCTGTGCTGGGCTAGCCATTCGTCCCGGATGTTATGTTTGAAGGCTGCAAGGGCCTTCGTGATCCGGACAATCGACGATTTGATTTTTCTTCGTCAAGAACCGTGTCCAAAATTGTCCGCCGATTCGTCTGCTGCTGAATGATGTGGCTTAGGTCATCGGCGCTCGTGGTCGCATATATGTGCCTTGAAGTTATCAAGGAATGCGCCTCCGTGTCTTCCCAACACCCAATTGACTCAAGGGCAGGCTGTTAAGACAATGCCGAGCTGGTCCTTGCTTGAGTGGGAGGTACTTGATGGCGTGGAGATGCCGCCATGGGCCATGTGGATGTGGAGAAGATAGTCTTGATCCAGATCGCGGTGTCTCACAGCCATCGAAGATTCGATGTTTACGGGTTTAAACCCTTCGGGATCCGATGATCCATTACTTCGCGATGAAGCATAACGGGTGTGCGCGCTCAGATTGAGCGATATCGTGACGCAGCTCGAGAGAGCGCGCTCGCTGTGTTCGCCCGGCGGGTTATTGTATCCGCACGACGGTATTCGTCGTGGGTCGAGGGCGCCCGTGATCCATAGATGGATCTGGATTGCCTTGCTTTGTCCTCCAATATGTCTCGCAAGTCCGCGCTGCTCCTCTTGGCTTCAGACTTTTGGAGCGATGCCGGGTGTGGTTTTGGCTGGGGCTCGATGTTCTTCGCCACGCACCACGGGTGGTCGGTCAGCCATATCGCGGCGCCGGTGATGGAGGTACATATGCTTCCTCCTCTAATCGGGGAGAAGCTTATGCCTTGGGTAACTTTTGAGGGACGCTCGAAGTTTATACTTTTCGCCGCGAGGACCTCGGTCCATCGATCGCCGCCAGGTCCTCGATCAGCTTGAAGCTACCGCTGCTTTTTTCTTTAGGCTGTTTGTTGTGGCGATAAGCCCGCGCTTGAAGCGCTCTTGTTCGACGGGATCCTCGGCACGATTTAATTCATCATCGTTGAGGCTTGCTTCGCCTTCGGATGGAGGCATATAGTTATGATCCTCAACCTCTTCGCTCACCGCCTCATGAGGGCTTGCTTCGATCCTCCCGCGCCGAGTCTTGCTGGAGGATTGTCTTCGCGCTCTCGAGTGTTATTATCTCATGTGCCGGAATCTTCATTCTTGCTGTGGCGGATTTAGAGCGGCGCCACGACGCCGGCGCTATTGTTTTTTAAGGGATCTGCCTCGCTGTTTTTTCGCCGTCCCCATCTTTTGGGGTATCCACTATGTATACGCTATATGACGAGGTGGTTTTCCAGCGTTCTCGTGGGCGCTGGTTCTCGCTTGCTCTCGCATCGCCGCCCATGGCGCCGATGTCTTCGGAGTCGTAGTTCAGCATGTCGGTTAGATCGCCGATAGTGGCTACAAAGTGGGTGGTGGTGGGCTCAATTTCTTCGTCGTCAGATTTCAACCGCCCCGCCATAGTTCCGCCAGACTCTCTTGATAGCGAGAGATGCTTCAGTGAATTCAGGATATCGCCAAAGGCGTAGTATTGGTAGATGTCCGCGCAGTGAATTTTATAACCGCGCCCAATCCGAAGCCGATTGGTAGGGTGCAGGAGGTTCGAGTCCGCGAGGAGTCCGCGCCGGAATCACGAAGTTTCGCAGGGACAAGATTAGTGTTCGCCCATCGCGCGGATGTTGAAGCCCCTGTGGCGGCGTTTATCCACCGCCTCGATCCGGGCGACGCTCCGGATTAGTGGTCAAGAGGATCCGCAGCGCCACCAAAGCACCGCTCGGGCGGCAGAGCTAGATCATGCCCATCGTCACAAAGGCGGGCGCGCCGGCCGTGGCTCGAGTCTGCCGAGGATCAAGTCTCCGCGACATCGGCCGTGAAGTTTAAGTTTCCAAATCGACCGACGGCTGGGGCGAAGCTGATTCGCTTCCAGATGGCCAAGTGAATTGGCACGCAGGGCGGCCGCCGAATACGAAGATCTGTCCGGGAGAAAAGTTCACTCGACAGCGTTGCTGGTTGAAGATGCCATCAAGCTTATCGGTGATGACACGAGGAACTCTCAATGAAAGCACCAATGTCGGTGTCAAACCGCGGATCTCGGTAGGGGGTCCCGAATCTGTGCGCCTAGGCGGATGGTAACAAGAGACGAGGGACACGATGTTTTTACCTGTGTTGGGCCCTCTCGATGGAGGTAAAACCCACGCCCCGCTTGATTAATATTGATGATATGGGTAGTACAAGAGTGGATCTACCACGAGATCAAGGAGGCTAAACCCTAGAAGCTAGCCTATGGTATGATTGTTGTAATGTATGTTGTCCCACAGACTAAAGCCCTCCGGTTTATATGGACACCGGAGTAGGCTAGGGTTACACAGTAGTCGGTTACAATGGTAGGAGATCTACATATCCAGATTTCCAAGCTTGCCTTCCACGCCAAGGAAAGTCCCATCCGGACACGGACGGAGTCTTCAATCTTGTATCTTCGTAGTCTTGGAGTCCATGGATATTGATAGTCCCGCTGTCCGGACACCCCTAGTCCAGACTCCTCACCACTATGCACATATTCGGGGGAGTTCTTCTATATCTTGCAATCAAATTCCTCAAGACGTGATTTACACTTCATATGTTTATCCTCGTTGAAAACTTAACCTATGTTGTCATCAATCACCAAAAGGGGAGATTGTAAGTGCATCTAGTGCCCTTAGTGATTTTGGTGTATTGAAGACTTATAGGTTAAGTAACTGATGCGTTTGTGAGTGTACACAGGTCTATAAGTCTATGAGGAGTTTGATATTTACAGAGATAGTCGACCCCTAAAAATGAAGTTCTTCATCTGAAGACTTTGATATTCTGAAGACTTTGAAAATGAAGAAATCGGTGTAACCCTGAAGACTTGATATTCATTCGAGGAATATGAAGCGTGAAGACTTTTGTTTTCGTAGTTTCATTTTTCTTTCTTGAGTCATAGGAAACACCGCATCTGTTAAAGGGGTCGAGGAAATACTAAGGAAAAATTTCTATGTGATGCTCAACTCAAAATCCGCACCTACCAATCCCTTCGAGTGAAGCCATTGAAATCTCATACGTTCATCAAATTGCCATCGATGAGACGCAGTTCTTCCGCTCACCGAGGACTTTGCTCGATCGAGGAGTTAGGAATTCGCCAGGCGAATTGCCTACACAAAGGAGGAACATGATAGCCCCGAGGAATTTGAGAGTCAAAATTCGATCGCTGTCGTCTTGGCGCCACGGCTGTCCCAAAATATCTTATCCACCTAACGGTCATATCATTGAAGGGCATTTATGTCTTATCATGTCGGGCTGCTCCCTAGGCTATAAATAGTCGCCCCTACAACCACTAGCTGGTTGGCTGCCCGAGAGAACTTGACACTTGTCATCCGAGAGCAACCCATCCTCCGAGGACTTTGAGCGAAAATCTTCAAGTGAGGAAAATCCCAAAACCAAACCCCCACAAACCCAAAGTGATTGAGCATCATCAAGAAATCGATCTGCGTGGATCCGACGCTTGTTACCTTTGAAGATCAGGCTTCTTCCAGACGGTTAGGCGCCAAGGTCTAGAGCATCCAAGAGGAATTGTGGATCGCCGAGTGACCAAGTCTGTGAAGGTTTGAAGTCACCAAGACTTACCACGAGTGATTGGACGAGGCCTCGTGGTCTTAGTTCAAGGAGAATACGGCGAGGATCGGTGTCCCTGAGTTGCGCTCGAGACGGGTGTCCCGAGTTGCGGCTCGAGATCTGGTGTCCGGATCGTGTGTCTCGAGTTTAAATACTCAGCCACTCCAACCAGACGTATAACCGAGACAAAGAGTTGGAACTGGTTTACTAAATCATTGTCGCCACCAACCGACCGGTTCTATTTCTCAACTCTTTCATTTCCTCATTATCGTGTTGAATGTTGTTCATATCTGTGCTTGAAGACTTTGACTGAAGACTTTCACAAATTCCTCAGTTCAATTTCTTCAACGCTTTCTGTACTCTGTGTTAGTCTTCATTTCATCATGATGACCATGTTTGTATCCTGTTATGTTTACTTCTGAGTACATATTCCGCTGCAAGTAGTTCTTCGCTAAGGAATTTCCTCACCAGCAAATTCCTCAGTGAAGAATTCATAAAAATTGCCTATTCACCCCCCCTCTAGTCGATATAACGCACTTTCAGATCTCCTCCTGGGACGAAATGCGCAACCGCTTCATCGCCAACTTCCAGGGCACTCGCGACGCTTCGCCGCGGATGACCAGACCGCATCGTGCAAAGAGTCCGAGGAGACCCTGCAGAAATACATCCAGCGCTTCAACAGCGTCCGCCTCAAGATCCCCAAGGTGACGGACGAGGCCATCATCTCAGCATTCTCTGATGGCGTCCGTGACGTCAAGATGAAGGAGGAGCTCGCCATCCACGAGGAGTTGTGCACATACCTGGAGCTGTTCAACCTGACGACCATGTGCGCAAGAGCTAAGGAGGGATGCCTCTCCCTCCTCGAGCTCCCAGCTGCCGACCTGGAAGAAAAGAAGACCAAGGCCAAGGACGCGAAGCGCAAGGGAGTGGTCGTGCTCGCGGCAGAACCAGACACAAAGCGCGGCATGGACCAGCCGGAGTCGTCCAAGGGCAGCCGACCGTTTTGCGCCTACCACAACCTCCACGCCCACAACACCAACGATTGCCAGGAGCTTAGGGCCGTTTGAGAAGGACGCTTCGGTCGATGCCCCGAGTGCAACGACCAAGGAGGACGTGGCGGAGCACGATGGGACGACCGTGGCCCTCGCCGGGAGTGGCGTGACGAACCTCATGAGGATCGCTAGCAGGACCAGCCTCGCGAGGGCGCCTGGAGGGATCAGCCTCGCGAGGACCGCCCCCAAGGTAACGCATGCCTTCCTCCGCTGCCGCCACCGCCAATAAGGAATGATGACCATCATCAGGAAGAGGGGGCTGGGGGCTTTCAGGAGCCACGTGCTATCGCTCGCATCTTGGGCGGGGCTCAGGCCCCAGCCTCTTAGCGTATCTTCAAGCAGTTTGCTCGCAAGGTGAACGCAGCCCTCCCCCGGCTCGAGGCCACGCGCCCGCTCAGGTGGTCCAAGTGCGCCATGACCTTCAGCTCGGCAGATCAACTCAAGTGTGCAGCTACTGCTGGCGTTCTCCTAATGCTCTGTTCACCCGTCATCAGCAACGTGCAAGTCACCAAGACCCTCATCGATGGTGGCACAGGGCTTAGCGTCCTGTCCGTTAAGATGTTCGACAACCTTCAAGTGCCATACGATCAACTTCAGCCTACCAAGCCCTTCTCAGGAGTTCCCGACAGTTCCACCACCCCGATAGGGCAGGTCCGCCTCCCTGTCACCTTCGGACAGCGCGACAACTACCGCACCGAGCTCATCGACTTCGACGTCGCCCACATCCACCTGTCGTAAAATGCCATCCTCGGGTATCCAGCCCTGGCCAAGTTCATGGCAGTGACCCACCACGGCTACAACGTCCTCAAGATGCCAGGAAGCGTCAGAATCATCACGGTCCCCTGCGAAGAGAGAGATGCGGTGTGCTCCCTCGAGCGTGCCTTCCAAGCCGCAGCAATCGAGAACCCGGACAGCAAGGGCGAGAACCCTCCTGAGGCCATCCCCAAGAAGAAGAAGCAACCGCTCCGCATAGGGCCTTGGGAGGTCGGTGCCTCGGGTGGTGCCGCGTCAGGATCAGCGCCCGTGCTTGGGGCGCCTCCTTCCATTGCATAGGAAGACGCGCCCGACGCCCTCCTTGGGCAGGGCTCGGCGGCTCTCTTCTGGAGGGCTCAGACCTCACCAACATCACAAGGGAGGCACTCGGGCACCACTTGGAGGCGTTGTAACGCCCCGGATACAACTTTCTATATTCGTAACTCCAACTCTTGCCTTTTCCGGAGATGCGATATGTTATTCCCTTCGTGGTTGGGTTTTTGTTTTTTTTGTTTTGCATTTTGTTCATGGCTTGCATTTCATCATCGCATCATTCGCATTGCATCGGCACTCCGTTGCCGTCATGTTTTAAAAACTTGCATTCGTTCGTCGTTGCCGTTTCTCCCTTTGCCTTCATCACCTTCCCTCGGATTGTCTTGCCCGTGCTGACCGTTCCAGACCAATCGGGTTCTTGCTTCCCTCTTGACCGAGACGACCAAACCCCCCTTGCGTGCGCGTCTGAAACTCCCTCGAACCTGACCCGTTCTGTCGTTACCGTTGGACCCGGTTCATCCCCAAACATCTATAAGATATCTTCGTTTTATTATTTGGACTCCCTAACACATTTATTTTGGACCGTGCGATCGTGATCGGAGGATCCAAATCATTACCCATTTCGTATATATATAGACACCTAACCCTAGATGCCGTCCCATCCGTCAAATCCTTCCCCTGCCTAGTCGGCCGCCGCCACCCTCTTCCTTGGGATCGCTCCCAATCCAAAAATCCACCAGCCAACCACTTCTCCTCGATCCAAATCCTCCCCGACCACCTTCCTTGTTTTCCGTGGATGCTCGCACCTCCACCTGATCCCTCCTGTGCAATCCCCGTGTGTCCTCCTCCCGCCTGCCTGTGCCCGTGGGGTTTGCCTCGAGTGCCGCTACAAGCAGCAGCGACTCCCTCGTCCCTGACCGCGACCGTCTCCGGCGACCAGCAGCTCGCCGGGACCAGCAGATGAGCGCCTCCCTTCTTCTCTGCTTCGTTTCTTCCCTTGCTCTCCACGTCCCCTGATCTCTCTCCCTTGCTCTTTCATACAGGAATTGTCCCGAGCACCATGGACAGGAGCCCCGCCATGGATCTCCAAGCCCGCTCGTCTGCGTTGACCCGCAGTCCCCGCCGGTCTTCCTCCACGACGCTGCCGCCTTGAACCTCGCCCGTCGACCACCGCTGCGACCGACCGCCTCGTCGGCAACCAGACGAGCCACCGGAGCTCAGCATGTCGCCGTGCCCTGCCCCTCCTTCTGCTCCTCTACTTCCCCTCACTCTCACCCGACTCCCTCCCTCTGTTGGCCTACAGAGGAGTTCATCTGCTGCCATGGATGCCTCCTCGAGCTCCAGTTCGCCTCGCGGTCGCCGAGAACCGATGCCCGCTGCGGATCCGCTAAGCTCCGCCTCGCACCGAGTCCTCGCGGAGTGAGCCTGCCTCCGAGCCTCATCGCTGCCTCCCCGCCGCTGTTTCTGTTCTTGAAACGAGCAACATCTCGCTTGCCCGCGCGCTGACCACGCCCGCCTCGCTTGATCCGCCTCCGAGGCCCAACACAAGCGCCAAGCCAACCTCCCCAATCCGGCCTGCTTCGGCCTCCTCCACCGACCGGCCCATGAGGCCCGGTGAGCAGCCCCCACCCCCTGTGCACTGTTGGGCCAGCCTGCAGATTCGGCCCGCATGTGTTTTTTCCTGTTGGACGAATTTTGCTAAATATCGCATAATTATAGAAAGTGCCCCTATTTTTAATTATTAATAACTAAATAACCGTGCATCGGATTTAAACATGTCATATATGTAACTTGCTCAGCTTTTCATGTACTTTCATAATATCCCACTTTCATCCATGTTTAAAATGTTTAAAATGTTGTTTGTTTAAATTTGCTTAAATGCCATGTTAAAATGATTTATTTCATAACTAAATAACCGTACCTCGGTTTTAAATGTTCTTTATATGTAAATGGGGTGGAAAAATGCATAGTTTAACATGGTGGACTTTATTTTCCCGTTTAACAATAGTAAAATATGTTTTAGGGCAGAACAGTACCAAATTCAAAATATGCATATGGGGATTTTCCGGAAATGTTGTTTGTTATTCCGGCCTCATTTAAACTTGCCTAAATAGTTAGTTTACTTATGATTCACCTCTTGCCATGTTTACAACATTTAACATTGCTTGGTAGCTTAAACGAGATTAAACTAAATATGTCAATGTGGTGTTTTGTCAATATGCAACTCGTTGCATCTTGAGCCCCACTTAACTTGTAGTATTGTTTGTTGCATTTTGCCATGCCATGCCTCATTAAACCGGACATGCATCATACTTGTTTGTGCATCATGCCATGTTTATGCTTGTGCATTTACCATGTTGTTTGTTTCTTTCCGGTGTTGCTTCTAGTTCCGGTAATGTTGCGATTGTGAGGATTCGTTCGACTACTCCCGTTCGTCTTCTTCACGGGCTCGTTCTTCTTCCTAGCGGGATTTCAAGCAAGATGACCGTCACCCTGGATCTCACTACTATCATTGCTATGCTAGTTGCTTCATTCTATCGCTTTGCCGTGCTACCTATGTCTTGTTGCTCAAGCCTCCCAAATTGCCATGTCAGCCTCTAACCTTTGACACCCTTCCTAGCAAACCGTTGTTTGGCTATGTTACCGCTTTGCTCAGCCCCTCTTATAGCGTTGCTAGTTGCAGGTGAAGTTGAAGATTGCTCCATGGTGGACAGGGTTATGTTGGGATATCACAATATCTCTTATATTATTAATGCATCTATATATTTGGTAAAGGGTGGAAGGCTCGGCCTTATGCCTGGTGTTTTGTTCCACTCTTGCCGCCCTAGTTTCCGTCATACCGGTGTTATGTTCCCGGATTTTGCGCTCCTTACGCGATCGGGTGATTTCAGGACCCCCGACAGTTCGCTTTGAATAAAACTTGTCCAAAGAAGGCCCAACCTTGGTTTTACCATTTGCCTCACCACCACCTATACCCTTCCCTTGGGTCAGCCAACCCAAGGGTCATCTTTATTTTAGCCCCCCCCTGGGCCAGTGCTTGTCTAAGTGTTGGTTCGAACCGAGCAGCCTGCGGGGCCCCCTCGGGGAAACACGAGGTCTGGTTTTACTCGTAGCTTGACTTATCCGGTGTTGCCCTGAGAACGAGATATGTGCAGCTCCTATCGGGATTGTCGGCGCATCGGGCGGCTTTGCTGGTCTTGTTTTATCATTGTCGAATGTCTTGTAAACCGGGATTCCGAGACTGATCGGGTCTTCCTGGGAGAAGGAATATCCTTCGTTGATCGCGAGAGCTTATCATGGGCTAATTTGGGACACCCCTGCAGGGTATAAACTTTCGAGAGCCGTGCACGCGGTTATGTGGCAGATGGGAATTTGTTAATGTCCGGTTGTAGATAACTTGACACCAGATCCGAATTAAAACGCATCAACCGTGTGTGTAGCCGTGATGGTCTCTTTTCGGCGGAGTCCGGGAAGTGAACACGGTCTTTGGGTTATGCTTGACGTAAGTAGGAGTTCAGGATCACCTCTTGATCATTGCTAGCTTCACGACCGTTCCGCTTGCTCTCTTCTCGCTCTTATTTGCGTTGGTTAGCCACCATATATGCTTAGCCACTGCTACAACCTCACCACTTTACCCCTTCCTTTCCCATTAAGCTTTGCTAGTCTTGATACCCATGGTAATGGGATTGTTGAGTCCTCGTGGCTCACAGATTACTACAACAACAATTTGCAGTATACAGTTATACGATGATCATGACGCGAGAGCGATGTTTGCTTGTTTTGGAGTTCTTCTTCCGCTTCTTCTTCGATCAGGGATAGGCTCTGTGTCGGCAGCACTGGCTAGCAGGGTGGATGTCGTTTGAGCTTCTGTTTGTGTTTCATCCGTAGGCGGATGATGTTCTTATGTATGATGATGTTGTATTCGTGTGGCATTGTATGCCTTTTGTATGTATCCCCATCTATTATGTAATGTTGATGTAATGATATCCACCTTGCAAAAGCATCTTCAAGATGCGCTTCTATCCTTGGTGGGACCTTCGAGTTCCTTTACGATAGGGTCACATCTTGGGCATGACAAGTTGGTATCAGAGCCTCGACCGACCATAGGAGCCCCCTTATTTGTTGGCCATTGTTGAGTCTAGAAAAAAAACTATTTTGAGTCTTAGGATTATATATATCGGAGAGTAGGATTCTTTTTACTCCTCAGCCCCCTTCGTCGCTCTGGTGAGGACTCTTGACGTAGATGTTTTGTCTTTCCTCTCCTCAAATTTCACTAAAAAAATTAGGATCACGCGGGTATCTTGGGATCGTTCCGATATTCTTATGACGAGAACATTGTTCTTGGTGCCCTCGACATTTAGGGGTTGTGGCGTTGTCCCGGGAGTTGAGCTCCGAGGTGTTGTCGCCATAATTTTATCGCTGCGAGCTCGAATACCGAGTTTTGCCGACATCAAAATCTCTTTTATGCAGTTGTTGGTGAGATAACCTCGACGCCACCCAAGATCGGGAGTTCGGGAGTATTGCCATAGCTCAGATAACGGATGCTTTTCAAGGTTGAGGTACACGATTTCGAAGGTTTCTTGGTTATGTGTTGACGGATGGATACAAATTGGATGTAGGGATTGTTAGTTTGAGTGAGATATATTGCTTCCCATGTATCCCCAACACCAGATTGCATAACCGTAAAGTTTCGGAGTTTATAGGTGGGAATTCAAGTAGCTCCTAGAATATCTTTTTCGATGATGCATGATATGGGATTGGGTAAATCTCTATCATATGTATTTGTTCCGGCTTATTCTGCAAGCCAAATCCTTTGTTTTGTTTTATTTGTGGTATTCGAGTTGCTTCAAAGTCAAATGTTGAATCCATACCTTTCCTAAACGGTGTTCTCATATTGCTATGTGAATACTAATCCTTTTTGATCATTGAGGTTGTCATGTTAATCCTTTTCCAACTGGTGCGCTTCTCTTCGATATGATCCCATCATTATCCCCATCCGCAAGATCAATTCTAAGTTTTCTCAACGGTGTTTGTTTCGTTCATCCCAAGTTGTCTTTGTTTTTCCCCACCCTCCCACCCTTTTTCTTCAAGGAATCAGATTTCTTAATCATGTATCCTTTTATTCATGTGAAGTCACTTCACTCTTTTCAATCAATGTTCTGATCCGGTGATCCCTCGTGAAGATGCTCACGAGCTTCAAGTTCATCATCCTTCATTGTTGTTTCTTCTCCGGTGGATCCAATTCAAGCTTTCAGTGTTGATCATATTCCTTTCCTCGTTTCTAATGCTTTCTCATGCCGTTGCACCTCTTAATCATTCACTTCTTCCTATTCATTTGTTTCGAGTGTCAAGATATCTCACAAGATTTGTGCTTCCATTCTCAATCCGCTCAAGATATTTCGAGGTTGTTATCTCATTCAAGCCATTTAATTCAACCGTGCAATCCCCTTTAAATCAATTGTTCAACGGTGTTATCTTTTCATGGGCCCTAACCCACGTGTCTTTTCCTGTGATCTTACCTAACTCTTCTAATTATCAGGAGCCATTCGCAAATTCTTTTCCAAGTTTGACGTAAGAATGAATTTTCATCAGTCATATTGCTTCTCCAAGATCGCTTTCAAATTCTTTTCAGCTTTGGCTCAACCTTTTCTCTTTTAATCCTTCCAGAGTTTCTCAACAATTCATGGTAGTGTTTCTTGTCGTCATTCTCGGATTTTGAAGACCGAAGAAGAGTTCCTCTTAAATCCTTACCCGTTCTTCCAGATTCATGATTCTAGCTTGATGCCATCCTTTCATAATTGTTTTCTATTGTGAAAATTCTTTTCAACCATCCGACTCATTTCAGGAGTTGCTTCCTTTCTTGATAATCCGAATGCCATCATTTCTGAATATTACTCATTCTCAACCTTCAACTCGTGTTCTCCAAATCTAACCGGTGCATCATTCAAGTATTCTCTAATCATCTCGCGATCTATTCGTTCACTTGTATCTAAATTCTCTCAAGCAACTTCGTTCATTTTCCAATTCTTCCTGGTGATGTGTTCATTTTCTTCATTCGTTCTTTTAATCCTTATGGTGGTTCATTCAAGATTTCACTTCCTTTGTTATCATATTAATTCACTCGTTGTTTCCAAATCCCATCGGCGGTTCCTTCAGATTCTTTTTCCTTTGTTATCATATCAATTCATTCGTTCTTTCCAATCCTACCGGTGGTTCATGAAGACTTCCTCAAGTTTATGCTATATCTCTCTTAATCCTTTCTACAAGAATAAGTAGTATGCCAAATCCATTGCTTGTCATCAATTTAAATTCGTGAAGGATAGGCATAACATAATTCTTATTATTGTTTCATCCAAGTAATCTAGTTTCTTCTTTCCAGAGTTGTTCATCATGTCACATTTCTCGGTTCTAGTGTTTCATCTTTTCTTTTTCCGGAGTTACAAGTTTTGCGCATTATCGTCGCGAAGCTCCATCTAAATCATCGCAAGGCTTCACCTTGTGTTTTCAACTTCTCTTTCTTTGTTATCATCCTTTGATTTTATTACCAGAGTTCTTCATTGAGGCTCTACATGGTGGTTCATCAAGGATTCTCTTGATTCTTCAATTGTTCTTCAAGATTTCTCTCCAAGTTATGACCGCCAAGCTATACACTAAAATAAACATGGTGCTCAACACATGTCTTGTTTTGAGGAGTTCAAGTATTCTTCATCTTGCATTCCAAAGTGCAATTCTCCTACCTTATCTTTTGAGATGGTGTTATATCATTCTTGATAATTTCTCTTCATGTTTCATGATTCACATGTTGTCAAGAACGAGGTATTTTAAACCCATCACTTTCTTCCTTGGAGTTATCTTGGGTTAGGTTACACCTAAAGCCTTCTCGAAGGAATGTTGCTAATTGTGGTGCTTATCATTGACCCAAGTTCTCCAATTATCCTCCTAGTGAAAGAAGTTTCTCTTATCTTCATTGATTTCAACCAATCAATTGTTCTCGTTAGTGGCAGAATGTCACCTCATAGTCTTGCGATGTTTTCCATAAGCTCACAACAAGCTTATCCTTTCGTTGTTGATAATCCAACAACTCCGTTCTAGCATTTCCTGCAAGCGTGCTCTTTCAAGATCAAGTTTTCCTCCGTTCATTCCATTCCATTCTCTTGTTTCTTCCAGAGGCATTGTGATGTTGTGCTCTTCACCCATCACGTCGTTTTGTCAAGTTCATGTTCTTTTCCTTACTTATCCTTTTAACCGGAGTGTTGTGTCATCTTTTCAAGTTCTTTTCATCTTATCAAGTTTTCCTTCTTCTATCAGTCGGAGTGCTACCCAAATTATATCAACCTTATTCCTTCTCTATCTTGTTTTAACCGGAGTGGTTTCGAATTCTATCTTGCCCATTAAGCTCTTATTTCCATGTCTTTCAACCTTCAAGTTCTCGTAATACTGCTTGTTCCTCTTTTCTAACGGATTGTTTGCAATCTCGTTCATCTCTGTTCTACTCTTTCTTTTAAATTGCTCAACCTCTCAAGGTTCATGGTTTCACTCGTTCGTCAAAGAAGCAACTTTGTTTTACCTCTCCTCTTCCTTTTCCCTCCGGTGCCATCCTAGATCTCGGGACGAGATCCTCTCGTAGTGGTGGAGTGTTGTAACGCCCCGGATACAACTTTCTATATTCGTAACTCCAACTCTTGCCTTTTCCGGAGATGCGATATGTTATTCCCTTCTTGGTTGGGTTTTTGTTTTTTTTGTTTTGCATTTTGTTCATGGCTTGCATTTCATCATCGCATCATTCGCATTGCATCGGCACTCCATTGCCGTCATGTTTTAAAAACTTGCATTCGTTCGTCGTTGCCGTTTCTCCCTTTGCCTTCATCACCTTCCCTCGGATTGTCTTGCCCGTGCTGACCGTTCCAGACCAATCGGGTTCTTGCTTCCCTCTTGACTGTGACGACCAAACCCCCCTTGCGTGTGCGTCTGAAACTCCCCCGAACCTGACCCGTTATGTCGTTACCGTTGGACCCGGTTCATCCCCAAACATCTATAAGATATCTTCGTTTTATTATTTGGACTCCCTAACTCATTTATTCCGGACCGTCCGATCGTGATCGGAGGATCCAAATCATTACCCATTTCGTATATATATAGACACCTAACCCTAGATGTCGTCCCATCCGTCAAATCCTTCCCCTGCCCAGTCGGCCGCCGCCACCCTCTTCCTTGGGATCGCTCCCAATCCAAAAATCCACCAGCCAACCACTTCTCCTCGATCCAAATCCTCCCCGACCACCTTCCTTGTTTTCCGAGGATGCTCGCGCCTCCACCTGATCCCTCCTATCCAATCCCCATGCGTCCTCCTCCCGCCTGCCTATGCCCGTGGGGCTTGCCTCGAGTGCCGCTGCAAGCAGCAGCGACTCCCTCGTCCCTGACCGCGACCGTCGCCGGCGACCAGCAGCTCGCCGGGACCAGCAGATGAGCGCCTCCCTTCTTCTCTGCTTCGTTTCTTCCCTTGCTCTCCCCGTCCCCTGATCTCTCTCCCTGCTCTTTCATACAGGAATTGTCCCGAGCACCATGGACAGGAGCCCCGCCATGGATCTCCAAGCCCGCTTGTCTGCGTTGACCCGCAGTCCCCGCCAGTCTTCCTCCACGACGCTGCCGCCTTGAACCTCGCCCGTCGACCACCGCTGCGACCGACCGCCTCGTCGGCAACCAGACGAGCCACCGGAGCTCGGCAGGTCGCCGTGCCCTGCCCCTCCTTCTGCTCCTCTGCTTCCCCTCACTCTCACTCGACTCCCTCCCTCTGTTGGCCTACAGAGGAGTTCATCTGCTGCCATGGATGCCTCCTCGAGCTCCAGTTCGCCTCGCGGTCGCCGGGAACCGATGCCCCGTTGCCGGATCCGTCAAGCTCCGCCTCCCTGCACCGAGTCCCTCGCCGGAGTGAGCTCGTCTCCGAGTCCTCATCGCCGGCCTCCCCTGCTGTTGTTTCTGTTCTTCAGAAATGAGAGCAACATCTCGCTCATTCCGAGCGCGTTGACCACGCCCTGCCTCGCTTCGATCTGCCTCCGAGGCCCAGCGCTGCGCCAAGCCAACCTCCCCAATCCGACCTGCTTCGGCCTCCTCCACCGACCGGCCCATGAGGCCCGGTGAGCAGCCCCCGCCCCCTGTGCACTGTTGGGCCAGCCTGCAGATTCGGCCCGCATGTGTTTTTTCCTGTTGGACGAATTTTGCTAAATATCCTGTGCATGCATAATTACAGAAAGTGCCCCTGTTTTTAATTGTTAATAACTAAATAACCGTGCATCGGATATAAACATATCATATATGTAACTTGCTCAATTTTTCATGTACTTTCATAATATCCCACTTTCATCCATGTTTAAAATGTTTAAAATGCTGTTTGTTTAAATTTGCTTAAATGCCATGTTAAAATGATTTATTTCATAACTAAATAACCGTACCTCGGTTTTAAATGTTCTTTATATGTAAATGGGGTGGAAAAATGCATAGTTTAACATGGTGGACTTTATTTTCCCGTTTAACAACAATAAAATATGTTTTAGGGCAGAACAGTACCAAATTCAAAATATGCATATGGGGATTTTCCGGAAATGTTGTTTGTTATTCCGGCCTCATTTAAACTTGCCTAAATAGTTAGTTTACTTATGCTTCACCTCTTGCCATGTTTAACAACATTTAACATTGCTTGGTAGCTTAAACGGGATTAAACTAAATATGTCAATGTGGTGTTTTGTCAATATGCAACTCGTTGCATCTTGAGCCCCACTTAACTTGTAGTATTGTTTGTTGCACTTTGCCATGCCATGCCTCATTAAACCGGACATGCATCATACTTGTTTGTGCATCATGCCATGTTTATGCTTGTGCATTTACCATGTTGTTTGTTTCTTTCTGGTGTTGCTTCTAGTTCCGGTAATGTTGCGATTGTGAGGATTCGTTCGACTACTCTCGTTCGTCTTCTTCATGGACTCGTTCTTCTTCCTAGCGGGATTTCAGGCAAGATGACCGTCACCCTGGATCTCACTACTATCATTGCTATGCTAGTTGCTTCGTTCTATCGCTTTGCCGTGCTACCTATCTCTTGTTGCTCAAGCCTCCCAAATTGCCATGTCAGCCTCTAACCTTTGACACCCTTCCTAGCAAACCGTTGTTTGGCTATGTTACCGCTTTGCTCAGCCCCTCTTATAGAGTTGCTAGTTGCAGGTGAAGTTGAAGATTGCTCCATGGTGGGATGTGGTTATGTTGGGATATCACAATATCTCTTATATTATTAATGCATCTATATATTTGGTAAAGGGTGGAAGGCTCGGCCTTATGCTCGTGTTTTGTTCCACTCTTGCCGCCCTAGTTTCCGCCATACCGTGTTATGTTCCCGGATTTTATGTTCCTTACGCGGTCGGGTGATTTCGGCCCTCCCCGACAGTTCGCTTTGAAGAAAACTTGTCCAAAGAAGGCCCAACCTTGGTTTTACCATTTGCCTCACCACCACCTATACCCTTCCCTTGGGTCGGCCAACCCAAGGGTCATCTTTATTTTAGCCCCCCGTGCTGCTGCTTGTCTAAGTGTTGGTCCGAACCGAAAGCAACTCTGGCCCCTCGGGAAACTCGAGGTCTGGTTTTACTCATAGCTTGACTTATCCAAAGGTTGCCTCGAGAACGAGATATGTGCAGCTCCTATCGGGATTGTCGGCGCATCGGGCGGCTTTGCTGGTCTTGTTTTACCATTGTCAAAATGTCTTGTAAACCGGGATTCCGAGACTGATCGGGTCTTCCTGGGAGAAGGAATATCCTTCGTTGATCGCGAGAGCTTATCATGGGATAAGTTTGGACACCCCTGCAGGGTATAAAATTTCGAGAGCTGTGCCCGCGGTTATGTGGCAGATGGGAATTTGTTAATGTCTGGTTGTAGATAACTTGACACCAGATCCAAATTAAAACGCATCAGCCGTGTGTGTAGCCGTGATGGTCTCTTTTCGGCGGAGTCCGGGAAGTGAACACGGTCTTTGGGTGATGCTTGACGTAAGTAGGAGTTCAGGATCACCTCTTGATCATTGCTAGCTTCACGACCGTTCCGCTTGCTCTCTTCTCGCTCTTATTTGCGTTGGTTAGCCACCATATATGCTTAGGCGCTGCTGCAACCTCACCACTTTACCCCTTCCTTTCCCATTAAGCTTTGCTAGTCTTGATACCCATGGTAATGGGATTGATGAGTCCTCGTAGCTCACAGATTACTACAACAACAGTTGCAGGTACAGGTTATACGATGATCATGACGCGAGAGCGATGTTTGCTTGTTTTGGAGTTCTTCTTCTGCTTCTTCTTCGATCAGGGGATAGGCTCTAGGTCGGCAGCCTGGGCTAGCAGGGTGGATGTCGTTTGAGCTTCTGTTTGTGTTTCATCCGTAGGCGGATGATGTTCTTATGTATGATGATGTTGTATTCGTGTGGCATTGTATGCCTTTTGTATGTATCCCCATCTATTATGTAATGTTGATGTAATGATATCCACCTTGCAAAAGCGTCTTCAAGATGTGCTTCTATCCTTGGTGGGACCTTCGAGTTCCTTTAGGATAGGGTCGCATCTTGGGCGTGACAGGCGTGCTTCGCGGCACGTTTCCCTCAAGAAGACACAGGGCGTGGAAAGCCCAACGTTCAGGAGTTCATTGCCAAGACCACTCGGGAGCTTCAGGAAGCGAGGGCCGTGCGTGGCGACCGCCGCTCGCCTGGCGTGGTTCCCATCCAGGCAAGGACGATGGGCTGCGCGTCTGCATCGACGTCCCAGGGCTCAACCGAGCCACATCTCAAGAGCGCGTCTGGCCTTCGCGTGTGGGACGCTGGGAGGGCCCACCGCACAACTACGATCGCATGCCTTTCGGCCTGCCGGATGCGGCTGCCACCTACCAGCGTCACCTGTGAAGCATCCTGGCAGCTCAGGAGGTCAAGCACCACACGATCCTAGCAGAGATGGAGACTGTCCTCAAAAAACCACCTGGACCCCCTAGAGCCTCCTGAGGATCAGGGCCCCGGTGGCTCGTGAGGGTCGGCCCCTTCACCGCGCATCTTCAGCTGCCCCAACACCCCCTCTACAACGGAACCAGGTGACATCTCCCAAGTTCATTTCAGCTGGGAGCGCCCTCAGGGCTGCATCATTCCCAGGACACGCGGGTCCGTCCCCGCGGCATGTATCTCTTTTTATGTCTTTGACTTACCTTGCTGAGGGCGCCCCTCGGGCTGCATCATCCCCAAGCCGCTTGGGTCTGACCCAGTGGCATGTATCCATTCTGCATTTACCTAAGCTGATTTGCCTTTCATGCCTAATCTACCTGTGATTATCACCTGCTCGATTGCCACCTACCACGGGAGCCGCTCGCGCTGGCACGGCGCTTGCGCATGGGTCCGTCCCTGCAACGCCGACAAATCTGAGCGGTCGAGCTCTGGCCCGCGGCATGCCCCGTGCACGTCACCTCACCAGGCCCTCAGTGCCCTCACCCTTCTCCCAGAGCAAGCAGTGGCCGGCTGACAATCATAAAGGCAACCCATGCCTTTGTCATGCTAATTTGCAGGAACCTCCCGAGGTCTACAGCGGGCGGCACCATGAGCTCCCTCTCTTTCCCATGCGATCCGCTTGCATGCTAAAAGGGGGGCTCCTTAGCATCGCGACTCAGGAGCTCTTACTGGCTCTCCAGCCCTCACCCCCTGGCCTTGACCACGGTATCGCGACCTGGCATACCAACGGTGGCTGATTTCGCTCGAGGGCCGAGACCTAAGGACGTAGAGCACGAAGGAGAGTGCGGGGAAGAAGGGGGAGGCTCACATGGGCCTAACCTAGCTGCGCCATAGCTGCCGATGCACAAGTCTGGCGCGACGCAAGGGAATGACTCCAGATTACCGAGATAAGTTTCGCGCTTGGAACAACTAATCATTACGATGCGAAATTCTCACTTGATGCGGCCCTGTGGCGGCAACGTTGCCTTCCTTTCTTACCTCTCGGCGGCTGCTTGCGCGCTAAAGGGGACCTCCTGAGCATCGCGCCTCAGGGGATCTTACTGGACCTCGGGCCGCTCACCTCTTGGCCTTGACCACGGCATCACGACCTGGCATACCAGCGACAACCGCAGCCTGCCTGGGGACCGGGACCTGTCAGCGGAGAGCGCCAAGTCGTTGCAAGGTTAGAAAGGGGGAACCAAGTCGGGACAGGACAAGCACTCACACGATTTCATAATAAAGATAACATCAACAAAAGACATCGGGCAGACCCTTTGCACGTCCCCACAGGGTGTTTCTCGATTCCTCGCAGGGACTCGTCAAGTCGGGAGGTTGCCAAGGCAGCATGGGGAAGCAGAGACGCCCATGTCCAATCAATCGCCACGCGTCGACCAAGGCCGCAGGCTGTTGGGGCCCACAGTGCTCCGCACTTGCCGTTTGGCTTCGCCGTTAAGCCAAGTCCGAGCACGCCTTGGGCCTGGGGGCTACTGTCGGCATTCTGGGAACGGGGGTGCCCAGACTTGCCTGCCTGTGGCCCATGGCGTGGCTCCACCAGCGGCCCCGTATGACCCGTCTTCGTCAACCAACACTCAAGACCCTCGCGAGGGGCCAAGCCTCACGAGGCGGACGACACAAGGCCTCCTCAGGAGCGGCCTCACCAGGCAGGCTCGTGAGGGGGCGGAGAGATCAAGGCAAGGGGTACCTCGTGAGGTTCCCGTGACGCAAGCCATGACGACCAAGGCTAGGCGGGTGCCAGCGCGCGTAGTGTCCTCATTTCCCCTTTGGCACTAAGGGGGCAAGCGCAGGCGCGGAGTACCGAGGCATCAGGCAAAGGTTTCCATATCGGTGCAACAAGACCAAGACCAGCAGGATGGCAGGACGGAGGTCATCATGGAGCCCAAGACAGCGTCACCACCAGCGCCTTTGACAGGCGAAGACCACCTTTAGTCAGGATAGCTTGTACTAGTTGTCCCCTTGCAAATTGGCCATTGTTGGATACCTTCCCGCTCAATATTTGGGGAGAGGACCAGGGCCTCTATAAATAGGACTAGCCACCACAGTAGGAGGGAACCGGAACCAGAACCGGAACCGGAACCAAAACCGAAACCGGAACCGGAACTGAAACTGGAACCGGAACAGAACAAACTCAGTTCATCCTCGCACCCACCAAGCACAAGAACACCTCTCCTCAGGAGGTTGTTCTTCCCTTGTACTGTTCATCATCAGCCCAAGAGGCAATCCACCACCACCACACTGGAGTAGGGCATTACACCACAACGGTGGCCCGAACTAGTATAAATCTTGTGTCTCTTGTGTTGTGAGTTCATCGAGCTAAGATTAGAGATCGTGGCGAGGCTGAGGGCGAGATTCGGTAGGGGGAAATCTTCATGCGCACCCCAGTGTTCGAACCTCAAGGGTTTTGCCGAAACCCTGAATCCGATAGGGTCAAATAAAGCAAAACACACTCTCTCTCTCTCTCTCACACAGCCTATGATCTATACACTTTCTCCCCCTTTGGCAACAAGTTACCAAAAAGCTTGAAAATGCATAGTGTTATGCGGCACTCTAAGCACGATCTCCGGGAGCTCAAGTGTGCGAAGATGGCATGGAGAGGAGTCCTTCAACAAAAGCATCTGAAGAGGTCTGTGGAGCTGGTGGAGTTGTAACTGGAGGGGCAACTGGGGCAGTAGCTGCAGGTGCTGAAGTGCTAGCTCTAGTGTCACTAGTTGGCACAGGTACAGACCTTTTGCCCTTGGCACTCTCTGAAAAGCATCTGTGGTAGCTCTCCCTCTCCTTTCCTCTGCTTCTTCTTGAAGTTGCTTAACTGTGGTCTGGATCTCTGTGACCTTCAAGTCTAGATCATATTGTTTCTATGATCCTCTCAAGACCTTCTTGGTTGTGAGTCAAGGTTGCTAGTCCTTTCTCAATCCTCAATGTGGCCTCAAGCAGATAGCTAAGCTGATCCTGTTTGGTCTTGAGATTCACAGCTGAAGCATCTGGAACTTTGGAAGTCTGTGTTGCCTTCTCTGCCTTTGCTTTCTCTCTCTTCCCCTGAGCCTCTACTGATGTAGGATGTGATGCATCCATTACAATCTCATTATCCTCAAACTCAGGCCTCAGGGGAAGGTGCTCTTTGTCCAAAAGATATGTGCATGTGCCCATCTTAGAGTTGATAAGCATATGAATGTATGGGGCATAACCACATGATCTCTTTTGATCTGCTGCAGTTCTCTTCACTGTTTCAACAATGAGGGTCATCACTTTGAACTTCTGTGGCACATCAAACAAATGCAGCAAGTTGATTGAGTGCCCTCTGATCATCCTGTCATCTCCTGACTTGGGCAACAAAGTGTGCCTCAGAATGGTGTTGATAGTGGATAAGCCAAAGAGAAGATAGTAGATGGATCCAAATTTATGAGCCTCCAAAGCCTTATCAGGAATTTCCTGGTACATATGTGCCATGGAATTGTGGTCCTTCCTGGGCTTTGCATACACAACAATGTCATTCTCCTCTTTAGCAGGGGCATTTATCAACTTGGCCCATTCAGCAATAGTAGATTGATATCTTGTGCCTTTAGTCATCCAGACAATCTTTCCATCTGGGTAGAAATGTGCAGTTGAATAAAATTGCATGACCATCTCATCATTCCATTTTGTGAGTTTCTGTCCAACAAACTTGTCAACATCATTCAATCTGAAGCTCTCATGCACTCCATGGAAGTATTCAGCATTGTTATCAATGTATTCCAGTCAGCCCACTTCATATCACTGACAATGTGCTTCTTGTCCAGAAGTACTGTCTCATAGAAGTCCTACTGCTCCTTGGTGTGGAACCTGTAATCCACAAAAGTCTTTCTCCTTGTAGCATATGGGTATGTCTGTCTCCACAATCTGAGACCTACATCTTTTATCAACTTCATGTTCTCTGCAACTGGATGAGTATCATCATGATTTGGAATTTTAGGTTTGAGCTTCCTGAGCACTTGGGATTCTTCATCTTCTTGAACTTCAGGCACTGGGGCCTTGTTCTTCTCAGCAGCTGGGATATTCCTTGTAGATCTCTTAGGTGTTGTTGGCTTAGAAGCTTGTGCAACAGGAGCAGCGTTGGGGGCAGTCTTGGGCTTAGATGGAGCAGCCCCTGACTTGATTGCATCCCCCATCAGCTTCTGGGTTTTGGTAGGAGGTGCAACAGGCTCTTCCTCCTCCTCTTCATAAGATTCCCTAACCATAGATGGCCTACCAATCACTCTGGCCATGGTCTTCTTGACCCTTCCCTTCCTTTTCTTTCCCCCACCAGCCTCCTCTTCTCTTAGTTCAAGGGTGAACTCCATTGTTTCTTGAGTTGAGGCTTTGGCTTTGGACATTGGGATTCTCTTGGTAGGAGCCTTCTTCTTCATTCCAGGCTTGGTTGAAGCTGCAGTGCCAAATTCTTTCTTGACAACTTTCTTCTTTGAGGTGACTTACTTATCAACCACAAAGTCCTCATCCTCTGTGTCTGAGGTTTTCTTCTTCCTTTTCCTGGTTGTAGCCTTAGGAAGATTGCTTGGGGTGCTTCTGCTACCCTCCTCATAACTGCTGTTTGAGGGACTAGTGCCCTCACTCAAATTTGCCTGCTCCTCAAATCTGTTCTGGCTATCACCGTTGTCTGACATCTCTGACTCTGAAAGCTGACCCTATGAACAGATAGGTTGAGATAGAGTGGATGAGCATCACAAAGTACAGACATTTTGCAAAACAAATGAGTCAAAAACTTAGTTTCAATTTTCTACAGAAAGCATTTCGGAGGTACCGATATGACAAACTCAGTGACACCGAAGCAACTTTAGAGTATAAACATGTGAAATCGGTCAGACCGAGACATAGTTCGGTGACTCGGAGATTGCTAGGGTTTCACTGAGAAAGTATACTCGGTCACACCGATTTGTACACTTCGGTCAGACTGAGTAGGACATGTGCAATGGCCTGGGCCAAATCGGTGAGACCGAATTTTCCAAATCGGTCGGCCCGAGATGAGTTCGGCAGAAACCTAACCCTAAGTTTTTGGATCAAAACTAATCTAGAGGATGTTCTGGTTGGATAGAAGGATCTCAAACGTGGCAAGAATCATGGCATTGTCCTTAGTGCAAGAATCGGAGTTAAAGATTGCACAAGGGGTCAAGTTCATACCCTAACTTAGCGATGAACTCGCTACGGCGACAATGGCGGCGAAGATTCCCGTTGACAGCGGCGGAGACCAGCGGAGGTCGCTGGCAACGAGAGGACGATCCAGAGACCACGAGTCGGCAAAGCTGGACAGGCGCGGGCGAAGGGTTTGGAGAAGTTTCCAAATTTTCAGCGTGTGAGTATATATATCCAGACCCTGTCGGTGTGACCGAGTGAAACAACTCGGTGGCACCGAGATGCAGAATCGCAAGCGGTTGCTGCAACTCGGTGTGACCGAAAAGTTCAAATCGGTTGCACCGAGATTGAAACCTAGATCAACTTAACGAACTCGGTTTGACCTAATGGAATGAATCGGTCAGACCGAAAAGCACTAAGAGGTTTTGGAAGTTTAAGTCTATGACGAATCGGTGGCTCCGAGTGCTCCTCACTCAGAGGGTTCGAATATGACTAGATCAAGCTTTGTGATGTAGCATGAATAGAGTTTGAGACGAGAAAAGCATAGATAGCTAGAGGGAGTACTTAGGCATTCTTGTCCATCATTTGGCAAAAAGAAAAGCCAAACAATCAAAGCAACAAATGGATGTCCTCGAATGGAGGAAATTATGCAACCAACATGCTCACACAATAAGATAGCAAATGAAATATGTGGCAAAGCATGCACAAACACTCTAGCATCTATCAAGCAATTGGCGAAGACTAGGTCATCTATATATGAGTATATTGGCTTAGGAGTCAAATGAGAACATTTGATCATAGGTCATACTCATCGTTTAAGCACAAGTGGGATTACCACTTTCACATAAAGCATTGTTGTGTTCACACCATTAGAGTTGCTTTAGCTCAACTCTTAGAGTAAAGCTCCCCCCTAGATGTGATATCCCCTTTTAGACGGATGAACTAACCTTGTGTTTTGTCAATGATGACTTCATGTAGATGTTGAAGATGTGGATGCTCAATATTGATGTAGATCATTTGGAGCATTCCATTAGAGTGAATTGCACTTTCAATACCTACATGGGTTAGTCCCACAAGGAACAAACAAGGATATCCATAGACATAGAGTGAAGTACACATATGATGATGTCCATGAAAGCATTAGGTTACCTTGTCCCTTGACTTACTAACAAGAGGGTTTGTGACTCCTTGAACTAGTGCAAGATGTGGAAGTTGATTGCACTTGTCCTTGCCAATATGAATATGAGTGAAATATGTTAGCGGAGTCACCCTCAAGAATTCTCTAGTTCTTCTTTGGGATCCACATCAACTTGATGGGAACCCTTGGAGTTGTAGTCGTACTTGATGAAGTAGAATTTGAAGTAGTCTTGGGAACCCACTTGACCAAGGTCTTTGGACCTTCTTCAAATGCATCAATCTCCTCTTGATGCTTGACCTTGCCTTTTAGCTTGTGGTCTTGTGGTGGAAGATCATCTTGAGTTTGTGTTTCCTTGAAGGAAGTAGGATCATACTTCTCTTGTTGAGAAACAAACTTTATCTTGTGATATTGATCTTCTTCCCACTCAACTCCATTGGCATTGAACTTTCGTTCAAAACCAACACCTTGATTCTTCCAGTGCCTTCCTTGCTTGCGTAGAATTTCCTCAAATTGCTTACTTCCGGCAAGGCTCTTGTAAACACCTTTCTCTATAATTCCCTTTAATAAGCTATTTTCTTGCTCAAGTATAACTTGGCTAAGAGAATAATTAATGGAATCAAGAGAACTATTAGAAGCAACAATATTGGATTTAGCATGATTATTGTTACTACTAGAAGAAGAATCTTTCTTACTATTGCTACTAGATTTTACTTGTGGCATGTAAGTAGACAAGAGTAAACGCTTGGCAATGTAAGAAGAACTTTTCTTCCAAAGATCATCATTGATTGCTTTTATGAACCCATGCTCTTGCTCTAGGTTGAGCTTTCGAAGCGTAGCTTCTCATGATTTTTTAAAAGTTCTCGATGATCCTCTATAGTAGTTTTATGAGCTAACTTAAAAGTGTTTACTTCTTTAAGTTAGACGCTCAATCTCCTTCTTATCATTATCATTCGTTTCATCTTGATTAGCATGATTAATAGCAATTTCATCATAGTTTTCATCACTAGCATTATCAACAAGTAACTCATCATCACCTAGTAAATCATCTTCATCACCATTGAAATCAAAGTTCCCTAGATCCCACGGTCACAGGGAGAGCTCACACGAATTTGCAGAAAACCCTCAATGAGTGCCATCATTACACACAAGTCCAACAATTCCTCGGCTGATCGTTCGATTTACATCCAAGACCCGAGCTCACGCTGCAGCACCTGAACTTAGGTGCTCAGGGAGCAGAGGATATTCACCCACAGCCGGACCACCGTTGAGCCCCGGCGGGCTGGATCCAGCACCATTGCTACACCAGACGACTTCTGCTTCATAAGATTTAGAATTTGCGCTTCAAATATTTATCAGGACTGGGTCCAGAAAACATTAGCGTCTAAACTTTTATCCTTCCAGCAGCTCCGAAGAAAAGCACAGCGACAATGTAACTCTTTTTCTTTTTTCCTTTTTTCTGGAAGCAACATAACATAACTCGAATTCAAGTAAAGTAAATATAAACTGAATGCAACCTCCACAGTTATGAATATCTGTTTGGTCACGGTACACAAATATGGCACCCTTCAGACGATGGAAAAAGACATCCATCCCAGGAACCTTACACAATCAACACATCAAATCTATCACACTGTGATTGGTAGAAACCACACATATTTTTCTCTCCTTGGAATGATATTCACACTACCATGTTTTTCTCTTCTTCTGTGAGGAAACAATCATACGCATTGCCATCAGCGTAGAACTGCAGTTTCTCTCCTGCATGCAAATTTGAACCCACAGCCGATGGCCGGTCTTGAATTAAGCCGGACAGGCACTCATAACCCCTCTGTCTTCCAGACTACAGAAGGACCCCTCTTCTCAAGTTCACAAGGGCGGAGCTTGTTCATTACACGCCCCATCATAGCCATCGCCGCGATGCTTGGAAACTGACCTTCAAGACAATCAGGTGGTGTGTTAGACTTTCGCGATTGCTTTGCTGGACTCGAAGCTCCATGAAAACTAGGGGAGCCACCTTGGCACCACCTCCCTATCCAGTGATTAAGACTTTTTGTTGACATAGGAGACGCATCTTGGTTTTGTTGGTCCATCAATGTTTCATGCACCACTTGGTCCTCCTTAACCTGTTTGATCATGCAAGCACTGTCCCTCTTATAATCAAGCACTTGACCAAACACGGTACATGGTGCTATGTCTCCAGTCTTTGGTTTCTTGGAACAAGGAACATGTGGATCTGAACTATCACATTTCAGGCGTTTCAACCACTTGTCATTTGGGTCTGAGCATACAGGTGACTCAGTTGGAGCCTTGGAAATCGGATTTCTCATTCTGCTCATTTGAAAAAGAACTAGATCCAAATTCATGCTTGACGTTTTGGGTATGCTCCATTCTTTCTTACTAGCACAAGTTGCTTTGGAATAAGAGTTTTGATGCTCCGAGCTCATGTTGATTGTTTCATTTCCTTCACAGCAGCTTGATACTCTTTTAGTTGAGGAAGAGACTACCCGTTCAGTTTTTTCTGAGTCTGGGTAACCAGAGTCCTGTGGAACAATTGTTAGTTAGACAACATTCATAATAAGTTGCACCTTTTCCAATATAAATAAAATGCTTTAGTTCCAGGGTTCCTGAAGCTGGTCAGACTATGAGCAACAGAAAGTTAAATGTACATGAATATACTAAATTTAACAAATGGTCATATTTCAACAAAGTTATAATGTGGCAAATGAGATTCTGGAGTAGGAAAAAGATTCCACCAAAGACAACTAATTTTATGATCTTCAATGAGCAGACGTTGTGGGTGCTAGTACGTGCATCAAAGGAGCACTAGTTCCATCACGACCGGTCGGACTGAAAGTGCATCATAGGCCCCCATAGTGAATTTTGATGATTTATGACAACATGATTAGGACAGGGGTGCGTGGAAGTTAGCTATCCACGTGCCAGAACCATGAGTTGGTTTCGAGATCTTAACTTGAACCAAGTGTGAAGAAAGTTTTTTTGCTTAAGTACTCAAACGCACTTGGTCCAAATCTTCCACAAAACCTGAGAACCTCTCAGTGATCCCTGATCAGAGCTGCCGAGTGTGTCATTCGGTCCCTCATAGTGAGTTGAGAGAGTGGCACCAGTGCGTTTGGACCCTCCAAGCGAGGCGTCCAGATATACCAGGATGCTACAGAGGCCAACCGCTAGCATTTGGCGTGTCCGAGTGAGCAACACTCAGAACCTTCGAGACTGTGTAGTGTGGATCTTAGGTTCGGTTCCGTCTCTCCGAGATGGATAAATCCATCCGGACAAGCCGAAAGTAAGTACTCCCTCCGATCCATATTAATTGTCGCTGCATGTGTAGGAAGGGGAGCCTTGGCGCAGCAGTAAAGGTGTAAAGCTGTTGCCTTGTGACCATGATGTCACGGGTTCGAGTCCTGGAAATAGCCTCTTACAGAAATGTAGGGAAAGGCTGCGTACAAAAAGACCCAAAGTGGTCGGACCCTTCCTCGGACCCTACACAAGCAGGAGCTACGTGCACCGGGGTGCCCTTTTTTAGAAATGCTTGTGTAGGTTCTTAGGCCTCCTACAGAAATGCAGGGAAAGGCTGTGTACAAAAGGCCCAAAGTGGTCAGACCCTTCCCCGGACCCTACTCAAGCAATCAGAGTTATGTTCTTGAAAGGTAGGAATCTTTTGCAGCATGTTGATTTACAGTAGCATGCAAAGTGCGCTTTTTTTAGAAAAAAAGATACATTTTTCACCTTTCAACTTTGAATTCTGAAACCAGTTCTTCTAATCCTGAAGTTTTCCAAATTTATTTGCATGTCACTCCCATTTCCTGATATTTTTCTGACCTCTGAAATAAAAGAAGACATTCTGTTTTCATCTTTTTGTTATTTGAATTTATTTTCCTCAATCCCCCAAATTTTTTTAAAGAAAACCTCAATTTTCTAAGTTCTTTCCCGTCTGATTGATATGTTTGTATTTTCCCTTTTTACATGTTTCTGAATTTTCATGATTTCCTTGATCTTTTTTTCTTTCCTAATTTTGTTCAATTGAAATGCATGCTTTCATACAAGAATAAAGTCATATACTACTAAATAATCTTTATGACTGCATAAATGCCTTCATGTTTCTTGGAAAACCAGACTATCTTTTGGTTGCACATAGTAAATTAACATAAAGCAAAGTGGAATTGTACCTTTTGTGTTGACGTTGAAGCAAACCCTGCAAAGAAACCAGAACAAACAAGTCATTAACATTACAATGAGCAGAGGTAGTGCAAGAATGTATGTAGATTATCAGATGGCACATTTTGACACAAACAACCTGATAAATACGTAAGTTCTGTCATCCAGGTGCACCAGAAGTTCAGAAGGTAAGTCAAGTTATACTAGATTATTTCATAACCGTCTCACCTGCTATGGATTTTGATGCATCATGAGTATCGCTGTACAATGTATCTGTTTTTGTCGAGAACTGTTTCTGTGTTTCCAATGAACATCTGCTTGTGTTACTGCGAGAATTCACCGAATATGTTGGATCTTTGGAGCATGTGAGATGTGATTTGGATGGTACTGTTAACATTTCAAATAAGCAGGACCCTTTTTGCTTGCTATTTGTCAATTTTTGCCTTGGTGGTTTTCTACAAGCCAGTGCTTCACCTTTGCTCTTCATTACTGGTGCCTTTTCAATTTTATCCAGTAACTTGGAGATCTCTGTGAAATTCACAGCAGAATCCACTTTGCGATATTGTTGTTCACCTTGTAACAAATTAGGAAATGTCACACCATGGCCATTAATGTCCACATCAATGCCCTTGCCAATGGAAGAAGCATCAACTGATTTCATCTGGTATTGTCTATCTAATGCTGGCTCATAAAATACTGCTTCCTCCAAATCCTGTTGTTTTTGGCATCTTTCAGATGTTCCTAACTTCTGTTCCAACAAAGGTTCAACAATTTCATCATCTTTTCTGCTTGCTGAAAATATGTCTTTATTCTTGCTAGACTGATAAGGTGACCCTTTTGATGGGCTACCAAGGGAGTTAGTTTCATCCTTACTGCAAGAGCACGATTCTTCAACTGACAAATGTCCTTTCAGATTTCTTCCTGCATGGTCAGAATTGAGACCGAGACAATCATCTTGATGAGGTTGGATGACTGTTGCAGATTTGCAGTGAGTCATATTTTCATCAGATACTTGGTGTGTGTGGAACTGATATTCCTTTGATGAAAATGCCATTGTATTAGACGCAGATATATTTGCCTTCAAATTATATTGTGGAACAAAAATTTTATCAGATGACACAGAAAGAGCAGAACGTCTTGGGTTGAGTATACTGTCAATTTTCCTATTGATTGCAAACATAGGAAAATGGCTCCATTCTGAACTCAGATTGTCAGAGCTCAAAAGTTTATGAGAATCCACAGATAAATCTGAAGGCTTATGTACAGAAAATCTTTCTGATATCACTGTCTTAGCAGCATATACATTCAGATTTTTCTGTACCATAGATCTTTCGAAAGGTCTATTAAACTGATCAGTATCCTTGCATTGAACTTCTTGGCAAACATCATGTGCTACACCCCACATATTAGAACTGAATTGCTGTGTATTCCCGGAAGATGCACCTCCATGGCTAACTCCAACCATCAACCTTTCAGCCATCCTAGCTTTCATGAGCTCAAAAGGTAAATTCCCACAATCTTTTGAATATCCGACATCATCGATTTCCTCAAACGGACTACAGCTCTTGCTATTTTGAGGTTCTGCACTGTGGCCATCTCTTGTCCAGTGTGCCATCCACAGGGAGTGCTTGCGGTAAGATGATTCTCTGATATCACTTTTGCTCAGCAGAAGTTCAAAGTCTTCATTCTCACCAAATCTTTTGGAAGCACCACCAGACATGACTATATGCAGTTCAGTTCAAGAAAATTGCCTGAAGCTTCTGCAACAAACAGGAAAAGAATGAAGTAAGTCATTTTGTGGTGTGATATACCTGTCTATGCCAAATGAAACCAGTATAAAGAAGAAACGAAAGAAAGAGCTGGAGGACAACAATAGCTGTTAAAATTTACACAAATTGACACACGTAAATGTGAATTTGCACATTTTGCACAAAGACAAAATATAGGGTTGATAGTTCAAACTTCAAATCACCCATTTATCACAAATTATGCAAAGTGCCACCAATTTAGTAAAATAACAGTTTCGATTGTACTTGACATGTTCCACAACATGTTATAGATTGGCACAGTACCAAATAGTAAGGAGAAGACTAGTAAAATGGTAAACTTTGACCATTCTATGAAGTCATTCTGATGGTTCTTTTAAGTTTTAATCCCATTCTATGAAGTTGGACTGCCATGTCATGAAACTTGCTCAGACTCCTGTACTTATTTCCTTTTTCTTCTGACACTGTTCATGTCATGAATCTTGCACAATTATTGGTACTTTGCGCTACATACTTACTTCCCGGCTTCCAAAGCAAGGGCTAAATACAATACAAGCATGAACGCAGATCATACTTCTAAATGGCGCACGTGTTAAGAGCATTAACAGGCGTAAGTGAATGAATCTATGACAGTAGAGAATTTTTTTTCTTGGGTCTATCCAACAATGCGGCAAACAACACAGGATAGACGTGACGAAAATACAAGGCATGATAGAACTCAGTGAGATGCACACTTCGAAGAATTATCGCTTGTTAATTGTTAGTATAACTTTCAAGGAACCCCGAAGCTGAGACTGGTAACATGAATCAAGAAATCTACCCCAAAAAAGAACAGGTAGCCATTCAAGAGAGAACAGGGAAATTCTGAATTACCTCGGCGACCGCTCGCCTCCTTTCTCCGACAGAATCAGATCAGGGCGCCTCAGCCGCGAGTTCAGGAACCAAGCTCCGGCAAGAACAGTCCGGCCAGGAACCTCTGGGGCTCCTCTGGCCCAGAACTACCCAGAAAGGCTTAAAAGACCACAAATTAGCAACTAGCGGCGGCGGGCGACGGCACCTGTCCGTGAATCCACTTGCGCCACAGAAGAGCTAGCATGGCCGAGCGCTCAGCCCCGCCACTCCTTTCCCGCTCCGCGCGCGCATCGCCGTCCCAATCGCGGAATAAAAACGTGTGGGCGCGCGGCGAGGCTTTCCGGCGGGGAATGATTCCTCTCCCTCTCCGCCTCGCGCAGGATTAGGGAGAAGAAGCTGTGGTTGGTTGGTACACATACGGCCGCGTCTTGTCGCCATTAAAGGCGTAGGAGGGCGGGGAGAGGAGTGGCGCCGGGAGGACGGTGGAGCGGCCGGGGTGACGTAGCAGCTTCTCGGCCATGTAAACACTGGCAGGTGGATGATTTCTTTTTTGGATCCAGCCAGTCAACCAAAATATCTCGGCGCGCTTTGCGCTTTTTCTGCGGCCCCATGCCGGCGATATTTTTTGGTGCCACGTACTCTGTCCAATCTTACTATTCAATGTATATATCTCCCAGCTGCCACCAGTCCGAGGCTCCAAGCCACCCAGCCAAATCTTCAGGACTCCTCTTTCTGTAGGTTTCTTCAGGACTCCTTTGATTCAAAGAAATTTTATAGAATTTTCGGGGATTGAAATTCTTATAATTTTTTCCTATTGATCCTTTGATCCAGTATTAGTTGTTTTAGGATTTTTTTTCCCTATGAGAAATCTTTTGTACTAATCTAACATCCACTTCTACTTCCTTTTACAATTTCTTTATTTTTTCTGTGGCATCAACACTCCCGCATGACACTCCAATCATATATTTTTCCTATTCCGTTTTTATAATCCTGTGAATCAAAGACGCCCTCACGCTAGTCATAGTGGGGAATAACTTACTTACAATAGTGGCATGCATATGACACTAGTTTATGTCTTCATGATGGGAGGTATCATAGAGTGAGTGTCATATGTTGTTGTATTTATTAGCTTCTAGACTCATTTTGTCTTGAGAAGCGCTATGTGATGGTAACATATTAAGTTATTACAAACACATTTTTTCTCATTAACTACCTATCACATTTTAGTGTTAGATACATACGTATCTAGACAAATCCAAGACAAGTAATATGGATCGGAGGGAGTATTATTATAGGCAACCTTATAACTGAGACTGTTGTATTGAGTGATGACTATATATGACAAGGTAACATCATATAGCCAGCAGTTTATTGTACTATTAACCATGCGGTGGCGATGTTCGTCCCCTCTTGAAGGCGTAGTAGCGGTTCTCATTGCCCGTCGTCGCGGTCCTCATTGACCATTCTATATAGGATTTTCGAGGACTAAAATGCTTAGAAATTTTCCTACGTTGGTCCTTTGATTCATAGTATTAGATGTTCTAGGATTTATTTTTTATGAAAAATCTTTTGAACTATTTTTCATAGAAAATCTAACATCCACTTCAACTTCTTTCTTACAATTCCTTTATTTTTTCTGCAGCATCAACACTCCCGCATGTCACTCCAATCATATATTTTTCCTATTCGCGCGTTTTCAAAATCCCGTGAATTAAAGACCCCTTAAGCTAGTCATAGTGGGGAGTAAGGAGTTGTTTGGTTTGAGACTAAGTTTGCCAAAGGTTGCCACACCTAACAGCGTGTTTGTTTCGTGGGAACTAAAGATGGGTAATGGGAGTAGAAGGGTAAGAAGAATAAAAGTCCACTGATTGTTGGAAGGAATGGGAGTTTAAGTGGGAATGGGAATGGGAGTTGAGGGTGCCAACCCCATTAATTTCTTTCCATTGGGGACCCTGTTAACTCGTGGGCAGACTTTCATCCCAAACTAATTCTCATCATATGCCAAACAAGAGAATGGGAGTAAAATTCTACTTCCCACGCCTACTCCTTCGATGAACTCCCTCGTGTGAACTCCCTTTCCTCTTCCCAAAGGTTACCAAATAGACTGTAAGGTTAGGCAAGTTTGACCAACTTAGGTGTGTGTTTGGTTCAAGCCACACTAGGGTCCCACATCATATACACTCAAAACGTGTGGCAAGATTTCCTTAGGCTTGCCAGCTTGTGGCTCTCATTTTGAAGAACTGACCTTAGGCAAGTTTGACAATGTTGTATGGCAAAGTGTGGCACTCCTAGGCCTAGAACCAAACAACCCCTAACTTACACTAGTGTCATGCATGTGACACTAATCTATGTTACTACCTTTATAATGGGAAGTATTATAGAGGTAGTGTCATAGGTTGTTTTATTTATTAGCTTCTAGGCTCATTTTTTTCTTAAGAAGCGCTATGTGATGGTAACATGTTAAGTTACCACAAACACACCTTTCCTCATTAACTACCCACCACATTTTAGTGTTAGATACATCTGTATCTAGACAAATTCAAGACATGTAATATGGATCGGAGGAAGTACTATTATAGGCAACTTTATAACTAAGATTGTTGTATGAGTGATGACTATATATGATAAGGCAACATCGTATAGCCAACAGTTTACTATACTATTAGACGTGTGGTTGCGATGTTCGTCTGGTGGCGGCGATGTTCCCTTTCTTGAAGGCGTCATCGCGGTCCTCATTGCCCCTCATGTTGCTCTAGGGGAAACCCTGATCCTCGGATCGAGCGATGGCAGCGCTCTGGTGTCATAACCTTCCTGAAGGCACCACGTTGGAGATCACGGTTCGTCGTATGCGGCTTCATCTCTTCGTGGTGGCATGTTTATGGTTGAGGCCCCCGATAGCTCTTGTAGTGGTAGGGGGTGGTGTTGCCGCGACCAGCTGAAGGAAATATGCCCTATAGGCAATAATAAAGTTGTTATATTATATTTCCTTCTTCATGATAAATTTTTATTATTCATGCTAGAAATGTATTAACCGGAAACTTGATACATGTGTGGATACATAGACAAAACAATGTGTCCCTAGTATGCCTCTACTAGACTAGCTCGTTGATCAAAAGATGGTTAAGTTTCCTAGCCATGGACATGAGTTGTCATTTGATAACGGGATCACATCATTAGTGGAATGATGTAATGGACAAGACCCATCTGTTAGCTTAGCATAATGATCATTTAGTTTTATTGCTACTGCTTTCTTCGTGTCAAATATATATTCCTCCGACTATGAGATTATGCAACTCCCGGACACTGGAGGAATGCCTTGTGTGCTATCAAACATCACAACGTAACTGGGTGATTATAAAGATGCTCTACAGGTATCTTCGAAGGTGTTTGTTGGGTTGGCATAGATCGAGATTAGGATTTGTCACTCCGAGTATCGAAGAGGTATCTCTGGGCCCTCTCGGTAATGCACATCATATGAAGCCTTGCAAGCAATGTGACTAATGAGTTAGTTACGGGATGATGCACTACAGAACGAGTAAAGAGACTTCCCGGTAACGAGATTGAACTAGGTATGAAGATACCAACGATCGAATCTCGGGCAAGTAACATACCGATGACAAAGGGAATAACTATATTAACATTGCGGTTCGACCGATAAAGATCTTCATAGAATATGTGGGAACCAATATGAGCATCTAGGTTCCGCTATGGTTATTGACTGGAGAGGTGTCTCGGTCATGTCTACATAGTTCTCGAACCCATAGGGTCCGCACGCTTAACGTTTGATGACGATTGGTATTATATGAGTTATGTGTTTTGGTGACTGAAGGTTGTTCGGAGTCCCGGATGAGATCACGGACATGACGAAGAGTCGAAATGGTCGAGAGGTAAAGATTGATATATTGGAAGGTTACATTTGGACACTGGAATGGTTTGGGAAGTTTCGGATGTTTTTCGGAGTACCGGAAGGTTACCCGAACCCCCGGGGAAGTAATGGGCCAACATGGGCCATAGGGGAGAGAGAGAGGGGGGAGCCCACAAGGGGTGGCGCCCCCCCCATGGGCTGTCCGAATTGGACAAGGGGGAGGGGGCGTGGCCCCCTTTCCTTTCCCCCTCTCCCTCTCCTTCCCTCTTTCCACCTCCATGAGAAGGGAAAAAGGGAGGGGGGCGAATCCTAGTAGGACTCCCCCCTTGGCGCGCCCCCTTGTGGCCGGCCTCCTCCTCTCCTCCTTTATATATGGGGGCGGGGGGCACCCCAAAGATACACCAATTGTTTAGCCGTGTGCGGTGCCCCCTCCACCGTTTACTCCTCCGATCATATCGTTGTAGTGCTTAGGCGAAGCCCTGCGCGGATCACTACACCAACACCGTCATCACGCCATCGTGCTGACGGAACTCATCGACTCCACCGACACTTTGCTAGATCGAGAGTTTGAGGGACGTCATCGAGCTGAACGTGTGCGGAACTCAGAGGTGTCGTACATTTGGTATTTGATCAGTTGATTCGATAAGACGTTCGACTACATCAACCGCATGAAGTTAACGCTTTTGCTTTTGATCTACGAGGGTACGTAGACACACTCTCCCCCTCTCGTTGCTATGCATCTCCTAGATAGATCTTGCGTGAGCGTAGGAATTTTTTTGAAATTGCATGCTACGTTTCCCAACACCAGCGCCTATGTATCTAGCCTTGGGTGTGTGTGCGTGTGTTGGGGTGGTGTGTGTTTGTCTCAGCTTGTTGATGGTTGTTGCTTTATATATAAAGCGGAGCGAAAGCCTTTTCAGTTACTATTAACCATGCTCAATTTGTATCTAGACAAATCTAAGACAAGTAATATGTATAGGAGGGAGTAGTTTTTTTCCACCTTCTATCTATAGTTTTTTCTACCTTCTATCTATCTCTTTCTTAATATTTATTGTATCTGTTAGGACCACGAATATGGCCAGACTCTTGCATAATAGCCTACTCCCTTCACTTTTTCATGTCTCTCTTCTTCACGTGGGTAAAATTGCCATTTAAGCGGGCTATAAACCTTCTATTGTACTTGCTCTAAATGAAACTAAAGTTTCCTGGTTTTGCTTCCATAATTCCTATTATTTTTTGTTGGTTTTGCTTCCACAATTCCTATTGATTTTTTTTTCTCAACCGACTCCATCTCTTTGGTTCTTCGAAAATAAATCCCTTGCAAAGCTGGAAAGCAATCAATAGAAAACCAAATAAATTTCTAATAGTATGAAATCCTTCTGTGGTTGTATATACACAATCACATAATGTCTTCCTTATATTTGCTTATGAATTCTCTTCCCACAACATATCGCAATCTCAACCCAATAAAAAAATGCTACATTGACCCTTCCGACAACATTATCTCAATCTCAACCCAGTCGTGAATTGTGCATACATATGGTTAGGTTTCTTGTGGTGGAACCAGCCCACCAGGGTTCAAGTCCTAGACTTGGTATTGATGCCCTCATTTTCTTGCATTTATTTTAGGCTTTCCGACGATGTTTGTTCAGTGGAAGGAGACATTTTCGTCGACTACGAGACGCCTATGGTGACTTCGTCAATCTCAAGATGTGATGTCGGGTCAGTATCCCAGAGGTGCTCATAAGGATAAGGTGTGTGTGCGTGTGTTCATAGGAGTGAGTGTATGTGGGGCATCTGTGTTTGTACTGTGTTAAAAAAATCTCAACCCAATCAAAAAAATCTATGTTGACCCTCCGCATAGCATATCTTAATCTCAACCCAATCAATAATTTTTTTAAGTTGAACCACTAGAATGAAGTTTCCCCATTGCAACGCACGGCTATTTAGCTAGTGTCGTTAAAAGCGGGTATAATCTAGGGTTTTGTAGTACACTTGATATGATATTTTTATCTACATGAAGAACAAAATAGTGGACTCTCGTGCAAAAATCAACCTCTACACACATGCTTCTGGGTTAAAAAAGAGTAAAGAGAAAGAGAGAAAGCACAAAAAAATAAAGACAATAGTGACCTTATAGGCAATCCTATTATATGAATGATTAAACATAATAGTTTTTAATAGCATGATAGTTTTATAAGCGAGTTGCCGGAAATGCACTTTGGCACATGGGAGCATATGCTCCTACTATTAGATAAACATTTCAAAATGTCAAAACATTCCAAACAAAAATTTGGCATGTACATCTCGACATTCTATGTGGGCACGCCAAGTTTCATGGAAAACCGTCATTTTTGTGGTTTGTGTAAGAAAGACAAAATATGTCTAGTGAAAAGCCCTTTTTAACACCAAATTTTATCTTTTTCACGCGCGGCACAAAACTTATCCGTTTTTCACGAAACGACTTTGTGAGTATGTAGAATGTCGAGATGTATGCCCAAAACATTTTGCCAACATTTTGCGACATTGCAAAATACGTTTGGAACACATTTTAAAAACTAGGAGCATATGCTTCTAGGTGCCAAAATGCCGCTCTCGCGAGTTACTCGCTATATTATTAGCATCTCTCTAAGGGAACCTTTAGAACCCCACACCAATGAAGCCATGATTGATATAAACCCCAAGCCAATTTCCTTTTCCTGGTGACATAAAAAACTTCAGCGTTTATAACTACCCCCAAAATGCTTCATAATATTTAATAAATACTCTATAAAAATATACAAAATAAATCTCAGTTGTCCAATAAATTTAGAATTTTATCTAGATGCATAACAATACAACATAAAGTTAAAACATGACTAATAATATGATCAATAGTAGAAGAAGAACCAGCATCTCCGAGGCACCAAAAGTATAATTTCATAAGAAAAGGCATAAACATCTAGCAAAACAATTATTACTGATACAAATCTAAAAACTTTGTAGAGGTAAAAACCCTTTGCAAGATCGAAATGATTAAAAGTAATATAGAATATCATCATCATCAATACTTGAAAATATATCTCACTCAATATAGCACACAATGCTATAAATCATCCAGCCGTCACTCATTTAATTCCTTGGACCACCCTTGATAATGCTCATAGTTGTAAAACCTATTTCCACTGATGTCATTGTAGCCGACAAAATCAATGCAAACCCAATAAGATGATTGATATGTCCATTTTGCATCTTTTTTTCTACTGTAATTTATCTTATTTTGATGTTATATTTCACATTATGGTGCATTTCTAATGTCCTTTCTCTCTTAAAATGCAAGTTATACCTAGAGAGGGGATTGCCTGCAACTGGAATTCTGGACCTACAATATCAATAGTAGAAAAAGCAATTCTCCAGAGCTCAAAATGAAGCATGGATTTTGGAGAATTATTTATGAATATGTAATGAATTATGGAGAAAAAATATGCTAGAGGGGGAACAGCCTGCCCACATGGGCAGGTGGCGCGGTCACTCCCCTGGCCGTGCCATGTGTCCATGTGGGGTCGTGGCAGCTCGCCTCCCTATGCCCTTTGGTCATAAAATCCCTTTTGACCTAGAAAAAAGTCATAGAAAAAATTCAAGACTTTCCGCCGCCGTCTGCGAGGCGGAACATAGGCGGAGCACTTCTGCTCTCGAGCTGAGAGATTCTACCGGGGAAACCTTCCTCCGGGAGGAGGAAATTGAAGCTTTCATCATCACCAACACTCCCCTCATCATGGAAATCATCATCTTCATCAGCACTATCTCATCTTAAAACTCAAGTGCATCCTTTGTGTTCAGTTTTTGTATCAAATCTCGGATTGGTACCTGATGTCTACTACGCAACCTTCTTCTTGTAGACTCTTGTTGGGCCTCCAAGCGCAGAGTTTTGTAGGACAGTAGCAATTTTCCCTCTCAAGTGGATGACCTAATGTTTATCAATCCCTGGGAGGCGTAGGATGAAGATGGTCTCTCTCAAGCAACCCTGCAACCAAATAACAAAAGTCTCTTGTGTCCCCAACACACCCAATACAATGGTAAATTGTATAGGTGCACTAGTTCCACGAAGAGATGGTGATACAAGTGTAATATGGATGGTAGATATAGGTTTTTGTAATCTGAAAATATAAAAACAGCAAGGTAGTAAGTAACAAAAGTGAGCACAAACGGTATTGCAATGCTTCAAAATAGGGCCTAGGGTTCATACTTTCACCAGTGAAAAATCTCTCGACAATGATAACATAATTGAATCATATGGCAATCCCTCAACATGCGACAAAGAGTCACTGCAAAGTTCCTATCGCAGAGAACATGAGATGAAATTGCTTGTAGGGTACAAAACCACCTGAAAGTTATTCTTTTTGATCAATCATTAAGCTATTCCTATAAGTGTCACAAATAGACCTAGAATTCATAGTAAAATAACAACATATGACACACATCAATCAACCCTAATGTCACCTAGATACTCCCTCCTCGTCATGGAGACCGCCGGGATGATGAAGGTGGCCTCCGGAGATGGTTTCCCCCTCCGGCAGGGTGCCGGAACGGGCTCCTAATTGGTTTTTCGTGGCTACAAAGGCTTGCGGCGGCGGAACTTCTGATCTAGGGTTCTTTTCGGAGGTTTCTGTATTTATAAGAATTTTTGGCATCAGAAACAAGTCAAGGAGGTGCCCGAGGGGCCCACAAGCCCTCAGGGCGCACCTAGTGGGTAGGGTGCGCCCCCTGGCTTGTGGTCTCCTCAGGACTCTTCTGGTCGAGCTCTGGTGCATCGGGGGTCTCTTTTGGTCCATAAAAAATCACTGTAAGTTTTCATCTCATTTGGACTCCGTTTGATATTCCTTTTCTATAGAACTCAAAAACAAGGAAAAGAACAGAAATTGGCACTAGGCTCTAGGTTAATAGGTTAGTCCCAAAATTATATAAAATAGCATATTAATGCATATAAAACATCCAATACAAATAATATAATAGAATGGGACAATCAAAAATTATAGATACGTTGGAGACGCGTCAAGCATCCCCAAGCTTAATTTCTGCTCGTCCTCGAGTAGGTAAATGACAAAAAAATATTTTTTTTATGTGGAATGCTACCTAACATATTTATCAATGTAATTTTCTTTATTGTGGCATGAATATTCAGATCCATAAGATTCAAAACAAAAGTGTAATATTAACATAAAAACAATAATATTTCAAGCATACTAATAAAGCAATCATGTCTTCTCAAAAGAACATGGCCAAAGAAAGTTATCCCTATAGAATCATATAGTGTGGCTATGCTCCATCTTCATCACACAAAGTATTAAATCATGCACAACCCCGATGACAAGCCAAGCAATTGTTTCATACTTTTGATGTTCTCAAACTTTTTCAACTTTCACGCAATACGTGAGCATGAGCCATGGATATAACACTGAAGGTGGAATAGAATATGGTGGTTGTGGACAAGACAAAAAGAAGAGGATAGTCTAACATCAACTAGGCATATTAACGAGCTATGGAGATGCCCATCAATAGATATCAATGTGAATGAGTAGGGATTGACATGCAACGGTTGCACTACAGCTATAAGTTTATGAAAGCTCAAAAAGAAACTAAGTGGGTGCGCATCCAACTCGCTTGCTCACGAAGACCTAGGGCAATTTGAGGAAGTCCATCATTGGAATATACAAGCCAAGTTATATAATGAAAAATTCCCACTAGTATATGAAAGTGACAACATAGGAGACTCTCTATCATGAAGAACATGGTGCTACTTTGAAGCACAAGTGTGGAAAAAGGATAGTAACATTGTCTCTTCTCTCATTTTTTTTGTTTTTCTTTGTTTGGGCTCTTTGGCCTCTTTTTTGGGCTCTTTGGCCTCTTTTTTGGGCTCTTTGGCCTCTTTTTATTTTTTTAAGTCTGGAGTCTCATCCCAACTTGTTAGGGAATCATAGCTTCCATCATCCTTTCCTCACATGGGACAATGCTCTAATAATGATGATCATCACACTTTTATTTACTTTACAACTCAAGAAGTACAACTTGATACTAGAACAAAAGATATGACTCTATGTGAATGCCTCCGGTGGTGTACCGGGATGTGCAATGATCAAGAGTGACATGTATAAAAAATATGAACGGTGGCTTTGCCACAAAATACTAAGCCAACTACATGATCATGCAAATCAACATGACAATGATGGTGCTTATCATAATAAATGGAACGGTGGAAGTTGCATGGCAATATATCTCGGAATGGCTATGGAAATGCCATAATATGTAGGTATGGTGGCTGTTTTGAGGAAGGTGTATGGTGAGTGTAATGCACCGGCGAGAGTTGCGCGGTACTAGAGAGGAGCTAGCAATGGTGGAAGGGTGAGAGTGCGTATAATCCATGGAGTCAACATTAGTCATAAAGAACTCACATACTTTTTGCAAAAATCTATTAGTCATCAAAACAAAGTACTATGTGCATGCTCCTAGGGGGATAGATTGGTATGAAAAGGCCATCGCTCGTCCCTGACAGCCACTCATAAGGAAGACAATCAGTAAATAAATCATGCTCCGACTTCATCACATAATGGTTCACCATACGTGCATGCTATGGGAATCACAAACTTTAACACAAGTATTTCTACCAATCCACAACTACTCACTAGCATGACTCTAATATCACCATCTTTATATCTCAAAACAAATGCAAGGAATCAAACTTGTCATAGTATTCAATGCTCTTTATATGAAAGTTTTTATTATATCCCTCTTGGATGACCATCATATTAGGACTAAATTCATAACCTAAGCAAACTACCATGCTATTTAGAGACACTCAAAATAATATAAGTGAAGCATGAGAGTTCAAAAATTTCTATAAAATAAAGCAACCACCGTGCTCTAAAAAGATATAAGTGAAGCACTAGAGGAAATTGCCTAGCTCAGATATAAGTGAAGCACATAGAGTATTCTAATAAATCACGATTCATGTGTGTCGCTCTCAAAAGGTGTGTACAGCAAGGATGATTTTGGCAAACTAAAAAGCAAAGACTCATATCATACAAGATGCTCCAAGCAAAACACATATCATGTGGTGAATAAAAATATAGCTTCAAGTAAATTAACGATGGATTGAAGACAAAAGAGAGGATGACATCCGGGGCATCTCCAAGCTTAGATGCTTGGTTGTCCTTGAATATTACCTTGGGGTGCCTTGGTCATCCCCAAGCTTAGGCTCTTGACACTCCTTATTCCGTAGTCCATCAAATCTTTACCCAAAACTTGAAAACTTCACAACATAAAACTTAACAAAAAACTCGTAAGCTCCGTTAGTATAATAAAGAAAATCACCACTTAGGTAACGTTGTGAACTCACTCAAATTTTATATTGGTGTAATATCTATTGTATTCCAACTTCTCCATGGTTCATACCCTCCGATACTAGTCATAGATTCATCAAAATAAGCAAACAACGCAATGAAAACAGAATCTGTCAAAAACAGAACAGTCTGTGGTAATTTGGAAACTTCGTATACTTCTGTAACTCAAATAATTATAAAACATTAGGAAAATATAGGCAATTTTCAGATAAATCTTGTGTAAAAAATTCAGATCAAAAACACTCTTCTGTGAATTTCTAAAATTCTGGCAGTGAGCACAAGAGTTTCTGTTTTTGCATAGAATCAAGTCAACTATCATCCGCACTATCCCAAAGGCTTTCCTTGGCACTTTATTGAAACAAAAGCTATAAAACATGATTAATACAGTAGCCTAATTATTTGAACACACAAAAACAATAGGGGTAAATGGTGGGTTGTCTCCCAACAAGCGCTTTTCTTTAATGCCTTTTTAGCTAGGCATGATGATTTCAATGATGCTCACATGAAAGATAAGAATTGAAACATAATAGGAGCATCATGAAGCATACGACTAGCACATTTAAGTCTAACCCACACCCTATGCATAGGGATTTTGTGAGCAAACAATTTACAGGATCAAGAATCAACTAGTATAGGAAGGCAAAACAAGTATAACTTCAAGATTTTCAACACATAGAGAGGAAACTTGGTATTATTGCAATATGTAAAAGCATATGTTCCTATCTCATAATAATTTTCAGTAGCATCATGAATGAATTCAACAATATAACTATCACATAAAGCACTATTTCATGATGCGTAAGCATAGAAATTTTATTACTCTCCACATAAGCAAATTTATTCTCCTTCATAATAGTGGGAGCAAACTCAACAAAATAACTATCATGTGAGGCATAATCCAATTGAAAATTAAAATCATGTGAAAATTTTCATGGTTATCATTATTCTTTATAGCATACATGTCATCACAATAATCATCATAGATAGCAACTTTTTTATCATAGTCAATTGGAACCTCTTCCAAAATAGTGGATTCATCACTAAATAAAGTCATGACCTCTCCAAATCCACTTTTATCAATATTGTGAAAAGATTCAACACCCTCCAAAATAGTAGGATCATTATTTCCTAGATTTGACACTCTTCCAAACCCACTTTCATCAACATAATCATCATAAATAGGAGGCATGCTATCATCATAATAAATTTTCTCATCAAAACTTGGGGGACTAAAAATATCAACATCAAACATAGCATCCCCAAGCTTGTAGCTTTGCATATCATTAGCATCATGGATATTCAAAGAATTCATACCAACAACATTGCAATCATGCTCATCATTCAAATATTTAGTGCCAAACATTCTAGTGACTTCTTCTTCTAACACTTTAGCACAATTTTCCTTTCCATCATTTTCACGAAAGACATTAAAAAGATGAAGCATATGAGGCAACCTCAATTCCATTTTTTGTAGTTTTCTTTTATAAACCAAACTAGTGATAAAGCAATAAACTAAAATATTTAATTGCAAGATCTAAAGATATACCTTCAAGCACTCACCTCCCCCGCAACATTCTACTGGATTTTGTAGGACAGTAGAAATTTTCCCTCAACTGGATGACCTAAGGTTTATCAATCCGTGGAAGGCGTAGGATGAAGATGGTTTCTCTCAAGCAACCCTGCAACCAAATAACAAAGAGTATCTTGTGTCCCCAACACACCTAATACAATGGTAAATTGTATAGGTGCACTAGTTCGGCAAAGAGATGGTGATACAAGTGTAATATGGATGGTAGATATAGGTTTTTGTAATCTGAAAATATGAAAACAGCAAGGTAGCAAGTAACAAAAGTGAGCACAAACGGTATTGCAATGCTTGAAAACAAGGCCTAGGGTTCATACTTTCACGAGTTTAAATCTCAATAATGATAACATAATTATATCATATGGCAATCCCTCAACGTGAGACAAAGAGTCACTCCAAAGTTCCTATCGCGGAGAACATAAGATGAAATTGCCTCTAGGGTACCAAACCACCTCAAAGTTCTTCTTTCCAATCAATCCATTGAGCTATTCCTATAAGTGTCACAAACAACCCTAGAGTTCATAGTAAAGTAACACCATATGACACACATCAATCAACCTAATGTCACCTAGATACTCCAATGTCACCACAAGTATCCATGGGTCAATTATACGATATGCATCAAACAACTTCATATTCATAATATTCAATCCAACACAAAGAACCTCAAAGAGTGCCCCAAGATTCCTACCGGAGAAACAAGGACGAAAACATGCATCAACCCCTATGCATAGATTACCCCAATGTCACCTCGGGAATCTGCGAGTTGAGTGCCAAAACATACATCAAGTGAATCAATAGAACACCCCATTGTCACCACGGGTATCCCACGCAAGACATACATCAAGTGTTCTCAAATCCATAATAGTATTCAATCTGATAATAGTGAAACCTTAAAGGTAAAACTCAATTCATCACAAGAAGGTAGAGGGGAGAAACACCATATGATCCAACTATAGTAACAAAGCTCGTGGTACATCAAGATCGTGCCAAATCAAGAACATGAGAGAGGGATAGATCAAACACATAGCTACTGGTACATATCCTCAGCCTCGAGGGTGAACTACTCCCTCCTCGTTATGGAGACCGCCGGGATGATGAAGATGGCCTCCGGTGATGGTTTCCCCCTCCGGCAGGGTGCCGGGACGGGCTTCCGATTTGTTTTTGTGGATACAGAGGCTTGTGGCGGCGGCACTTCTGATATAGGGTTCTTTTCGGAGGTTTCTATATTTATAAGGATTTTTGGCATCAGAAACAAGTCAAGGAGGTGCCCAAGGGGCCTACAAGCCCTCAGGGCGCGCCTAGAGCCTAGTGCCAGTTTCTATTTTTCCTTGTTTTTGAGTTTTACAGAAAAGGAATATTAAACGGAGTCCAAATGAGCTGAGAATTTACGGTGATTTTTTATGGACCAAAAGAGACCCCCGAAGCACCGGAGTTGGACCAGAAGAGTCCCAAGGAGACCACAAGCCCTCAGGGCGCGCCCAGGGGGGAAGGGCACGCCCCCTGGCTTGTGGTCTCCTCGGGACTCTTTTGGTCCAGCTTCAGGGCTCTCTTTTGGTCCATAAAAAATCACCCTAAAATTTTAGCTCATTTGGACTCCGTTTGATATTCCTTTTCTATAAAACTGAAAAACAAGGAAAAACAAAAACTGGCACTAGGCTCTAGGTAAATAGTTTAGTCCCAAAAATAATATAAAATAACATATTAATGCATATAAAACATCTAAAACAGGTAATATAATAGCATGGAATGATCAAAAGTTATAGATATGTTGGAGACGTATCAGTACCTAGGGGTGCTAGTAGTGTTGATTACATCTTGTATTGTTGTGACAGAAGGGGTAGCGAGGCACGTATCTGTATTATTGCACTAAGATAAAATGATGGGGTTTGATCATATTAGTTGATCTTATTTTGTCTACATTATGTCATCATATTTAATGCATTACTCTATTTGTTATGAACTTAATACCTAGAGAGGCAAGCGTAGAAGCGCTCTCGAAGTGGAGTAATAGTACTAGATGCAGATGGATGTCGGTCTACTTCTCACGGACATAATGCCTATGTACTGATCATTCCATGAATAACATCATAACTATGTGCAATTCTATCAATTGCCCAACAGTAATTCGTCTACCCACCATATCGTTTATGTTCTTGAGAGAGACGCCTCTAAAGCTATGGCCCTCAGGTCTATTTAAATCATATTGCTAAAACCCTAAATACCTTGCTGCAATTTATTTATTTTTATTTAGATTTTCAGTTTATATACCTCCTACTGTCATAATTAATCCTTGCAATTAACGAGTGCAAGGGGATTGACAACCCTCTTGCCCGTGTAGAGTGCAAGTATTTGTTTTTGTGTGTGTAGGTACTGCTAAAGATTGTTTGCGTGAATGTTTTGTTGGTTTGGTAAACCTTGGTTCTTTACTCAGGGAAATACTTTCTGCTTCTGTACTACTTCACCCTTCCTCTTTAGGAAAATTCCAATGCATTTCACAAGTAGCAAGAAGAATTTCTGGCGCTGTTGCCGAGGATATTTCATCAAACAACCGAAGGTACCTTCACATTCACACCTTATTTTCTTGCAACAATAATGTTAACTCAATAAAATAAAAATAGGCATACGAATCCTCATCCACTGGCTAATCTTTTCAAATTTGCTGATTATTGTAAACCAATAGCAAATAATGAAGAAGTGAAGTATAGCAAAATTTTCAGGTATATAAATAGCATGATCATAATCTTCATACTTTTCAAATAGAGATTCAATTTCATAAGCACCCTTAAAAGCAATGAATTCTTTTATTCGTTCCACATCATAGTAATCATATCTACCATTAGGATAAGAAGCCAAGGTTTCATTATCATTAAATTCACATGAAAAGAGAAGGTGTTTAGCCTTCATCCTAGAGCAACAAGTATAATCATATCTCAAGCATAAATTCCAAGCATGCCATTACAAATAATCAATTTGATCCCATAAGAGTTTTCCTTTTTGATTCAAGGGATAATCCCTAAAGTATTCACGTTGATCCAACGTGTCTCCCATTTTCAAGTTGAATGGAGTTTTCCCAGGATTATCAAAGTAGTGTTCAATATTTTTCACATTACGAGCATCGAGGGTTTTAGGAGGTTCCCCATCTCCATGAGTAGCAAGTACAACTGTTTTTTTGGTATTTCGTGTTCCATATCCATAACTAGAGATAGAGAACAACTTAGAACAAAAAATAAAGTCTACTTAGTGGTAAAGCAAACAAGCACACACGAGAATATTCACCCCAAACTATTGCTCCCCGACAACGGCACAGAAAAAGGCCTTGATAACCCACAAGTATAGGGGATCATTTGTAGCCTTTTCCGATAAATAAGAGTGTCGAACCCAATGAGGAGCTAAAGGTAGAACAAATATTCCCTCAAGTTCTATCGACCACCGATACAACTCTACGCACACCTAAATGTTTTCTTTACCTAGAGAAAGAATAAAACTAGAAGTAATGTGCGAGAATAAAAGTACAAATAAATTGCAAGAAAATAAATTTAGTAGTTTAGTAAAAAGCTTTTTGTCGCACAAGAAAGTTATTTGTCCCTAGGAAATCGATAACTAGACCGGTAATCATTATTGCAATTGTGTATGAGGGAGAGGCATGAGCTAACATACTTTTCGTACTTGGATCATATGCACATATGATTAAAACTCTAGCAAGCATCCGCAACTACCAAAGATCATTAAGGTAAAACCCAACCATAGCATTAAGTATCAAGTCCTCTTTATTCCCATACGCAACAACCCCCTTACTCGGGTATAAGTTTATGTCACTCTCACCACCCACTATAAGAGAATCATGAACGTATTGCAACACCCTACAGCGGGGATCCCTCATGTTTGCGCAACACGGAGGGCACTTAGGACAGCACCAAAATAAAACATACAACTCAAACCTATCACAATCATCAATTAACCCATAGGAAAAAACAGATCTACTCAAACATCATAGGATGACCACATGCCATTGGATAATAATATATAGTGTTGAGCACCATGTTTAAGTAGAGAACTACAGCGGGAATAGAGAGGTTACACCGCTGCATAGAGGGGGATAAAGTTGGTGTTGACGGTAGCAAGATTAATGTTGTAGATCACCGTCATGATCCTTGCCCCAGCGGCACTCCGGTGCCACCGGGAGAGAGGGGGGAGAGAGCCCCCTCCTTTCTCTTCTTCCTTGGCCTCCCCATAGATGGGAGGAGAGTTCCCCCTCTGGTCCATGGCGTCCATGGCGATGGAGGGGCAGGAGCCCCTCCTAGATTGGATATATCTCTCTATTCTCTTCTGTTTCGCGTTCCTGTTTTCTGGCCTTTCACCGTTTCTTAAATATCCAAAGATCAGTAACTCTGATTGCGTTGAAAGTTTAACACAATTTTTTATAGAAGCTTTCTTGCACCCGAAGAAGAGCCCCAACCGTCTTACGGGGTGCCCACTAGGCACCACCACGCGCCAGGGGGGCCATGCGCGCCCTGGTGGGTAGTGGAGGCCGTGGGCCTCCATTTGCATTGATTCCACCTCCCAAAAGTCACATATATTCCAATATAATTCTCCGTAAATTTTTATCGCGTTTGGACTTCATTTTATATGGATATTCTGCAAAACAAAAAAGATGCAATGAACAGGAACTGGCACTGGATCAATACGCTAGTCCCAAAAATAATATAAAATGCTGCCAAGAGTATGTGAAAGTTGTATAATATTGGCATGGACCAATCAAAAATTATAGATAAGACGGAGACTTATCATAGTGCAAATATTTCTTCAAAATATAAACTTATCAACTCTCAAAAGGATATAAGTGAAGCATGAGATTGCATGTATTTCTTCAAAATATAATCACCGTCGTGCTCAAAAAGATTTAAGTGAAGCACTAGAGCAGCTTCCTAACTCAAAAGATATAAACGAAGCACAAAGAGTATTCTAACAAATCATGATAAATGTGTGTTTCTCTAAAAATAGGTGTGTTCAACAAGGATGATTGTGACAAACTAAAAAGCAAACAAAGCAAACACTCATATAATAAATGACGCTCGAAGCAAAACTCATGACATGTGATGAATAAAAATATAGCTCCAAGTAATATTACAGATGGTCGTTAGAAGAAAGAGGGGATGCCTTCCGGGGCATCCCCAAGTTTACTTGGGAGTCCTTGAATAGTACCTTGGGGTGCCTCAGGCATCCCAAGATTAGGCTCTTGCTACTCCTTCACTACAAAAAATACACTAAAAGGATCGAGAAGAGGTGTTTAGAGGGGGGGGTGATTAGACCCTCAACAAGTAAAGATAGAAGTTTTGAGGTTTTTCAAGTTGAGGTTGGAAATTAGCACAATTTCAAGCATTCACAATACAATTCAAGTAAGCATGCAAAGAGTATATGAGCGGCGGAAAGTAAAGCATGCACATTGCAAGAAAGTAAAGGGATGGGATTGGAGTATGGAAACGCAATGTGCTATCGTACATCCACGTTGGTGGAGACTTCAACCCACGAAGGGTAACCGTTGCGCGAGTCCACGGAGGGCTCCAGCCATGAAGGGTCCACGAAGAAGCAATCTTGTCTATCCCACCATGGCCATCGGCCACAAAGGACTTTCCTCACTAGGGTAGATCTTCACGAAGTAGGCGAACTCCTTGCCCTAACAAACTCCTTGGTTCAACTCCACAATCTTGACGGAGGCTCCCAAGTGACACCTAACAAATCTAGGAGACACCACTCTCCAAAAGGTAATAGATGGTGTGTTGATGATGAACTCCTTGCTCTTGTGCTTGAAATGATAGTCTCCCCAACACTCTACTCTCTCTCATAGATTTGGCTATGGTGGAAAGATGATTTGAGTGGAAAGCAACTTGGGGAAGGCTAGAGATCAAGATTCTTGTGGTTGGATTGGAACGTCTTGGTCTCAACACATGAGTAGGTGGTTCTCTCTTAGAAAATGAGTAGTGGAAGTGTAGGCACATTCTGATGGCTCTCTCACGGATGGAGAAGGGGGTGGAGGGGTATATATAGCCTCCACAAAAATTCCCAAACACGATGGGACCAAATGGTTAAACTCGGTCATACCGACTTGGTTCAAAATGTGAACGTTAGGCATTTCGGTGGGACCGATAACATCAACTCGATGAGACCGATGCGCTAGGGATAGGGCAACACCTCATCCTGGTGATACCGATCATGTGAACTCGGTGAGACCGGTTCCAGTAATAAGCAAACAAAGACTTGGTCAAGCAAACTCGGTGGGACCGACTGCGTATCTCGGTGAGACCAAAGTAACCGCAATAGGTAACAAAGAGTTTGCAAGGCCATCTCGGTGATACCGAGATCCCATCGGTGAGATGGAATTGATTAGGGTTTGTGCCAGTGGCTATGTCAAGTTTGACTTTAGGTTTAGGACATATATGGAAATGAGAAAGTGGTTGAGGGCTCTGGAGCATATCACTAAGCACTTTGAGCAAGCAAGCCATTAAGAAACACCTCATCCCCTTTTAATAGTGTTGGCTTTCCTAAAGACTCAATGTGATCTTGGATCACTAAAATTAAAATGTAGAGTTCTGAGCTTTTGCCAATGTTTGTCCTTAGCATCTTGAAGTTGTTCTACATCCTCTTGTCCTGCCACCCAAATGCTGAACTCATATGAAATATACTAGGTAGAAGGATTAGTCCAACAAGAGATATGTCAACATTAATTACCAAAATCACCCAGGGAGCACTTGTGCTTTCAATATCCCCCTTTTGAAAATTGATGACAACATACATCAAAGCTTTAGATAAAGGTATGAAGTATAACAAGTAAAGCTTTGGAAGAACATGCAACATGCATTATCCCCCCTACATGTATGCAATCATGTGAAGATAGATCATAAGAGTATGTGAAAGCATAAACATGTCGAAGCAAGCAATGAGTTACATGTATCTTGGCTATATGCATCAGAGCGAATGATGTGAAATGCAGAGAATGTACCTACATGTTCATGAGTCCTTCTTGCAAACAATATATATACATCAGCAAGAGATCCTCATGCACATGAGTGTGATGCATATACTTACCTTGTGGTCTTGAGCTAACTTTGGAAGAAATGAACCTGAGAAAATAGGGTTAGACAACACAAGAACATCTACTAGTCAGAGCAAGAATGAGAAACCACAAGAGTACCAAGACTGGGATGACATGTAGAGAGTGAGTACTTAGTACACTAGTTGGATATTGACATGTCCCCAAGAATAAAGATATGCAATGAATTCCAAAGATTTTCTTCCCTTATATGTCTTTCTCCCCCCGAATCTGATATAGGATAGTGGGAGAAGATAGGGTAATAGAAAATCAGAGCAAATGAAAAATAGAGCAAAGGCACAAAGAAATATCTTCAACTAACATGTCTTTCCCCTCTAAAAGACATGTGGCTTCTCTCCTCTTTGTTTACCAAGCATCTGGGAAGATTAAGAGGTCTTTCTTTCCCATAGTGTGTCTCTCTCCCTTTTGGTCTCTCTCTCCCTTTTGTGATTAAGCTGATGTGATCTCTCTCTCCCCCTTTGACATCAATTTCCAAGAAGGGTTCTTCTGGAGCATGAGTCAAATAGGTTTGGTCCTTGAGTCACATGACTAAGTAGCATGAAAAATGTGATGCTGGTAGAGTATAAGAATCGGCGAGTGGAGCTGGATTTCAGAAGTAGGATGCAAATGGAAAAATGTTTCCACTGTGGTGAAATCGGTAACACCGAGCCCTGTTCTTCGGGAACACCGAATTGTTTCGGTCTGGCCGAAAAGAAAAGATTGGTGAGGCAGAGTTCATCACAGAGAAAGGATTTTGTCATCTCAGCTCACTATGCAAATAGGTTCTCACAAGGATTTTCAAGGAATTAACTAAAGAAATTGCAATGAATTAAATGCAGGGAAATGCAGAAAATAGCAGAGAAAAGAAATAAAATCTAGATGAAGTTTTTTTGAAAGGGAAAGCAAACAACTAAGAGACAAATGCAAGATCAAAGAGAAACACTAGAGAACTTCTTCCAGAGTTGGTCAGTGACAAAGTCACCTATGTTAGAGCTGAAAGGATCAAGAAGAGGTGTCTAGAGGGGGGGTGATTAGACCCTCAACAAGTAAAGATAACAGTTTTTAGGTTTTTCAAGTTGAGGTTGCAAATTAGCACAATTTCAAGTATTCACAATACAATTCAACTAAGCATGCAAAGAGTATATGAGCATCAGAAATTAAAGCATGCACATTGCAAGAAAGTAAAGGGATGGGATTGGAGTATGCAAACGCAATTGGAGACACGGAGATTTTTGGCGTGGCTCCGATAGGTGGTGTTATAATACATCCACGTTGGTGGAAACTTCAACCCACGAAGGGTAATGGCTGCGCTAGTCCACGGAAGGCTCCAGCCACGAAGGGTCCATGGAGAAGCAACCTTGTCTACCCCACCATGGCATTGACCAAGAAGGACTTGCCTCACTAGGGTAGATTTTCACGAAGTAGGCGAGCTCCTTGCCCTTACAAACTCCTTGGTTCAACTCCACAATCTTGACAGAGGCTCCCAACTGACACCTAACCAATCTAGGAGACACCCCTCTCTAAAAGGTAATAGATGGTGTGTTGATGATGAACTCCTTGCTCTTGTGCTTCAAATGATAGCCTCCCCAACACTCAACTCTCTCTCATAGATTTGGCTATGGTGGAAAGATGATTTGAGTGGAAGGCAACTTAGGGAAGGCTAGAGATCAAGATTCTTGTGGTTGGATTGGATTGTCTTGGTCTCAACACATGAGTAGGGGTTCTCTCTCAGAAAATGAGTATTGGAAGTGTAGGCATGTTCTGATGGCTCTCTCATGGATGGAGAAGGGGGTGGAGGGGTATATATAGCCTCCAAACAACTTCCCAAACACGGTGGACCGAATGGTTAAACTCGGTCAGACCGACTTGTTTCAAAAGATGAACGTTAGGCATTTCGGTGGGACCCATAATATCAACTCGGTGAGACCGATGCGCTAGAGTTAGGGAAACACCTCATCTCGGTGATACCGATCACATGAACTCGGTGAGACCGGTTTCAGCAATAAGCAAAAAGAGACTTGGTCAAGCAAACTCGGTGGGACCGACTGCATATCTCGGTGAGACCAAAATAACTACAATAGGTAACAAAGAGTTTGCAAGGCCATCTTGGTGAGACCGAGTTCCCATCAGTGAGATCGAACTGATTAGTGTTTGTGCCAGTGGCTATGTCAAGTGAACTCGGTGGCGCCGGATAGATCAAACCGGTGGGACTGAGTTTGACTTTAGGTTTAGGACATATGTGGAAATGAGAAAGTGGTTGAGGGCTCTGGAGCATATCACTAAGCACTTTGAGCAAGCAAGCCATTAAGCAACACCTCATCCCCTTTTAATAGTATTGGCTTTCCTAAAGACTCAATGTGATCTTGGATCACTAAAATGAAAATGTAGAGGTCCGAGCGTTTGCCAATGTTTGTTGAGGGAGTCCTGGACTAGGGGGTGTCCGGACAGCCGGACTATCATCGTCCGCCGGACTCCAAGACTACGAAGATACAATATTGAAGACTCCGTCCCGTGTCCGGATGGGACTTTCCTTGGCGTGGAAGGCAAGCTTGGCAATACGGATATGTAGATCTCCTACCATTGTAACCGACTCTGTGTAACCCTAGCCTCCTCCGGTGTCTATATAAACCGAACGCCTTTAGTCCGTAGGACAACATACATTACAACAATCATACCATAGGCTAGCTTTAGGGTTTAGCCTCCTTGATCTCGTGGTAGATCCACTCTTGTACTACCCATATCATCAATATTAATCAAGCAGGATGTAGGGTTTTACCTCCATCGAGAGGGCCCGAACCTGGGTAAAAACATCGTGTCCCATGTCTCCTGTTACCATCCGCCTAGACGCACAGTTCGGGACCCCCTACCCGAGATCCGCCGGTTTTGACACCGACATTGGTGCTTTCATTGAGAGTTCCTCGTCGCCGTCACCGATAGGCCGATGGCATCTTCAACCAACAACGCTGTCGTGGTGAGACTTTTCTCCCGGACAGATCTTCGATTCGGCGGCTTTGCTGCGGGCTAATTCACTTGGCCATCTGGAGCAGATCGAAGCTACGCCCCGCCGCCAGTCGATTCGAAGCCCTAAACTTCACGGCCGATGTCGCGGAGACTTGATCTTCGACGGACTCGAGCCAAAAAAGCAGCGCCGCCGTGACGACGGGCATGATCTAGCTCTGCCGCCGAACAGTGCCTTGGTGGCCGCACACGAATCCGCTTCGGCCATTAGTCCGGAGTCGATCGCCCAGATGGAGGGTCGGTGGATAGACGCCGCCCTGGGGGCTTCAACATCCACGGCGATGGAGCCGAACACTAATCTTGTCCCCCGCGAAACTCGTGATTCCGAGGCGCCGGACTCCTTGCCGGACTCCGGGCCTCCCGCGCCCCTACTAATCGAGTCGGATTGGGCGCCGGTTATGGAATTCACCGCCACGGACGTCTTTCAATACTCGCCTTTTGGCGATATCCTGAATTCACTAGAGCATCTCTCGTTATCAGGAGAGCCCTGGCCGGACTATGGCCAGGATGGTTGGGATACGGACGACGAAGAAATTCAGAGCCCACCCACCACCCACTTTGTAGCCACTGTCGACGATCTAACCGACATGCTAGACTACGGCTTCGAAGACATCGATGGTATAGACGACGATGCCGGAGACGAACAAGAAACAGCGCCTATAGGGCACGGGAGGACCACCTCGTCATATGACATATACATGGTGGATACCCCAAAAGAGAGCGACAATGAGGACCAACGGGCCGCGACAGAAGATAACCCCGCCGATAAACAACCAAAGCGGCGGCGCAGACGCCGCCCTAAGTCCCGCCTCGACAACAGCAACGCTCCTAAGGAGCCCGTAATGCAGCAGGGCTCACAAGTGGACGACGAACATGCAGATAAGCAACCGTCCGAACATGACGAGTCAGATAATCAGTCCAGGCCCGGTGAAAATGACAGTCCGGACGATCTCATGCCGGACACGCCGCCGGAGAGCAAAAACCTTCGGAAAAGACTCGTCAACACTGCAAGAAGCCTAAAGAAGGAAAAGCGGAAGCTCAAAACAGCGGAAAACACACTCAGAATGAGATGGAGCAAAGTGCTCAAAACCGCGGACAAATACGGCAATGGTCACCAATCAAAGAGTTACCCGAAGCGCAAGCTGCTACCAGAATTCGACGAGGAGGCCATAGAGCCTCCACCGTCAAAAAATAAAGAGGCTGCCTGGTTGGATAGACGGCCAGATGATAGGTCAAATTCTGAAAGAGGCGCCGCACATAAACCAACTAATGAACACGGAAAGACAGATGGCCCAGCCAGTCCATCTACGGCCAAAGAAGAAGGCCCAGGAAGCAAGGCAACACGTCAAGTGTCGAAGATAGTGGCACACCCAAATACTGAGGCGCCAGACACCCGCTATGTTTCACCAATGAGGTGCTGGACCATGAATTCAAAGAGGATTTAAACCCATAAACATAGAGGCCTACGATGGAACAATGACACAGAGTGCGGATAGAAGACTATATACTACATATACACATGGCGGAGGAGATGATCTCCACGCCATAAAATACCTACCCTCAAGCTCAAAGGGCCAGCCCGTCATTGGCTTAAAAGCCTCCCGAAAACACTTGTTGGAAGTTGGGAAGAGCTCGAGGGCGTGTTTAGAGCAAATTTTCAAGGGACTTATGTCGCCCTCCGGATGCAGATGATCTAAGTCATATAACTCAACAGCCCGGAGAGTCGGTCATAAATTTGGAATAGGTTCCTCACCAAAAAGAACCAAATAGTCGACTGTCCGGACGCCGAATCCTTAGCAGCTTTTAAACACAATGTCCGAGACGAATGGCTTGCCAGACACCTCGGCCAAGAAAAACCGAGGACAATGTCCGCGCTAACAAGCCTCATGACCCGCTTCTGTGCGGGAGAAGATAGCTGGCTAGCAAGATGCAGCACCAGCGACCCAAGTACATCCGAGATAAGAGATGGAAACGGAAAATCACGGTGCAGAAAAGAGCAGCGCCGGAATAAAGAGAAAAGCCCAAAGAGCACGACAGTCAACGCCAGATTCAAAAGCTCGCGGACAAACAACAAAACATCGCCTCTTAAGGATGATGGCGATGAGCTGTCCAACTTAAACAAGATTTTGGGTCGGATATGTCAAATCCACAGCACCTGGAAGGCTCGCAAACCACACCCATCGGGATTGTTGGGTTTTAAGCGATCGCCGATGAACGCCGAACACAAGGGGCTCGACGCGTCAGCGAGACGATAAACCCCACCAGCAGAGCAGGAAAACAAAAGACTTTCCCACAAGGGGTCAAAGCGATAAATTCACTTCATGTGATAATAGGGAAAAATAGTGCGGCACTTTCTAAAAGGAGCTTTTATGCGGTCCAACCCAGCAGACTATAGAGATTGGATATCAAAACCAATCACTTGCGACCACCTAGACTATTCCAGAAGCGTTCGAAACGCGGGACGGACTCCCCTGATATTGAATCCCACAATAGACGGACTACAATTTACTAAAGTCCTAATGGACGGAGGCAGCGACTTAAACCTCGTCAGTATTCAAACACAATCCAAAAGGCGGGATAGACCCTACCAAAATTCGACACAGCCGCACTTCCTTCAAAGGAGTGACGCCAGGCCCTTACGCCAAGTGCACAGGCTCCATATTACTAGAAGTCGTGTTCGGATCACCGAACAATTTTCGGCGCGAAAAACTAATTTTTCACATCATCCTGTTTAAAAGTGGATATCAAGCACTCTTGGGACGAAAGGCTTTTGTCCGTTTCAACGCCATACCGCATTACGCGTCTCTTACACTCAAGATGCCCGGTCCGCGTGGCATCATTTCAGTGCGAGGGTCACTCAAAGACCCCAGACTTGGATAGACGAGTCCGGCTTCAGCAGGCTAGGGGTTCCCTAGCCGCACACCTCTTCGCAGGGGGCTGCACGCACAAACAACCGCGGGTTCATACAAACCCCGCTTTACTTATTTATATTTCTTCTTTTACACATATATTTTTTGCACGAATTATTTTCAAACTAAGCGTTCCTCTCTTTTTACAGATGAACAAACGTGCATACCCGCCCAGATAACAGTATAACGGAGACCGGTAGCAGACGTGCGATAGGGACCCGTTGAGGATTCTTTTGATTAAGACCTGCATAAACCTTTTTTTGTCTCTTGTTGTTATTCTCCTTGGTTTCTTCCTATAGCCAAAGCGAACTGACGTTTTAGCATCGGCGCGTCGAAGACCATGCCCGCACGGACACGAGGGCTTAGGGCATTGTTTCGCCATTATTATAAAGACCGAACACCTTAGGGAGTGTTCGGCGTCTCGAGTTAGGCATTATATGCATCAGCTCGAATCATGTCTTTGGTCAAATGTTGGGTTTGCCGGCTCCGGTGTTTTGCTGCCTTACGTTCCGTATCATCGGCTAACGCGGCACCGGAGAACTCTGCGATTGTGCCCCGATTGGTGGCGAGCACCTCGATGAAAGCCGGCGATTTGTCATGATATAGCGAGACTGGTCAACCACTCGATCGACCACCGGAATGTTTAGAATTCCCCGCTTTGACGAAGGACCGTTTCCCGATCAGGCACACACGCGCCCCGAACTCGGAGAAGTGCGGTGCCCCAAGGGGCTATATCGTAGCTCCACCCTCAAACTCCACTGGCTAAGTGAAAGTGATAAAGCATTATAGTCCGGATTGCCTCGTTTGCTACGCTACCACCTCCTTAACAGGACCGAGGCGTCGGATTAAGTGTGAAAACGCTATTTTGCGAACACCCCGCACCTTGTGCGTAATAAGTCAAGACGCAATCTTTCGGGTTATACAAATGTATCGAACGGCGCATAGGAGAAGTTTCACTACTTGGGACGCACAAGTATAAAAAGCAGTTATAGCATAATCATCGTTTTACAAGCTAAAACATTCATTTGAACGTAACTTTTTTTGAGCACTGCGACTCTATTACACGAGTGCCACGCATAACTTCCCCGAAATAGTGCTCGGCGGGGAGTCGGCTTTCATCCGAACCCTGGGCGGCAACAACGGTGGCATCCATCTCTGTCCAATGTGCCTTCACACGGGCAAGAGCCATCCGCACGCCCTCGATGCAGGCCGACCGCTTCATCTCCTTGATATGCGGCACCGCTCCAAGGAATTGCTGCAGTAAGCCGAAGTAGCTCGTCGCCTTGGGCCTCTCTGGCCAGACATGAGCCGCGATGTCAGTCATGGCAAGTCCGGAAAATCTATTTAGTTCGGCCCATTCGGCCAACCGGTCTGTCAACGAAAGTGAGCGATCCGGACTATGGAATTGAGACCAATATAGCTCTTCCGTCTTGTGATCCTTCTGGCTCCGGAAGTGCTCAACGACATCAGCCGCACTTGCCGCTAAATCCATATACGGATCCTCCGGACTCCACAGCTGCTCAAATTGAGCATACTTTTGATCCATAAACCGGCGACGCAGCAAAAAAGACTTGCCAGCCATGATATCTCCGGCCTGGCGCAACTCCTCCTTCATGGCCCGCATTGCAGAGCGGGCATCCTTGGCCTCGGCGGTGGCCTTCCTCAGGTCTTCCCGCTCCGATAGGCGCTCCTTTTCAAGAGCCTCATTGCGGTCGGCAGCATCTTTTACTTTCATGGCCAATTTGGCCACCTCTGCCCTGCTTAGGCAGTGCGCAGCCCTTTCGGCTTTCAACTCCTCGGCCGCCCTCGAGGCAGCCGCGTCACTTCTTCGTGCTTGCTCCTTAGCTTGAGCAAGTTTGGCCCGAAGGCTCTCCACAGCAGCAGCACCGTCTATATAACAGCATATAACTTATCAGAGGAGGGCTTTGACCCCCTTAATAAAGCGACTGTGGAGAACTTATTTACCTTGCGACTCGTCAAGTCGCCGGTTGACAAGTGCGATGTCCACATCCGCCATGTCAAGTTGCCGCATTAACTCGGCAACCCCACTAATCCGGATAGCCCTCGGACTATCCGCCACCTGCATAGGAACAACGACATTCACTACTTGCGATTTCGATCCTCGGCACGCTGTCGTTTTCGACAACCTACCGAGTCTCAGGGGCTACTATCTATACAGGGCACACTTTTATGTGCAAAACTGTCAAAAAATAGAAGGTTCATCATTTTCACGTACCTCAAATCCCGCCAGCAAACTCATAGCGGCATTACGCAATCCGCTCTCGGCGGACGAAATCCTTCCAATCACCATACGCATCAACGCACGGTGATCTTACGAGATGGGCGCCCTCTCAAGCGATTCTTGATTCTCCGGCAAGATACCGGTAGGCGCCGAACTCTCCGGCCCCTCCGGACTCGGGATACCCTCCGTGGCGATACTTGTGCTCGTCGCCTTATCTAACGGTGCAACAGATGGAGGCGTTTCGCTCTCCATCATCTCCGGAAGAAGGTCCCCCGAAGACGAACTCATCTAAGAAGGCTGCAAATCCGAACTGCAAGATAAATATTCCGGTTATCCACAGAAGCACAAATGGAGGTATTTCCTTACTAATTAATTCCCCTTTTTCATACTCACGGCTCGTTAGAGGGCTGATCCTTTGGCGATGATTGTACGTCCGGATTCTCCCCGGACGCCGGACCCCCCGGTGAAGATCTCTTCCCCCGCTTAGGGGCTTTGGCCTCCGGATCTTCAGAGGCGGTCCTCCTCTCCCCCTGGAAGGAGGGGTTTTCGATTCCCCCATCTTCAGACGCCCCTTTGGGCGGAATAACAGCTCCTCTATTTTCCCCATCGCTCCCAACCATGGGCGCGGCCTCCAACATTCTGACCAGCACGGGCTCCAGTGCGGTCTCTGGGAGGGGGGACGTACACCTTATCAGCCTCGATCGCGCCACCCACTCCTATGAAGAGTAATGGGTCAGGAGGCGAACTCTAGAAAAGCAGATAAACTGAACGTCCGGACTCTGAGCTATTTACCTGAGTATCCGGGCGATTGCGGCTTAAACTGCGTCCTCGGCCAATTCGGACCGCCACCTGCGGTCGAAGAACAACTTGTACATCTCCACGGGTGTCGCAGCCATGAAGTGTTGGAGAATCCGAGGTCCCTCCGGGTTAAACTCCCATAGACGGAGAGGACGGCGTTTGCAGGGCAGAAGATGCCTGATTAGCATAACCTGCATCACCACAACCAGATTGATCTCCCTCGCCTGGAGGTCTCGAATCCGGCCCTGCAATAAGGGCACTTCTTCGGACGGCCCCCAATTGAGCCCTTGGTTGACCCATGACATCAGTCGGCATGGAGGTCCCGGCGGAACGGCGGCGACTTTTGCTTGCTGCCCTTCGGAGCGGTGATATAGAACCACTCCTGCTGCCACAGTCCGAGTTCCTCTGGGAAGGAACCCTCGGGCCACGGGGCATCGGCCCTTTTGCTTATGGCCACCCCACCGCACTCCGCTTGACGCCCCCCGATCGTCTTCGGCTCCACATTGAAGGTTTTCAGCCACAGGCCGAAGTGGGGAGTGACGCGGAGGAAGGCTTCGTAGACGATAATGAATGCGGAGATATGGAGGATGGACTCCGGAGCCAAATCATGAAAATCCAGCCCGTAGTAGAACATGAGCCCTCTCACGAAGGGGTCCGTCGGGAAGCCTAAACCCCGACGGAGGTGGGATACAAAGACGACGTATTCGCCGGGCTTGGGGTGGGCACGGCCTACCCTTGGGCAGGCAACCTGTGCGAAATCTCGTAGGACAGGTACTTGGCCTCACGTAGCTTCAATACGTCCTCCTCCATGACGGAGGAGGGCATCCACCGGCCCTGGAGGTCAGAGCCGGACATGGTTGAGAATCCGAAGCACTCGAATCTGAGGCTCTAGGTGTTGGGACTGGGAGCGAGGAGGAGATTCGATGCGAGATTGAAGAAAAAAGAACGAGCCTTGGTCCTCTTATAAAGGGGAAAAATACCAAGAGCCGTCTCCGTGACCGTTTGGGATTCACCTTCGATAGAGGAGGCGTGGCGACGGGAACGGTTGGGTTACCCAAGCACGTATTGATGAGAATCCGGAATAAGGGGAACACGATCCGCTCGACAAGGCGTGCCAAGAAACCGCCGCTTAACGCCGAGGTGGTATGATAAAAAGCGATTCAAGTAAAAGCACGGTAGCGGTGTGATGTCACGCCGCATAATACGTCGGCAGATTGAACTGGTGTACATTTTATTCTCTCTACGGTGGAGTGTGGAATTTATTTTGCGAGCTGGACACTATCTGGTGTTCATGATCTTCTCTGGATTATTCAAGGGAGGAACCCGCCTTGCAATGCCGAACATTATGCGCGCGGACTAATCGTCATTGAAGCTTTGGTTCAGGCTACTCTTGAGGAGTCTGGACTAGGGGTGTCCGGACAACCGGACTATCATCGTCCACGGACTCCAAGACTACGAAGATACAAGATTGAAGACTCCGTCCCGTGTCCGGATGGGACTTTCCTTGGCGTGGAAGGCAAGGTTGGCAATACGGATATGTAGATCTCCTACCATTGTAACCGACTCTGTGTACCCCTAGCCTCCTCCGGTGTCTATATAAACCGGAGGGCTTTAGTCCGTAGGACAACATACATTACAACAATCATACCATAGGCTAGCTTTAGGGTTTAGCCTCCTTGATCTCGTGGTAGATCAACTCTTGTACTACCCATATCATCAATATTAATCAAGCAGGACATAGGGTTATACCTCCATCGAGAGGGCCCGAACCTGGGTAAAAACATCGTGTCCCACGTCTCCTGTTACCATCTGCCTAGACGCACAGTTCGGGACCCCCTACCCGAGATCTGCCGGTTTTGACACCGACATTTGTCCTTAGCATCTTGAAGGGGTTCCACATCCTCTTGTCCTGCCACCCCAATGTTGAACTCATATGAAATATACTAGGTAGAAGGATTAGTCCAACAAGAGATATGTCGACATTAATTACCAAAATCACCCAAGGAGCACTTGTGCTTTCAATCTCCCCCTTTTTGGTAATTGATGACAACATACATCAAAGCTTTAGATAAAGGTATGAAGTATAACAAGTAAAGCATTGGAAGAACATGAAACATGCATTAGCTCCCCGTACATGTATGCAATCATGTGAAGATAGATCATAAGAGTATGTGAAATCATAAACATGTCGGAGCAAGCAATGAGTTACATGTATCTTGGCTATATGCATCAGAGCAAATGATGTGAAATGCAGAGAATGTACCTACATGTTCATGAGTCCTTCTTGCAAACAATATATACATCACCAAGAGATCCTCATGCACATGAGTGTGATGCATATACTTACCTTGTGGTCGTGAGCTAACTTTGGAAGAAATGAACCTAAGAAAACATGGTTAGACAACACAGGAACATCTACTAGTCAGAGCAAGAATGAGAAACCAAAAGAGTACCAAGACTGGGATGACATGTAGAGAGTGAGTACTTAGTACTCTAGTTGGATATTGACATGTCCCCAAGAATAAAGATATGCAATGAATTCCAAAGATTTTCTTCCCTTATATGTCTTTCTCCCCCTGAATCTGATATTGGATAATGGGAGAAGATAGGGTAATAGAAAATCAGAGCAAATGAAAAACAGAGCAAAAGGCACAAAGAAATATCTTCAACTAACATGTCTTTCCCCTCTAAAAGACATGTGGCTTCTCTCCTCTTTGTTTACCAAGCATCTGTGAAGATTAAGAGGTCTTTCTTTCCCATAGGGTCTCTCTCTCTCTCTCTCCCTTTTGGTCTCTCTCTCCCTTTTATGATTAAGCTTTCATGTGATCTCTCTCCCCCCTTTGACATCAATTTCCAAGAAGGGTTCTTCTGGAGCATGAGTCAAATAGGTTTGGTCCTTGAGTCACATGACTAAGTAGCATGAAAAATGTGATGCTGGTAGAGGATAAGAATCATCGAGTGGAGCTGGATTTGGAAAGTAGGATGCAAAATGTTTCCACTGTGGTGAAATCGGTAACACCGAGCCCTGTTCTTCGGGGACACCAAATTGTTTCGGTCTGGCCGAAAAGAAAAGATCGGTGAGGCCGAGTTCATCATAGAAAATGGATTTTGTCATCTTAGCTCACTATGCAAATAGGTTCTCACAAGGATTTTCGGGGAATTAACTAAAGAATTTGCAATGAATTAAATGCAGGGAAACGCAGAAAATAGCAGAGAAAAGAAACAAAATCTAGATGAAGTTTTTTTGAAAGGGAAAGCAAACAACCAAGAGACAAATACAAGATCACACAGAAACACTGGAGAACTTCATCTAGAGTTGGTCAGCGACAAAGTCACCTAAGTTAGAGCTGAAAGGATCAAGAAGAGGTGTCTAGAGGGGGGGGGGGTTTGATTAGACCCTCAACAAGTAAAGATAGAAGTTTTGAAGTTTTTCAAGTTGAGGTTGCAAAATAGCACAATTTCAAGCATTCACAATACAATTCAAGCAAGCATGCAAAGAGTATATGAGCAGCGGAAAGTAAAGCATGCAACTTGCAATAAAGTAAAGGGATGTGATTGGAGTGTGCAAACTCAATTGGAGACACGGAGATTTTTGTCGTGGTTCTGATAGGTGGTGCTATCGTACGTCCATGTTGATGGAGACTTCAACCCACGAAGGGTAACGACTGCGTGAGTCTACGGAGGGCTCCACCCACGAAGGGTCCACGAAGAAGCAGCCTTGTCTATCCCACCATGGTCTTCGCCCATGAAGGACTTGCCTAACTAGGGTAGATCTTCACAAAGTAGCCGATCTCCTTGCCCTCACAAACTCCTTGGTTCAACTCCACAATCTTGACGGAGGCTCCCAAGTGACACCTAACCAATCTAGGAGACACCACTCTCCAAAAGGTAATAGATGGTGTGTTAATGATGAACTCCTTGCTCTTGTGCTTCAAATCATTGTCTCCCCAATACTCAACTCTCTCTCATAGATTTGGCTATGGTGGAAAGATGACTTGAGTGGAAAGCAACTTGGGGAAGGCTAGATATCAAGATTCTTGTGGTTGGATTGGAATGTATTGGTCTCAACACATGAGTAGGTGGTTCTCTCTCAGAAAAGGAGTAGTGGAAGTGTAGGCACGTTTTGATGGCTCTCTCACGGATGGAGAAGGGGGTGGAGGGGTATATATAGCCTCCACACAAAATCTAACCGTTACACACAAATTCCCAAACTCGGTGGGACCAAATGGTTAAACTCGGTCAGACCGAATTGGTTCAAAATGTGAACGTTAGGCATTTCTGTGGGACCAACGACATCAACTCGGTGAGACCGATGCGCTAGGGTTAGGGCAATACCTCATCCCGGTGAGACCGATGCGCTAGGGTTAGGGCAAAACCTCATCTCGGTGAGACCGATTGCGTGAACTCAGTGAGACCGGTTTCAGTAATAAGCAAACAAAGACTTGGTCAAGAAAACTCGGTGGGACCGACTGCATATCTCGGTGAGACTGAAATAACTGCAATAGGTAACGGAGAGTTTCCAAGGCCATCTCGGTGAGACTGAGATCCCATCAGTGAGATCAAACTGATTAGGGTTTCTAGCAGTGGCTATGTCAAGTGAACTCGGTGGTGCCGGATGAATCAAATCGGTGGGGCCGAGTTTGACTTTAGGTTTAGGACAAATGTGGAAATGAGAAAGTGGTTGAAGGCTTTGGAGCATATCACTAAACACTTGGAGCAAGCAAGCCATTAAGTAACACCTCATCCCCTTTTAATAGTATCGGCTTTCCTATAGACTCAATGTGATATTGGATAACTAAAATGAAAGTGGAGTCCTCAGCTTTTGCCAATGTTTGTCCTTAGCATCTTGAAGGGGTTCCACATCCTCTTGTCCTGCCACTCCAATGTTGAACTCATCTGAAATATACTAGCTAGAAGTATTAGTCCAACAAGATATATGTTGACATTAATTACCAAAACCACCCAGGGAGCACTTATGCTTTCAATCTCCCCCTTTTTGGTAATTGATGACAACATACATCAAAGCTTTAGATAGATACATGAAGTATAACAAGTAAAGCTTTGGAAGAACATGCAACATGCATTAGCTCCCCCTACATGTATGCAATCATGTGAAGATAGATCATGAGAGAATGTGAAAGCATAAACATGTCAGACAAGCAATGAGTTACATGTATCTTGTCTATATGCATCAGAGCAATTGATGTGAAATGTAGAGAATGTACCTACATGTTCATGGGTCCTTCTTGCAAACAATATGTACAAGAGATCCTCATACACATGAGTGTGATGCATATACTTACCTTGTGGTCTAATATGTCTCCAACATATCTATAGTCTTGATTGTTCCATGCTAATATATTATCTATTTTGGATGTTTAATAGGCATTTATATGCTATTTTATATTATTTTTGGGACTAACCTATTAACCGAGGTCCTAGTTCTTTTTTTTGCCTATTTTAGAGTTTCATAGAAAAGGAATACCGAATGGAGTCCAAACGGAATGAAACCTTCGCGATGATCTTTCTTGGACCGAAAGGAAACCAGAAGACTTGGAAATGTAGTCGGAGACACAACGAGGCGGCCATGAGGCGGGACGGCGCGCCCAGGGGGTAGGGCACGCCTCCTACCTTGTGGGCCCCTTGTAGCTCCCCTGACCTAGTTCCTTCGCCTATATATACTCTTATACCCTGAAAACATCTAGGGGAGCCACGAAACCACTTTTCCACTGTCGCAACCTTCTGCACGCGTGAGATCCCATCTAGGGGCCTTTCCGGTGTCCTGCCGGAGGGGGATTCGATCATGGAGGGCTTCTACATCAACACCATTACCTCTCCGATGAAGTGTGAGTAGTTTACCATAGACTATGGGTCCATAGTTATTAGCTAGATGGCTTCTTCTCTCTCTTTGATTCTCAATACCATGTTCTCCTCGATGTTCTTGGAGATCTATTCGATGTAATATTCTTTTGTGGTGTGTTTGCCGAGATTCAATGAATTGTGGATTTATGATCAGATTGTCTATGAATATTATTTGGTTCTTCTCTGAATTCTTATATACATGATTTCATATCTTTGCAAGTCTCTTCAAATTATTGGTTTAGTTTGGCCTACTAGATTGATCTTTCTTGCAATGGGAGAAGTGCTTAGCTTTGGGTTCAATATTGTGGTGTCCTTTCTCTGTGATAATAGGGGCAGCAAGGCACGTATTGTATTGTTGCCATCGAGGATAAAAAGATGGGGTTTTCATCATATTGCTTGAGTTAATTCCTCTACATCATGTCATCTTACTTAATGCGTTACTCCGTTCTTTATGAACTTAATACTCTAGATGCATGCTAGATAGCGGTCGATGTGTGCAGTAATAGTAGTAGATGCAGAATCATTTCGGTCTACTTGACACGGGCGTTGTCGGTGTACAAAAGTAGGGGCTCTCCTTTTAACCCCTTTTCTTGTGCACGGGCAGTCAGAGCCTCCCGCCACGGCCACGCATAACACGGCAGGAAAGGGAAGACAGAGAGAAGCCGAAAGCACAAGACCAACAAGGCAACGGCAAGGACCAAGGCCACGACGATCGAATGGGCGAAGCAGGTTTCTGATACGTTCATTTTGCATCATGCTTTTATATCAATATTTATTGCATTATGGGTTGTTATTACACATTATATCTCAATACTTATGGCTATTCTCTCTTATTTTACAAGGTTTACCATGAAGAGGGAATCTTTGGCGGTGGAATTCGGCCGAAAAGGAGCAAACATTGAAACCTATTTCGCACAGCTCCAAAAGTCCGAAACTCCACGAAACATCCTTTTGGAATTAATAAGAATTTTTGGGCGAAAGAAATACACCAGGGGGCCCACACCTCATCCAGGAGAGTGGGGGGCGTGCCCCCTGTCTCCTGGACCCCTTGGTGGGCCCCCGGTGTCCATCTTTTGCTATATCAGAGCTTTTACCCTAGAAAAAATCATGGGCAAGCTTACGGGACGAAACTCCGCTGCCACGAGGCGGAACCTTGGCGAAACCAATCTAGGGCTCTGGCGGAGCTGTTCTGCCGGGGACACTTCCCTCCGGGAGGGGGAAATCATCACCAACGTCATCACCAACGATCCTCTCATCGGGAGGGGGTCAATCTCCATCAACATCTTCACCAGCACCATCTCCTCTCAAAACCCTAGTTCATCTCTTGTATCCAATCTTGTATCAAAACCACAAATTGGTACCTGTGGGTTGCTAGTAGTGTTGATTACTCCTTGTAGTTGATGCTAATTGGTTTACTTGGTGGAAGATCATATGTTCAGATCCTTTATGCATATTATTACTCCTCTGATTATGAACATGAATATGCTTTGTGAGTAGTTACGTTTGTTCCTGAGGACATGGGTGAAGTCTTGTATTAGTAGTCATGTGAATTTGGTATTCATTCGATATTTTGATGAGATGTATGTTGTATTTTCCTCTAGTGGTTTTATGTGAACATCGACTACATGACACTTCAACATTATTTGGGCCTAGAGGAAGGCATGGGGAAGTAATAAGTAGATGATGGGTTGCTAGAGTGACAGAAGCTTAAACCCTAGTTTATGCGTTGCTTCGTTAGGGGTTGATTTGGATCCATATGTTTAATGTTGTGGTTAGGTTTACCTTAATACTTCTTTTATAGTTGCGGATGCTTTCAATAGGGGTTAATCATAAGTGGGATGCTTGTCCAAGTAAGGGCAGTACCGAAGCACCGGTCCACCCACATACCAGATTATCAAAGTAACGAACGCGAATCATATGAACGTGATGAAAACTAGCTTGACGATAATTCCCATGTGTCCTGGGGAGCTCCTTTGTCATTATTAGAAGTTGGCCAAGCTTATCCTTTGCTACATAAAGGATTGGGCCACCTTGCTGCACTTTATTTACTTTATTTACTCGTTACTCGTTACTATTTGTCTTATCACATAACTATCTATTAGCTACTATTTTAGTGCTTGCAGAGAAAACCTTACCGAAAACTGCTTATCATTTCCTTCTGCTCCTCGTTGGGTTGGACACTCTTACTTATCGAAAGGACTACGATTAATCCCCTACACTTGTGGGTCATCAAGACTCTTTTCTGGCGCTGTTGCCGGGGAGTGTAGCGCTTTTGGTGAGTGGAACTTGGTAAGGAAACATTTATATAGTGTGCTGAAATTTTCTGTTACTTGTCACTATGGAAACTAATCCTTTGAGGGGCTTGTTTGGGGTATCTTCACCCTGACCAGAAGAGCAAAGAGTTTCTCCTCAACCTACTGAACTTTATGAAAACAATTACTTTGAGATTCCTTCGGGTATGATAGAGAAACTGCTAGCTAATCCATTTGCAGGAGATGGAACATTACATCCTGATTTACACCTTATATTTGTGGATGAAGTTTGTGGATTATTTAAGCTTGCAGGTATTCCCGATGATGTTGTCAAAAGGAAGGTCTTCCCTTTATCTTTGAAGGGAGATGCATTGACATGGTATAGGCTATGTGATGATACGAGATCTTGGAATTATAAGCGATTGAAGTTGGAATTTCACCAGAAGTTCTATCATATGCATCTTGTTCATCGTGATCGTAATTACATATATAATTTCTGGCCTCGTGAAGGAGAAAGCATCGCTCAAGCTTGGGGGAGGCTTAAGTCAATGTTATATTCATGCCCCAATCATGAGCTCTCCCGGGAAATGATTATTCATAATTTTTATGCTCGGCTTTCTCTTGATAATCGCAACCTTCTCGATACTTCCCGTGCTGGCTCTTATATGCTGAAGACTATTGATTTCAAATGGGACTTATTGGAAAGAATTAAACGCAACTCTGAAGATTGGGGTTCCGACGATGGTAAGGAGTCAGGTATGACACCTAAGTTCGATTGTGTTAAATCTTTTATGGATACCGATGCTTTTCGTGGATTTAGCGCTAAGTATGGACTTGACTCTGAGATGGTAGCTTCTTTCTGTGAATCTTTTGCTACTCACGTTGATCTCCCTAAAAATAAGTGGTTTAAATATAATCCTCATGTTGAAGTGAAAGTAGTTGCACCTATTACAGTCGAAGAAAAGACTATCACCTATAGTGATCCTATTGTTCCTACTACTTATGTTGAGAAACCTCCTTTTCCTGTTAGGATAAAGGATCATGCTAAAGCTTCGACTATTGTTTGTAAGAGTAATACCAGGACTTATACACCTCCTGAGCAAATTAATGTTGAACCCAGTATTGCTATAGTTAAAGATCTCTTGGAAGATGATTTACATGGGCATGTTATTTATTTCTGTGGTGAGACTGCTAATATTGCTAGACCAGATACTAAGATACATAGACCTGTCGTAGGCATGCTTATTATTTCTGTTATAATATGAGATCATTGTTATCATGGCCTATGTGATATGGGTGCTAGTGCTAGTGCAACACCTTATACCTTATATCAAGAAATTATGCATGACATTGCACCCATTGAATTAGAAGACATTGATGTTACTATTAAGCTTGGTAATAGGGATACCATTAAACCCTTTGGGATTGTTAGAGATGTTGAAGTTTTGTGTGGGAAGGTTAAATACCCTGCTGATTTTCTTGTTCTTGGTTCCCCACAAGATGATTTTTGTCCCATTATTTTTGGTAGACCCTTCTTGAATACAGCTAGTGCTAAGATTGATTGTGAAAAAGATACTATCACAGTTGTTATAGATGGTATGTCTCATGAGTTTAATTTTGCTAAGTTTCGTAGACAACCTCGTGATAGGGAACCACCTAGTAAGGATGATATTATTGGTCTTGCTTCCATTGCTGTTCCTCCTACTGATCCGTTAGAACAATATTTGCTAGACCATGAAAACGATATGTTTATGAAGGAAAGAAGGGAAATAGATGAAGTGTTCCTCAAACAGGAACCTATGCTGAAACATAACCTTCCCGTTGAAATTCTTGGGGACCCCCCTCCACCCAAGGGTGATCCTGTGTTTGAACTCAAACCATTACCTGATAATCTTAAGTATGCTTATCTTGATGAAAAGAAAATATATCCTGTTATTATTAGTGCTAAACTTTCAGAGCAAGAAGAAGAAAGATTAATGAAAACTCTGAAGAAGCACCGAGCTGCTATTGGATATACTCTGGATGATCTTAAGGGCGTTAGTCCCACGTTATGCCAACACAAAATTAATATGGAGGACGATGCCAAACCAGTTAGAGATCCTCAACGACGACTAAATCCCAAGATGAAAGAAGTGGTAAGAAAAGAGATACTAAAGCTCCTTGAGGCAGGTATTATTTATCCCGTTGCTGATAGTGAATGGGTAAGCCCTGTCCATTGCGTTCCTAAAAAGGGAGGTATTACCGTTGTTCCTAATGATAAAGATGAATTGACCACGCAAAGAATTATTACAGGTTATAAGTTAAATAAAGCTACTAAGAAAGATCATTACCCCTTACCTTTTATTGATCAAATGCTAAAAAGACTATCCAAACACACACATTTCTGCTTTCTAGATGGTTATTCTGGCTTCTCTCAGATACCTGTGTCAGCGAAGGATCAATGTAAAACTACTTTTACTTGCCCTTTTGGTACTTTTGCTTATAGACGTATGCCTTTTGGTTTATGTAATGCACCTGCTACCTTTCAAAGATGCATGATGGCTATATTCTCTGATTTTTGGGAAAAGATTCGTGAGGTATTCATGGATGATTTCTCCGTTTATGGATCCTCTTTTGATGATTGTTTGAGCAACCTTGATCGAGTTTTGCAGAGATGTGAAGACACTAGTCTCGTCCTGAATTGGGAAAAGTGTCACTTTATGGTTAACGAAGGCATTGTTTTGGGGCACAAGATCTCCGAGAGAGGTATTGAAGTTGATAAAGCCAAAGTTGATGCTATTGAAAAGATGCCATGTCCCAAGGACATAAAAGGTATAAGAAGTTTCCTTGGTCATGCCGGGTTTTATAGGAGGTTCACTAAAGACTTTTCTAAAATCTCTAGGCCTCTGTCGGTGTCAAAACCGGCGGATCTCGGGTAGGGGGTCCCGAACTATGCGTCTAGGCGGATGGTAACAGGAGACGTGGGACACGATGTTTTTACCCAGGTTCGGGCCCTCTCGATGGAGGTAAAACCCTACGTCCTGCTTGATTAATATTGATGATATGGGTAGTACAAGAGTGGATCTACCACGAGATCAAGGAGGCTAAACCCTAAAGCTAGCCTATGGTATGATTGTTGTAATGTATGTTGTCCTACGGACTAAAGCCCTCCAGTTTATATAGACACCGGAGGAGGCTAGGGTTACACAGAGTCGGTTACAATGGTAGGAGATCTACATATCTGTATTGCCAAGCTTGCCTTCCACGCCAAGGAAAGTCCCATCCGGACACGGACGGAGTCTTCAATCTTGTATCTTCGTAGTCTTGGAGTCCGCGGACGATGATAGTCCGGCTGTCCGGACACCCCTAGTCCAGACTCCTCGGTAGCCTGAACCAGGCTTCAATGACGATTAGTCCGGCGTGCATAATGTTCGGCATTGCAAGGCGGGTTCCTCCCTTGAATAATCCAGAGAAGATCATGAACACCAGGATAGTGTCCGGCTCTACAAAATAAATTCCACACTCCACCGTAGAGAGAATAAAATGTACACCAGTTCAATCTGCTGACGTATTATGCGGCGTGACATCACACCGCTACCAGGCTTTTACTTGAATCGTTTTTTATCATACCACCTCAGCATGTTCAGGGAAGCGGTTTCCTTGGCACGTCTTGTCGAAGCAGAGATCGTGTTCCCCTTATTTCGGGATTCTCATCAATACGTGCATGGGTAACCCAACTGTTCCCGTCGCCACGCCTCCTCTATCGAAGGTGAATCCCAAACGGTCACGGAGATGGCTCTTGGTATTTTTCCCCTTTATAAGAGGACCAAGGCTCGTTCTTTTTTCTTCAATCTTGCATCGAATCTCCTCCTCGCTCCCAGTCCCAACACCCAGAGCCTCAGATTCGAGCGCTTCAGATTCTCAACCATGTCCGGCTCCGACCTCCAGGGCCGGTGGATGCCCCCCTCCGTCATGGAGGAGGACGTATTGAAGCTATGTGAGGCCAAGTACCTGTCCTACGAGATTTCGCACAGGTTGCCTGCCCAAGGGCAGGCCGTGCCCGCCCCCAAGCCCGGTGAATACGTCGTCTTCGTATCCCACCTCCGTTGGGGTTTAGGCTTCCCGACGGACCCCTTCGTGAGAGGGCTCATGTTCTACTACGGGCTGGATTTTCACGATTTGGCTCCGGAGTCCATCCTCCATATCTCCGCATTCATTATCGTCTGCGAAGCCTTCCTCCGCATCACTCCCCACTTCGCCTGTGGGTGAAGACCTTCAATGTGGAGCCAAGGCGATCGGGGCGTCAGCGGAGTCGGCGGGCGGCCATAAGCAAAGGGCCGATGCCCGTGGCCCGAGGGTTCCTTCCAGAGGAACTCGGTTGTGGCAGCAGGAGTGGTTCTATATCACCGCTCCGAAGGCAGCAAGCAAAAATCGCCGCCGTCGTTTCGCGGGACCTCCATGCCGATCGATGTCATGGGTTGACTAAGGGCTCAATTGGGGCCGTCAAGACGTGCCCTTATTGCGAGGCGGATTCGAGACCTCCAATGAGGAGATCAATCTGGTTGTGGTGATGCGAGTTATGCTAATCGGGCATCTTACGCCTGCAAACGCCGCCCTCTCTGTCTATGGGAGTTCAACCCGAAGGACCTCGGATTCTCCAACACTTCATGGGTGCAACACCCGTGGAGATGTACAAGTTGTTCTTGGACGCGGTGGCATCTCCGGAATTGGCCAAGGACGCAGGCCTAAGCCGCAATCGCCCGGATACTCAGGTAAATAGCTCAGAGTCCGGACGTTCAGTTTATCTGCTTTTCTAGAGTTCGCCTCCCGACCCATTACTCTTCATAGGAGTGGGTGGCGCGATCGAGGCTGATAAGGTGTCCGGCCCCCCTCCCAGAGACCGCACTGGAGCCCGTGCTGGTCAGAATGTTGGAGGCCGCGCCCATGGTTGGGAGTGATGGGGAAAATAGAGGAGCTGTTATTCCGCCCAAAGGGGCGTCTGAAGATGGGGGAATCAAAAACCCCTCCTTCCAGGGGGAGAAGAGGACCGCCTCCGAAGATCTGGAGGCCAAAGCCCCTAAGCGGGGGAAGAGATCTTCACCGGGGGGTCCGGCGTCCGGGGAGAATCCGGACGTACAATCATCGCCAAAGGATCAGCCCTCTAACGAGCCATGAGTATGAAAAAGGGGAATTAATTAGTAAGGAAATACCTCCATTTGTGCTTCTGTGGATAACCGAAATATTTATCTTGCAGTTCGGATTTGCAGCCTTCTCGATGAGTTCGTCTTGGGGACCTTCTTAGGAGATGATGGAGAGCGAACGCCTCCGTCACGCGCCGTTAGATAAGGCGACGAGCTCAAGTATAAATCACGGAGGTATCCCGAGTCCGGAGGGGCCGGAGAGTTCGGCGCCACGGTATCCGCCGGAGAATCAAGAATCTGCTTGAGAGGGCGCCCATCTCGAGAAGATCACCGTGCGTTGATGCGTATGGTGATTGGAAGGATTTAATTCACGAGAGCGGATTGCGTAATGCCGCTATGAGTTTGCTGGCGGGATTTGAGGTACGTGAAAATGACGCACCTTCTATTTTTTGACAGTTTTGCACATAAAAGTGTGCCCTGTATAGATAGTAGCCCCTGAGACTCGGTAGGTTGTCAAAAACGACAGCGTGCCGAGGATCGAAATTGCAAGTAGTGAATGTCGCCGTTCCTATGCAGGTGGCGGATAGTCTGAGGGCTAGCCGGATTAGTGGGGTTGCCGAGTTAATGCCGCAACTTGACGTGGCGGATGCGGACATCGCACTTGTCAACCGGCGACTTGACGAGTCGCAAGGTAAATGAGTTCTCCATAGTCGCTTTATTAAGGGGGTCAAAGCCCTCCTCTGATAAGTTATATGCTGTTATACAGACGGTGCTGCTGCTGTGGAGGGCCTTTGGGCCGAACTTGCTCAAGCTAAGGAGCAAGCCCAAAGGAGTGACGCGGCTGCCTTGAGGGCAGCCGAGGAGTTGAAAGCCGAAAGGGCTGCGCACTGCCTAAGTAGGGCAGAGGTGGCCGAATTGGCCATGAAAGTAAAAGATGCTGCCGACCGCAATGAGGCTCTTGAAAAGGAGTGCCTATCGGAGCGGGAAGACCTGAGGAAGGCCACCGCCGAGGCCAAGGATGCCCGCTCTGCAATGCGGGCCATGGAGGAGGAGTTGCGCCAGGCCGGAGATATCGTGGCTGGCAAGTCTTTTTTGCTGCGTCGCCGGTTTATGGATCAAAAGTATGCTCAATTTGAGCGGCTGTGGAGTCCGGAGGATCCGTATATGGATTTAGCGGCAAGTGCGGCTGATGCCGTTGAGCACTTCCGGAGCCAAAAGGATCACAAGCCGGAAGAGCTATATTGGTCTCAATTCCATAGTCCGGATCGCTCACTTTCGTTGACAGACCGGTTGGCCGAATGGGCCGAACTACATAGATTGTCCGGACTTGCCATGACTGACATCGCGGCTCATGTCTGGCCAGAGAGGCCCAAGGCGACGAGCTACTTCGGCTTACTGCAGCAATTCCTTGGAGTGGCGCCGCATATTAAGGAGATGAAGCGGTCGGCCTGCATCGAGGGCGCGCGGATGGCTCTTGCCCGTGTGAAGGCACATTGGACAGAGATGGATGCCACCGCTGTTGCCGCCCAGGGTTCGGATGAAAGCCGACTCCCCGCCGAGCACTATTTTGGGGAAGTTATGCGTGGCGCTCGTGTAATAGAGTCGCAGTGCTCAAAAAATGTTACGTTCAAATGAATGTTTTAGCTTGTAAAACGATGATTATGCTATAACTGCTTTTTATACTTGTGCATCCCAAGTAGTGAAACTTCTCCTATCGCGCCGCACGATACATTTGTATAACTGAAAGATTGCGATCTTCGGCTTCAGCCCCCACGCACAAGGTGTGGGGGTGTTTGCAAAAATAGCGCGTTTTCACACTTAATCCGATGTCTCGGTCCTGTTAAGGAGGTGGTAGCGTAGCAAACAAGGCAATCCGGACTATAATGCTTTATCACTTTCACTTAGCCGGTGGAGTTCGAGGGTGGGGCTACGATATAGCCCCTTGGGGCACCGCACTTCTCGAGTTCGGGCGCGTGTGTGCTGATCGGAAACGGTCCTTCGTCAAAGCGGGAATTCTAAACATTCGGTGGTCGATCGAGTGGTTGACCGGTCTCGCTATATCATGATCGGTTTTTGGCCGCTTTCATCGAGGTGCTCGCCCCACCAAAGCGGGGCACAATTGCAGAGTTCTCCGGTGCGCGTTAGCCGATGATACGGAACGTAAGGCAGCAAAACACGTGAGCCGGGCAAACCCAACATTTGACCAAAGACATGATTCGAGCTGATGCATATAATGCCTAACTCGAGACGCGAACACTCCCTAAGGAGTTCGGTCTTTATAATAATGGGCGTAACAATGCCCTAAGCCCTGGTGTCCGTGCACGGGCATGGTCTTCGACGCGCCGATGCCAAAGCGTCAGCTCGCTTTGGCTATAGGAAGAAACCAAGGGAGAATAACAACAAGAGGTAGTAAAAAAGGTTTACGCAGGGTCTTAATCTGAAAAGAATCCTCACAATGGGTCCCTACTGCACGTCTGCGCCTGTGTCTCCGTTGCGCCGTTATCCTGGATGGGTATGCATGTTTGTTCATATGTAAAAAGAGAGGAACGCTTAGTTTGAAAATAATTCGTGCGAAAAATATATGTGTAAAAGAAGAAATATAAATAAGTAAAGCGGGGTTTGTATGAACCCGCGGTTGTTTGTGCGCGTAGCCCCCTGCGAAGAGGTGCGCGGCTAGGGAACCCTACTTTCTCAAGCCGGACTCGTTTATCCGAGTCCGGGGTCTTTGAGTGACCCAGATCGAAATGATGCCACGCGGACCGGGCATCTTGAGTGTAAGAGACGCGTAATGCGGTATGGCATTGAAACGGACAAAAGCCTTTCGTCCCAAGAGTGCTTGATATCCACTTTTAAACGGGATGATGTGAAAAATTAGTTTTTCGCGCCGAAAATTGTTCGGTGATCCGAACATGACTTCTAGTAATATGGAGCCTGTGCACTTGGCGTAAGGGCCTGGCATCACTCCTTTGAAGGAAGTGCGGCTGTCTCGAATTTTTGTAGGGTCTATCCCCGTCTTTTGGATTGTGTTTGAATACAGCAGGTTTAAGTCGCTGCCTCCGTCCATTAGGACTTTAGTAAATTGTAGTCCGTCTATTGTGGGATTCAATATCAGGGGAGTCCGTCCCGCGTTTCGAACACTTCTGGAATAGTCCAGGTGGTCGAAAGTGATTGGTTTTGATATCCAATCTCTATAGTCTGCTGGGTTGGACCACGCAAAGCTCCTTTTAGAAAGTGCCGCACTATTTTTCCCTATTATCACATGAAGTGAATTTACTGCTTTGACCCCTTGTGGGAAAGTCTTTTGTTTTCCGGTGCTTTCTGCTGGTGGGGTTTATCGCTCGCTGACTTGCGTCGAGCCCCTTGTGTTCGGCGTTCATCGGCGGACAGTTTAAAACCCAACAATCCCGATGGGTGTGGTTTGCGTGCCTTCTAGGGTGCTTTGTGGATTTGACATATCCGACCCAAAATCTTGTTTGTTGGACAGCTCATCGCCATCATCCTTAAGAGGCGATGTTTTGTTGTTTGTCCATGAGCTTTTGAATCCGGCGTTGACCGCCGTGTTTTGGGCTTTTCTCTTTATTCCGCGCTGCTCTTTTCTCGCGCCGTGATTTTCCGTTCCATCTCTTATCTCGGATGTACTTGGGTCATTTGGTGCTGCATCTTGCTAGCCAGCTATCTTCTCCCGCATGAAGCGGGTCATGAGGCTTGTTAGCGCGGACATTGTCCTCGGTTTTCTTGGCCGAGGTGTCCGGCAAGCCATTCGCCCTCGGACATTGTGTTTAAAAGCTGGTAAGGCTTGGCGTCCGGACAATCGACTATTTGGTTCTTTTGGTGAGGAACCTGTTCGAATTCTTGTACCGACTCTCCGGGCTGTTGAGTTATATGACTTAGATCATCTGCGTCCGGAGGGCGGACATAAGTCCCTTGAAAATTTGCTCTAAACGTCCTCGAGCTCTTCCCAACTTCCAACAAGTGTTTTCGGGAGGCTTTTAAGCCAATGACGGGCTGGCCCTTTGAACTTGAGGGTAGGTATTTTATGGCGTGGAGATCATCTCCTCCGCCATGTGTATATGTAGTATATAGTCTTCTATCCGACTCGTGGTGCATTGTTCCATCGTAGGCCTCTATGTTTATGGGTTTAAATCCTCTTTGGGAATTCATGGTCCAAGCACCTCATTGGTGAAACATAGCGGGTGTCGGCGCCCTGATTTGGGTGTGCCACTATCTTGAGACACTTGACGTGTTGCCTTGGTTCTGGGGCCTTCTTCTTTGGCCCGTAGATGGACTGGCTGGGCCATCTGTCTTCCGTGTTCATTAGTTGGTTTATGTGCGGCGCCGCTTTGAATTTGACCTATCATCCGCCGCCTATCCAACCAGCAGCCTCTTTATTTTTTGACGGTGGAGGCTCTATGGCCTCCTCGTCGAATTCTGGTAGCAGCTTGCGCTTCGGGTAGCTCTTTGATTGGTGACCGTTGCCGTATTTGTCTGCGGTTTTGAGCACTTTGCTCCATCTCATTCTGAGTGTGTTTTCCGCTGTTTTGAGCTTATGCTTTTCCTTCTTTAGGCTTCTTGCAGTGTTGACGAGTCTTTTCCGAAGGTTTTTGCTCTCCGGCGGTGTGTCCGGCATGAGATCGTCCGGACTGTCATTTTCGCCGGGCCTGGATTGATTATCTGACTCGTCATGTTCGGACGGTTGCTTATCTGCATGTTCGTCGTCCACTTGTGAGCCCTGCTGCATTACAGGCTCCTTAGGAGCGTTGCTGTTGTCGAGGCGGGACTTAGGGCGGCGTCTGCGCCGCCGCTTTGGTTGTTTATCGGCGGGGTTATCTTCTGCCGCGGCCCATTGGTCCTCGTTGTCGCTCTCTTTTGGGGTATCCACCATGTATATGTCATATGACGAGGTGGTCCTCCCGTGCCCTATAGGCGCTGTTTCTTGTTCGTCTCCGGCATCGCCGTCTATACCGTCGATGTCTTCGAAGACGTAGTCTAGCATGTCGGTTAGATCGTCGACAGTGGCTACAAAGTGGGTGGTGGGTGGGCTCTGAATTTCTTCGTTGTCCGTATCCCAACCATCCTGGCCATAGTCCGGCCAGGGCTCTCCTGATAACGAGAGATGCTCTAGCGAATTCAGGATATCACCAAAAGGCGAGTATTGGAAGACGTCTGTGGCGGTGAATTACATAACCGGCGCCCAATCCGACTCGATTAGTAGGGGCGCGGGAGGCCCGGAGTCCGGCAAGGAGTCCGGCGCCTTGGAATCACGAGTTTCGCGGGGGACAAGATTAGTGTTCGGCTCCATCTCCGTGGATGTTGAAGCCCCCAGGGCGGCGTCTATCCACCGACCCTCGATCTGGGCGATCGGCTCCGGACTAATGGCCGAAGCAGATTCGTGTGCGGCCACCAAGGCACTGTTCGGCGGCAGAGCTAGATCATGCGTCGTCCGCCACAATGCGGCGCATTTTGGTGGCTCGAGTCCGTCAAGATCAAGTCTCCGCGACATCGGCCGTGAAGTTTAAGGCTTCGAATCGACTGGCGGGGGCGTAGCTTTCGATCTGCTCCAGATGGCCAAGTGAATTAGCCCGCAGTGTGAAGCCGCCGAATACGAAGATCTGTCCGGGGAGAAAAGTCTCACCCTGGACAGCGTTGTTGGTTGAAGATGCCATCGGGCCTATCGGTGACGGCACAGAGGAACTCTCAATGAAAGCACCAATGTCGGTGTCAAAACTGGCGGATCTCGGGTAGGGGGTCCCGAACTGTGCGTCTAGGCAGATGGTAACAGGAGACGTGGGACACGATGTTTTTACCCAGGTTCGGGCCCTCTCGATGGAGGTAAAACCCACGCCCTGCTTGATTAATATTGATGATATGGGTAGTACAAGAGTGTATCTACCACGAGATCAAGGAGGCTAAACCCTAAAGCTAGCCTATGGCATGATTGTTGTAATGTATGTTGTCCTACGGACTAAAGCCCTCCGGTTTATATAGACACCGGAGGAGGCTAGGGTTACACAGAGTCGGTTACAATGGTAGGAGATCTACATATCCGTGTTGCCAAGCTTGCCTTCCACGCCAAGGAAAGTCCCATCCGGACACGGGATGGAGTCTTCAATCTTGTATCTTCGTAGTCTTGGAGTCCGGCGGACGATGATAGTCCGGCTGTCCGGACACCCCCTAGTCCAGGACTCCCTCAGCCTCTGACTAATTTATTGCAAAAATATATTCCTTTTGTCTTTGATGATGATTGCGTAGAAGCATTTGAAATACTTAAGGAAGCTTTGATCACTGCACCTATTGTTCAGCCACCTGATTGGAATTTACCTTTTCAAATTATGTGCGATGCTAGTGATTATGCTGTAGGTGCTGTTCTAGGGCAAAGAGTCGATAAGAAATTGAATGTTATCCAGTATGCTAGTAAGACTCTTTATACTGCCCAGAGAAATTATGCTACTACTGAAAAAGAGTTCTTAGCAGTCGTGTTTACATGTGAAAGTTTAGACCTTATATTGTTGATTCCAAAGTTACTATCCACACTGATCATGCTGCTATTAAATATCTTATGGAAAATAAAGATGCTAAGCCTAGACTCATTAGATGGGTTCTCTTGCTCCAAGTATTTGACTTGCATATTATTGATAGAAAGGGAGCTGAGAACCCCGTTGCAGATAACTTGTCTAGGTTAGAGAATGTTCTTGATGACCCACTGCCTGTTGATGATAGTTTTCCTGATGAACAATTAGCGGTCATTAATGCTTCTCGTACTGCTCCTTGGTATGCTGATTATGCTAATTACATTGTTGCTAAATTCATACCTCCTAGTTTCACATACCAGCAAAAGAAAAAGTTCTTTTATGATTTAAGACATTACTTCTGGGATGACCCACACCTTTATAAAGAAGGAGTAGATGGTGTTATTAGACGTTGTGTACCTGAGCATGAACAGGAACAAATTCTACGTAAGTGTCACTCTGAATCTGATGGAGGACACCACGCTGGAGATAGAACTGCACACAAGGTACTACAATCTGGTTTTATTGGCCTACTCTCTTCAAAGATGCTCGTAAGTTTGTCTTATCTTGTGATGAATGCCAAAGAGTAGGTAACATTAGTAGATGTCAAGAAATGCCTATGAATTATTCTCTTGTTATTGAACCGTTTGATGTTTGGGGCTTTGATTATATGGGACCTTTTCTTGCCACTAATAGTTATACACATATTTTAGTTGCTGTTGATTACGTTACTAAGTGGGTAGAAGCTATTCCAACTAGTAGTGCTGATCATAACACTTCTATTAAAATGCTTAAGGAAGTTATTTTTTCTAAGGTTTGGAGTCCCTAGATATCTTATGACTGATGGTGGTTCACATTTTATTCATGGTGCTTTCCGTAAGATGCTTGCTAAGCATGATGTCAATCATAGAATCACATCTCCTTATTGTTGGGGAACGTAGTAATTTCAAAAAAATTCCTACGCACACGCAAGATCATGGTGATGCATAGCAACGAGAGGGGAGAGTGTTGTCTACGTACCCTCGTGAGACCAAGCGAAGCGATCTGGCGTAGAGGAAGTAGTCGACGTTCTCCTCGCGATCCGACCGATCCGGCGCGTTACTCGGCGCCCCAGTTCTTGACACACGTACAGCTCGATGGCGCTCCTCGGGCTCCAATCCAAGAGAGCTTCGGGAGGGAGAGTTTCGTCGAGACGACGGCGTGGTGGCGATCTTGATGTTCTATCGGCGCAGGCTTCGCCTAAGCTTTGCTGACGATATGACCGAGGTGGAATATGGTGGAGGGGGCACCGACACGGCTAAGGAACGATCCGTAGATCAACTTGTGTGTTCTAGGGTGCCCCTGCCCCGTATATAAAGGAGCAAGGGGGTGCAGCCGGCCCTTGGAGGAGGGCGGCTGGGAGGAGTCCTACTCCCACGGGAGTAGGACTCCCCCCTTCCTAGTTGGAGTAGGATTGGGGGAGGGAAGAGGAAGAGGGCGCCCCCTCTCCTTGTCCTATTCGGACTAGGGGGGAGGGGGCGCGTGGCCTGCCCTGGCCGGCCCTTCCTCTTCTCCCTCATGGCCCACTAAGGCCCAATAGTCCCCGGGAGGGTTCCGGTAACCCCCCGGTGTTCCGGTAAAATCCCGATTTCACCCGGAACCATTCCGAACTCTAAATATAGGCTTCCAATATATCAATCTTTATGTCTCGACCATTTCGAGACTCCTCGTCATGTCCGTGATCACATCCGGGACTCCGAACTTCTTCGGTACATCAAAATACATAAACTCATAATATAACCGTCATCGAAACCTTAAGCGTGCGGACCCTACGGTTCGAGAACAATGTAGACATGACCGAGACACGTCTCCGGTCAATAACCAATAGCGGGACCTGGATGCCCATATTGGCTCCTACATATTCTACGAAGATCTTTATCGGTCGGACCGCATAACAACATACGTTGTTCCCTTTGTCATCGGTATGTTACTTGCCCGAGATTCGATCGTCGGTATCCAATACCTAGTTCAATCTCGTTACCGGCAAGTCTCTTTACTCGTTCCGTAATACATCATCTCACAGCTAACTCATTAGTTGTAATGCTTGCAAGGCTTCAGTGATGTGTATTACCGAGAGGGCCCAGAGATACCTCTCCGACAATCGGAGTGACAAAACCTAATCTCGAAATCGCCAACCCAACATCGCCTTTGGAGACACTGTAGTACTCCTTTATAATCACCCGATTCGTTGTGACGTTTGGTAGCACCAAAGTGTTTCTCCGGCAAGCGGAGTTGCATAATCTCATAGTTATAGGAACATGTATAAGTCATGAAGGAAGCAATAGCAACATACTAAGCGATCGTGTGCTAAGCTAACGGAATGGGTCATGTCAATCAGATCATTCAACTAATGATGTGACCTTGTTAATCAAATAACAACTCCTTGTTCATGGTTAGGAAACATAACCATCTTTGATTAACAAGCTAGTCAAGTAGAGGCATACTAGTGACACTCTGTTTGTCTATATATTCACACATGTATTATGTTTCGGTTAATACAATTCTAGCATGAATAATAAACATTTATCATGATATAAGGAAATAAATAATAACTTTATTATTGCCTCTAGGGCATATTTCCTTGATCTCCCACTTGCACTAGAGTCAATAATCTAGTTCACATCACCATGTGATTAACATCGATAGTTCACATCATCATGTGATTAACACCCATAGTTCACATCACCATGTGACCAACACCCAAAGGGTTTACTAGATTCAGTAATCTAGTTCACATCGCTATGTGATTAACACCCAAAGAGTACTAAGGTGTGATCATGTTTTGCTTGTGAGAGAATCTTAGTCAACGGGTCTTTCACATTCAGATCCGTTATGTATATTGCAATTTTCTCTGTCTACAATGCTCTGTACGGAGCTACTCTAGCTAATTGCTCCCACTTTCAATATGTATCTAGATCGAGACTTAGAGTCATCCAGATCGGTGTCAAAACTTGCATCGACGTAACCCTTTTCGACGAACCTTTTGTCACCTCCATAATCGAGAAACATATCCTTATTCCACTAAGGATAATTTTGACCAATGTCCAGTGATCTACTCCTAGATCACTATTGTACTCCCTTGCCAAAATCAGTGCAGGGCATACAATAGATCTGGTACACAGCATGGCATACTTTATAGAACCTATGGCCAAGGCATAGGGAATGACTTTCATTCTCTTTCTATCTTCTGCCGTGGTCGGGTTTTGAGTCTTACTCAATTTCACACCTTGTAACACAGGCAAGAACTCTTTCTTTGACTGTTCCATTTTGAACTACTTCAAAATCTTGTCAAGGTATGTACTCATTGAAAACACTTATCAAGCATCTTGATCTATCTCTATAGATCTTGATGCTCAATATGTAAGCAGCTTCACCGAGGTCTTTCTTTGAAAAACTTCTTTCAAACACTCCTTTATGCTTTGCAGAATAATTCTACATTATTTCGATCCACAATATGTCATACATATACTTATCGAAAATTGTAGTGCTCCCACTCACTTTCTAGTAAATACAGGCTTCACCATAAGTGCGTACAAAACTATATGCTTTGATCAACTCATCAAAGCGTATATTCCAACTCGAGATGCTTGCACCAGTCCATAGATGGATTGCTGGAGTTTGCACACTTTGTTAGCTTCCTTTGGATCGAAAAAACTTCTGGTTGCATCATATACAACTCTTCCTCCGTAAAACCATTCAGAATGCAGTTTTACATCCATTTGCCAAATTTCATAAATTGTGGCAATTGCTAACATGATTCGGACAGACTTAAGCATCGCTACGGGTGAGAAGGTCTCATCGTAGTCAATCCCTTGAACTTGTCGAAAACCCTTTGCGACAAGTCGAGCTTTGTAGATAGTAACACTACTATCAGCGTCCGTCTTCCTCTTGAAGATCCATTTATTTTCTATGGTTTGCCGATCATCGGGCAAATCCATCAAAGTCCATACTTTGTTCTCATACATGGATCATATCTCAGATTTCATGGCCTCAAACCATTTTGCGGAATCTGGGCTTATCATCGCTTCCTCATTGTTCGTAGGTTTGTCATGGTCAAGTAACACGACCTCCAGAACAGGATTACCGTACCACTCTGGTGCGAATCTCACTCTGTTTTGCCTACGAGGTTCGGTAGTAACTTGATCTGAAGTTACATGATCATCATCATTAACTTCCTCACTAATTGGTATAGTAGTCACAAGAACAGATTTACGTGATGAACTACTTTCAATAAGGGAGCAGTCTGATTACCTCATCAAGTTCTACTTTCCTCCCACTCACTTCTTTCGAGAGAAACTCCTTCTCTAGAAAGGATCCATCTTAAGCAACGAATATCTTGCCTTCGGATCTGTGATAGAAGGTGTACCCAACAATTTCCTTTGGGTATTCTATGAAGACGCACTTCTTCGATTTGGGTTTGAGCTTATCAGGATGAAACTTCTTCACATAAGCATCGCAGCCCCAAACTTTTAAGAAACGACAACTTTGGTTTCTTGCTAAACCACAGTTCATATAGTGTCGTCTCAACGGATTTAGATGGTGCCCTATTTATCGTGAATGCAGCTGTCTCTAATGCATGATCCCAAAACGATATTGGTAAATCGGTAAGAAACATCATAGATTGTACTATATCCAATAAAGTACGGTTATGACGTTCGGACACACCATTATGATTTGGTGTTCCAAGTGGCATGAATTTGTGAAACTATTCCACATTGTTTTAATTGAAGACCAAACTCGTAACTCAAATATTCATCTCCACGATCAGATCGCAGAAACTTTATTTTCTTGTTACGATGATTTTCCACTTCACTCTGTAATTCTTTGAACATTTCAACTATTTCAGACTTATGTTTCATCAAGTAGATATACCCATATCTGCTCAAATCATCTTGTGAAGGTCAGAAAATAACGATACTTGCCACGAGCATCAACACTCATTGGATCGCATACATCGGTATGTATTATTTCCAATAAGTCAGTAGCTTGTTCCATTGTTCCGAGAAGCGGAATTTTAGTCATCTTGCCCAAAAGGCACGGTTCGCAAGCATCAAGTGATTCATAATCAAGTGATTCCAAAATCCCATCAGCATGGAGTTTCTTCATGCGCTTTACATAATATGACTTAAATGGCGATTGCCACAAATAAGTTGCACTATCATTATTAACTTTGCATCTTTTGGTTTCAATATTATGAATATGTGTATCACTACGATCGAGATCCAATGAACCATTTTCATTGGGTGTGTAACCATATAAGGTTTTATTCATGTAAATGAACAACAGTTTATTCTCTTACTTAAATGAATAACCGTATTGCAATAAACACGATCAAATCATATTCATGCTCAGCGCAAACACCAAATAACATTTATTTAGGTTCAACACTAATCCCGAAAGTATAGGGAGTGTGCGATGATGATCATATCAATCTTGAAACTACTTTCAACACACATCGTCACTTCACCCTTAACTAGTTTACATTTTATTCGCAACTCCTGTTTGAGTTACTACTCGAACCAGTACCAAATACCGAGGGGTTGCTATAAACACTAGTAAAGTACACATCAATAACATGTATATCAAATATACCTTTGTTTACTTTGCCATCCTTCTTATCCACCAAATATTAGGGCATTTCCGCTTCGGTGACCATTTCCTTTGCGAGTGTAAGCCCTCGGTTTGGGCTTTGGTCCAGCTTGGAGCTTCTTGGCGGGAGTGACAACTTGCTTGTCTTTCCACTTGAAGTTCCCTTTCTTTCCCTTTGCCCTTTTCTTGAAACTAGTGGTCTTGTCAATCATCAACACTTGATGCTCTTTCTTGATTTCTACATTCATCGATTTCAACATCACGAAGAACTGGGAATCATTTTCATCATCCCTTGCATACTATAGTTCATCACGAAGTTCTACTAACTTGGTGATGGTGACTAGAGAATTCTGTCAATCACTATCTTATCTGGAAGATTAACTCCCACTTGATTCAAGCAATTGAAGTACCCAGACAATTTGAGCACATGCTCACTAGTTGAGTAATTCTCCTCCATCTTTTAGCTATAGAACTTGTTGAAGACTTCATATCTCTCAACTCGGGTATTTGCTTGAAATATTAACTTCAACTCCTGGAACATCTCATATGGTCCATGATGTTCAAAACATCTTTGAAGTCCCAATTCTAAGCCATAAAGCATGGTGCACAAAACTATCAAGTAGTCATCATATTGAGGTAGCCAAGCGTTCATAACGCCGCATGATCCGCTCTGCAATAGGTCTGTCACCTAGCGGTGCATTAAGGACATAATTCTTACATGCAGCAATGAGGATAAACCTCAAATCGCGGATCCAATCCGCATCATTGCTACTAACATTTTTCAATACAATTTTCTCTAGGAACATATCAAAATAAACATATGAAAGCAACAACGCAAGCTATTGATCTACAACATAATTTGCAAAATACTACGGGACTAAGTTCATGATAAATTTAAGTTCAATTAATCATATTACTTAAGAACTCCCACTTAGGCAGACATCTCTCTAGTCATCTAAGTGATCACGCGATCCAAATCAACTAAACCATAACCGATCATCACGTGAGATGGAGTAGTTTTCAATGGTGAACATCTTATGTTGATCATATCAACTATATGATTCACGCCGACCTTCGGTCTCCGTGTTCCGAGGCCATATCTGCATATGCTAGGCTCATCAAGTTTAACTTGAGTATTCGCGTGTGCAAAACTGGCTTGCACCCGTTGTAGATGGACGAGAGCTTATCACACCCGATCATCACGTGGTGTGCGGGCACGACGAACTTTGGCAGCGGTGCATACTCGGGAGAACACTTCTTGATAATTTTAGTGAGAGATCATCTTAAAATGCTACCGTCGATCAAAGCAAGATAAGATGCATAAAGGATAAACATCACATGCAATCAATATAAGTGATATGATATGGCCATCATCATCTTGTGCTTGTGATCTCCATCTCAAGCACCGTCGTGATCACCATTGTCACCGGCGCGACACCTTGATCTCCATCGTAGCATCGTTGTCGTCTCGCCATCTATTGCTTCTCGACTATCGCTACCGCTTAGTGATAAAGTAAAGCAATTATGTATGCGTTGCATTTCATACAATAAAGCGACAACCATATGGCTCCAGCCGATTGCCGATAACCGGTTACAAAACATGATCATCTCATACAATAAAATATAGCATCACGTCTTGACCATATCACATCACAACATGCCTGCAAAAACAAGTTAGGCGTCCTCTACTTTGTTGTTGCAAATTTTACGTGGCTGCTACGGGCTTAAGCAAGAACCAATCTCACCTACGCATCAAAACCACAACGATACTTCGTCAAATAGACTCGTTTAACCTTCTCAAGGACGGGCGTAGCTACACTCAGTTCAACTAAAGTGAGAGAGACAGACACCCGCCAATCACCTTTAAGCAACGAGTGCTCGTGGCGGTGAAACCAGTCTCGCGTAAGCGTCTGCGTAATGTCGGTCGGGCTGCTTCATCTCACAATACCGCTGAACCAAAGTATGACATCTTTGGTAGGTAGTATGACTTGTATCGCCCACAACTCACTTGTGTTCTACTCGTGCATATAACATCAACGCATAAAACCTAGGCTCGATACCCTTTGTTGGGGAGCGTAGTAATTTCAAAAATTTCCTACGCACACGCAAGATCATGGTGATGCATAGCAGCGAGAGGGGAGAGTGTTGTCTCACGTACCCTCGTGAGACCAAGCGAAGCGATCTGGCGTAGAGGAAGTAGTCGTATGTTCTCCTCGTGATCCGACCGATCCGGCGCCGTTACTCCAGCGCCCCGAGTTCTTGACACACGTACAACTCGATGGCGCTCCTCGGGCTCCAATCCAAGAGAGCTTGGGGAGGAGAGTTTCGTCGACCTGACGACGTGGTGGACGATCTTGATGTTCTACCGGTAGCGAGGCTTCGCCTAAGCTTTATGACGATATGACCGAGGTGGAATATGGTGGAGGGGGCACCGACAGCTAAGGAACGATCCGTAGATCAACTTGTGTGTTCTAGGGTGCCCCCCGCCTCGTATATAAAGGAGCAAGGGGTGCGGCCGGCCCTTGAGGGGCGCGCCGGAGGAGTGCTACTCCCACCGAGTAGGACTCCCCCCTTCCTAGTTGGAGTAGGATTGGGGGAGGGAAGAGGAAGGGGGCGCCCCTCTCCTTGTCCTATTCGGACTAGGGGGGAGCGCTGCGGCCTGCCTGGCCGCCCTTCCTCTTCTCCCTCATGGCCCACTAAGGCCCAATAGTCCCCGGGAGGTTCCGTAACCCCGGTGTTCGGTAATATCCCGATTTCACGGAACCATTCGAACTCTAAATATAGGCTTCCAATATATCAATCTTTATGTCTCGACCATTTGAGACTCCTCGTCATGTCCGTGATCACATCCGGGACTCGAACTTCTTGGTACATCAAAATACATAAACTCATAATATAACCGTCATCGAAACCTTAAGCGTGCGGACCCTACGGTTCGAGAACAATGTAGACATGACCGAGACACGTCTCGGTCAATAACCAATAGCGGGACCTGGATGCCCATATTGGCTCCTACATATTCTATGAAGATCTTTATCGGTCGGACCGCATAACAACATCGTTGTTCCCTTTGTCATCGGTATGTTACTGCCCGAGATTCGATCGTCGGTATCCAATACCTAGTTCAATCTCGTTCTTGGCAAGTCTCTTTACTCGTTCCGTAATACATCATCTCACAGCTAACTCATTAGTTGTAATGCTTGCAAGGCTTCAGTGATGTGTATTACCGAGAGGGCCCAGAGATACCTCTCCGACAATCGGAGTGACAAAACCTAATCTCGAAATCGCCAACCCAACATCGCCTTTGGAGACACCTGTAGTACTCCTTTATAATCACCCGATTCGTTGTGACGTTTGGTAGCACCAAAGTGTTCCTCCGCAAGCGGAGTTGCATAATCTCATAGTTATAGGAACATGTATAAGTCATGAAGGAAGCAATAGCAACATACTAAGCGATCGTGTGCTAAGCTAACGGAATGGGTCATGTCAATCAGATCATTCAACTAATGATGTGACCTTGTTAATCAAATAACAACTCCTTGTTCATGGTTAGGAAACATAACCATCTTTGATTAACAAGCTAGTCAAGTAGAGGCATACTAGTGACACTCTGTTTGTCTATATATTCACACATGTATTATGTTTCCGGTTAATACAATTCTAGCATGAATAATAAACATTTATCATGATATAAGGAAATAAATAATAACTTTATTATTGCCTCTAGGGCATATTTCCTTCACTTATCATCCGCAGTCTAGTGGTCAAGTAGAGTTGAGCAATAGAGAGCTCAAATTAATTTTGCAAAGGACTATGAATAGGTCTAGAAAGAATTGGTCCAAAAAAACTTGATGATGCATTATGGGCCTATAGAACTGCATACAAAACTCCTATGGGTATGTCTCCATATAAGATGGTCTATGGAAAAGCGTGTCATTTACCTCTTGAACTTGAACATAAGGCATATTGGGCTATTAAAGAGCTCAATTATGACTTCAAACTTGCCGGTGAGAAGAGGTTGTTTGATATTAGCTCATTTGATGAATGGAGAACCCAAGCATATGAGAATGCCAAGCTATTCAAAGAAAAAGTCAAACGCTGGCATGTCAAAAGGATACAAAAGCATGAGTTTAACGTAGGAGATTATGTGTTATTATTCAACTCTCGTTTAAGATTTTTTGCAGGAAAACTTCTCTCAAAATGGGAAGGGCCTTACGTTATCGAGGAGGTCTATCGTTCTGGTGCCTTAAAAATCAAAAACTTCGAAGGCACGAGTGCGAGGGTGGTAAACTATCAAAGAATTAAACATTATATTTCAGGTAATCCTATCAATGTTGAAACTAATATCATTGAAACTGTAACCAGACTCCGAAAAGGAATAGGTATGTGGTACGGTAAGTAAACCGACTCCAAAACAACTCCCATGGCAATTTTTATCAGTTTTGGAATATTTGAGAATTTTAGGAAGAAAGAAGTAGTCCGAAAGGGACACGAGGCCCCCACGAGAGTGGAGGGCGCGCCCCCTCCTACTGGGCGCGCCCCCTGTCTCGTGGGCACCTCGTGTGCCTCCCGGACTCCGTTTTTTGCACGTTACGTATTTTGGTCAGTAAAAATTCATTATATATACTCCCGAAGGTTTTGACCACCGTATCACGCAAATATCCTCTGTTTTCGTTTCGAGTTGTTTTTGTTTCAGATCTAGAGCATCATGACGTCACCCTCTTCCAACAACGAAGACAAGGATGCTTGGCTACTGAAGATAGAGCTGAAAAGAGAAGAACCAGAAGGGATCAACAAGGATGAAGGGATCAAGAAGGCCATGGAGGTTCAAGCTCCGGCGGTGAAAGAAGAAGATATCCCTCAACCTTTACCTAACCTCTTTACTCCAACAGATATTGAAGCTTTCAAGATGATTGAGTTAGCCCGCATACAGAACAAGTATCTCACGCAGGAGAATATTTTGTTGAAGGATCATATCGCCAGACTCAAGGGCATTATCCGCAAGTTGGAGGAGCTTTTACGCTCAATGTGCGATTATCCACCGTCATCAACAACTCCTACTTCACCACCTCCGAGGATATAATCACATGGGTATGGGCACTCCCCTTGGCAACTGCCAAGCTTGGGGGAGGTGCCCCAGTATTGTATCACCATCACACTCCTATCTTTACCGTTATTTTAAGTTTGATCCTTTTAGTAGTATCTTTATCTAGTAGATTGAAGTTTTGATATCAAGTAGTTTGAGTTTTGCTTTGTGATCTATTTTTGTAATCGAGTCCGTGAGCTATCTATAATAAAGATTAGTGTTGAGTCAAGGGCTTTGATATGTTTCTATGATCTTGAGAAAGTAGAAAGAGTAAAAGAGTTCATATTGATCTTATGGATAGTGATAACTTCACACATAGAAAGTATGAGGCATAAAAATTGTTGAGAGTTGATGAACATAGTTTTGGTCATCGTTGCAATTAATAGGAAGTGATAAGGAAAGAGGGGTTCACATACAAATATATTACCTTGGACACCTTTTTATAATTGGGAGCACTCATTAGGTATGACATGCTAAAAGAGTTGACGTTGGACAAGGAAGACAACGTAATGGTTTATGTTTTTGCGCATCTCATTTAAAGTATATTGTCATTGACCTTCCAAACATGTTGAGCTTGCCTTTCTCCCTCATGCTAGCCAAATTCCTTGCACCAAGTAGAGATACTACTTGTGCTTCTAAATATCCTTAAACCCAGTTTTGCCATGAGAGTCCACCATACCTACCTATGGATTGAGTAAGGTCCTTCAAGTAAGTTGTCATGTTGCAAGCAATAAAAATTGCTATCTAATTATGTATGACTTATTAGTGCAGAGAAAATAAGCTTTGTACGATCTTGTTGTGGAAGTAATAAAAGCGACAGACTGCATAATAAAGGTCCACATACAAGGGGCAATATAAAGTGACGTTCTTTTGCATTAAGAATTTGTGCATCAACCCTAAATGCACATGACAACCTCTGCTTCCCTCTGCGAAGGGCCTATCTTTTACTTTATGTTTTACGTTATGCTCGAGTCAAGGTGATCCTCACCTTTCCCTTTTTCATTTTATCCTTTGGCAAGCTCCTCGTGTTTGAAAGATCATGATATATATATATCCAACTGGATGTTAGTTAGCATGGGCTATTATTGTTGACATCACCTAAAGGTGAATACGTTGGGAGGCAACACAATAAGCCCCTATCTTTCTCAATGTCTGGTTGAAATTCCATAACCACAAGTATTGGGTGAGTGTTAGCAATTATAGAAGACTACAAGATAGTTGAGTATGTGAGCTTGCTGAAAAGCTCTATTGTTGACTCTTTCAGATGTTACGATAAATTGCAATTGCTTCAGTGACTGAGATTATAGTTTGTTAGTTCCCAATGAACTTTTTGAACCATACTTGACATTGTGAATTGATTGTTACTTGAGCATAAGAAATCATATGATAAAATCTATATATGTTGCTGTTATAAGAATGATCATGATGCCCTCATGTCCGTATTTTATTTTTATCGTCACCTCTATCTCTAAACATGTGGACATATTTTTCGATTTCGGCTTCCGCTTGAGGGCAAGCGAGGTCTAAGCTTGGGGGAGTTGATACGTCCATTTTGCATCATGCTTTTATATCAATATTTATTGCATCATGGGCTGTTATTACACATTATATCTCAATACTTATGGCTATTCTCTCTTATTTTACAAGGTTTACCATGAAGAGGGGAATCTTGGAATTTGGAATTCAGGTGGAAAAGGAGTAAACATTGGAAACCTATTCTGCATAGCTCCCAAAGTCCTGAAACTCCACGAAACATCTTTTTGGCATTAATAAGAATTTTTGGGCGAAAGAAATACACCAGGAGCCCACACCTCATCCAGGAGAGTGGGGGGCGCGCTCCCCCTACTGGGCGCGCCCCTGTCTCCTGGACCCCCTGGTGGCCCCCTGGTGTCCATCTTTTGCTATACCAGAGCTTTTACCCTGGAAAAAATCGTGGGCAATCTTACGGGACGAAACTCCGCCGCCACGAGGCGGAACCTTGGCGGAACCAATCTAGGGCTCTGGCGGAGCTGTTCTGCCGGGGACACTTCCCTCCGGGAGGGGGAAATCATCACCAACGTCATCACCAACGATCCTCTCATCGGGAGGGGGTCAATGTCCATCAACATCTTAACCAGCACCATCACCTCTCAAAACCCTAGTTCATCCCTTGTATCCAATCTTGTATCAAAACCACAAATTGGTACCTGTGGGTTGCTAGTAGTGTTGATTACTCCTTGTAGTTGATGCTAATTGGTTGACTTGGTGGAAGATCATATGTTCAGATCCTTTATGCATATTATTACTCCTCTGATTATGAACATGAATATGCTTTGTGAGTAGTTACGTTTGTTCCTGAGGACATGGGTGAAGTCTTGCTATTAGTAGACATGTGAATTTGGTATTCGTTTGATATTTTGATGAGATGTATGTTGTCTTTTTCTCTAGTGGTGTTATGTGAACGTCGACTACATGACACTTCACCATTATTTGGGCCTAGAGGAAGGCATGGGGAAGTAATAAGTAGATGATGGGTTGCTAGAGTGACAGAAGCTTAAACCCTAGTTTATGCGTTGCTTCATTGTTTTTGACCTTGAAGACTGCAGGGCTTGCACCCCACAGCATTTTATTAAAGCAAAATAGAAACAGAACTAGTACAAAGGTTTCCTCAAGAGGAGGAAAAAAGAACAACAAAAGAAAGCTATACAAGAAGACTAGTCCTAATAAATACAAATATACAGTAGAAAACAAAAACAACTCCCCTCAAGGAGGAAGGAAATAAATCCATTTAAGTAAGGCCTCCTTGTGCTTCTGTTTGATTCTATGAGAAAGCAGAGTGAGATCATGAATGAATCCATATCTCCATGCTCTGAAGGAAGGCTTGATGTTCCTGAAAGCCCTGTCATTTCTAACCTTCCAAATGTTCCACCAGGCAGTAAACACCACTTCAGCAAAGAAAGGTTTGTTGAACTCCTTTCTAGCATGGAAGGCAATCTCCACCATGTCCTCACTGTCTTTCCAGTGAATCTGCAGGTAGATCCATACGCGAGCACTGAAGTTGCACTGGAAAAAAAGATGATCTGTGTCCTCCAAAGTCCCTGTTGGGCAAAGAACACATTGTGGTCCCTCATTGATCTTCCATTGCCTTCTGTGAATCATGTCCTTGGTGTTAACCCTGTCCATTATAACTAGCCAGGCAAACATCTTGATTGACATGGTACAACAACTCTTCCAAATCCATCTCAAAATTGGGTTAGCTACCATTGGCTGGTAAGCAAAGTCATAAAACTTCTTTGCAGTATAAGAAGATTTCTTTCCATGCCTCCATTCCCAAAGGTCATGGCAGCTGGAATCCAAATGGAAAGATCCCATTAGATTCGAAAGCTGCTGTAATTCTTGAAAAGCTTGCTCAGTGAGGGGCAAGAAAAAGAGATCTTGCAAGCTACCAGCCAGAAAGACTTCCTTGACTGAAAGGTTTTTGTGGAGACAAAAAGAATACAATCTAGGAAATCGATCTTGAAGAGGCACATGGTTGTTCCCAATTTGCCAATAGTCAGACCAGAATAACACAGTGTCTCCACTATGAACATTAACCTCAGTAACTGCTCTGAAATTATCCATCAACTTGCAGACATCTCTCCACCAAAAAGAGCCACAAAGGGTGGTATCACGAGGAATTCGTTCAAAATAATAAGAATCCCAAATTAACTGGACCCAAGGCACATCCATTTTATTGTAAAATTTATTCAGAAATTTCAGAAGCAGAGCTTGATTCTGCAAACCCAGATTTAAGATTCCAAGACCCCCCTTTGTTTTGGGCCTGCAAACAAGAGGCCAAGCTGCCAAAGAATGGCCCTTCTCCTAACCATATTTTCTCCATAAACACTACCTTTGGATCCTTTCCAACTACTTCAAAATACCTTGAGGGATTGACAGGGTACAAAGGAAGAAGATAGGCAAAGAGGAAATGACAGAATTAACTAATTGCAAACTACTTCCCTGAGGCAAGAACCAAGAACTTGCTGTCAATCTTCTCTCCATACAATCCACTAAAGGAAGAAGATCCATAATCTTAGGCCTGGTAGTCCCAACAGGCAGTCCCAGATATGTGAAAGGCATTTTGCCTAACTTACAGCCAAAGAAGGCAGCAAGATCAATAGCCTCCTGGTCAATCACATTAATGGGGTACATTGAACATTTATGAAAATTAATCTGAAGACCAGTTTCCTCAGAAAAAGAATATAACACTGATTTTAGAGCCCCCAAATGATCCCTATCAGCCTTTAAGAATAACAGTGTGTCATCAGCATATTGTACCATTGGAAAATCAGGATCATGTGTTGGCAAAGGCCTGCTTATTAAACCCTGCTGAAGAAGGTTATTAATCAAAGTCTGCAAAAGATCAGCAGCAATAACAAAGAGCAAGGGAGAGATTGGATCCCCTTGCTTAACTCCACATTTGCATTTGAAATGATTTCCAGGAAATCCATTGAGCAAGACAGAAGAAGTGCCAGATGACAGTATCTGCCTAATACATGTAATCCATCTACTGTCAAAACCTTTTGCAGCAAGAATCCTCAATATAGCCTCATGCTGGATGGAGTCAAAGGCCTTTTCAAAATCCAACTTGAGCAAAAGGATGGGCTGTTTAGACTGGTTGCACTGATGGATATATTCAAAAGTCCATGCAAGACAATCCTGAATTGTTCTTGATTTGATGAAGCCATATTGGTTTTTATGAATACATTTAATGATTTCCTGCTGGAATCTATTAGCAGCCAGCTTTGTAAGGAATTTCAGACCAACACTAGTAAGTGATATAGGCCTAAAGCCCCCACCCCCTCAGGCGATTGTATCTTTGGTATCAGTGTAATGTAAGCATCATTTAGGTTTTCTAACTGCACTGTACCAGCATGAAACTCATGCACTAACTTAATAAAATCAGCACAAATTATAGACCAGCACTTTTTAAGAAAAAGACCATTGAAGCCATCAGGCCCAGGTGCCTTATCAATGGCCATTTCATTAATAACTTGCTCAATCTCCTTAATCTCAAAAGGTTTTGTGAGGACCTCCAAGCCCTGAACCCTGGGTATTAATGAAAGAATGTTCTCATCCAAAACAATTGGCTTAATCACCCCCATTCAGTTTTTGAAGGCTCTCAAAAACTCTCTGGCCATAACCTCATGATTAGATGTGACAGATCCATCAGGCAATATTAGACTAAATTGAATTTTTTCTGTATCTTTCAGTTGCCATTGCCTGAAAGAATTTGGAGTTTTCCTCTCCAACTTTAATATACCTGATAGTACATCTCTTCCTCCAGTAAAGGTATTGCATGTGTAGCAGGTGCTCATGATGCTGCTTGATGATTTTTCTGAAGTTACTCTCAGGCCTAGAAAGATGTCTCATGTCCTCAAGATTGTCCAACCAAAGAATTACCCAGTTACATTTCTCAATCAGCCCTTTAATATGAGATAAGCCTTTTTGCCATTTATTCAAAGCAAACCGCAAAGCCTTTAATTTATCAACAATAACTGCTGCAATATGAATTTTACGAGAAGGATGATTCCAAACCTCTTGCACACAATCAAAGAAACCAGCCTGATGGACCCAAAAGTTTTCAAACCTAAAAATATGTGCCTTTGGGATGGAAGTACTGATGCTAACCAGACAATGCACATGATCAGACGCAGTTTTTGCCAAAGGAGTCACTTGTGTCATGGGATATGAGTTAATCCAACTAGCGAGTAAACACCGATCCAGCTTGCTCCAAAAGAGGCATATCACGCATGTTGGACCAAGTAAACCTTCTTCCCTTTAAGGGAAGCTCAAGAAGCCCCAAATGGCCAATAATTTCATTGAAAATAAACATATCATTTATGTCACCACCCGGGAGGTTCCTATTATCGGTGCAACAAATAAAATTGAAATCTCCCATCAGCATCCACAATTGGCCAGGATCAATATCCAAATTGTATATCCATGAGACAAACTCATCCCTAAGTTCACCCTAACAAGGACCATAAACATTAACCAGAAACCACTGCTCCTTGTTATGCACAGAAGTAAACTGCATGACAATAGCGTAGGGTTTAACTTGTAACAGAGTGCCATGGAACACATCTGATCGCCAAGCAGTCAAAAGGCCCCCCGAGGCGCCTCTAGATGGAGATTCAACAAATTGATCAAAACCATGAGGGCATATGGATTTCATAGTTGCCCTATCGCATGAGGAAAGCTTAGTTTCTTGAAGACAAACTACTGAACATTGACTTTCAGTCACTTTCTCTCTGACAGAGCGCTGCCTCATATCTGAGTTCAAACCACGGACATTCCAACATAAAATCTTCCAACTACGCGTTGTAACATGATTCATTAACCACCGATGAGCAGAAAAGTATATAAAGCATGACATACAATGCCATACGATCCAAAAGATAACATAGTTCAGAGCCACATAATGACAGTTCCCTAAACTGACAAAGATCAACCATAAAGAGAGAACGCATAACATGCACCTGCGGCAAAGACAAATAAGACGACATAATCATTAAGCTGAAGATGCAGACGAGTCCTCCTGTGGATTAGCCATAAGCTTATCCACCGACAGCAGCGAAGGATCGATCTCCAGCTCCGCGCGAACCGCCTGAAGAACTCGAATTGGAGTGTGTGGTGGTGCAGCAGTCGAATCATCCTCATCACCATCTGCAGAAGTGGGCTGGGCCTTGTCCTCCATGGGCTTGGCACGTGGGCGCTTCTTTGATGGATGAAGCGAGAGCTGCTCAAAAACCACATTTTTGAAGCCATCTAATTTTGCCGCGCTCCGAGTGCAACGGCTCAGCGTCGTATCGACCACCGGAGGCTTCTTCTTCTCTCTTCACTTTCTAATAGTTTGTTCGATAGAGAAAACCATAGGTGTGGATTCAGGAGAGGCGGAAACAGGTGTTGATGCAGCAAAAACTGAATTGGCAGGAAGAGCAGATGCCACGTCTTAGGAAGCAGAGGCTACATGCAGGTTTTCAAATAAAGCTCTGGCCACCGTCCACTTCACCACAACAGCTTTCCTATCAGCCAGAACCAAGGGCAGAGAAGCATGCAAGCAGGACATCTCCTTGGACTCATCAAAAGCAATGGACCAAGTCCTCTTGGAATAAATGACTGCGCCCAACGGCTTGCAAATGATAGACCTGGGCACTTCCTTCACTGAGAAATCAAACATGAGGTTATGAAAAGACCTCTTCCAGATCATTTCCGGAGGGAGAGGAGGTCCAGCGACAATACGCACCATGCTAATGAATATCTCGTGATACTGAATAACAGGAGGTTGGTAGGGCACTATTGCGAACTGATTTTCCTCAAAGACATGATGCGTTGCTTCGTTAGGGGTTGATTTTGATCCATATGTTAAATGCTGTGGTTAGGTTTACCTTAATACTTCTTTTATAGTTGCAGATGCTTTCAATAGGGGTTAATCATAAGTGGGATGCTTGTCCAAGTAAGGGCAGTACCCAAGCACCAGTCCACCCACATACCAGATTATCAAAGTACCGAACGCGAATCATATGAATGTGATGAAAACTAGCTTGACGATAATTCCCATGTGTCCTCGGGAGCTCCTTTCTCATTATTAGAAGTTGTCCAGGCTTATCCTTTGCTACATAAAGGATTGGGCCACCTTGCTGCACTTTATTTACTTTATTTACTCGTTACTCGTTACTATTTGTCTTATCACAAAACTATCTATTACCAACTATTTGGTGCTTGCAGAGAAAACCTTACAAAAGCGCTTATCATTTCATACGCTCCTCGTTGGGTTCGACACTCTTACTTATCGAAAGGACTACGATTGATCCCCTACACTTGTGGGTCATCAGTTTCCCCGGCAAGGACCCTTGCCGGGGCAGCTCGCCCACACAAGCTGAGTGAGCCACCGTTGAGCCCGCCAAACGCCAGACAAACACATTGAGCAGGGCTCGGGAGGCACCTCCGTGGTGGCATGCAGATCTTTGTGAAGACATAAGATGAACAAGATCAAATGAGGATAGGGAGGCAACCATCCTCACCGAAGAAACCCACAAGACCCCTGGCAAGATCCTTGCCGGGGAAGCAAGTGCGCCACGACAAGACCCTTGCCGGACCACTCGACAAGACCCTCGCCAAGCGCACCGGCAGGGCCACTGCCAGGCCCGCGCCAGCCAAGTCTTCGCCGCTGTTCGCATGCAGTTGCCAACCCAACCAGCTGGGCAGGCACCTGCGTGGCAACATGCAGCCCTTCGTGGAGGCTTCACCACCGCGCCACCTCAACTGCCTGCTTGCCTACATGGCACCGCATGCATCGCTGGCCAGGGCGCGTGTCAAAGCGAGGAGGAGCAGCGACGGACGGGACGGGCCTCGCGCCCGTCCCCGATAAAGCAAAGGGACACCTAAGCCTCGCATTAAATGCGCTTTGTCCTGTGATACCAGCGATAAGCTCGTAATGCTGTAGCACTTTCCACCTCCTGTGTGCCACTGTGGCAACCCCTTTCGCCTATAAAAGGAGGCCCATGGTGCACAGGAGAAGGATTCGGCTCTTTCGAACCTTGCAGCACCTAGAGCTAGTTCGAAAGCTCAAGAACACTAAATACATCCACCAAAGCAGGATCGTAGGGTTTTACGCATCTTTTCAGCCCGAACCTGGGTAAATCCCCTTTGTGTTGTCTACTAGTCCCGCTCTTCTCACGATCCCCGCGCCCCTCGACCGTAGAAGGGATTCTAGTGATCCCATATGTGTCGTTTCCCACCGACATCTTTGGCGCGCCAGGTAGGGGGCGCAATTGTGAGAATCTGGCCTAGCAGTCGACCTAGCTATTCCCCATCGCCACGACTCCTGCGGAGAAGATGACCAAGAAGGCGGCGCTGCCCGTGGCACGAAGGACGCCGAGGCGGCGACGAGAGAGCTAAGTCATGCTGAATTTTAAGTTCTTCTCCTTAAATATAAGGTTATTATCCTCGACGGTTCGGCCTATGTATGGAGAGCATGTACGCAAAGGGGCCCTCCTGCGATTGGCAACGCCCTTTGTTCTGTTTCGAGTCCGCTTAACAGTTCAGGCGGCCGCGTCGAGAGCGGCAGGGTAGCCTTTCGCCATCGGCAACGCCTTCGGTTCTGACTCGAGTCAAGCTCGACAGATCGAGCGGCCTTTAGCAATAAGCACACCCGACAGGCTAATGAGGATCCGTCCTCAAAGTGCCGCCCTGGGTTTACGTGCCGGCAAGCTTACCTAGTTGACGTAGGTGGACATACAAAGAAAAATTGAACAGGAGAATAATATGCATAGTTTCAGGAGCATTGCAGAGTTATACCACACAAATTGCCGTCGCGGTTCTAACTAAAGATAGCATTGTCTTGGTCATGAACTTGCAGCAGCGACGGAGAACGGGGTGCTTAGTCCCAGTGCTGGCCCTCCACCCTCTTGATTTTGTCGATGCGGCTGAGGATGGGCTGGATACGATCGTTGAGCGCCGCGATGTCGGCGTCCTCCGGCAAGCTCATCAGCACAGCTTCAAAGTCAAGGTCTGCGTGCCAATGCGCAATCTTGGTGAGCACCCTGGTCATGGACCCCCGGCAAAGTACCCGGGATTCCTCGGCCAGGGAGGCTGCCCGGTTGGAGTGAAGCCGCCCCAAGGCGCCGACGACCTTTTCGAAGTATATGGTCAGGTTGGAATTGGGGCTCAGGCTCTCTTCTGGGGCATACCTCATCTCCGGCATCCCCATAATGGCCAGCTGATCGGCGGCTGAGTTTGCAACGGCGGCAAGGCGCTCGAGCCAGCGCTTCTCGCCCGCCTTGTGGTCCTTGAGGTTGGCGGTCTCATTCATCAGCAGCTGCTTCTCCGTCTCCAGCTCCTTGGTCAGGATCCCCTCCCATTCTGGCCTCCGACAGCGTCTCCTCGAGCTCTCCCAGCTTCAGCTTGAGGTCTTTGATGGAGATGTTGGCTTTGGAGAGCTCTCCAGACTTGCTGATGACCTCGCCCTGCGCCACCCTTAGAGCGCCGTTGAGCGTATGCTTCTCCTGGGCCAGCTTCAGGGCTTGCTCCTCCAGCTCCTTCACCCTGCCGGCGTGGGCCTGAGACTGGGCGATGAGTGCCTCCTGATGCCTCCGCTCCAGCTCTTGGGTCTGCTGCAGGACGAGCTTGTCCACCTCTTCATCCTTGCCGCGGAGCGTGGCGGCCAGCTTCTCCTCGTGCTCGACAAGGTCCTCCTCCTGGGTCTTTAGTGCGGCCTCGTGCTGGGTCCGAGCGGCTTCGGCTTCGTCAGCCAACCTCTTCGCCGTCTCCTAGGCCATCTCAACGTCGGCCAGCTTCAGGGCGAGCTCCACCTCACGGTTGGCCAGCTCACCCTGGGCAGCCTTCAGCTTGTCCTGGGCCTGGCGGAACCAGTCCTGCACCTCGGCGATGCACCCCCAAGTCCTCATCCTCCTTCTCCACCATCGCCGTCCTGGACTTGGCCTTGACTAGTTGGGCGCGGTGGAGCGCCTGAAGCTTCCGGAAGCTGGCACCCATGGCCTGGAGCAGTCGCTCCTCCTGGGAGCCGGCGCCACCAACGCCCGGCTCATCAACGACCTCAAGCCCGGCGGTGGAAAGCGCCTCCTCGTCGAACACCTCTCCCTCAAAGGGAGCCCTGGTGCTCGACGCGCCAAGGAGATGGACCAAGAGGTCGTCGCTGACCCTCAGGTACCTGCCGGAGCCAGAGGCAATGGAGGAGGAGGGCAGGTCGTCAAACGCCCCCTCTTCGGCAGTGGCCTTGCCGGCTCCCTCGACAGGCCCCTTGCCGGGCTCTTTGACGGGCCCCTTGGCGGCATCCTCGGCGGCACCCCTGGTGCTCTCCTCGGTAGCAATCCTCTCCGCCTCCGCCGCGGCATCCGCGGCGACGTCCTTGATGATGGTGTCGACGTCCTCTAAGGAGAGGTCTGAACGCCATGAAAGAGACAGGGCGGAGCCAAGATCAAAAGTCAATAAGGAAAAGAAGAATGCAAGAAGAAGTGGAGAGCGAGTGGCTTACCCGTGCCAGGCCGAGAGGCGGAAGCCCCTTCTGTGCCAGGTCTGGCGTCGAGGCAAAGCGACCGGCGCCTGCGTTCTCCTCCCCCTCCTCCGTGTGCACGGCCTTGGTGCTTGGTGTCCTTGCCGGGGACGCCCCTTGGGGCAGTGTGGTCGACGGAGGCGGCACGATCGGAGAAGCCCACTATGGCTCCCTTTGGTGCTGCTCCTCTCCTGCATCCACGGCACAGTTAACACTGAAGCATCGCGCACAACGCACGTTGATCGAGGGTGGGTGGTGGACTCACGCTGGGGGATGGGCTGGGGGCTGCTGTCCGGGCTGCTCGACACCACTAGTGGCGTACTGGAGGTGCCTGCCGGGGGCTGGCCACTCGTCGAAATCCTGGCCCTCTTTATCCTCTAGGCCAAAGTCTCCACATCCCTACAAGATGAAGGCAAGTAAGCAACGCCATTGGGGGGGGAGTGTAAGGAATGAGGGAGGAAAGTAGAGGCTTACTCTTCGTTCTCTTCCTCCTCCTCTACTGCTTTGCTCTTCCTCTCCAGGCTGAGAGGCCCGAGCTCTCTCTCCGGGCTGAGAGGACCAAAGTCAAACGCAAACCCTGCGCCGATGTTCGCCGGCGAGGGGGGAGGCGATGGCGTCCGGGTGCGCTTGGACGACGAAGAAGCAGATGTCCTCTTCTTCGACACCACGGCTTTCGCCGTTTTCTTCATCGCCACCGCCCTTGTCTGGCGCACGGGTGCTTCCTGGGCTTGCCGCAGCTGCACGGCCCGGTCGAGGCGGACCGGCTCGCCAGAGGTGGCCCGCCGCAGGACCCGCCTTTTTCCGGTGATCGGGGGATCGGCGGTCGCGGTCCTCCTCTCCTCGCCCTCCTCCTCCGACGACCCGTCGGCGGCGTTTTCAATGAGGGGAGCCCCGGTGTTGGTGCCACTGGCCTCCCCAGTGGATGCTGCCCACTAGGCGAGCTCCCCCTCCTCCACCTCCACCGCGGCCTTGTCCACCACGCCGCCGGTGCTGCCGGCCTCCCTGACGAGCTTTGCCTCCTCCTTGGCAAGTCTCGCCTCCTCCACTTGGCGGCGATATACTCTAGCTCCGCCGGAGAGGTGTCCTAGATAAGCCGCGGCTCGTCGGTGACATATATCTCGTGTAGGGTGTCGAAGAACTCCTGCACCATGAGCCCATCCGGCTCAACCCAGTTCAGGTCAAGGCCATGTGCATTGAAGAGCGGCATCATGGCGATGATCTCGTTCCGGCAAGAGTTGTTGCTCAGCGGGACCACTCCTGCCGGCAGCTTGAAAACGGGCTCCTTGTCGACCTTGCCGGCCTTCGCGGCGGCCCTGGAAAGCTTGTCGGACCGCTCGACCTCGCCCTCGTTGTCGACCTCGAGCTGGAAGATTCGCTGGCAAAGATGGGCGTGCTACAGCACCGTCAGGTTGTTGTTGAGGCCGGGGCGGAGCCTCATCATATCGGCAGCGTTCAAGAAGAGCCAGGTCGGCCTCCCCTTGTCGTGCAGAGGGGCAATCCGGCGGCGGATGAAATCCGCCCCAATCATCTCGAGGGTGAGCCCGGCCTGGGTGAGCCGAATAATCCTGGTGGTGGCGACCATGAGCTTCGCGTCGTCGGTGTCGACGTCACCCCAATCGCCACCACGGACCAGCGGCTTCTGGCGAACCTCAAAGAATGCTGGTGGGTCTTTCTCCTCAATCCAGCACCACCGGCCCCGCCATTCTTCCCACCTCTCCTTCGTAGCGCCGTCCGGGTACGCCCCCTTGGCCCTCGGGATCCAGGCGACGCGGCCAGCAATGGCGCCCCCCTTTTTGGATCCGAGGGGAGAAGTAATGGCGGAAGAGCGCCGTGCTGGGGTGTACCCCGACGAAGCCCTCGCAGAGGTGTGCGAAGAGATCCATGCACGCCACGACATTCGGGGTGAAATCCAAGAGGCGGAAGCCATAGGTGTGCATGATGTCCTTGAAGAAATCAGAAAAGGGGGGACAGAGCCCGCAAGAGAAATAGTCGACAAAGAAGGGATACCGATGTCGGGAAGGCCTAGCGCTGGCGGGGACGATGTGTATGGCTAGATGCCCCGTCTTCTCTCCCCCCGTCTTCACTCCCCACAGATCCTTGAACATCTCCCGAAGCTCGGGCACGCCAACCGTCGAGGGGAAGTAGGCGGACTACGCACGCCACGCCACCAGCTCGCTCTCGGGCTGCTCCGACACGCCGGCATCCTTCGCTGCTCCCTTGCTCTTGGTGGACTTAGGCGCCATGGCGGCTGCGGAAAGCGAAAAAGCAGAGGATGGCGGAAGCACGGCGGCGATGGGCGAAGGCAGAGAGGCTCGAGAAGAAGGAAGAAAGGGGGCGGCGGTTCTGAGATTGGAGGAAGGCGCAGGGGAGGGGTAAAGTGAGCAGCGCGCTCACGGTTATTCCTTTTTATGGGGAAGGCACGGGCCGCCTCCTTTCCCATTAACTGCGATACGACGCATGTGTGCGAGCGATGTCCCATGCATGCCTCCCACGTCATGTGCGCGCACGACCCCCACATCGCACATTCAACGCGTGTCGTGGGGAAGCACAACGGACAGAATAGTAGCCACGGTAAAAATCCGCCCGAACTGCCCGCACACCGTTCTAGGCCTGGCCTAACAACGTGCTGCACTTATGTGTGGCCCAGGCCCGGGGGCTCCTGTCGGTGTACAAAAGTAGGGGCTCTCCTTTTAACCCCTTTTCTTGTGCATGGGCAGTCAGAGCCTCCCGCCACGGCCACACATAACACAACAGGAGCCGGAGAGAAACCGAAGGCACAAGACCAACAAGGCAACGACAAGGACCAAGGCCACGAAGATCGAATGGGCGAAGCAGGTTTCCCCAGGAAGGACCCTTGCCGGGGGCAGCCTCAGCAGCCCCGGCAAGACCCTTGCTGGGGCAGCTCGCCCACACCAGCTGAGTGAGCCACCCTTGAGCCCGCCAAACGCCATACAAACGCATTGAGCAGGGCTCGGGAGGCACCTCCATGGTGGCATGCAGATCTTTGTGAAGACATAAGACGTATAAGATCAAATGAGGATAGGGAGGCAACCATCCTCACCGAAGAAATCCACAAGACCCCCGGCAAGATCCTTGCCGGGGAAGCCAGTGCGCCACGGCAAGACCCTTACCGGGCCACCCGACAAGACCCTCACCAAGAGCACCGGCAGGGCCACTGCCAGGCCCGCGCCAGCCAAGTCTTCGTCGTCGTTCGCATGCAGCTGCCAACCCAACCAACTAGGCAGGCACCTGCGTGGCAACATGCAGCCCTTCGTGGAGGCTCCACCACCGCGCCACCTCAGCTGCCTGCCTGCCTACATGGCACCTCATGCATCGCTGGCCAGGGCGCGTGTCGAAGCAAGGAGGAGCGGTGACGGACGGGATGGGCCTCGCCCCCGTCCCCGATAAAGCAAAGGGACACCTAAGCCTCGCATTAAATGCACTTTGTCCTGTAATACCAGCGATAAGCTCGCAACGCTGTATCACTTTCCACCTCCTGTGTGCCACTGTGGCAACCCCTTTCGCCTATAAAATGAGGCCCATGGCGCACGGGAGAAGGATTCGGCTCTTTCGAACCTGGCAGCACCTAGAGCTTGTTCGAGAGCTCAAGAACACTAAATACATCCACCAAAGCAGGATCATAGGGTTTTATGCATCTTTGCGGCCCGAACCTGGGTAAATCCCCTTTGTGTTGTCTACTAGTCCTGCTCTTCTCACGATCCCTGCGCCCCACGACCGTAGAAGGGATTCCAGTGATCCCATAGGTGTTGTTTCCCACCGACAGGCGTGATGCCTATGTTCATGATCATTGCCTTAGATATCATCATAACTATGCGCTTTTCTATCGATTGCTCGGCAGTAATTTGTTCACCCATCGTAATATTTGCTATCTTAGGAGAAGCCACTAGTGAAACCTATGGCCCCCAGGTCTCTTTTACATTGTATTGAATCTATTATTTTCCCATCAACTTTCCAATTTCTGTCGCCATTCCTTTTAATTGCAATCTTTACTTTCCAATCTATAAGCCAAAAATACCAAAAATATTTACTTTACCATTTATCTATCTCTATTAGATCTCACTTTTTCAAGTGACCGTGAAGGGGTTGACAACCCCGTTATCACGTTGGGTGCAAGCTGTTGATTGTTTGTGCAGGTACTCGGTGACTTGTGTGTTGTATCCTACTAGATTGATACCTTGGTTCTCAAAACTGAGGGAAATACTTACACTACTTTGCCGCATCACCCTTTCCTCCTCAAGGGAAAACCAATGCAATCTCAAGAGGTAGCATGGTCTTGAGCTAACTTTGGAAGAGATGCACCTCAGAAAATAGGGTTAGACAACACATGAACATCTACTAGATGGAGCAAGAACGAGAAACCACAAGAGTACCAAGACTGGGATGACATGTAGAGTGAGTACTTAGTACTCTAGTTGGATATGACATGTCCCAAAGAGTAAAGATATGCAATGAATTTCAAAGATTTTCTTCCCTTAGATGTCTTTCTCCCCCTGAATCTGACATTGGATAATGGGAGAAGAGAGGGTAATAAAAAATCAGAACAAATGAAAAGCAAACGAAAAGTGGAGCAAAAGCACAGAGAAATATCTTCCACTAACATGTTCTTCCCCTCTAGAAGACATGTGGCTTCTCTCCTCTTTGTTTACCAAGCATCTGGGAAAATTAAGAGGTCTCTATCACATAGGGTCTCTTTCTCCCTTTTGGTCTCTCTCTCCCTTTTGTAATTAAGCTTTGATGTGATCTCTCCCCCCCTTTGACATCAATTTCCAAGAAGGGTTCTTCTGGTGCATAGGTTAAATAGGATCGGTCCTTGAGTCACATGGCAAAGTAGAAAAAATATGATGATGGTAGATGATAAGAATCATCGAGTGGAGCTGGATTTGAAAAGCAGGATGCAAATGGAAAAATGTTTCCACTATGGTGAAATCGGTAACACCGAGCCTTTTTCATCGGTAACCCCGAGTGGTTTCGGTCCGGCCGAAAAGAAACGATCGCTGAGGCCAAGTTCATCACAAATAAAGGACTTTGTCATCTCAGCACACTAGGCAAATAGGTTCTTACAAGCAGTTTTAGGGAATTAACTAAGGATTTGCAATGAATTAAAGGCAGGGAATGCAGGAAATGGCAGATAAATAAAATCTCGATGATGACGTTTTTTTTGGAAGGGGAAAAAGTATGAAAGAAACAAATGCAAGAACAGAAAAACATAAGAGAACTTCATCTAGAATTGGTCAGCGACAAAGTCTCCTATGTTAGAGTATATTGACTTAGGAGTCAAGTGAAGGCACTTGATCATAGGTCTTACTCGTCGTTTAAGTCAAAATCGAGTTGCCATTTATCGTTTAAGCATTTTGATGTATTCACACCTTGTTGAGTTCCTTTGAACCATGTCTTGGGGTAAAGCTTCTCTAAGATGAAATGACATACCATGGTGGTGGTGATCTTGATCATGTAGTTGAACTTGTGTAAGGTGCTCAAAGTTGATATAGTTCATCAAGAGTTGGGAGCACCGCTTGTAGTTGGGGTTCATCTTCCTACATGGGTTACTTTTGCAAGGAACAACACTTGTGTATCCAAAATGACAATCATGAAGTTTGATATATATCCTCCTCCTCCCCGCCTTTCTTGTGCGAGTGGAGCAGCCGGCCCAGTTCCTGCTTTCGAGCCCATGGCCGGGTGGCCGGCGGAGCTCTGTTCTGGCCGGGCGCGTGACCCCGGAGCCTCCCGATTCTGAACCCATGGCCGAGTGTCCGACAGAGCTCCGTTCTGGCCGGGCGCGCAACCCCGGAGCCTCCCGATTCGAGCCCATGGCCGGGTGGCCGGCGGAGCTCCGTTCTGGCCGTTCGTCACCCCAAACGCCGCAGTCCACCCGACGCCACGGACCGTTCATCAGCTTAAAAGCCCAATTTGACACCCGACCCCTGTAGGTATTCTCAGTCTCTCCAGCCGCCAGACACGAAGAAGTCCGCGACTCTGGCGGCGGTTGCCCACGGCCAATGAGAAGGAAGCCACGACAGTTCCAGGGACAAGAAGATGACAGCAGCCCCCCGACGGCCTCCTGCAAGCACAGCGAGGTTCATGCCATCGTCTGCTGCAGTTCTCTATTTTGTGTTTTTTCTGAAGATAAATGGAAGTGCAAATGCAGTCCGCTAGTGATTTGCTCTTGAGGTTCATTTTACTTATGTTTGCAGGAAAAAGGGTGGTGTGTGTTCGGTTGGATGCCCCGTTACTAAAAAATCTTGTTGAAAAACTGCAGTTTTCTGTAAAGATATATGTTTGAGTGTACACCCCTTTGCTCTCACCTCTGCTGTTTCATAGTTCTGTGATACTCTCTGAGTACTTGTCAATGTATGTCTAGGTGCAAGTGGGCTGATGTGCTACCCATTTCCTTTAACAATGAGATTTCACTAGATGTTCATTCACTTTACGCAAATATCACTTAGCTAGATGGGTTGGTGCGTCGCTCAACAGCCCATACCTGCATCCATAATTAGATATAAAATATACTGAAGAGAAGTACATATATAGCCATGATTGTGTGATAAATTGTTTGTCAGGATATAGCTGTACTTGATTAATCCTATACTGTAGACAGAGTGTCCGAAATTACCAAGGTGTTAGCTTTCTTATTCAGGAAGAGGTTGTAAAGAAGACAAAATCAGTTGGGAAGCTCAAACAAGAAGCTGAGAATTGCCTATAATAGAGTGAAAGATTTAACAACGAGAAGGCTGAGTTTGAGCAAGCTGCCTTCACAAAAGGTACAGTTCCTTGTCTCAACCTCTTTCTTGTGTGCCTGTTGCTAGCTAGCGATGTTTTGGTTATGCATTTTTTGTGTGAAGTTCACCCTCGGCATGGACAACATGTCATGGACCCTTTGTTCCTGGCCTCCGCTCCGTCGAGGCACATATGAGGGTTACCATGATTCTGGTAGTGCTTGTTCTACCATCAGGTGGAGGGCTATGAGGATGTTGTGGCAATAAGACTATGACGCCATATAGGTTCAATCAGTACATGAAGCAGATGCCGCGTACTATATTGCTTACCTGTGCAGGGCTAAGAGGAAGTTGATGCATGGCAGGGGACAGAGGTGCAGCAAGATCCTAGAGAGGCCGCGCCGATGCATCTTCTAAAGGGTGACTCGAAACCAGAAGAGGGACAGGGATCATGCGAAAAGGTTGATTCAATGAAAATCTGGAAACTCAACTCGTGGGCCATCAGATCAATAAGGAGCGCACAGATGAGAGGGTGGGCTTGCTAATCACCTGGTTGTACTTTTACACGGGGCTGACTGTATTCATGGCAAATTTGTTGGCAACAAGTACGGTGATTCATGGAAAGTAAAATGGTTATTTTCTCTGATCTAAACATGTGATGAAAAACATGGCAATTTCTGAAACTTTTATTTGTACTAATCGTTTGTTTGTAGTTGAACGGTTTATCATACTGTGTTCGAACTTATATATATATGTATTATTCATGGAAAGTAAAGTGGTTATTTTCTCTGATCTAATTCAAATTGATCATTTCTTTTATTTTGAACTGATCATTTTTTATTTCAAATGCTCATTGTTTTTACTTCAAACCCATTTTCTAATTTGAATCGGTCAATTCTTTTATTTCGCACTGATCGTTGTTTTAAATTCGTACTGATCAATGTTTTCATTTTTAATACAAACCATTTTTTTCCTTTCTTGCACAAACATCGAACCGTCGTGCACACTCTTTATGTAAGCTCAATATTCTTTAGACATATGAATGAACATTCCCTATTTGTCAACTTAGAACTTTTGTAAAAAAACTCTGAACTTGTCATATCCTCGAGTTTGAACTAATGTAAATACTTTTTGCCAAATTGCTCCAGGTTTATGTATGGTACGCACACCACCTTGATGAGCCAATGTACAAGTTCATATCACTTGAACAATGATCACTTGAACTAATTGGAGAATAATATGCGGGCTTATAGCATTTGATCACTTGAACTTATAGCAATAGAAATAAGAAATGTGTACGGCCTCCGACCTGTGGAAATTATAAGAAATTTGTATATACTAGTACTACAACCAACATTTATAAATACTAGTGAGGATGTTTTGAACGACCTCCTATCAAGACATGGACTTATAGAACTGAACCTTTTTTGGGATTACAATTTTAGATTTGATTTCTCGTCCAAACTGACAACACCATCAGGTCTGAATTTGCATGGTTTCACTAGTTGAACTGATGGATGTTTTCTTTTTGTTTTGTTTAAACTCGAACATTTTTTGCAATGAAGGTATGTACTTCCTTTTGTTTGCAACTTGAATTTTTTTCATGATTTTTGTAATAAATATTTGTACTTCTTTTCGTTTTGTTCAATGAAGAAAACAATGATCATTTGAACTAATTGGACAATAACATGTGAGCTTACAGTAATTTATCACTTGAACTTGTAGCAATAGATATAAGAAATTTTGAACTTGTAGCAATAGATATAAGAAATTTGTACGGCCTCCGCACCATTGCATTGGTGTACTCCGGTGCGAGGAACATATCCTGTCATATTTGATACATACACACACATCCTAGTTGACATTTGTTCTGTGGAATGTCGATGCCATTTATTGATTCCAAAAAAGATAGCAAGATGGCACATGGATTCAAGATGTACTTAAACCGAAACAATCCATATTTCCTGGATAAATTGCAGAGCAGCACAACAAAGGTTACATGTTTTCTGTAGTTGAGAGAAACAAGTTCAGATTATCAACAGTACACCCACCACGCCAAGTTCTTAACTGAACATATGCATTTGTTTCAGAGATGGTGTTACATCCTGTGATATAAATGAAAATTACAGCAAAACAAAAAACCTGCAAGAGAAGCATTTTTCCAAACCATAAGATAATTGAACCATTGGATCTTGAGCTTATGTACTGCATGCACTTCTCTGTTTGTACGGGATGCACCTCTCTTTTTTGTGGTTCATATACTAAAGATCCTTCAGCTCAGTTATCAACACACCGTAGCAGGCATGCTTGCCACCTATCTTTTGGATGCACTTCCTTGTCATTTTATATTGCTAATTAGAGCACTTCAGGAGCACCGACTCATGTGCGAATGTGTAGCTGGCTTCAGACTAGACAGTACTCTGGCAATACCTGTGCAATTGAGCAACAAGTTCGGAACAGGAGAAAACATGAACTGATTATATGAAGGAGTACAAGGGGAATGGCAAAAGTCTCATCCAGCTCCAACAAAATTCTGTAGCATCACATGTGCTATACATGTTTAGGTAAACGGAGTTGCCAGCTTCCTCCTTTTAGGTACTACTAGCTCCCAGAAAAATTCAGAAAATGGAAGGCGGATAGGTCTAGCTCATCTATTATCAAGCTCACCTTCACACGTGAGAGAGGGATGGAAACGAAACAGCAGTGGTAGTGAAGATACTGGTGCTCCTTCCTCATCCATACCCTGCTCCCGCTAATTCTCACCCTTCTCACGTAGCCGCGTTGCTCGGCATGTTCATCACGACAAGAGAGCGACGAAGGCGAGTGCCGCCTTTTTTCCTGTACTTCATAGACCATGGTAGGCATCTTATGTACTCTGTCTAGTTCATAACCCATGACGAGTATCTGCTTTCCCCCCTGAATTTCTATTAGGGTACTAGAAATTCAAGGAAAATAAGTAAAACCAAACTAATTGATTACAAGCACTCCTATGAATAGAACTTAATTTAGAAATTGAGGTGAACTTAAACAGTGAAAACAAGAGTGTGCTGCTGCAAGATTTCCAATCCTAGAACAACTTCTAGGAACGTGTGGGAGTCAGACAACATGCCTGAACTTGGTGTTGATTGGTAGTTGAACTTGCTACCCATCGACACTAGTACCAGCAGCACAAGACCGAAGTATTTAAGCAAATACCTGATGTTATCAAGAAAACAAGTGACTAAAACATTAGCAATAAAAGCGATGGTAAGAAAAATTGCACTGACGTTTTTCTGTCATTCCGACAAACCTCCAGCATTTTTTTGAACTAATTTTTATTCTATCATTGTAATGTTGCTTTAGGCTTTTTGAATGAGGTGAAAGCCACTTGTCTATTTGAACTTTTACTGAACATTCAAAGATGTTTGAACTGATGTGAATCCTTTCACCGAACTACTACTACAATTTTTCGTGAACCTACCCATGTATATGAACAAGTTCTATTTCTGATAGGCATTTGCGCAATTTTGTGCTAAGCAAAGAGAGAAAGAAAACAACCTGGAAATGTTTCCTGCCGCCGCATGTTGAGGGGGGTTTGGATATGGATGAACTGACTGACCCATTTTTCTTGTACCGAAGCTTGTTTCCAGAAATTTAAGACAATGCAAATATTATCTACAATATGGACATTTAGTATAGTCTGAACTAAACTCTTTGGCACTTTTGAACTAAGGTAATAGCGGTGAACCTATGACGAAGAATAGAACTCAAAAGGAAAGAAAAATTTGTAGGTGGAATAAGACGTCGGAGATCAGGTGGACTGACTACACCTCCTCCTCTGGACAGATTGCTCTGGTGAAGTGGAGCTGATGGAGGCGTAGATCACGAGCGGCGCTGGGCTTTGGCGACTGCAGGGAATCCCAACGGCTACCAAATCATCCCCGAGAAGCTTGTAGAGGTGGGGCAATTGGTCACAGGTCATCCCATGTAAGTTCAACTACCAGGCGTGGTGGCGGAGAGAGGCTCTTGGCGGTGATGTCCGGGAGGTGCCTCGTGGCGGTGAGGTGGATGGCTGCGGGTGCGGGCTAGGCGGCGGCGTGTGAGAAAGTGTCATTGATGCACGCAGAGGACTACCATCAACGCTCAACTTGGACGGCTGCCAGCAACCATGGTGGACGGGTTGGTGGTGGTGCAGGAATGTTCAGAATGACGGTGTTATTATTGTGTTTGTTTGTAAGCAAGGTTCTGAGGTTAAAAGAAACAAAATGGAAGATTTTTTTATGTGTGCTTGCACAACGGTGGCGGTGGCGAGGCAGTAGGTCTTGCCGTAGGAGCCTGCAAATGTGGGAGCGGACGGCGGGCAGCGGTCTCGAAGAAGGTGAGCACCAACCTGTATTGTGCATTGCAGCGAGTAGGCTCCAAATAAAAATGGACGACCATGCAGGAGGTTGCAGATGGATGAACCGACGACCCATTTTTTCTCGTACTGAAGCTTCTTCGAAGCTTGTTTCCAGAAATCATATTAGTGGGTTATTAAACACATGCAACAACATCGAAAGAGGAACACTAGATAAAGAGGAGGACACTATACAGGAACTATAGTGGACAGACCAACAACATAAATCCTCAAGCAATAATCAAGAGAGCTCACAATCTCCATGGAAGATGCCTATGAATTTTCTGTGGAAGGGCCTCCCAGTCCCCTGCTCTATCTCCTCCCACTCCCCGCACACACACACGCGGAGCAGAGAGAGATGATGAGAGGGATACGACTGAGCTGGATCGAGGATGGAGCACAGGGTGGCCTGCACACAGCTCTTTCTCATGACCGGCTGTGGAGTGTGCTGTTGTACTGACGAGGCAAAAGTCCAAATATATGGAGGGACTAGTAAGGGTCTCAGGAATCGACTACATTATTTTAGTCAACTCGATCTCGAACTTTGGATTTGTAGCAGCACACGCACTAAACTTACTGAATTTTTCTTCAACTTTTTTAGGTGATTGCATCAGTACTAGTACTATTGGAAAAATATTTCAGATTTGTAGCAGCACACACACACGAAACTTACAGAATTTTATGGAAATGCATGAGTTCTAATTTATCAGTACATAGTTTTATGGAAATGCGCGATTTAATTTCTTATAGGCACTATCTAGGCAAAGAACACTTAGTATTGAACTTTTTTCCAAGTATGTATTGAACTGATATATTTTTTGTCAATGAACTGTTGTATTATAGGTACTAGAGCTACCAGCATCTTTTTGTATATCATGATAAAAAGCAAACAAACATGCATCATCTCCACCAGACCATTCTCTCATCATCTTCAGAACATGCATACTAGAGAAAATTGAACTGACAATAGAAGAAATTTATATTTTTGGGGACTGATATCATGTAATACCACATCAAGAAAGCGTGCCAAGAGAAATGTATTTTTTTGGTTGAAGAACTAGCAGTCGTGCAGCACAAGAGGCACGACATGGTGCTTTTAACTAACTCTCAGAGATATTTTCTGCTTCATAGTAGTACCTGAGGTTATAAGGGTCGGTAATTTACCATTTTGATTGCCTTCATGCCACCAACAGCGCACCATTAAAGAACATGACGAACTGATGCTGGTAGCTCTCACTGGCCTTCTTGATTCTGCACCTAGCAAGCCCAAGATGTCCATAAATCAAAGAAAAACTGACAAACAATGCACAAAAAGATGTTGTTAATAGGGTTGCAAGAATGCTACAAAATACAATATAAACGATGATGCTAGAATAGTAATTGTGTAACACCATTTGACAACTACAATTCATGAAGGAAATATATCAAAACATCCACCAAAGAGGTGCATGAATATTAGTTTCCCATGGAAATTATAAAAACTATACGCAAGTAGCCAGCTTTTCTCTTTTGTTTTTTTGGCATACGCAAAGAATATGAAGTCTGAAATGTTCTAATTGTAAAACACACTCCAAAGCAAACCTATTTTCCTATTCCATAAATATAAACTGTTTGACGATAATCCAACTTGGAAAGGTAGTCATCTTTTCCAAGGGACCTTCTCTAAGCAATAAGAGGGAAAGTTCATGCCACAAAAGGGACCTTCTCTAAGCAGTAAGTAGAAAGTTCAGGTCACAAAGTTTAGTCTTAGACATATACACAATAAAATAAAACAATGATCACTTGAACTAATTGGAGAATAACATGCGAGCTTATAGCATTTGATCACTTGAACTTATAGCAATAGGAATAAGAAATATGTACGGCCTCCGACCTGTGGAGATTATAAGAAATTTGTAAATACTAGTACTGCAACCAACATTTTTATAAATACTAGTGAACTTGAACTTATGGTCTCTCGAGATCTGAACTGACTGTGTTACAAGCACACACACACACACAAAAATCCAGCGAAGCTGATATCAGTACATGTTAAAACGATAATCAAGTTCATGTATATTAATTTTGAGAAGTTCAGAAAGAAACTTTTCTAAAAGTTTGCACTGAAAATTTGTGCAAACATATTTATGCTTTTTTAGGAAGGAACTCAATTCAACAAAACATATGCAAACATCTCGGCGTCGAACTTCTGTATTTTTTTATTTGAGCTTACTTCTCTTGAGATTTGAACTGATTTGTGTTACAAGCACACGAACAACTCCGAATGAGCTGATGTTAGTACATATAAAAAAGATGACCAAGTGCGTGTATATTAACCGAAGAAATTCAAAAGGGAGCTTCATCTTCACCATACTGACTAGAACCAATACTGAAAAACTGAAGTACGAGAGGGAGACCAGCTAAAGTTCAAACTACACAAACATAAGCTGCAAGCTCCATGGTCCAACTTGTAGATGACTAATTTTAATGTCAAATTCCTCAGTCCAACATTAAGATAACACACATGACTGGTTAGCCAACAAGCTCACAATACCAATTCCGCTGACTTTGTTTACCTCGACAGATGTCGGAGACGAGCACGATGAGGTCCCGGTCAGCAACCCTCTTCCGCTATTGATGGTCAGTAGGGATACCACGGCGAGGAGGGGGGCCCAGTGCCCTAGATTGCGGGCAGAGGGGTTGGGCGGCGGTAGTGCGGCGCCGGGATCTCAGGGGGAGGTAGACAATTCTCGGGGAGGAAGGCGGCCAGGGCACAGGAAGGTGGTGGTGCGGCGCGTAGGCGGGACTGGGAGGGGGCGGCGCGTCACCCGGAGTTGGTGGCAGGGTGTGTCGGCGGGGAAGGAGACGACGCTTCTACAGGAAGTGGTGGCGCGGCGCATCACCGGGAGGCAGGGGGCTGCGCATTGGCGGGAGGTGGTGGCGGGGCGCGTCGACGGGAAGGGGAGGGGGCGGCGCGTCGCCAGGAGGAATGGGGCTGCACATACGCGGGGTAGGAGACGACGCGTTTGCGGGAGGTGGTGGCGCGGCGTGTCACCGGGAGGTGGGGGCGAGGCCCATCAGCGGGAGGTTGGGTTGCGGCGCGTCGGGCTCTTTTTTAGTGTACCGAAATGCAGATCGGGCCTTATAGGGGGCGATGGTAACAGAATAGTCTAGCCCTATATATATATGTGTATATATATATATATGTATATATATATATATATATATATATAGAGAGAGAGAGAGAGAGAGAGAGAGAAATTGACAAAGGATATATTGAAAGGATTCATGCTTCCTTGTCTTCAACCACCATATTGTATAGACTTGGAGATGTAGAGATTGCATAGAATGTGATTGAATTGCAATCTCATATAATTGATCTTATCCAAGTACCTACAAGGGTTAGATAACATACAAGGGTACAAGTATATCCAAGACATGTGATCAACATCATACGAGAGATATCAAGGATTAGTCATAGAAAGGCCCATGCCTTGCATGCATCCATATGGAGTTTCTACTCCAAGTTTGAGGCATCAATGATGTTCAATTCACCTCTCAAACGGCAAAAAATTTCTCATCAAGCGGTTTGGTGAATATATCCGCTAATTGCTTATTGGTACGAACATGCTTAAGTTTGACATCACCCTTGGCAACATGACCTTGAATGAAATGATGACGAACTTCAATAGGCTTAGTTCAAGAATCTTGTGCGGGATTATGAGCAATCTTAATAGCACTCTCATTATCACAAAGCAATGGAACATGTTTCACACATATCCCATAATCTTTAAGAGTTTGGGTCATCCAAAGTAACTGAGCAAAACATGAACCGTCGGCAATGTATTCCGCTTCGGCGGTGGATAAGGATACCGAGTTTTGTTTCTTGGAGGACCAAGACAAAAGAGATCTACCAAGAAATTGAGAAGTACCTGAAGTGGACTTTCTATCAACCTTGTCACCGGCATAGTCTGAATCGGAGTGTCCAACAAGATCAAAAGAAGACATCTTAGGATACCAAATGCCAAAGTTTGGTGTGTGAATTAAGTATCTCACTATCCTTTTCACACCCTTAAGATGACATTATTTGGGGGCCGCTTGATATCGTGCACACATGCACACTCTTAGCATAATATCGGACGGGAGGCACATAGATATAACAATGAACCAATCATAGAGCGGTAAACCTTTTGGTCAACCGGTTCGCCTTCCTTTGTCAAGCCAAGATGTCCACTAGTAGGCATGGGGGTACTCATACCTTTGCATTCTTGCAAGTTGAACTTCTTAAATAAGTCCTTGGTGCACTTTGTTTGAGAAACAAAAGTACCCTCCTTAGTTTGCTTGATTTGCAAACCAAGAAAGAATTTGAGTTCACTCATCATAGACATCTCAAACTTCTCCGACATTAGCCTTCCAAATTTTTCACTAACATGAGGGTTATTCGAACCAAATATGATATCATCAACATAAATTTGGCACACAAATAATTCAGCATTAAACCTTTTAGTAAAAAGTGTGGAATTGGTTTTACCAATTTCAAAGCCTTTTTCAATAAGGAACTTAGTAAAGCATTTATACCACGCTCTAGGAGCTTGTTTAAGACCATAAAGAGCTTTGTCAAGTTTGTAAACATGGTCGGGTTTCTTGGGATTAACAAAACCGGGAGGTTGTTTAACATAAACTTCCTCCTCAATTTCACCATTAAGAAAAGCAATTTTGATGTCCATTTGATATAAGGTGATATCATGATGATTGGCATAAGTAAGTTAGATGCGAATGGACTCTAGTCTAGCGGGAATATGTCTTCCCATAGTCCATACCTTCGACTTGAGTGCAGCCTTGAGCAACGAGACGAGCCTTGTCGCGTACAACCTGTCCATCTTCATCTTGCTTGTTTTGAAACACCCATTTGGTTCCAATGACATTGTGCTTCTCATCGGGCTTTTCAACCAACATCCACACTTGGTTCCTCTCGAAATTGTGTAGCTCTTCATGCATAGCATTCACCCAATCCGGATCATCAATAGCATCTTCAACCTTCATAGGTTCAATGCTAGAAATGAATGAGTAATGTTCACAGAAGTTAGTCAAACGAGTTTTTCAGCAAGTAATTCTCCATGTTTGAATATCATCAAATATTTGTTCTACGGGATGATCTCTCGAGACTCTTGGTCGAACTCGTGAGAGCTTTTTTTTGGGTCGGGGTGGAACGTCCTCTTCATTGTCTTGCTCTTATTCTTGTCTTTCTTCGTTGTTGTTGGCATTGTTGTTCTCCCATGGAGGTGGAGAAGGAGGTTGTCGAGGTTCATCTTGTTGTACATCCTCTTTTTCATCGTCTTGATGTGTCCCACTTGTGGATGCCTCCAAGTCAACTTGTGGTTCACCTTGGCGTGAAGTTGAGGCTTCCACTTGGACGGACGAGGTACACTCCTTCACCACCGTTGGGCGAAGCTTGCCAATAGACAAGTCTTGTATGGCTTAAGAAGGATCTTCGTCACCTACATCAACTGGCAATTGCTCTAGTTGCGAGCCGTTAGATTCATCAAACTTCACATCTACCGTCTCTTCAACCATTCGGGTGAAATTGTTGTAGACATGGTATGTGTGAGAGTTTGAGCCATAACCTAGTAGGAAACCTTCATGAGATTTAGGAGCAAATTTCGAACAACGATGCTTATCAAGAATGTAGCACTTTGAGCCGAATACCAGAAAGTATCCAACTTGGGGTTTGTTACCGGTGAGAATCTCGTATGCCGTCTTGCCGAGTAGATTGTGAAGATATAGACGATTCATTGCATGGCAAGCTGTCTCAACCGCTTCCGCCCAAAAGTGTTTTGGCGTCTTATACTCATCAAGCATTGTTCTCGCCAATTCAATGAGCGTCCGGTTCTTCCTCTCAACAACTCCACTTTGTTGAGGTGAGTACATGATACGTCTCCAATGTATCTAGTTTTCCAAACACTTTTGCCCTTGTTTTGGACTCTAACTTGCATGATTTGAATGAAACTAACCCGGACTGGCGCTGTTTTCAGCAGAACTGCCATGGTGTCATTTTTGTGTAGAAACAAAAGTTCTCAGAATGACATGAAAATCCATGGAGATTACTTTTGGAAAATATATAAAATACTAGCGAAAGAATCAAGGCCAAGGGCCCACACCCTGTCAACGAGGGTGGGGGCGCACCCCCTCCCCCTGGGCACGCCCCCTGCCTCGTGGGCTCCCTGGATGTCCACCGACCTCAACTCCAACTCTATATATTTGCTTTCACGGAGAAAAAAATCAGAGAGAAAGTTTCATCGCGTTTTACGATATAGAGCCGCTGCCAAGCCCTAATCTCTTTCGGGAGGGCTGATCTGGAGTCCGTTCGGGGCTCCGGAGAGGGGGATTCCTCGCCGTCGTCATCATCAACCATCCTCCATCACCAATTTCATGATGCTCACCGCCGTGCGTGAGTATTCCATCGCAGGCTTGCTGGACGGTGATGGGTTGGATGAGATTTACCATGTAAGCAAGTTAGTTTTCTTAGGGTTTGATCCCTAGTATCCACTATGTTCTGAGATTGATGTTGCTATGACTTTGCTATGCTTAATGCTTGTCACTAGGGCCCGAGTGCCATGATTTCAGATCTGAACCTATTATGTTTTCATGAATATATGTGAGTTCTTGATCCTATCTTGCAAGTCTATAGTCACCTATTATGTGTTATGATCCGACAACCCCGAAGTGACAATAATCGGGATACTTCTCGGTGATGTCTGTAGTTTGAGGAGTTCATGTATTCACTAGGTGCTAAAGCTTTGGTCCGGTACTCTATTAAAAGGAGGCCTTAATATCCCTTAGTTTCCACTAGGACCCCGCTGCCACGGGAGGGTAGGACAAAAGATGTTATGCAAGTTCTTTTCCATAAGCACGTATGACTATATTCGGAATACATGCCTACATTACATTAATGAACTGGAGCTAGTTCTGTGTCACCCTATGTTATAACTGTTACATGATGAACCGCATCCGACATAATTATCCATCACTGATCCAATGCCTATGAGCTTTTCACATATTGTGCTTTGCTTATTTACTTTACCATTGCTGCTATTACAATTACTACAAAACTGCTATCATTACTTTTGCCACTGTTACTGTTACTATCATATTACTTTGCTACTAAATACCTTGCTGCAGATATTAAGTTATCCAGGTGTAGTTGAGTTGACAACTCAACTACTAATACTTGAGAATATTCTTTGGCTCCCCTTGTGTCGAATCAATAAATTTGGGTTGAATACACTACCCTCGAAAACTGTTGCGATCCCCTATACTTGTGGGTTATCAGTACGTAGCCGAGAACTCATGTGAAATCCCTTCTTCCTCAAGAAAGGTGTCCACATTAGCGTTCTTGAACTCTGTTCTGTTGTCGCTGCGAACCTTCTTGATCTTCACTTCAAATTGATTTTGGGCCTTCCTAGTGAAGTTTTTGAAGATCTTTTGGACCTACGATTTATCATCAAGAAAGAACACCCACGTAAATCTTGAAAAATCATCAACAATGACCAATCCAAATTAGTTACCACCGAGACTCTTGTAGGCATTGGGACCGAAAAGATCCATGTGAAGTAGCTTAAGTGGTCTCTCGTGGTCATGATGTTCTTCACAGGATGACTTCCTCCAACTTGTTTTCCTGCTTGGCAAGCACTACAAAGTCTATCCTTGTCAAATATAACATCTTTAACACCAAGGATATGATCACCTTTAATAAGCTTGTCAAGATTCCACATGCCTACATGACATAACCGTCTATGCCACAACCAGCCTTTAGAGGATTTAGCAATTATGCAGGTTCTAGGTTGAGCCTTTTTAGTGAAATCTACAATGTATAGATCACCTCTACGTATGCCGGTAAATACCATATTATGATTATCTCTTCGAAACACTTGGCGATCTACTTCAGTAAATATGACATTGAAACTGAAATCGGCTAGTCTAGATATAGAAAGTAAATTGTAACCAAGAGATTCAACGAGCATAACATTTTGTATGGAGCTGTCATGTGAGATGGCCACCTTACCAAGGCCAACCACCTTACCCTTTGAGTTATCACCAAAAGTGACATACTTTCGAGGGCCATCGTTTTCAGCAAGCTCATGAAACATATCTTTTTCTCCGGTCATGTGATCGGTACATCCACTATCAATAACCCAGTCCTTTCCTCCAGCCATGTAGATGCGAAGGTTAGCCATAAGACCAAAGTGCCTCATAGACTCATCGAGATCATAGTCACTATCATCATCCTCATCATAGTATCCATGTACAACATCATCTTGTGATCGATCATTTCCTAGAGAGAGTGATTCATTAGTTTTGTGATCATGGCAATGCGCATCTCTATGAATTCTAATGACTTCGGAAATGATATTACTAATGATTCCAACATCTCCTTTGGCACGCATAAGGTCACGAAACTCAAATAAACAATCACCAAACTTAGGATCATTGGGATTCATCTTATTCAAAGCAATGGACTTGTGAAGAATCTCATCTAAGTTTTTCAAGGAATAATCCGGAAATCGTTCCTCAAGAAATCACCATATAGTATAAGCACATTCAATAGTTGGCAAGCGAGCAATCAAATTTCTAGGCAAACCTCTAGTGATAAGATTGATAGTTCTAAGATTGCGAATCATATCAAGAGGCTCATTAGGTTTTACAATGCAAGGGGTCAACAAGGGGCGCACAAGGAGTAGTAGTGTACTTGTTCAAGTGATATTCGTTGAAAATCTCAAGCATCTCATTTTTTCAAGCAATAAAGAACTCTCCATCAAGCATAGGCACTCTACATCTAATACTCCCAATTATAGACTCATCCATCTTCCTCCAATGGTGTTTAAACCAAAGAAATGGAGACCAAAGCTCTAATACCAATTGAAAGGATCGAGAAGAGGTGTCTAGAGGGGGTGATTAGACCCTCAACAAGTAAAGATAACAGTTTTTAGGTTTTTCAAGTTGAGGTAGCAAATTAGCACAATTTTGAGCATACACAATACAATTCAAGCAAGCATGCAAAGAGTATATGAGAAACGGAAATTAAAGCATGCAACTTGCAAGAAAGTAAAGGGATGGGATTGGAGTGTGCAAACGCAATTAGAGATACAGAGATTTTTGGCGTGGTTCTGATAGGTGGTGCTATCGTACATCCACGTTGATGGAGACTTCAAACCATGAAGGGTAATGGTTGCGCAAGTCCATGGAGGGCTCCACCCACAAAGGGTCCACGAAGAAGCAACCTTGTCTATCCCATCATGGCCATCATCCAAGAAGAACTTGCCTCACTAGGGTAGATCTTCACGAAGTAGGCGATCTCCTTGCCCTTACAAACTCCTTGGTTCAACTCCACAATCTTGACGGAGGCTCCCAAGTGACACCTAACAAATGTAGGAGACACCACTCTCCAAAAGGTAGTAGATGGTGTGTTGATGATGAACTCTTTGCTCTTGTGCTTCAAATGATAGTCTCACCAACACTCAACTCTCTCTCACAGATTTGGCTATGGTGGAAAGATGATTTGAGTGGAAAGCAACTTGGGGAAGGCTAGCGATCAAGATTCTTGTGGTTGGACTGGAATGTCTTGGTCTCAACACATGAGTAGGTGGTTCTCTCTCAAAAAATGAGTAGTGGAAGTGTAGGCATGTTCTGATGTATCTCTCACAAATGGAGAAGGGGATGGAGGGGTATATATAGCCTCCACACAAAATCTAACTGTTACAGACAAATTCCCAAACTCGGTGGGACCGAATGGTTAAACTCGGTCAGACCGACTTGGTTCAAAATGTGAACGTTAGGCATTTTGGTGGGACCGACTAGGTCAACTCGGTGAGACCGATGCGCTAGGGTTAGGGCAAGACCTCATCTCGGTGAGACCGATTGCGTGAACTTGGTGAGACCGGTTTCAGTAATAAGCAAACAGAGACTTGGTCAAGCAAACTCGGTGGGACCGACTGCGTATCTCGGTGAGACCGGAATAACTACAATAGGTAATAGAGAGTTTGCAAGGCCATCTCAGCGAGACCGAGGTCGGTGAGGCCGAACTGATTAGGGTTTCTGGCAGTGGCTATGTCAAGTGAACTCAGTGGCACCGGATGAATCAAATTGGTGGGGCCGAGTTTGACTTTAGGTTTAGGACAAATGTGGAAATGAGAAAGTGGTTGAGGGATTTGGAGCATATCACTAAGCACTTTGAGCAAGCAAGCCATTAAGCAACACCTCATCCCCTTTTAATAGTATTGGCTTTCCTATAGACTCAATGTGATCTTGGATCATTAAAATGAAAATGTATAGTCCTGAGCTTTTGCCAATGTTTGTCCTTAGCATCTTGAAGGGGTTCCACATCCTCTTGTCCTTCCACTCCAATGTTGAACTCAACTGAAATATACTAGGTATAAGTATTAGTCCAACAAGTGATATGTTGACATTAATTACCAAAATCACCCAGGGAGCACTTGTGCTTTCAAGAGCATATTTGACTTAGCAGTCAAGTGAAGACACTTGATCATAGGTCATACTCATCGTTTAAGCTCAAAATGGGGTTTCCATTTCTCGTTTAAACATTTTGATGTATTCACACCTTGTTGAGTTGCTTTGACCCATGTCTTGGGGTAAAGCTTCTCTAAGATGGAATGACATACCTTGGTGGTGGTTATCTTGATCATGTAGTTGAACTTGTGTAGGGTGCTTAAGGTTGATGTAGTTCATCAAGAGTTGGGAGCACCGCTTGTAGTTGGAGTTCATCTTCCTACATGGGTTAGTTTTGCAAGCAAGAGCACTTGTGTATCCAAAATAACAATCATAAAGTTTGATGCCAAAAGAAGTTTGATATATAGAAATTGTCAAAGGATATTTTGAAAGGATTCATGCTTCCTTGTCTTCAACCACCATATTGTAAAGACTTGGAGATGTAGAAATTGCTTAGAATGTGATTAATTTGCAATCTCATAGAATTGAGATTATCCAAGTACCTACAGGGGTTAGATAGCATGCAAGAGTGCAAGTATATCCAAGATATATGATCATCATCAGGAGAAATATCAAGGATTAGTCATAGAAAGGCTCATGCCTTGCATGCATCCACATGGAGTTTCTACTCCAAGTTTGAGGCATCAATGATGTTCAATTCACCTCTCAAACGGCAAAACACTTTCTCATCAAGCAGTTTGGTGAATATATCCGCCAATCGCTTATTGGTACGAACATGCTTAAGTTTGATATCTCCCTTAGCAACATGATCTCGAATGAAAAGATGACGAGCTTCAATATGCTTACTTCGAGAATGTTGCACAAGATTATGAGCAATCTTAATAGCACTCTCATTGTCACAAAGCAATGGAACATGTTTCACATATATCCCATAGTCTTTAAGAGTTTGGGTCATCCAAAGTAATTGAGCACAACATGAACCGGCGGCAATTTATTCCACTTTGGCGGTGGATAAGGATACTGAGTTTTGTTTCTTGGAGTACCAAGACACAAGAGATCTACCAAGAAATTGACAAGTACCCGAAGTGGACTTTCTATCAACCTTGTCACCGGCATAGTCTGAATCGGAGTAGCCAACAAGATCAAAAGAAGACCTATTAGGATACCAAATGCCAAAGTTTGGTGTGTGAATTAAGTATCTCACTATCCTTGTCACAAACTTAAGATGACATTCTTTGGGGTCCGCTTGATATCATGCACACATGCACACTCTTAGCATAATATCGGGACGGGAGGTGCATAGATATAACAATGAACCAATCATAGAGCGGTAAACCTTTTGGTCAACCGGTTCGCCATCCTTTGTCAAGTCAAGATGTCCACTAGTAGGCATGGGGGTACTCATACCTTTGCATTCTTGCATGTCAAACTTCTTGAATAAGTCCTTGGTGTACTTTGTTTGAGAGACAAAGTACCCTCCTTAGGTTTTTTGATTTGCAAACCAAGAAAGAACTTGAGTTTACTCATCATAGACATCTCAAACTTCTCCGACATTAGCCTTCCAAACTTTTCACTAAAATGAGGGTTAGTTGAACCAAATATGATATCATCAACATAAATTTGGCACACAAATAATTCACCATTAACCCTTTTAGTAAAAAGTGTAGAATCAAATTTACCAATTTCAAAGCCTTTTTCAATAAGGAACTTAGTCAAGCATTTATACCATGCTCTAGGAGCTTGTTTAAGACCATAAAGAGCTTTGTGAAGTTTCTAAACATGATCGGGTTTCTTGGGATTAACAGAACTGGGAGGTTGTTTAACATAAAGTTCCTCCTCAATTTCACCATTAAGAAAAGCACTTTTGATGTCCATTTGATATAAAGTGATATCATGATGATTTGCATAAGCAAGTAGGATGCGAATGGACTCAAGTCTAGCAACAGGGCGTAAGTCTCACCATATTCCATACCTTTGACTTGAGTGTAGCCTTGAGCGACGAGACATGCCTTGTTGCGAACAACTTGTCCATCTTCATATTGCTTGTTCCAAAACACCCATTTGGTTCCAATGACATTGTGCTTCTCATCGGGCTTTTTAACCAACGTCCACACTTGGTTCCTCTCAAAATTGTGTAAATCTTCATGCATGGCGTTCACCCAATCCGGATCATCAAGAGCATCTTCAAACCTCATAGGTTCAATACTAGAGATGAATGAGTAAGGTTCACAAAAGTTAGCCAAACGAGTTTTAGAGCGAGTAATTCTCCCAGTTTGAATATCATCATAGGTTTGTTCGACGGGATGATCTCTTGAGACTCTTGCTCGAACATGTGAGAGCTTTTGTTTTGGTCGGGGTGGAACATCATCTTCATTGTCTTGCTCTTCCTCTCGTCTTTCTTCGATGTTGTTGGCATTGTTGTTCTCTCGTGGAGGTGGAGAAGGAGGTCGTCGAGGTTCATATTGTTGTGCATCCTCGTTTTCATCGTCTTGATTTTTCCCACTCGTGGATGCCTCCAAGTAAACTTGCAGTTCACCGTGGCGTGAAGTTGAGGCTTCCACTTGGACAGATGAGGTACTCTCCTTCACCTCCGTTGGGCGAATCTTGCCAATAGACAAGTCTTGTATAGCTTCGAAAGGGTCTTTGTCACCTACATCAATTGGCAATTGCTCTACCTGCGAGACTTTAGATTCATCAAACTTCACATCTACCGTATCTTCAACCTTTTAGGTGAAATTGTTGTAGAGAAGGTATGTGTGAGAGTTTGAGCCATAAGCCCATAACCGAGTAGGAAACCTTCATGAGATTTAGGAGCAAATTTCGAACGACGATGCTTATCAAGAATGTAGCACTTTGAGCCAAATACCCGAAAGTATCCAACTTGGGGTTTGTTACAAGTGACAAGCTCGTATGCTGTCTTGCCGAGTAGCTTGTGAAGATATAGATGATTCGTTGCATGGCAAGCTGTCTCAACCGCTTCCACCCAAAAGTGTTTTGGCGTCTTGTACTCATCAAGCATCGTTCTCGCCATTTTAATGAGCACCCAGTTCTTCCTATCAACAACTCCATTTTGTTGAGGCGTGTACGTAGCCGAGAACTCATGTGAAATACCTTCTTCATCAAGAAAGGTGTCCACGTTGGTGTTCTTGAAGTCCGTTCCGTTGCCGCTACGAACCTTCTAGATCTTCACATCAAATTGATTTTGGGCCTTCCTAGCGAAGTTCTTGAAGATCTTTTGGACCTGCTATTTATGATCAAGAAAGAACACCCTCGTAAATCTTGAAAAATCATCAACAATGACCAATCCAAATGAGTTACCACCGAGACTCTTGTAGGCATTGGGACCAAAGAGACCCATGTGAAGTAACTCAAGTGGTCTTCTTGTGGTCATGATGTTCTTCACGGGATGACTTCCTCCAACTTGTTTTCCTGCTTGGCAAGCACTACAAAGTCTATCCTTGTCAAATATAACATCTTTAATACCAAGGATGCGATCACCTTTAATAAGTTTGTCAAGATTTCGCATGCCCACATGACCTAACAGTTTATGCCACAACCAACCTTTAGAGGATTTAGCAATTAAGCAAGTTCTAGGTTGAGCCTTTTATTTTTTTTGACTGGAAACTGTGAGGCAACAGCCCCACAGTATTTTATTAAAACTCAACCACCAAACAAAACAAGACGTTCTTAGAAAGTAGCTAACTATGGGGTAGGGGGGATACTTACCTAGCTAGCTATTTACATAATTACAGTCCCATATACAAGAATACATACAACCAACTATGTCAAAGAGTTGACCCAGGTTATCAGCAAAGGTTTTAAATTAGGCTTCAATATGTGAGAGTGCAGAGTAGCATCATGAATGAAGTTTCTCCTCCATGCAGCAAAGGTTGGCCTTTCATGTCTGAAGATCCTGCCATTCCTCAAGATCCATATATTCCAGGCTACAAGATAAACAACCTCCCTAGAAAAAAGGGTGTCCAAAGCTCCTCCTTGTAGGAACTAAACACTGAGATGTGGTTAAGCCAGCTAACCACTGGATGTGCAAGTAATTCCATACTCTTGTGCTGAATTGACATGTGAAGAAAAGGTGATCTCTGTCCTCATAAGCATGGGCAAAGCATAAAGGGCATGTGTTGTCCTCCTGAGTTGATCGCCAGTGTCTCCTCACCAGCAAGTCTCTGGTATTTAGCCTGTCATTTAGCATTAACCATGCAAGCACCTTTATCTTCATTGTCGCCTTGCTTTTCCAAATCCATTTGGATGGAGTATCAGTGGCCATGTGAGCATGCATCACAGTATAATAACTCTTTGCAGAGAAGATACCTTGGCCAGGTGTCCAAGACCAAGAATCATGAATCTCTTCATCAGCATTAAGATCAAGAAGACCAACTTGGACAGTGGTCAGCTCAGCCATTGCTTCTAGTGATAAGGGTAGATAAAAAAGCTCAGACATGTCTAGAGTGTTAATCACCTCACGAACAGACACTTTGTCATCAATGACAAAAGAGAACAACCACGGTAATCTTTCTCTGAGTAGGACAGATGAGCCTAGGAACACCCAGGCATCAAACAAAAAAGGACAGAATCCCCCATGTTTATGGTTTCCTCTGAGTATAGCCTGAATGCTTCATTGAGTTTAAGGATGTCTTTCCACCAATAAGATCCACATAAAACTGTGCCATGAGGAACCACACCATCATAATAGGTGCTCCAAATAAGAGAAACCCAAGGGATGTCAACTTTGTTATAAAACTTAGAAAGGTGCTTGGAAAGGAGAGCTCTGTTCTGGATGGTCAGATTTACTATTCCCAAACCACCTTTGTCTTTAGGTCTAGAAACAAGAGGCCAAGTAGCAAGTGATTGCCTTAGAGTATTAGAATTGCCTGTCCATAAACATTGCCTCATTATCCTCTCAAGTTGCTTTATAATACCAGTTGGCAAAGAAAGACTGCAAAGAAAATAGATTGGCAAAGAGGACAGAACTGATTGTAACAGTTGCAATCTGGTACCTTGGTTAAGAAGGCAAGAGCTAGCAGACAACCTTCTTTCAACTCTATCAACCACAGGAAATAAATCCTGAATCCTTGGTCTAGTTGTACCCACAGGTAGCCCTACATAGGTGAAGGGAAGGGTCCCAACTTGGAAGCCAAAAACAGAAGCTAACCTGGTAGTTTTAGCATCATCCACATTAATAGGCAATATGCAATATTTATGGAAGTTTACTCTTAGGCCTGTGGAGGCATGAAAGTCTTGCAGCATCTCCTTGAGGGCAATAAGTTGTGAATCCACAGCAGGCACAATGAGGAGAGTGTCATCAGCATATTTTACTATAGGGAAATCAGGATCATGAGTTTCAATAGGCAGGGATATCTTTCCATTTCTAAGCATATTATTTACCAAAGTTTCTAACAGATCTGCTACAAGAACAAACAAGAGAGGTGACAGTGGATCACCCTGTCTGACTCCCCTTTTGCAGGTAAATTGTTTTCCAGGAACACCATTCAGAATGACAGAAGAAGTCCTAGAGGATAAGAGTTCTCTAATCCAACCAATCCACTTGTTATCAAAACCCTTGTGATGTAAAAGCTTGAGAATTAAGTCATGTTCAACAGTATCAAAGGCTTTGGCAAAGTCCAATTTAAGAATCAAGATAGGCTTCTTAGATTTGTGACACTGATGAATGTATTCCAGTGTCCAAGCAATACAATCCTGGATTGACCTACACTTGAGGAACCCATATTGGTTTTTATGAATGCACTTGAGGATTACTTTTTGCAATCTATTGGCTAGCAGCTTAGTCAGGAATTTTTAGTGAAATCAACAATGTATAGATCACCTCTATGTACGCCGGTAAAGACCATATTATGATTATCTCTTTGAAACACTTGGCAATCTACTTCAGTAAATAGGACTGAAACCGAAATCGGCTAGCCTGATACAAAAAGTAAATTGTAACCAAGAGATTCAATGAGCATACTATTTTGTATGGAGCTGTCATGTGAGATGGCCACCTTACCAAGGCCAGCCACCTTATCCTTTGATTTATCACCTAAAGTGACATACTTTCGAGGGCCGTCGTTTTCAGCAAGCTCACGAAACATATCCTTGTCTCCGGTCATGTGATCAGTACATAAACTATCAAGAACCCATTCCTTTCCTCCAGCCATGTAGCCGCGAAGGTTAGCCATAAGACCAAAGTGTCTCATAGACTCATTGAGATCATAGTCACTATCATCATCCTCATCATAGTATCCATGTTCAACATCATCTTGTGATCGATCATTTCCTAGAGAGAGTGATTCATTAGTTTTGTGATCATGACAATGTGCATCTCTATGAATTCTAGTGACTTCGGAAATGATATTGCTAATGATTCCAACATCTCCTTGGCACGCATAAGGTGACAAAGCTCAAATGAAACTTAGGATCATTGGGATTCATCTTATTCAAAGCAAGGGACTTGTGAAGAATCTCATCTAAGTTTTTCAAGGAATAGTCCAGAAATCGTTCCTCAAGAAATCTCCATATAGTGTAAGCACATTCAAGAGTTGGCAAGCGAGCAATCAAATTTCTAGGTAATCCTCTAGTGATAAGATTAACAGTTCTAAGATTGCGAATCATATCAAGAGACTCATCAGGGGTAGGGTGCAAGGGGTCAACAAGGGGCGCACAAGGGGTAGTAATGTACTTGTTCAAGTGATATTCATTGAAAATCTCAAGCATCTCATTTTTCCAAGCAATAAAGAACTCTCCATCAAGCATAGGACTCTATGTCTAATACTCCCAATCGTAGACTCATCCATCTTCCTCCAATGGTGTTTAAACTAAAGCAATGAAGACCAAAGCTCTGATACCAATTGAAAGGATCGAGAAGACGTGTCTAGAGGGGGGGGGGGTGATTAGACCCTCAACAAGTAAAGATAGCAGTTTTGAGGGTTTTCAAGTTGAAGTTGCAAATTAGCACAATTTCAAGCATTCACAATACAATTCAAGCAAGCATGAAAGAGTATATGAGCAGCGGAAAGTAAAGCATGCAACTTGCAAGAAAGTAAAGGGATGGGATTGGAGTATCGTTGGTACGTGTCGGTGCTATACAAACGGTTTTTAACCCCTTTCCACGACGGCATTCGGAACCGTCACCTAGTGAGTATGGGCGATAGGGGGGTCCTTCCCACATGACCCAGAAACCATCGGGGATACGCCCTCCTGGCACACACGCTCGGCAAAATGAGGTCGTGTGCGACCAGCGAGCGAGCAAATATGGTTATACGTATAGTAGTGTTGAAAAAAAATACAATTATACATGTGAAATTGTTTTTGGTCGTAAGTACATCCCACACAGTCAGTCCCCGCTAAACGTTTCTATTCGTATTTACATCCCACACAGTCGCTACAAGGAAAACGTTTCGGTTCATAGGTACATCACACACAATTTTCCCTGTTAAATCATTTGTGATAGCGTTCCCATTGCACACAATATTAATAATTTTATCGTTTGTGTTATTGAATGCATCACACATGGTGCGTAGAAGAAACTGTGTGACAAAGGCTATCCATCACACACAGCTTTTATGCGGTAAATGTTTGCACAAGGTGGCCTAACGTAAACAGTTTTGAACAGAATGTTGTGTGTGATTGTTCATCGATCCAACACGTTTTATTCCTAGAAACTGTGTGCGTTGCCTTAGGTCATCGCCCATGGTATTTTCTCAATAACCATTTGCAATAGCAAAAACCAATTAGCAGGCTAATTCACCATTAGCAGGCTAATTCACCATTAGCGGGCAAATTTCCATATTATTAATAATCCATTTATTAATCTAATTGACATTCATATTAAACACATAATCTATTTCATTCCCATATTAAGGAAGCAAGATTTCATAATTGAAAAACATCAGAGTACAACATGATATATCTTCAGCACTCAGCTACCCCATTACACAACTGCACCAGCACCAAGTTTCACATGCAACATCTAGAACCTTTCGAAATTAGCATCATAGACGGTACATAGATAGATGCCTCTCATCGGAAAAACTGCTGAAGCGGAAGGCGAATATTGAGCCTTCATTGATGTTGAAGGTCTTTGCAACTTTAGGCCAGTGCCTGTGGATGATTGACCATCCATCCTTCATCCTCTTTAGGAACACTTTAATATTGAACCATGGGTGTTGTATGAATACCTTCCTCGCCTCCTGACCATACATGTGGTTTGAGAGGTAATCATCAGTGAACTATTTTGGAAAGGCCTGAAAACAAGGATGTGCATAAATATCTTCTCTATATAGGAAAATGGGCAAAGGAATAAAAAAGACAAGGTATAATAGTTAGTACCATCCTGTAGTGAACTGATGTCTTCTTCATTGTGCAGACAAAAGATCTTGTTGTTTTTTGTCGCTAATTTCTTTATCCTAACAATCTTTCTGAGTTTCTTGACTTGACTGATATTCATGGACAACTCATTTCTGCTTATGCAAAAAGGGTCGAACAGTGGGTCAAAACCTCTGACAGCAGGACCTACATGTGCAAGACCAAATTGTTTAAAACCTCAGTATTAGAATGGCTCCTGCAATTGCAGAATAATGTGCTATTAGACAAAGGACCATGCATGTGCAAACCTTGATTATAAACCTCAGTGCTTCCCATTGCTTCCCTGCAACACATACAAGGTAGTTAGTGATCAGGTTAAGTGAGGGTCCACATGCTATTAGTAAAATATGTTGATGAAAGATAAGCACATTGCAGATTCATCAGATTAATTCAAGCCACATGGAAAACCCATTTATCCAAACCAAGCATCATTAATAACTAGGAAATATAGCAATTGTATATGTTTCCCATGTATTAAGTGTAGCCAAATTCGATTATACCTCACATGCACAACAATACAAAATGCTACCCACGACAATTGGACATTGCATTGCAGAATTGAACCAAGCAGTTAACTAAACACCACAACAAATGATCCAAATGTTAATTGAGCACCACATTGCACAATGTATAACATACTAGAAGATCAAAAAGTTAACCAAACCAAGCATGCTTGACAACTTGGAAATATAGCAATTGGATTTGTTTCTCATGTATTTTGTAAAGAAAAATTCGATTTATTTCTCACATGGAAGACAACACAAAATTGCACCTTGAAGAATTGAACATCACATTTGCAGAATTGAACCAAACAGTTAACTGAACATGACAACTAATTAACCAAACAGTTAATAAGTGAGCACCACATTACATGGCATATACAACATACACTAGAGCAACAGATTGCATGGTAAAAGTAGATAGCACAATTCACTAGAATTTGTTAAGGAAAGGCAGGAGCAGCACACGCAACGGGTAAACCGAGCATGCTTAACCAGCATAGCTAGCAAATGGCAAGGTGCTCCTCCAAGATCTGGGGGTCGGCACGAATGGCAGCCATCATGACCTCATCCGCGCGTGCGGCGGCGATTTGCTTCTCCGCTGCCAAATGCTCCTAGAGATCGTGGCTATATTGCATGCACCATGGCTTAGGGCGGCGCTTATTTGGTGGAGGGGTCAGTGATTTGGGTGGAAGGTGTCGCGCTCGCGTCGGCGGTCGGGGCATGTGGGATGTGGAAGGAGGAGGATGGGGGTCGGATGTGGATTACCTGCCTGGATAGGCGAGGCCGAGCAGCATGAAGGAGGGTCGCCGGCGAGGGGGGTGGCGCTGCAAGCAAGAAGTGAAGGTTTCAACTTGGAAAGGAAGGCGGAAACAAGGGAAATGTTTCTTTTGGTAAGGGGAAGGGGGCGGGGAGGTAGATATTTCTGCGGAAGCCGAAAATTTGGTATCGTTTCAGCGGAAAAGCTGGCGCGCAAAGTGTCATCAGACACGGTCCCTTATTCAGAACTGTGTACGATATGTGAACATCACAAACGATTCAGATAGCTTAACTCGTGTGCGATGAGTTTGAACATCAAAAATTTTGGTTCCAATTTCCCTGGTTACAGTGCTTATGCATGTCATTGCATAATCTGGGTACACAAAAGAGACTACAGCACACCCACACTTCTTAGAGCAAGTTCAGCAATTAAAGAGAGCTAGCTGGCCTAAACATTACTCTAACAAATTAAAGACTGGCTCTCTTAATGAAACAAAACAAAGAGTACTACTATGGCTCGTGCTCGTCGATCTCCGACGCCTCCTCCATGTCCAGCTCACGCCCGACGGTCAACTGGGGAAGGGGCTCCATGGCATCCGTCGCACCATACTCGACAAGCATCTCACCATCCGCGTCTGCCATCTCTTTGGAAAAGGCCGCCACGGGTTGGGCGTGGGCGGTTGCCATCTGGGCTTTGGCGGGCTCCGTCGTGGCAATGTTTGCTGCGTAGGAACGGACTGCTGCTCCAATGTCCTCATCGATTGCCAACTCTTCGGCCGTGGGTTGCCGACCGTTGTCGGAGAAGCTTCTTTCAATTTGTGCGGTAACTGCTATGAGCTGGGCATGGGCGGCCTCGACATGGTCCTGGGCGGCCTCTATCAGGGCTAAGGCCGTCGCTGCAGAACGGACAGCTGCGGTGCCGCTCTCGCCAGTTGTTATCCCCGAGGCAGATGTTGCCTCCGCCTGAGAAGCAAGAACGTCCGTTTGGTCTGCCTTGGCCGCCTGGTCACAGATTCCAGTCGCCCTCATGAAGCTTGTTAGCACGCGCCTGGCGGCTACGGCCGCGCTCTCGCTGGAGTGGGCCAATGAAGTTGCCCTCGGGACACGGGTCCACGTCCCCATCTTTCACCGACGATGATTGAATAGTGAAATGGTATTTGGGGAGCGAGCTAGTGTGCTTGACACGCCGGCACTGGACTGTAGCCGACGAGAATTCTCGCGTAAGCCATAGGTGTACTATACACCAACGGTGCTCCAGGATATTTTGTACTGCATCTCACACGGTTGGTGATAATAAACCGTGTGGGATCTACTTGATTTTTCATCTTGATTTGAATTACATAATGGGGTCACAGCTGCAAAGGATGGTGTTTGAATTACTCAGGGTTCGTTTGGACAATTTTATATGGTAACTTGGTTTTCTAGGCATTTCAGGTGCAAAATTCAAAATTAAACCACATGCACACGCTCCGGTGCACCAAAATGGGTTGTAAAATGATATATGTGTCCATGGGTTGATGCTTACGTCCCATTCAAGAAATGGGGATGAATTTCAAACACCACAGCACCGTGGATCTCCAACAAACATTGAGGTGCTTGCTTTTGTAATTCTAGTAAATACAAAACTCGTCTGAAATTCATGAACCTTGGCATGCTATCATGGAACGGCATCAGATGCTGGGGTAAAAAATATTGTCCCATTTGGGCCAGGTTATGGTATAAGCTTCTCGCAAACCAGAGCTTGTCTCACAACAAGCATGATGGTTTCGGTAGGGAACATGCCACCTTGAGGGACGAAACAATATTTGTTACATCTTCTTACTTTCAAAAAAATTCTATGCATTCATGTGCATAATTCAAATTTGAACTACATGCACATGCTCCAGTGCATATAAACGGGTTGAAAAATCAAATGTGTGTCCTTGGTTCCAACCTTAGGTCCCATGCAAGAAATGGGAATGAATGTCAAACACCTTTGCCACCATCGCTTGGCCACTAACATTGAGATACATGGTTTTAAAATTCTAGTAAATCGAAAACTCGTTTGAAATTCATGAAACTTGACATGCTATCATGGAACGGCAGCAACATGCAGTGGTCAAAATATTGTCCCATTTGGGGCAGGTTGGGGTATAAACCCTCACAAACCATAGCTTCTCGCAACAAGCCTCATGGTTACGGTAGGGAACGTTTCACCATTCTGTACGAAATGATATCCATTGCCTCTTCTAGATTTCAATTTTTGCTCTAGTGTCAACTTAGAACAACATGAGTGTTGTGTTAAATTTTGGAATTTTTGGGGTTCGTTTGGACATTTTTATGCATTAATTGACCTTTCAATGCATTTATGTGCATAATTCAAATTTGAACTACATGCTCATGCTCTAATGCATATAAATTGGTTGAAAATTCAAATATGTCTCCTTGGTTGCATGCTTAGGTCCCATGCAAGAAATGGGAATGAATGTCAAACACCCTGCCACCGTCACTCGGCCACAAACATTGAGATACCTGATTTTTAAATTCTAGTAAATCCAAAACTCATATGTAATTCATGAAACATGGCATGCTATCATGGAGCGGCATCAACATGTCGTCGTAATTTTTTTGTCCCATTTGGGGCTGGTTTAGGTATAAGCTTCTCACAAACCAGAGCTTCTCACAACAAGCCTGATGGTTTCGGCAGGGAAAGTTTCACCTTTCTGGACGAAACGATAGTCGTTGCCTCTTCTTGATTTCAATTTCTTTCTCTAGTGTCAACATAGAACAACATGAGTATTGTGTTAATTTTGGAATTTTTGGGGTTCATTAGCACATTTCTTATGCATTAATTGAGTTTTCAATGCATTTATTTGCATAATTCAAATTTGAACTACATGCACATGCTCTAATGCATATAAATTGGTTGAAAATTCAAATATGCGTCCTTGGTTGCATGCTTAGGTCCCATGCAAGAAATGGGAATGAATGTCAAACACCCTACCACTGTCAGTCGGCCGCAAACATTGAGATACCTAGTTTTAAAATTCTAGTAAATCCAAAACTCGTCTGAAATTAATGAAACCTGGCATGCTATCATGGAATGGCATCCGACATGTCGTGGTAATTTTTTTGTCCCATTTGGGGCAGGTTAGCTTCTCATAAACTAGAGCTTCTCACAAGCTTGATGGTTTCGGTAGGGAACATGCCACCTTTGGGGACGAAACGATACCCATTGCTTGTTATTGCTTTCAAAAAATTTCTAGTGTCAATATAGAACAACAGGAGTGTTGTGTTCAATTTTGGAATTTTTTGGGGTTCGTTTGGACATTTTTATATATTAACTGGGTTTTGTAGGCATTTTATGTGCATAATTCAAATTTGAATTACATGCACATGCTCCAGTGCATATAAATTGGTTGAAAAATCAAATCTGTGTCCTTGGGTGCATGCTTAGGTCCCATGCAAGAAATGGGAATGAATTTCAAACACCAGGGCACTTTTGATTGCTGGCAAAATGTTGAGATACTTTGTTTTTATATTCTATTAAATCCAAAACTTGTCTGGAATTCATGAAACATGCTATCATGGAATGGCACCTGACATGCTGTGGTAATTTTCGTGTCCATTTTGAGAGAAGGCGCACTCAAATAATAGTCAACAAAGGCATTTTGAAACAACTAGCTGCCACTCTAACATCGCAAACGTTTTAGATAGGACACCCGTATGTACACTGACAGCTTCCACTGTAAGCCAAGGTAAAATTTGTTGTGCATGATTTGTGCATCTCTTCAACGCAAACGGTTCATATTGAATAAGGTATGCAAAGCATGACTTCGGTGTTAAGCCAAGAGAAAATTTGGCAACCATGATTTCTACCTCCCTTCAACGCAAACGGTATTTTCGGATGACCCGTGTGCAACCACGTACATACAATTTGGTAAGATTTGTATCTGTCATACTGGGTATATTGCCATTTGTCAAACTAGAAAGATTGACATTTGTTGATGGAGTAACATTGCCATTTGTCAATCCTTGTAACACTGCAATTTTTTAAAATATGCAGCTAAAAATCACTAGCACTATCTAATTTTTGCAACCAAAATTCAGTAATTAAGCATAGATTTCATTCATAGATTAAGTAGTCATGCTTAATTTATACAAACAGTTCAACTTTACAGTTGAACCGACCAAACTTTTTTCCAATTGTTGCCAACCACGTACTGAAATAGCTAGTTCAACTATATATACTAGCTAATTTTAAGTACGTTGTACAGTTCCACCACATCTATAGTCAGATGAACTGAACAAAATAGCCCCTAAATACTACTACGGAGGGGCTTTGTACTACTTCTGGCAACCTCTCCTCTGCCGAGCACGCTCAGTAAGAAGAAGAGGAGGAGGAGCCTACCGACGAGCTGGACAACTGCAATACGGTGCCTGCCGCTGCTGCACCTTCAGCGACGCTCACCTCGAACGCCCTCTGCCGCTCTAGACAACCCCTCTCGAAGCGGCCAGACTGCTCGTAGATCTCCTAATTCCTCGCCTGTGCATCGGCGTGTGCCACGGCCACAGCGGTGGTAAGGCTCTTTGCATGCTCGGCGAGGCGCTCCTCCTCCTCCCGCAGGAACTCGATATAGCACGCAAGGTCGCTGCCGCATGTGCGGGCCTCCACCTCTGCCTCCCTCCTGCGGGCGATGGTGGAGGAGCAGGTGATGATCTCGATGGTCGATGGTGGGCTAGTGTCCATGGCGGACAATGATGGGGTGGCGGCCACAACCACCACCTCCCGCCTTTGGGTCACGGTGGCGGAGCGGGTGATGACCATGGTGGCCGGCAGTGGGGTGGCGGCCACGATGACCACCTCCTGCCTTTGGGTCGTGGCAGCGGAGCGGGCGATGGCCCTGGCTTTTGACGGAGCTATGGCGACAACGGCGCCCGACAACAGCTGTCGACGGGCACTGGCGGCCAACCGTGTGGTGCATGTTCCACGCACACCCAATTGGGACGCCGCGCGCACCACACTACGCTGGGGACTGCGCCGCCGCCGTGGTGTAGCCTCCCAGCTGGAGCTATGCTATGATGACGGCGGAGTGGCTGAGCGACAATGGCGGTCCGGTGCCATTGCCGATTTTGGGAGAAGCAGGCGAGATAATCTACAGGGAGGGAGGGGAGAAGCAGGAGTCGCTGGCTGTGAGGGTTTATATGGTAGGCTGATAAGCATTGGGATTTTGGGGGATTTCACCGAGTCGGGCGGGAAGCTTGCACGGGAACCTGTGCGGTTGCACGGGAACAGGCTCAGCACCGTTTGGCCAAAAGAACGCCCCCGCGCGCTGCTCAAGCTTGCGCTCGAACCGTCTGCGGCAGCGGGTGACAAGACGTGCGAGAGAAGGATGAAAGGACACATACACATATGTTTAATAAAAGGGAAAAACATTTGCGATTTAATTAAGTACTATACGCCCGTCCTGGTTTATAAGTAGGATTTAATTAATAAAATGCAAATGCATGTCGCCAAAGATTATATCATCGGATTCGTATTTGAACATAGTTTCTAGGTATATAATTTTTGTAACATGATTATCATTTTGTTGGTTAAATTTGAGGTTATATACTAGCAAGCGTTTGCCCACAACACACATGGCATCGGCCTCTGCTGACGTCCCTCGGCAAGCTCTGCTCGCCGTTAGGCGCCACAGCGCGCTGTGCTTGCTATTGGGCGCCGTGGCGCGCTCTGCTCGCGTCCGTCGGCGTGCTCGGGTTGTGGACATCTTTTCCTTGCATGTTCAGCTGCTATATGCTTATATATGGTTGCTCTCCGTTGAGGCGACCGTGCAGTGCTTTGCTTGCGTCCCTCCATGTGCGCTCTTCCAGCGGTTGGGCCTGCGCACGATCACGTCGGGGACCCATATGCATGTTGTTGCTCCGCGCGCGTTGCCACGTGATGTAGTTATGTGCGGCACGATGGAGTTACGCGTTGTGAATTAGAACTGCCATCTGTCGTGGTTCTAAGTCTGACAGTAGAGTGGGGGGTAGGTATGGAGAGGCAAGGTCCTAGCTATGGAGCATTTGAAACACAAGAGATGTACGAGTTCAGGCCCTTCTCGGAGGAAGTAACAGCCCTACGTCTCGGAGCCCGGAGGCGGTCGAGTGAATTATGCGTGTATGGATTACAGGGGTGCGAACCCTTTACACTGAGGAGGGGGGTGTCTTATATAGTGTCCGCTGCACCCTCCGCCCTCAAGAATGCAGGTTTAAAGTACATTAAGTCTAGGCGTTACTGGTAGCGCCTCACATAAATTGTCCTAAATGCCATAAAGACTACTTAATTACAGACTGTTGTGATGAAGAGTGGCTCTTGATCTTCTGGTGGTCGAGTGAGTCTTCATGGTCGAGTCCTTCGAGTTTGTCGAGTGAAGTCTCTCTTGGTCGACTGGAAGGTAGTTTCTTCTGAGGGTGTCCTTGGGTAGGGTACTTAGATCAGGTCTATGACCCTACCCTAGGTACATGACTTCATCATTAGCCCCCGAATGGATCGAGGTTCGAGTGAGGAAGGAGTTGACAATATTTCCGACCTGCTTTTGTGTTCTGGACATGTACCGTCTTGGACTAATGATCTCTTTGTAGATATCAGCAACTTTTCTTTCAGTCGCCTTGATCCATTCTTTTCTTTCGTCGAGTGAACTTTTGAACTTAGCAATCTCCGAGCGACGGATCGCAGGAAATCTCTCGTCTGACAGATCGATCTGCTGTTCGCGGATTTTGTGGGATCCGAATTTTGGGGAAGCGCACGAAGCGGGGCGGACCGCGGCGCTCGGATGGGATAGGGCATAGACGCCTCGATTCCCGCACCGTCTTTTTTGCCACGTATCGCGTACGCACGACTATTTCGGGATGTGATTGGATTACCTGGGCCCACATGTCATCCACTCGGAAGTGTTCTTATAAAGGCGCCCGGTGAGGGTTTTTGAATAGTATCTCTCCATCCCCCCCCCTATCCTCTCCGCCTCCGCCCACTGTGCCTGCTTCCGCCTCCGCCCAACCACTCCTCGCACACTTTGTCGGCAACAATGGTGAAGGAGAAGACGGCGACTCTGGAGCGCGCGAAGAAGGCGACGGCGAAGGGGAAGGCGAAAGGGAGAGCGACGGTCGGGCGGATCTCGTCAAGATCCCGCTCGCCGCACGATCGGGTCCAAGGAGATTGATCCGATCGACCATCACCGAGAAGGATCTCACGGAGATGGCCAACGAGGGTTTGATCCCTCACGGGCAGCAAGGCTCCACGGGACGAGTGGCAACCACAGTAGGAAGAGGGTGAGTGTTTTCTTCGGCTACCCACGCCGACCGTGGGTTCTCTCGCCCGAGTGTCTTCTTTCGTGGTTTCTTGAACTTCTTGGGGCGCAACTCCACCACTTCAACCCAAATTCCATCGCCTATCTTGCTGCCTTCGTGTCCATGTGTGAGAACTTCACGGCTGCCGATCAAGACTGGGTCTGTTCAAACACATCTTCACTTGTCGTTCTCAGACAGTGAAAAAGGCAAGTCCAGATGACGATAGAACTAAGATTATCCAGATGTGCGGGGGTCTTGGGATCCAGATGAGAAACAAGAGTACTTTTCCGGCCATGACCCTTCCTGAGTCGGTCAGAGGATGGCAGTCGACTTGGTTCTACTGCCAAAATGAGTCGACGTCGGGACAGTCGAGTGGTCTCCCTCCGTTTACCATGGACCGAGCAAACAAGCCCTCTTCTCTGAAGGTGCTCCCGGAGGAGAAAGCCCAAGTGAAGATGCTGATGGAGCGCGTAGTCCAGTTAGTTCGGGAAGGAGGACGGTATGGACCTTCCGAGGTCTTCCTTAGGCGGCGATCCAGCCACTTCAGTACCAAGGCCATTGTATGTGGCTGTACTGTGGAACCGAGGATGAGACTCGGGTCCATCCAGAAGCAGTCGACGACGCCACGCTGGAGAGGTGGATGGCCACGGTCACAGGGAACAAAGACAACCCTCGAGGAGCCAGGAGGATTCCGCCACTCGACCATTCTAGCACTCCAGACAAGGTATGCCCACTTTATTTCCAATTGTAATCTTGCAATCCTTACTCTGCTTTCGCTGAAAATTGGTCAATTGATCTTTATTTTGCTGTCCAGGCCCTCACCGAACTATACTCGATGCCCAATGGAGCTCAGACGCCGACTGAGGAGGGGGAAGGTAGTGGAGGTGAAAGCCAGGAGGACTGGGATTCAGACGCTGCTGACGATGATGACCCTGATGGGGAGGAATAATAGGAGGAAGAGGAGGAAGTTGCACCGCCTCGCTCAGAAAGGCGATCGAAGCTTCTCCATGACCCTGCGATGGAACGTGGCAATGGGGTCACGGTTGTCGCGCAGTCGACCAAGCTCCCTCGGACCACTTCTCTGGCGCCGACTGAGAAGGCTCTGAAGCAGTCTTGAATGGCGCCATCGAAGCCGGCGAAGGTCTTGCCGAAGATGAAGGTGTCGATCCCCACTATCTCAGGGTAATGATGTTTCTTGAGTTTTTCCGTTCCCCATGAACTTATCTTTGGCCGACTCATAAATTAACTGACTATTTTTTTGGAATCGCAGTGCTGCTACTTCTGACACCTCAGCTAAGGCTGACGATCATGAGATGGAAGACGCTTCCACTTCAAAACCTGGTATGACTTGTAATTCCGTCTTTTAGTCGATTGGCTCTTCGTCTCTAATTCTGATTCTTTTTTGTAGCTCCATCCAATGTCGTTATCACCCTTCCTGACGATGACGACAATGCGGAACCACTGAAGCACAGGAGGACCAGGAAAGCGTCTGCTGGCAGGGTGACTTAGGACGTGACAGCACCCTAGACACTGGTCGCGGAGGGGGAGAACACCACTCGGCACACAGTATCTTTCACAGTGCCGCTGACGAGTGCTCACCCCGCGTCGTCGAGTGCTGCACAGCCTTCACTCTTCTCGACCCACTACGTCCTAGAGGACCAAGCCAGTGCTACAAAAGAAGTGATACGCCGGCGGAGTCATGATGGAGCGGTGAAGGCCATCCGGAGGCTAGCCAGCAGCTTATGATGCCGATTCGCTCTTCAAAGCAACGCTTGGTCGATCGGTCATCGCTTTGTTACGTTAGGATATGATCTCTGAAAATTCTTCTTTCCGAAATCCGTAGTAGTCATACACCCACTGGGTGTGTCGATTGAAATTCTGGTTTAGTGGAGGCATGCTGAGTGCACCCACTGGGTGTAGTCCCCAAGGCTATGGTGGACTGCTGGCAGTCGACCAAAGGCTTTATAAGTTAAGTTCTTCCTTCATTCGACTAAGTCGAATGGATTTCTCAAACCGGTGGGGGCACGCTGAGTGCACCCACTGGGTGTAGTCCCCGAGACTGTGGTCGACTGCTGGCAGTTGACTACAGTCTGAAGAATATGTCCTGTTTTTTTTTGTTGGTCGACTGGTCGACTTTATCTTGATAGAACTAGTGGGGGCACGCTGAGTGCACCCACTGGGTGTAGTCCCCGAGACTACGGTCGAATGTTTGTATTCGGCTGTAGTCTTAGAAACGTATGATTTTTCCTTAGTCACTCGGAAGTGAATTATCTTTGACATTTTGTCGATTGGTTCTTCGTAGAAATCCTGTGACCTTGCGGCTCGTTACACCGAGTTGGAGAACAAACATATCCAACTCGAGCTTGATCTGAAGCTGGTCCAGGAGAATTTGGCGAAGGCAAAGGAGGAGACCAAAGGTATGTTTGGTGAGGCCTCGATGACTGCTTTTGCCCCTCATTTGTTTCAAAGTCTGATCTTGCTGTAACTTTGCAGGCAAAGTGAAGGAGGCCGAGAAGAAGAAAGACCTTGAGCTAGCTGAGATGTAGAAGACAGCTTTGGAGAAGACCAAGCTTGCAGACGAGAAGTTGTCCTCGGTCACCAGGCTTGAAGAAGAAAACACCAATCTGAAAGCTGCTCTTGATATTGCCAATAAAGAAGTGAGTCGACTGAAAAGTGACAAGATTGCCCTGAATGACAAAGCCAGTGAGTTGGTTGGGAAGAAGAAAGATCTGGAGGCTTATCTGGGCGGACTCGCCAAGAAGCTGTTCCTCATGCTCGAAGGTAAACCTTTGCACCAAGCAAGTATTTTTACAGTGATCTTTCCATTCGACTGTTGTCTTGACTCGGTGGTTGTGCTTGCAGAATTTTGCCAAAACTTTGAAGAGGAGACTGGTCGACTGGAACCAAACCTAGACCCCATCAACTCTCCGGTGAATGATGAAGTCTCCATGAACGTGTTCCGGCTCGAGTCCCGTGTTACCGCTATCATTGACTATCTTGCAAGGCTGAAGGTCGCCACTTCCCGTATTGACACTATGCTCTGGCCCAGGAAGACGCTCCAAAATGACCTCGAGTCTTTGATGACTCGACTAAACACAGTCCCTAGTCGAGTGCAGGAGTGGAAGAAGTCTTCTGCCAGGTGCGGTGCAGATGTCGCTCTGTGTCTGGCCCGAGTCCATTGCAAGGATGCGCGAGAGGACAAGCTGGCGGCTCTTCAGGTGGCTAACACCAAGAAGCATGATTTCCGGTCTTTCATGGAGACTTTCATCGCCGCTGCCACTCGGATCGCGGATGGAATCGACCTTGATGAATTTGTTGCACCTTCCAGCCCTCCACAGGAGGGGTAAAAAACTTGTTGAGCTCGACACTTTAAATTTGCCTCGGTATGCCGAGTGATTCTGTAACCGATAAACCTTAACAGGCCTAGCGCCTGAGCACTTTCAGTTTTGTTAGGTATCTATCCGAACTTGGATTCGACGTTTGAATATGCTTGCATTCGGCTTGAGATGTCTTTGCAGGTTAAAGTGAGGTGCTCATTGCAATCGACTTGTTCCCCAATTCACTTAGGCAGGCACTGGGCTGCGGCTAAGCCTCCGAGTGGGAGGCATGCTCTCCACTCGGTAGGGTTTTCAAACTTAGGCGAGCACTGAGCTGCAGCTAAGCCCCCGAGTGGGAGGTCTGCTCTCCACTCGGTAGGATTTTTATATCTTAGGCGAGCACTGGGCTGCAGCTAAGCCCCCGAGTGGGAGGTCTGCTCTCCACTCGGTAGGATTTTTATATCTTAGGCGAGCACTGGGATGCAGCTAAGCCCCCGAGTGGGAGGTCTGCTCTCCACTCGGTAGGATTTTTATATCTTAGGCGCAGCACTGGGCTGCAGCTAAGCCCCGAGTGGGAGGTCTGCTCTCCACTGTAGGATTTTTATATCTTAGGCGCAGCACCTGGCTGCAGCTTAAGCCCCGAGTGGGAGGTCTGCTCTCCACTCAAGAGGATTTACACGTTGTACTTGTGGCGAGCTCGAAGAAGAGGGTCGCATCGACCTGCACTCGCCTTCCTTGCTACAAGACATTGTACTTGTGGCGAGGCTCGGAGGAGAGGGTCGCATCGACCTGCACCTCGCCTTCCTTGCTACCAAGACGTTGTACTTGTGGTGTAGCTCGGAGGAGAGGGTCACAGTCGACCTGCACCTCGTCTTCCTTGCTACCGCACGTTGTACTTGTGGCGTAGCTCGGAGGAGAGGGTCGCAGTCGACCCGCACCTTGTCTTCCTTGCTACCGCACGTTGTATTTGTGGCGTAGCTCGGAGGAGAGGGTCGCACTCGACCTGCACCTCATCTTCCTTGCTACCGCACGTTGAATTTGAACTTAGGCGAGTACTTAGACTGCAGCTAAGCCTCCGAGTGGGAGTCTGGCTCACCACTCGGTAGGATTTTATTGAAACTTAGGCGAGTACTTGGACTGCAGCTAAGCCCCTGAGTGGGAGTCTGGCTCACCACTTGGTAGAATTTTATTAAAACTTAGGCGAGTACTTGGACTGCAGCTAAGCCCCCGAGTGGGAGTCTGGCTCACCACTCGGTAGGATTTTATTGAAACTTAGGCGAAACGGATTCGCGGCTAAGCCCCCGAGTGAGAGGCTGGCTCACCACTCGGTAAGGATTTTTTTTACAAACTTAGGCGAAACGGATTCGCAGCTAAGTCACCCACTGAGGGGGAAATTTTACTTAAACAAAATAAAAGTGACAAAAATCGTTGGGGAAATTATGACACTATTATCTTGCAAAACATGGACTACAGAAGTACTTTTATTACAACTCATCCGAGTGAAAACTTAAGTGTAAAATGGGCGGAGTAGCTCCGCGTTCCAAGCTCGTGGCTCGTCGATATTGTGCTTGACGTTGTAAAGACGGTACGCTCCGTTGTGGAGAACCTTGGTGACGATGAAGGGTCCTTCCCAAGAAGGAGCAAGCTTGTGTTGTTTCTGCTGATCCACTCGGAGAACCAAATCTCCTTCCTGGAAGGCTCGACTCTTCACGTTTCTCGCATGGAAGCGACGTAAGTCCTGTTGGTAGATGGTCGATCGGATCAGAGACATCTCTCTTTCTTCCTCTAAAAGGTCAACTGCGTCCTGCCGCGCTTGTTCCGCTTTAGCTTCGTTGTAGAGCTCAACTCGAGGAGCATTGTGGAGCAGATCACTCGGCAAGACCGCTTCAGCTCCATAGACCAAGAAGAATGGAGTTCTTTCGGTCGACCGATTAGGCATGGTCCGTAGACCCCAAAGCACTGAAGGAAGCTCGTCGACCCATGCTCCAGCCGCATGCTTGAGATCACGCATCAGTCGCGGTTTCAATCCCTTGAGGATCAAGCCATTGGCTCGCTCCGCTTGTCCATTCGACTGAGGATGGGCGACTGAAGCATAGTCGACTCGAGTGCCTTGAGATGTGCAGAATGCTCTGAATTCCTCCGAGTCGAAGTTCGACCCATTGTCAGTGATGATGCTGTGAGGGACTCCATATCTGAATATCAATTCTCTGATGAAGCTAACAGCAGTACCGGCGTCAAGGTTCTTGATGGGTTTAGCCTCAATCCACTTGGTGAACTTGTCGACTGCCACCAGTACATGTGTGCAACCGCTTCGACCTGTCCTCAAAGGACCAACCATATACAACCCCCATACTGCGAAGGGCCAGATGAGTGGAATGGTCTTCAGAGCTGATGCAGGTTTGTGTGACATGTTGGAGTAAAATTGGCATCCTTCGCACTTGTCCACTATTTCTTTTGCCATCTCATTTGCTCTTGGCCAGTAAAATCCGGCTCGGTATGCTTTGGCCACGATGGTCCGAGAGGATGCATGATGGCCACAGGTCCCCGAGTGGATATCATCAAGGATGATTCGACCTTCTTCTGGCGTTATACACTTCTGACCAACTCCAGTCGCGCTTTCTCTGTACAACTGTCCTTTGATCACGGTAAAGGCCTTGGATTGACGGACGATCTGTCGAGCCTCTTCCTCGTCCTCCGGGAGCTCTTTTCTTAGGATATACGCGATATATGGAACTGTCCAGTCGGGAGTGGTCACTAAAACCTCCATGACCAAGTCAATCACTGCCGGGACTTCTACTTCAGTCGGATCTGTGGCACTCTTGGGCTGTGGAGCTTCTTCGGTGAACGGATCTTCTTTGACTGACGGAGTATGGATATGCTCCAAGAACACACCACTCGGAATGGCTTCTCTCTTGGAACCTATCTTTGCCAAATCATCAGCCGCTTGATTGTTTAGTCGAGGTATATGATGGAGCTCTAACCCCTCAAACTTCTTTTCCAGCTTCCTCACTCCATTGCAGTATCCAGTCATGGCTGGGCTTCTAATGTCCCACTCCTTCATCACTTGGTTGATCACCAAATCCGAGTCGCCATAGACCATAAGGTGACGGACGCCGAGTGAAATGGCCATGCGCAACCCATACAAGAGGGCCTCATATTCTGCCTCATTGTTGGAGGAATCAAAGTGAATCTGGAGCACATATCTGAGCTTATCTCCTCGGGGGGAAACCAAGACAACCCCAGCACCGGAACCATTCAACATCTTAGAGCCATCAAAGAACATGGTCCAATGCTCCGAGTGAACTTGAGTCGGCTGCTGTTGTTCAATCCACTCGGCAAGGAAATCTACTATTGCTTGGGACTTAATGGCTTTCTTTGCCTCAAACTTGATATCAAGGGGAAGAAGTTCAATCGCCCATTTCGCCACTCGACCAGTTGCATCTCACAGTGCGAGTAATCTCGAAAGTGGAGCGTCGCTGACGACTGTAATGGAATGATCAAAGAAATAATGAGCAACCTTCTTCGTGGTCATGTAGATCCCATACACAAGCTTCTGATAATGAGGATATCGCTGCTTTGATGGAGTCAAAACTTCGGACAGATAGTACACTGGGCACTGAACTTTGAAGGCTTTTCCTTCTTCTTCCCACTCGACCGTAAGCACTGTCCTGACGACTTGTCATGTGGCTGCAATATAAAGCAACAGAGGTTCTTTGCTGCCTGGAGCAGCAAGCACCGGCTGGGTGGAGAGCAGAGCTTTTAGCTCGGCAAACGCTGCATCAGCTTCTGGAGTCCACTCGAAGTTGCCTGCCTTCTTCATCAATCGGTAAAGAGGCAATGCCTTTTCACCGAGTCGTGAGATGAATCAACTTAATGCGGCCAAGCATCCGAAGAAGCTCGACATCGTGCACCCGACGGGCGTTTCATTCGGAGTATAGTGCCAATTTTTTTCGGTTAGCGCCGATTCCTCGCTCGAAACGAAAACGAGTAACTTGCCACCAGAACTCCGAATGTGCACTTTGATGGATTGAGCTTGATATCATACCTCCCGAGGTTGGCAAATGTTTGGCGAGGTCAGTCAGCAGGTCGGAACCCTTTCGCGACTTTACCACGATATCATCCATATACGCTTCCACATTCCGACTGATTTGAGTGAGCAAACACTTCTGAATCATTCGCATGAACGTGGCTCCGGCATTCTTGAGGCCGAATGGCATGGTGATATAGCAGAAGCACCCGAATGGAGTGATGAAAGTTGTTTTTATCTCATCGGGTCTGTACAGACGGATCTGATGGTACCCAGAATAGGCATCCAGAAAAGACAATCTCTCGCATCCCGCAGTCGAGTCAACAATTTGATCAATGCGAGGGAGAGGAAAATGATCTTTCGGGCAGGCCCGATTGATGTGCTTGAAATCAATGCACATTCGGAGTGAGTTGTCCTTCTTAGGAACCATGACGACATTGGCGAGCCACTCGGAGTGGTATATCTCTCGGATAAATCCTGCCGCCAATAGTCGAGCCACCTCCTCACCAATGGCTTTTCTCTTCTGGACGGTGGATCGCCGAAGATGTTCTTTCACTGGTTTTGCTACTGAGTCAACTCTAAGGCGATGCTCAGCCAGTCCCCTGGGAACACCCGGCATGTCAGCTGGCTTCCATGCAAAGATGTCCCAGTTCTCACGGAGGAACTGGATGAGCGCTTCTTCCTATTTCGGGTTGAGTGTTGTGGAGATATGGGTCGGAGCTGCATTGGGGTCGGTCGGGTGAATGTGGACGGGCTTCGTCTCACCGGACGACTAAAATGCTGACTCTGTGGCAGGCTTCTTGGCTCGCAGCAAATCACTCGGATCTGCGTTTTGCTTATATCCTTCTAGCTCGACCGCTCTCACCTGGGAATCGGCAATCTTCGAGCCTTTCTGGAAACACTATTCTGCTTTTTTCCGATCACCAGTGACAGTGATCACGCCTTTGGGGCCGGGCATCTTTAGTTTGAGGTACACGTAACATGGTCGAGCCATGAACCGTGCGTAAGCTGGTCTCCCCAAAATAGCGTGGTAAGCGCTCTGAAAATCCACGACCTCAAATGTCAGCTTCTCTTTGCGAAAATGCTTCGAATCACCAAACACCACGTCCAGAGCTATTTGGCCGAGTGACTCGGCTTTCTTTCCGGTATAACTCCGTGAAATCTCATGTTCCGGTGCTCGCCGACATCGAATGCCCATTCCTTTCAGCGGTCCGCATACAATAAGTTCAGTCCACTACCCCGCCCATTAGCACCTTCGCTACCGAGTGCCTTCGACAACCGGGTCGACCACCAAAGCTTGCCTCCTGTGGGTGGCTATATGAGTCGGGTGATCGGACTGGTCGAATGTAATGGGAGTTTGGGACCATGTCAGATAACTGGGTGTCGCCGGGGCGACCATGTTCACCTCACGGTTAATAACCTTCAGTCGGCTCTTGCTTTCCACATCCGCAAAGATCATCAAAGTGGAGTTAACATGAGGATATCCTCCCTCACTGTCCTCCTTGTCTTCGGCTTTGTCCGACTCCTTTTCCTTGTCCTTGGGCCGTTTACGTTGGAACTGTTGGATCAGGAGTCGACACTGGCGAGTGGTATGCTTCGGGTAGATGATATTACCCTCTTCATCTTTCTTCATGTGGATGTGACACGGCATATCCATCACGTCATTTCCTTCTTTATCCTTCACCTTCTTGGGGTTCCAGGATCCTTTGGGTTTCCCTTTGAACTTGCCCTGAGTCACGACCAGAGCCTCTCCAGGAGCCGCTGGTTCGGCCTTCCGCTTCTGCTTCCGACTGGAGTTTCCTTTCTCCGACTGACTCGGCTTGTACTTGCCGCTCCGGAGTCGGTCCTCCTCTTCATTGTCATGCATGCTTGGTAGCAATTTCCATCATCCGACTCGTGGTCATATCTCCGGTTCGACCAAACTTCAAACTTAATTCTCTGTTTTTAACACCATCCTTGAAGGCGCAGACTGCCTGATGATCAGACACGTTCTCCACGGTATGATGCAAGGTGATCCATCTCTGAATGTACTCTCTTAAGGTTTCATTCGACTTCTGCACGCAAACTTGCAGCTCTGTCAACCCAGCTGGTCGCTTACAAGTTCCCTCAAAAGTCCTGACGAACACTCGGGAAAGATCTTCCCAAGTGTAAATGCTGCTCGGAGTTAACTGATTCAACCATGCTCTGGCAGAACCTTCCAACATGGGCGGTAAGTGCTTCATGGCCACCTCGTCATTCCCGCCGCCGATCTGTATAGCCACTCGGTAGTCCTCAAGCCAAGTTTCAGGCTTAGACTCACCAGTGAACTTACTTACTTCACCGCCAACTTTGAAGTTGGGGGAATCACAGCCGCTCGATAGCCTCGCTGAAACATTCTAGACCAAACATGCACTCGATCGCTAGTGGGCGATCTCTGTCGGGGCCGCTGGATGAGCCCCTGCCCGATTGACCAAGCCTTGCACGATGATGGATCGCGTCAAGCCTGGTTCCCGGGGTCGACCGGAGCTCTTCGCCCCATTAATCGAAGTTGACGCATGTCATCTTGCTGACGGGGAGCGTAAGACCCACCTCTCGGGGGAGGAGTGGGCACTCGACGCCTATCATCGCGATCGTATCGGTCACCATATTGGTCCTGTCGATTTCGTGTCCTTCACGCCGCTGGAGGCGATCTCGAGGCTATGAGCCGATCGAACCAGATTCGCAGCGACGGATCGATTGTGAATTACATTGCGGATCGCGACACGGCTGAATTTCGATCTCCGCCGCCGGAGCAAATCTCATATCTGCATCAAGCCTCCGCCAGCCTCCGATCGAGAGGGATGAATGGACTCGCTATACGGGTTGTACCGCTAAATTCTGAATCGGGTTTGATATACCGAGTCGGTGGGAAGAGTTGACGCCGATTGAGTCGGTATCGCTGTTGCGGCAAGGCCGCCGAGTGCTCGTTGAAGGTTCTCCAGACGAGCTGCTCAGCCAAGTTAATGCCAAACGTGCCTCCTCCAAGGCGCGAGCCTCGGGGTCTCTCGCGATGGGAGTATGCAGGCATCCATGCTCCTCGGCGAAGTTCTTCCTTTGCAGGAATTAAGTGGCTCGGGTTGGTACTCTTAATGGACTTGAGTGGGGTCGCCCACCGTCTGCCCCGCCCTCGGGGAAACCGGGGCTGCGAGGTCCGCTGACCATCAAGACTTCCGCCGTTGGATCATCGCTATCGCTTTTCGGATGCGCTCTCTACGGAGCGGTCCGCAGATCGAACAGTCGTAGAGGGACTCGTCAGCTCGATTGTCGCGACTTTGGTGGTGGCTGTCTGGCGGGCCACCGCGTGCCTCACCCACACTGGAGCCTTGATGACCAGAGCGCTTATACCAAGGGAGACCGGAGGGTGGACGATAGGGAGTCGACCGATATGGAGTCGACGGTTGCCGCAGCAGTAACGCCGTGGACACATGCACAAAATGCGCCGCACCGCTGGACGGGAGCGATCGACGCCGAGTGGAGCCTCCTGGAGCCAAGCGGAGTCGTCGGCGATGAAGGTGAGCGCGCCGAGACGGATCTCGCGGCCCTCGAGCAAAACTCCACCAGAAACCATGATGGAAGCGATTGGAACAATTGCAACTTCTCCAAAAATCGCTAAGACACCTGCCCCACGGTGGGCACCAACTGTCGTGGTTCTAAGTCTGACAGTAGAGTGGAGGGTAGGTATGGAGAGGCAAGGTCCTAGCTATGGAGCAGTTGTAAACACAAGAGATGTACGAGTTCAGGCCCTTCTCGGAGGAAGTAACAGCCCTACGTCTTGGAGCCCGGAGGCGGTCGAGTGAATTATGCGTGTATGGATTACAGGGGTGCGAACCCTTTAAACTGAGGAGGGGGGTGGCTTATATAGTGTCCGCTGACCCTCCGCCCTCAAGAATGCAGGTTTAAAGTACATTAAGTCTAGGCGTTACTGGTAACACCTCACATAAAGTGTCCTAAATGCCATAAAGACTACTTAATTACAAACCGTTGTGATGCAGAGTGGCTCTTGATCTTCTGGTGGTCGAGTGAGTCTTCATGGTCGAGTCCTTCGAGTCTGTCGAGTGAAGTCTCTCTTGGTCGACTGGAAGGTAGTTTCTTCTGAGGGTGTCCTTGGGTAGGGTACTTAGATCAGGTCTATGACCCTACCCTAGGTACATGACTTCATCACCATCAGGGCGTGCCGATCGATATTCTAGGCCGTCCGGCTTCCCTTTAATTCCTGCGGCCATTATAACCTTAGTCTCTTCAACCTTTTGATCGCGCCCCACAACACAACAAGCACACCCACGACGACACATAGAGAGGGGATGTCTAGCTGTGCACCAATGGAGTTCGACGAGCATAAAGTGGAGACCCACGCGAGGGAGACGGATCTCTCGGTAGTGTACACCATTTACCCGGCCGTGGTGGACGAGTACATCAACACCGTTGAGCAGTTGCTTGCTGGAGACAAGTACAAGGTGGTCGGCATTGACCTCCAGTACACCGCTGGTCGTCCCGGCATAGATCAGAAGGTTTTCATCGCCCAGTTGTGCATGCACCATCATGTCCTCATCTACCACTACTACATGGCCAGAGAGCCTTGCAACCATTTCAACATGTTTGTCAACAGCACAGACTACAAGTTCGCCACGGTGGAAACCACCAATGATGTAAAAGCGCTCAGTGTTATGAGCTTGGCCTGCCAGAACCTTGTCGAAATCTGTGACCACTACAGGGTCGAGGGGAGCATGAAGAAGGACTCCCTGGTTGAACTTGACTCGGCCATCATTGACCCCTACTATGAAAAGATGAAGCATGATGCCTGGAGAACAAGTGTCGTATCCTAGAACAGGGCCTGGATGCGGTGACTGGATGAACCTCACCTTAGGTTTGCGGCCAAGAGCGTGTACACATGCTACGAGATGCACATGCGGATCGTTGACATGAGGAAGTGCCTCGTTACCCAAATCAACGAGCCTGGATTGAGCCACAAACAAAGCAAGCATCACAAGAAGTAGATGATGATCAGATGATCGTTTATGCTAGGTAATCATGCATGTAATATATAGTTTACTTTATTGGTGTGTGGAAGTGTCATGTGTGTAGTAGCCACCTATGAAATTATGCATGTAATAGTTTACTTTGCTGTGTGCAAATGCCATGGTTGTAGTAGCCACCTATGTAATTGGATGTTTAATTTGGTTATGCAACCATGTCCTTATAAGTGTGTGTGTGTGTCTATATATATATATATGTTGTTGTTCTGTATGCAATCCCATCGCACAACACACACGTCATATTAGCAACAATAGTGTGTGTTATTATCTGTCTTCGCACACATTTCTGATTACATACCTGTTTGCCGCATATCACACACATCTTGTTATATTGAACCGTTTATGTTCTCTTATCTCAACACAAACAGTTCATCCGAGTGAACCGCATGCTGTATATCGCACACACCTTGATCTGGCTGGCCGGTTCTTTTCTGTTGCCTAATCACAAATAGTTCATCTGAGCGAACCGTATGCTGTGTATTGCACACGCCTTCATTAGGCTGCCCGCTTCTTTTGTTACTCCTCATCGCAAATAGTTAATTAAACTGAACCGTATGCCCTGCATCGCACACGGAACAAAAATCTGAACCGTGTTTGATGCATCTATCATCGCAAACATTTTGCACATTTTTTACGGTTTTCTTACACCACCATTTGCGATTAATGCATCCCACACAGTTTCTTGAAGGGTCTTTGATCGTAGTGTCACGTTAGCAGCATCCTGCACTAGTGTATGCAAACGCAATTGGAGACACGGAGATTTTTGGTGTGGTTTCGATAGGTGGTGCTATCATACATCCACGTTGGTGGAGACTTCAACCCACGAAGGGTAACGGCCGCGCGAGTCCATGGAGGGCTCCACCCACGAAGGGTCCATGAAGAAGCAACCTTGTCTATCCCACCATGACCATTGCCCATGAAGGACTTGCCTCACTAGGGTAGATCTTCATGAAGTAGGCGATCTCCTTGCCCTTACAAACTCCTTGATTCAACTCCACAATCTTGACAGAGGCATCCAAGTGACACCTAACAAATCTAGGAGATACCACTCTCCAAAAGGTAATAGATGGTGTGTTGATGATGAACTCCTTGCTCTTGTGCTTCAAATGATAGTCTCCACAACACTCAACTCTCTCACACAGATTTGGCTATGGTGGAAAGATGATTTGAGTGGAAAGCAACTTGGGGAAGTCTAGAGATCAAGATTATTGTGGTTGGATTGGAATGTCTTGGTCTCATCAGATGAGTAGGTGGTTCTCTCTCTCAAAAAATGAGTAGTGGAAGTGTAGGCACGTTCTGATGCCTCTCTCATGGATGGAGAAGGGGGAGGAGGGGTGTATGTAGCCTCCACACAAAATCTAACCGTTACACACAAATTCCCAAAATCGGTGGGACCAAATGGTTAAACTCGGTCAGACCGACTTGGTTCAAAATGTGAACGTTAGGCATTTCGGTGGGACCGACAACATCAACTTGGTGAGACCGATGTGCTAGTGTTAGGGAAAAACCTCATCTCGGTGAGACCGATCACATGAACTCGGTGAGACCGATTTCAGTAATAAGCAAACAGAGACTTGGTCAAGAAAACTCGGTGGGACCGACTGCGTATCTCGATGAGACCGAAATAACTGCAACAGGTAACAGAGAGTTTGCAAGGCCATCTCGGTGAGACCGAGATCCCATCGGTGAGACGGAACTGATTAGGGTTTGTGGCAGTGGCTATGTCAAGTGAACTCGGTGGCACCGGATACATCAAATCAATGGGGCTGAGTTTGACTTTTGGTTTAGGACATATGTGGAAATGACAAAGTGGTTGAGGGCTCTGGGGCATATCACTAAGCACTTCGAGCAAGCAAGCCCTTAAGCAACATCTCATCCCCTTTTAATAGTATTGGCTTTCCTATAGACTCAATTTGATCTTGGATCACTAAAATGAAAATGTAGAGTCCTGAGCTTTTGCCAATGTTTGTCCTTAGCATCTTGAAGGGGTTACACATCCTCTTGTCCTACCACTCCAATGTTGAACTCATCTGTAATATACTAGGTAGAAGTATTAGTCCAACAAGAGAAATGTTGACATTAATTACCAAAATCACCCAGGGAGCACTTGTGCTTTCATACACTTTCGTGATGGTACGTGTTTGTCATAGTAGGTCATGTTTTTTGTCATGCATGTACATCCATGATGATTTTATGACAGAATCAAGATAGTCATACAAAGATCAAGATTGGGGAAGGCTAGAGATCAAGATTCTTGTGGTAGGATTGGAATATATTGGTCTCAACACATGAGTAGGTGGTTCTCTCTCAGAAAATGAGGAGTGGAAGTGTAGGCACGTTCTGATGGCTCTCTCACAAATGAAGAAGGGGGTGGAGGGGTATATATAGCCTCCACACAACCAACTGTTACACACATTTGACCCAACTCGGTCAGACCGAATAGAAGAACTCGGTGAGACCGATTCAGTTCAGAATGTGAACATTAGGAATCTCGGTGGGACCGACCGAAACAACTCGGTGGGACCGATGTGCTAGGGCTAGGGCAAAACCTCATCTTGGTGAAGCTGATCGCTTGAACTCGGTGAGATCGATTTCAGCAAACAGCAAATAGATAGTTGGTCAAGCAAACTCAGTGGGACCGGTCGCTCATTTCTGTGAGACCGAAATGTTATAAAGGGAAACTGAGAGTTTGCAGGGCCATCTCGGTGAGACCGAGATCTATATCGATGTGACCAAACTGTTAGGGTTTCTGGCAGTGGCTATGCCAACTGAACTCGGTGGCGTCGGATGTTTCATTTTGGTAGGGTTGAGTTTGACTTTGAGTTTTGGACATATGTGGAAATTAGAAAGTGGTTGAGGGCTTTGGAGCAATATCACTAAGAACTTTGAGCAAGTAGACCATTAAGCAACACCTCATCCCCTTTTAATAGTATTTTCTTTCCTATGGACTCAATGTGATCTTGGATCACTAAAATATAAATGAAGAGTCTTGAGCATTTGCCAATCTTTGTCCTTAGCATTTTGACGGGTCCACATCTCTAGTCCATGCCATGCCAATCAATGAACTTTCTGGAATATTTAACTTGAATGGATATTAGTTCAATGAGCTATATGTTGTTATGAATTACCAAAACCACCCGGGGATTAGTTGCACTCTCAGTCTCCCCCTTTTTGGTAATTGATGACAACATATAGATCAAAGCTTCAACAAATGATAATATGAATGAAATACATCGTCGCTTTGAGAAGTATGTGATAAGCAAGAGCTCCCCCTAAATTTGTGCATTATTTAAAATTTGCTTTTGAATGCAAATGTACAATTGATTAGGATCATGGGTCACTCTTCCATGTCTCATCACCAAGGATACAAGTGATTGATCATACACAAATAATCATAGAGATAGACATGCAAGCACACATTAAGCATAGTATGATCAAGAACATGATCACATAAGTATCTCACGAGCATAACACAAATTGTAGCATAGGAATCAAATAACCAAACGACCAAAGTTGCAAGAGTGGAAAATTAAACCAACAAAATGGCAATAGGCACACTCTCTCTCAAAGCCTATGATCTATACATTTTCTCCCCCTTTGGCAACAAGTTACGAAAAAGTTTGAAAACATATAGTGCTATATGGCACACTAGGCACGATCTCTGGGAGCTCCTGAAGGGGTCCTTTGGCTTGTCGCGTCGGTGTGCGTAGATGGCGTGGACAGGAGGGCATCTGCAAATGCTTCAGCAGAAGTCTGTGGAGCTGGAGGGGTTGACAGTGGAGGTACAACTATGGCAATTGCTGCAGGTGCTGAAGTGGTAGTCCTGGAGTCTCTGACAACTAGCACAGCTGATGACCTTTGTGCCCTTGGCACTCTCTGAAATGTATCTGAAGTTGGTCTATCTTCCCTGTCCTCGGCATCCTCTTGGAGCTTCTCTACAATTGTCTATATCTCAGTGACCTTCACATATAGGTCATGGAATTCTGTCTCAGTGATCCTCTCAACACTTTCCTGGTTTTGAGTCAGGGTGGCCAAGCCCTTCTCAATTCTCACGGTGGCCTCAAGCACATAACTGAGTTGATCTTGCTTGGTCTTGAGATTAGCAACTGAAGCATCTGGGGCACTTGCTACCTTTGCTGCTTTTTGCAGCCTTTGACTTCTCTATCTTCTCCTGGGCTTCTGCACAAGTAGGATAGGATGCATCCATGACAACCTCATTGTCCTCAAAATCTGGCCTCAGGGGTAGATGCACACAATCTAGTAGATATGTCCCAGTTCCCATCTTGGAATTGATCAAAGTCTGAATATGAGGGGCATATCCACAAGATCTCTTCTGATCAGCAGCTGGTCTCTTCACAGTTTCTACAATCGAGCTCATCACCTTGAATTTCTATGGCACATCAAATAAGTGAAGTAGGTTGATGGAGTGACCATGAATCATCCTATGATCTCCTGACTTGGGCAAAAGAGTGTGCCTTAATATTGTCGGAGTAAATGACCACGGGTAGCCTAGCCGGCTCCCCTTGGCTCTTCGAAAAAATGACAGGCCGATCGAGCCTTCAAGCATCCAAGGCATGGGGCCGCCTTCCCCTGGCCGGCTGTCTCACAGGCCGACTACCGGAAGGCGGCCCGGCCCTAAACTCTCATGAAGAAAGCCACAGGAAGACCGACTCTAAGAAGCCGGCCACGAGAAGACCGACTCCAGGAAGCCGGCCCCCGGCAAGCGGCCAAGATTGTACCCTCAAAGTCTGCACCCACATAAAGGTGATGAGACGGGGCGTGGCTACAGTGGAGCCTGCCACCCCCGAATCCCGAAGCACGCATGGCCACAGTGCGCCGTACGGGGTATCCATCACCCGTCCGGCGCGGCACTGTCGCCATGTTGACCATTACGCCACCCACGACAAGATGTCAGTACGGCCCGCAGGCGGCGGGCCCCTTCATTCAGAGAGACACCCGAAGGTGGCTACGCCTCCCCCAGTCGGCCTGGGATGTAGCCGGCTCCCACCAGCTGGCTCGCTCCCTCCCTCGAAGTACATGCACCATTAAGGATACAAGATGAGGTAAGGCTACAGTGAGAGCCCGCTAGGTGGCGGCACTGTAGCCATGCTTACCCCGACAAAGCCCTCGTCATCAAGAGTGAGGCAACAGTAACCAGCCCCCGACAAGACCCCCAAGCAGTGGGACCTGCCTGTCGACCAAGAGGCCGATAGGCCCCAGCGGCGGGACCCACTAGTCGGCGGGCCCCAGCGGCCGGCGGAGAAGCCGGCGAACATAGACACTGACGGCTAGGGCCCATGCCCAACCGGATTACCATTGTACCCCTGGCGGGTAGGCCTATATAAACCCCCCAGGGCACCCATGCAAAGGGTTGATCTCTTAGAGTTTTAGACACTACATTGAGGGGAGAAGAGAGCTAGCCTTGCCCTTCTTCTTCCTCTCGCCGAACAGCTCAAGGAGCCTCTTGTAGCCACTTGTTGATCTAGTAATCATGCGGAGACCCCGCAGAGCAGGACTAGGGGTGTTATTCCACGGAGACCCCGAACTCGGGTAAGATCCACCGCGTGCATGTTCGCCTCATCCGCTTCGAGCTCGGCGATGTCTTCATTGGCTCCCACAATGATAAGCCATCCGTTGGCATATGTCGCACCCACCACCCGACATTTGGCGCCCACCGTGGGGCCAAGTGCACCGTCGTCCGGAGACCTGCTCTGGACGGGAACCCTTTTCCTTCCCAATGAAGCGTAGCCAGCCTAAGACGCCTAATGGCGCTTGCCCGACGCGCAAAGCGCCGACGACGCTGCTGGCGAGCTGCCTCGCCAATCTTCTTGGCGAAGCCCGCATCACCGACGAGCCCGTGTCTGAGGCGGGCACAGGCTGCCCCGAGAGCCGCCTCGTCGGCCTCCTCGACCAACTCCACGTCTCCAGCGAGCCTGCTGCGGATTTGGAGTCGGTTGGCTCCACCGACCCGATGCTTGTCGACTCCGACACGACATCGCTTGACGCTTTCCCCACCAATGTAGTGATCTTCGACGACCCTCTTCCTTGAGCCGACAGGCGGCGGCAGCACCATCACCGAGGTTCTTGTCATCATCCACGATGTCGCCTCTAGCGAGAACGCCCACGACGCCCTGCAAGTGGTGCTGCACGACTTGTCCGTCCCCATCCCGGCCGAAGCCGACACTGAGACGCTGGAGGCACGCTGCCTCTCCCTCACTGCGGAGGGCCAGAAGATAGCCTCCATGAGATGCCTCACTGAGGCTCACCAGCGTGAAGTTGACCGCGCCGCCTTTGGCACACCGCCTCCTGACGGGCCGAGCCAAGCCGGCGTCGTCAAGAAGCGCGGCACGGCCATCGCCAACATGCTGGGAGCAGACCGCCCCGTCTATGCCACGCCCCTCGAGAACCTACGCGCCGCCCAATCGATCGTAGACGAGCTGAATGGACTAGGGGCCTACGAGCTCCCCTACATGACCAAACGCATCCAGCAGTTGATCAACGCGGCCGCAGAGCGGCATGAAGCCAACGCCCGCGCTGGAAGTCCTCCCCCACGCTGAGAGCACGGTGCGACGTCACGGACGCCAATTGCGGGCGACGCCCACGCAAGAAAAGAAAAGGAGTCGGCTGCTAGCCGCAGTCGAACTCGAATCACCATCGAGCGCGACGCAGAAGGCCGCCCTCGAGCTGTGGAACGACGAGGAAATCCACCTCCTCCTCCGCCTCATGGGGAGAGATATCCCACCCCGCCGCCTGTCATGCATCCGACTCTCAGCGGTCGACTAGGCCACCGCGAAGGAGTCGGCGAGAATGACGCCCGCCATCGGATCGACCGCCTAGCGCGATCCCTGGCGCTAGAAGAAGAAGACGATGTCGGCCCGCCTTGCTTTGGCCCCTGCATCCGCGACGAGCCCTTCCCCAAAGGGTTCTCACTCCTGAGAGACACGCCCAAGTACAATGGCTCCGTGAAGCCGGAAGATTGGTTGATCGATTATTCCACCGCAGTTCGCATAGCAAGCGGCAACAGGCATGTTGCCGTGAAGTACGTCCCCCTCATGATCCAAGGCACGGCGTGCACCTGGCTCAACAGCGTCAAGCCTTATAGCGTCAACAGCCGGCTAGACTTCACAGAAGTCTTCATCCGCAACTTCACCTGCACATACATGCGGCCCCACAAGCCTCGCCAGCTCTCCATGTGTGTTCAAGGGCCCAATGAATCAACACGCGACTACCTTGCGCATTGGGCCGAGCTCCGCAACTCCTGCGAGGGGGTGCACGAGGTTCAAGCCATAGAGTACTTCACCGCCGGATGCCGAGAAGGCACCCTTCTCAAGCACCGACTCCTCTGCGACGAGCCGACTACCCTCAATGAGCTACTGATCATAGCAGACAAGTATGCCACGGCCGACTCTTCAATGAAGACCGAGCTTCAAGTAGACGCCTCCGGGAAGGTGCTCGCTCCAGCTCCCAAGATGCCAGCTGGAGACTCCAACCGACGCCCGTACCAGAACAACAACAAGCGCAAGGCCCCTATGCCGCCTTCCACCTGTCGGCAGGTGGCCACGGTCGAAGACGAACAACTCGATGAGCGGCCTGCGCCCAAGAAGCAGAAGGGCGGCAGGCCGGTTTGGCAGCCGGATTTCTCCTATGAGCAAACCCTTGATGCCCCCTGCAATTTCCACAGCGGCGCGAAGCCGTCCAACCACACGACTCGGAAATGCCATTGGCTCACACAAATCTCCATGGGCGAAGGGCTGGTGCCGCCTCCGTGTGCTGGCCAGCCGCCTTCAGCCCCTCAGCAGCTGGCCACTCGGCCAGCAGTCGGGGCAGTTCAAGACGAGTTCCCCAACGAGCATGCCACCTACTTCATCCTTACAAGCCAGACCGAAGACCGGCGCAGCCGGCGCTGACAGCACCAAGAAGTCAACGCGGTTGCCTCCAACAACCTCGAGTTCATGCACTGGTCGGAGAAGCCTATCAGCTGGAGCCAGGCTAATCACCCAGAGGTGATGCCGTCTCCCGCCTCTTACGCATTGGTTTTGGACGCCACCCTCGCAACAGAAAGGTGAGCTGCCCATTTCTCCCGCGTGCTGATAGATGGCGGGAGCAGCATCAACATACTGTACCGTGACACCATGGAGAAGCTAAACATCAAGACGAAGCAGCTCATGCCTAGTCGGACTGTGTTCCATGGCATCGTACCTGGCCTGTCCTGCTCACCAATCGGCAAGATGATGATAGATGTTCTCTTTGGGGACAAGGATCATTTCCGCCGAGAAGCAATATGGTTTGAAGTAATGGATCTGGAGAGCCCTTACCACACATTGCTTGGCCGACCTGCTCTGGCCAAGTTCATGGATGTACCCCACTACGCCTACCTCAAGATGAAGATGCCGAGTTTCAAGGGCATCATCACCATAGCCGGAGACTACAAGAAATCCTCTGAGTGTGCAGCAGCTAGCAGCGGACTGGCTGAGTCCCTCGTGATCACTGAAGAGAAAAAGATGCTAGATCGAGTCATGGCCATGGCCGGCAAGCAGCCGGCCCTGTCCCCTAACCCCAAGGAAAATGATGCTCAAGGTTCTTTCCAGCCGGCCAAAGAAACAAAGAAGATACCTCTGGACCCGGAGAACCCGGAGAGGTTTGCTGTCATTGGGGCAAACCTGGACAGGAAATAGGAAGCCGAGCTCATCGATTTCCTCTGTGAGAATTGGGACATCTTCGCATGGTCCCCCAAGGACATGCCGGGTGTTTCGAAGGATTTCGCAGAGCACAAGTTACATGTCCGAGCAGATGCAAAACCAGTCAAGCAGCCCCTCTGTCGACTGTCGGAGGAAAAGAGAAGGATTGTAGGAGAAGAGATAGCCCGGCTTCTAGCAGTCGGCTTCATTATGGAGGTGTTCTTTCCATAGTGGCTTGCCAACCCCTTGAAGAAGAATAACAAGTGGCGCATGTGTATAGATTACACCAGCCTCAACAAAGCCTTCCCCAAAGATCCATTTGCCTTACCTCGAATCGATCAAGTGATAGACTCCACAGCCGGATGCGAGCTGTTGAGCTTCTTGAATGCTTACTCAGGTTACCACCAGATAAAGTTGGATCCAGCTGACCGCCTAAAGACCGCCTTCATCACACCGTTCGGAGCTTTCTGCTACCTGACTATGACATTCGGTTTGAGAAATGCCGGTGCCACTTTTCAGCGTTGCATGCAGAAATGCCTCCTCAAGCAGCTCGGAAGAAATGCCCACGTCTATGTAGACGATATCATGGTGAAGATGGAGAAGCGCAGCACCTTACTGGAAGACCTCAGAGAGACATTTGAAAACTTGCGCCGGTTTCAGATCAAGCTCAACCCCGAAAAATGCGTGTTTGGAGTACCAGTCGGCCAGCTTATAGACTTCCTGGTCTCCGAATGCGGCATCGAATGCAACCCAGTGAAGATCAAGGCCATAGAGAGAATGGAGATTCCTACCAAGCTAAGAGACATCCAAAAGTTTACCGGATGCCTGGCCTCCCTGAACCGCTTTATTAGCCGACTCGGAGAGAAAGCTCTCGCCCTCTACTGACTCATGAAGAAGTCCACCCACTTTGAGTGGGGCGACCAAGCAGACGAAGCTTTCCACGAGCTAAAGAAGATGCTGACCACGCCGCCTGTCTTGGAGGCACCGACTGAGAAAGAGCCCATGCTCCTTTACATTGCCGCCACTAGCCGGGTGGTCAGCACCATTGTCGTGGTTTAGCGCCCAAAAGAAGGCCGAGCTCAGCTAGTCCAGAGGCCGGTGTATTATTTGAGCGAAGTACTGTCCACCTCGAAGTAGAACTACCCGCACTACCAGAAGATGTGCTATGGTGTATACTTTGCCGCCAAGAAGCTCAAGCCCTACTTTCAAGAGCACCCCATCATGGTCGTATGTACTGCCCCGCTCGCCGAGATCATAGGCAGTCGGGATGCATCCGGCTGGGTGGCAAAATGGGCCATTGCGCTGGCTCCTTACACAATCTTCTACCAGCCTCGCACCGCCATCAAGTCCCAGGCATTGGCCGACTTCCTTGTCGACTGGGCCGAGACCCAGTACCTGCCGCCGGCCCCCGACTCCACTCATTGGCGGATGCACTTCGATAGATCCAAGATGCGCACCGGCTTGGGAGCCGGCATCGTCCTCACCTCTCCCAAGGGCAACAAACTCAGATACTCATTGCAAATTCATTTTGCCGCCTCCAATAATGTGCCCGAGTACGAGGCACTCATACACAGGCTCCGGCTAGCCAAATAACTCGGCATCCGCCGGATCCTGTGCTATGGTGACTCGGATTTGGTACTCCAGCAATCATCTGGCAACTGGGACGCCAAGGACGCAAACATGGTGAGCTACCGCTTCCTCGTTCAGCAAATCAGTGGATATTTTGAAGGATGCGAGTTCCTCCACGTGCCACGGGCCGACAACAAGCAAGCTGATGCCCTGGCACAAATAGGCTCCACCCGACAAACTATACCAACCGGCGTCTCTCTCCAACGCCTCCTCAAGCCGTCTGTCAAGCCATCTCCAGAATCTGATTCCATCTTCGTATCACTTAACCTCGGCTACGCCGGATCGACTTAGGGAACCAAGCAGGCGGCTCGGGGACTGCCATAGTCGCATTCGCCCGGGACTTCGTAACCCGCCGGGGACTACAAAGAATCGGCCGGGACTCGCCGACACAACAAAGCGGTGGCCGACTCCAACTCTTCACCACCCAGCCCACCCGCCCTTGTCGCAGTAGCCATATTGGCAATATAAGAAGTCACAGCTCCATCATGGGCCCAGCCCATCCTCAACTTCCTGGTAAAGAGAGAGCTGCCGACTGACGAGATCTCGGCAACACAAGTCCAACGCCGAGCCGGAGCATACACAATAATGAACCGAGAGCTTGTTAGGCGCAGCATCACTGGAGTCTTCCAGCGCTGCTTCGAGCCCGAGAAGGGAATAGCAATCCTTAAGGACATCCACCAAGGCGAATGCGGCCACCACGCGGCCTCAAGATCACTCGTCGCTAAAGCTTTTCGCCATGGATTCTTCTGGCCGACCGCTTTGGAAGACGCCAAGGAGTTAGTCAAACACTGCAAAGGGTGCCAAGTCTTCAGCTCCAAGCAACACCTGCCAGCTTCTGCACTCAAGACCATCCTCCTCACCTGGCCTTTTGCCGTCTAGGGACTGGACATGGTGGGCCCATTCAAGATGGTGCGCGGCGGCATGACACATCTGCTCCTCGCCGTGGACAAATTTACCAAGTGGATTGAAGCGAAGCCGATCAAGACACTGAATGGGCCGACTGCCGTGACATTCATCGCAGATATTACAACCCGGTATGGCATACCACACAGCATCATCACCGACAACGACACGAATTTTGCCAAGGGAGCACCGCACGTTTCGCGCGACATGTGGCATCCGATCGACTTAGCGTCCGTTTCCCACCCGCAGTCAAACGGCCAAGTCGAGCGAGCAAACGGCCTCATCCTCTCCAGCATCAAGCCCCGATTGGTCATGCCACTGGAGCGTTCGGCTGGCTGTTGGCTCGACGAGCTGCCGGCCATCCTCTGGAGTTTGCGCACTACCCCGAACAAGTCAACCGGCTTCACCCCTTTCTTCCTTGTATATGGTGCCGAGGTTGTCATCCCAACTGACATTGAGTTCGACTCACCTCGGGTCACCATGTACACGGAGGCGGAGTCCAAGGAAGCATGAGAAGACGGCGTCGACCTGCTAGAAGAGGGCCGGCTGTTAGCCCTCAGCCGGTCCGCCATCTACCAGCAGGGTTTACGCCGTTACCATAGCCGGAAGGTCAAGCCAAGATCCTTCCAAGAGGGTGATCTTGTGCTCCGGCTGATCCAGCGAACAGCCGGCCAGCACAAGCTCTCGGCCCCTTGGGAAGGCCCCTTCATCATCAGCAGGGCCTTAGGCAACGACTCCTACTACCCGATCGACGCGCAGAAGCCAAAGGCACGCAAGAGAGATGATTCCGGCAAGGAGTCGGAATGACCATGGAATGCCAATCTCCTCCGAAGATTTTACAGTTAAAATGCAGTATGTACCACGCTACCTTTTGTATTATACGAGACAAATGGCCCCCCGAGGAGCACTCGGGGACTACCCTCCTTTATCTATGTATGATGAGTATCAAGCCTATGATTATGTTACTACATTTGTTTTCTCGTCAGGCACCGGGTTTGATCAGTCGGCCCGGGGACTTGCCGCCTTGAGTTATATCCAAGTTCTACCTGCAGTCAGACAAGTAGTGTGCCGGCACCCAAGCCCTCTCTTGTTGAAAGTCGCAGCTCGAAGAATCGACTGTCCGGCTGGCAAGAGCTAAAGGCAGGAAAGGATGCCCACATGAAAAACGGCTAAGGACTAACGAACTTATATAACACAAGCTGGCCTCCCACCCCGCCAACCGGTTGTTGTGAGCAGCGGCCGGTGTCAAGCTTCCCATTCACCTCGCTACAATCTAAGAAAGCTCGAGTACTTTTCCTCCCAAATGGCCAAGCCCTTCCCCAGCCACAAACTGCACAACAGCTGTCCGGCTGGGAAGGCAGCGACCAAGGGAGGGCGGCAAAGGAAACAACCAAAAGGATGAAAAGCAAATATGAACGGCAGCCAAGCACATGCATGATTATATTTACACAAAAGGCCTTCGAAAGGTCAGCATTCAACATAGTCTGAATACACCCCCAGTGGGTGGAACTGCGCAAACTTAATAAAAATTTGTTCAAGGAGTGACGAGCAAGAAAGCAAAGATGGCGGATCAGGCCAAGGGAGCAACAGGCGAGCCAGGCAGGTTGGTGGAGACGGCAGTGCTGGTTGGAGGAGTGGCCGGCTGACGAGTCTCGGCATGGTCGTCACCTGTTGCAGGTGGCGCGCTTGCACGCGCCTCGTTGCTGGAGGCACGATCAGGCTGAGGCTGGCTGGTCACTCCACCGTCCGGCGCGGCGTCTCCACCATCCTCCCCCTCTTCCTCTTCGCCTTCGTCGCTGGAATCAATCTCCTCCATCGAGTGTTCACCTTCTGCTGGGTTCAGCCCGAACCACTCCTCCGGCTGAGCGACGCCGTCATCATTTACCTCAGGGGCAAAGGCACTGGTGTCGGTGTAGTCGGCGATCGCCGAGGTGCGCTGGATGATAGCCGGCCATACCGCTTCCACCTCCTCGTTGGCCTCCTGTCGCCAGGTGGCCAGTTGGGACAAATCCAGCCTAGGATACCAAGCTCGGACGAACTCTAGCGCCTGCCTGGTGCCGGACCGAGCTGCAGAAGCCTTCCAAGCCTCGAAGCAGCCGACTGCTACCTCCAGCCAGTCGGCAGTCCGACTGGGGTGCGAGGAACCACCTCGCCGGGCCATAGGGAGGCCAAGACTGCGCCCAAAGACGTCAAGACGGCGGAGCGCGAGAAGTTTACCGAGGCGGTTTGAATCGCCAGAAGCTGCTCCTCAAGCGACCGACCAGCATCCGGTGCGATCTCAACCCCAGCATGCCGTCGTGAATCACGGTGGGCCGTGATGGCTTGGTTGGCAGCAACAGAGTAACCTGGGAAGTATCTGCACAAAGAAAAAAAAAGTAGCACGAAGTCAGAAGACAAACCAGATGCCAGGTAGCGAGCAAAGGGACGAAGAAGAAGGCGGCCTACCGTCAATCAAATCTTCAATCTGGCCGTAGCCTTCGCTCAGTGCTTGCCTCGCCTCAGCCCAGCTCGCCCCCTCGGTCTCATATTCGGCTTGAAGGGCGGCCTCACTGTCCTGCACCGCCTTCAGGGCCGCCTTATGGCTCTCCTCCTGGTCGGCCAGTTTTTTGGCCAAGCGATCATGTTCCTAAGCCAAGGCGTTGCACTCGGCTTCCTTGGCACAAAGGGCGGTCTGGGCCCCACCTAGCTGCTCCCTCAGGTCAGCATTGGCCCCTGCAGATGTAGCGACCCGACCCAAATGGATCAAGTCTCTGTGCTTAAATGTCATCCCTTGATCGGTATGCTGACACACACAGTACTCGAGGATTTAGAACAGAGGTAAATCACATGTATAAAGTAGCGTAAATACTATTACCTCAATCCGAATAGCGGAAGCAACAAGGTTGTGGATTCCCATCAACACCAACGGCAAAGTTGAGTGTAGAAATCGTAACCCTAACGTATCACTTACTCGTCGTAAGATCCTGCAACATGAGACGATAGCGAGAAGGGTCAAGACATTGAATGTACCGCAAATTCACACCATAGAGCAATGATGAATAAAGGCTATCACTACATGCATATTTGGCTGGTGGAAAACCTCTATGGTTATAATGTTTTTGCGAAAAGCCAATTTTCCCTACTACAAAGGAATAAATTTATTTAACTATCATGGTGGTTGTTAAACATTGAGAATGGTTGACAACATTCTCAATCCCAATTAAAAGTACTCATTAAAACCCAACAATATTAATTAAAGTAACAAGTACTAGATACTCAAGATGTCCATAACCGGGGACACGGCTAACCATGATTAGTTTATACACTCTGCAGAGGTTTGCGCACTTTTCCCCACAAGACTCGATCGCCTCCGTTGGATTTCTTGCACTACATGATGTTTGAGAAACGGATGACCGAGACATAGTCTTTCGTAAGCGCGACTCCACGTAAAGGGTAGACCGGTACACCTACTTTCCCCTACATCTGCTAGTCTACCCGTAAGAGTTCGCACGACTTAATCAACTATGCCAGAGCCCATAATGGCTTGTGGCTGCACACGTAAGTTTCTAGTTTGAATAATCTTATGATCCCTTTGAGCCCGGGTGGCGGTCCAAGAAAAACAGTAAGTCCTCGAAACCAGGTGCCTCAATCCACCCAGATGTGTGTTTAAGTTGCCACCTTAAATAGACCATTAATTAACAAACTCACATCTGTCATGGATACACTCACCCAATCCACGTCTACTAGCATAGCATGGCATAATAAGCAAACGTAGAAGTAACTCCCAAGGGTTTGATAATAAAACAGATAATAGGTACTACCTCATCTACTTCCCAAAACCCACAATTTAATTAGATCCTAATCATGCAATGTTTGAGGGTTGATCTAATGCATAAAAACTGGGTAGTAAAAAAGGTATGATCAAAGTGTGAACTTGCCTGCAATGTTGATGAAGATGAATCGCACTCAAAACTCTTGATAGTTCTACTCGTCACACTCCGGTCAATCTATCGTGAGCAAGCAATAGTAACCACACATAAGCAATCACTCAAAAGATCGGAAAGAACGAAGAATACGATTCGGAAAACATCAAAACCAAGCAATTGACTCTTGCAGCATAAAACAATTTCTAACAGCACCAAAACTATGTGAATTTGGCCTTATCAGAAAGTTTAGGTCAAGAGCTTCGAGATGCAAAAAGAATCACTCAAATCGGAGTTATAAAACTCAAGTTACAATCAAACAAAGTTTAAATACAAATCTGTTTGAATTCAAATTTTAAAACTTTCAAAAACAATTTTAAGTTGTTTTACTGGATAGAGGGGATCATAACAAAGAAGTGGGCATTGGTTTCATTGGATTTGGACAAACGTGTAAAAAGTTGTCAGCGGTTGAAGTCCAGGGGCTAAATTGTAAATAAAACATCCACAAAGAAATCCCTGAGTAAAACTAATAGAAAAAGAAAAAGTCTAAATAATGAACGTTCGTTGCCGAACGCTAATGAACAAAAACGTTGGCCGAAACCAACTAAACAGAAAGCGTTTGCTACTTAACTAACTGTATAAAACCGTGTTTTAAACGAAAACCGAAACCCTAATGGAAAACCGGTGAACCGGAGGTTTTATTACCGGACAGGAAAAACCGGCGGGTCGGCGGCGGATCTGGCAGTTCCGGCGGGGCGGCGGCTCTGGCGGTCGTCGAGGCCGGCGAAGTGGTGGGGGGGGCGGCTGGGCAACAAAGCAGTGGTGGCGGCGTCGGCGGGCGACGGCGACGAGGGCGGGGCGGCTTCCCGGCTTCGGCGGCTGTGTGGGCGGCGGAGATGCGGCGGCGGCGCGAGATGTGGGGCGAGGCGAGGCGAGAGGAGGGAGAGAGGGGCGGCGGCGCTGGGTCGCTTTTTAAAGGCCACGGAGGAGGTCTTTGGCGTGGGGAAGGGGGGCGACGGGCGCAGGGGGCGGCGGACTCATGAGTTCTGGCTGGGCATGCGAGGAGGAAGGCAGCTGCACGCTGGCTGGGCTGGGCCGTGGCCTGGCCTGGGAGCTGGGCCGGCCCAGTTCGGCAGAGGGAAGTTTTTTTTTAACAAACAGTCAAAGAAATAAATAAAATAAATAAAAATAGAAATATAATATAGGCATAATATATATCAAAATTTTCAAAAAAAGATTTTCTATAGGGTGGACATTTTTATAGTATCAAATAAAATTCACACTAATTTAAATAATTCAAACAGTGCTACTGCTCTAATAAAATCCAATAAAAATCATTTTAAAAATACAAAAATTATTCAAATTTATTTCTCTCCAATTTTCTAATGTAGGGAATCATGTTACCCTATTTTCCATATGTTTTATTTTTGGAGAAAAATAATTTGAATAAAACCTAAATAACTCCATATTGAAAATAAATTCAAAAGAACTTCGAATTTAATTCTTTGAAACTCCCAACTCATATTTCATATGTTTTGAAGAAGTCATTTTATCTTCGCTCGTGAAAATCATTGAGTTGCATAAAGTTCTGGGTTGGAAATATTTTCCAAATGAAATTCAAATATTTTCAACACCCCTTGTCATTTAAATAAATGGAAGAAGTCATGTCATCTTCTCTCCAGGGTTTTGTGGTGAAAAGAATTTGAATTCATGAAGATCAGAAAAGAAAATGAAAGTTTGGGAAAGTCCTTTTATTCCCTCTCATTTAACTTTCAAAAAGTTTCGAATTCACTCACTTTCAGTCAATCAATCAAATCTATCTATTTATTATAACATTCCAAAATTTAGAATTTTGGGATGTTACAAACCTACCACCCTTAAAATGAATCTCGTCCTCGAGATTCGGAGAGGCTAGAAAGAAAAGGTTGGGTTTGGGGTCTTCTCAAAAATCCATCGATCATCTCCGGGGTCTCGGGTGCTACCTCCCTTAGAAGCATTGTTAAGGTTCCAGAAAACTCATATACTCCATCCTTATTGTTGACAGTGCCGGTCTTCCCAGATCTCGGAAAATTCCATCTGTGGGCTCTTCCGGTAGCGGCATAACCTTTTCCTTAATTCTTTTGTCCTTTTTCCTCTTGGTTAGGTTATTCCGAGATTGGGTCTTCTTAGCTGATGGGTCTGGCGCCAATACTAAACAAATATTGATATCTCATGGTGGTCAACAATTTATGGTTTTCTCCTATAGGAAACGGGTCTGGATTGAACCTCTCCGTATATCCTATGATTGGCAACAGCTGCCGTGTACAAGGGAAAATACTTATACCATTCTAATGTTCAAACAAGGTTTTGATCGTCGACTCTCTACTATAGGTAAGTCACTCAGATTTACCATCCCACATAGCAAGGCGAATAATAAGAGTAAGTCGGTATGGTGATCAATCCATCCCGCACCCAAATCATTACCTTGTACGTGGTTTAGCGAATCTCGCATTCTAACACTCGGTCATCCTCACAAGCATTGCAGAATTTCTCTTGTCGACGAACCAAGTTCGGATAAATCCATTGATTCTGCAAGCCAAACAAACATCTATCGTTTCTTCACAACTCTCAGGTTTTGCGTTACTCCTATAAAATCGTCGGTTGATAAGATGGTAACTCTTTCCCGGGTTTTTCCTTCAGCAAGAGTGTGCTTGCTTCTTGGCAGTTCCTGGGGCCTGTGGGTTATGGCCCATCTCATCACTTGCAAACCTTGAACTCATCACCGCGGGCAACTGATCGTTATTCCAACATTCAACTTCTGGCTTCCTAGCATACTTAAAATCCGTCCAATTGTAATGTCTTTCTTCCTTCTATTTGTACCAAACTATGACGTGATTACTTAGACTTATCATGGAATTTCCATTGATCCATATTTCCAACATCATACCTCCTTTATATCCAATAGTAATACATCTCTTCATCCTCGTGGGATGTCCCACATACCGAGATAAAAACTTATACTTATTAAGTCCATACTCCACTTCGTGGAACATCATTATCCTTTCCAGGGTCAAGCGTCCTTACAGGGGAATATTGGCCATCTCTACATGGCACTTCTTCATCTGGGAAACGTGAAACACATCATGAACTCCTGACAGTCCTTCGGGTGACTCCAACTTGTTGGCCACTTCTCCCATACACTCCAAGACTCGGTATGGTCCTACAAATCTCGGGGCTAACTTTCCCTTAACTCCAAATCGTTTAACTCCTTTGCAGAGGGGACACACGAAGACATGCTCTATCTCCAATTTCATAGACTACCTCCTTGTGTTTTTGAGTCTGCATAACTCTTCTGCCTGGACTGAGCTACCTTCAGTCTATCTCAAATCAACTTAACATTCCCTTCTGAATCCTTGATCACATTTGATCCTAACAACTGACGGTCTCCAACTTCATCCCTCATCAACGGTGTCTGGCTCCTTCTCCATAAAAAACTTTAAAAGGGGCCATCTTCAAACTCTCTTGGTAACTGTTGTTGTATGAGAAATTCGGGTAAGGTAGATTATCATCCCTACTAGATCCATAATCTAGCGCACACGCTCTCAACATGTCCTCCAGAATCTGATTGTCTCTCTCGGTCTATCCATCTGTCTGCGGATGAAAGGCTATACTGAACTCTAGCCTAGTACCCAAAGTGTGGTGCAGCTGATTCCAAAACTTTGAGGTAAATTGTGTTCCTCTATCTGATATGATAGTCCTCGGAACTCCATGCAGACATACGATCCTGGTCAAATAAATCTTGGCCAACTTCGCATTTGTATAGGTGGTTTTGACTGGGATAAAGTGAGCCACTTTGGTCAAGTGAATCAACTACTACCCAGATAGAATCATATCCTGTTCGGGTTCTGGGAAATCCGGTAACGAAATCCATGCCAAGCTTATCCCCACTTCCATTCGGGTATCGGCATAGGCTGTAGTAATCATGCGGGCTTCTGATGCTCTGCTTTTACTCTCTCTGGCATACATCACTTATGACTACATACTCTGTAATATCCTTCTTCATACCAGTCCACCAGAAACACTCCTTCAAATACATCTTGGTGTTTCCAGGGCGAATCGAGTATGGTGAGTCATGAGCCTCTTGAAGTATTTACTTCCTGATCTTTGCATTATTGGGAACATATACACGGTCCTCGAACCATAAGATGTCGAGCTTATCTTTACGAAAACATTTGGCCTTTCCTTTGCTCATCCTCTCTTTTACCTCAGCAATCTCTTTGTCATCCTTCTGAGCTTCACGGATCTTTCCCAACAATGTAGACTGAACTTCCATTGCTGCAACAAAACCTTCGGGAACAATCTCCGACCGAAGTTCCCTGAGATCCTCCATGTTCTGAATCCATTGATCCGTCTCCAATTGACTCATCGGTCCAGAAAGTACGAGCTCATCTCGATTCATCCTCTATTGGGTCCATGGGTATGGGGTGGGATAAGAGAGATCGAGAGGGATGCACACAGTACAAACAATAGTTTTGAAAAGGCAGGTTTTATTGTGGCTGTCTGAAAAACAACAAACAAATGACAGCTCACAATCGTCGCATCTAACATAAGTATATAACAGGGGTTGGGTCTTCTAATGGTCTATAGATCTCAACGTCATCAAACTTTTCAAGTCTTGGTCATGTCTCCGATGGCTCCTTCTGATCATGCTTGTCCTTCTCAAGTTCTTTTGCCAAATCATCTCTGTTGACGCGAAGTTTCTCATGACATCCTTTAATATTTTTGGCGTTGCATTCCAAACTTCTGGGTTTCAACATCCTTGGCATGAACCATGGTCTTAATGTCCTTCAGTTCCTGACAAATCTCCGGTATGTCGAGGTTTTGTTCCTCCAGTTTTGCTACTTCAGCTTCTGGTTCCTGAGTTTTTCATGAATTGCCTGCATGTCAAATATGACTTCCTAAAGTCCATCTTAAAATCCTTGATGTAATACTCCAGATCCTGGCAATACACCAGCTAAGGTTAAACTGCATCCTTTGTTGATGGGTGCTCCATCAACTTTCTACCATCCAATACTTCCAAAGGAATGCATGCTTAACTCAACTCGGTAATAGCATAAGAGAGCGATAACATCTTGGACATCCATATTTCTGCCCTGGTCATTGACATGAACTTTTATTCCATAGTTGGTATCTCCTGCCTTAGGGTTTTCTTGACAAAACTTTGAGTTCTAATGCTCCATGTTCAGGTCTTTCTCCGATACACCTTGATCTCGGGTATTGACAGCTTCCATAGTCCGCCAAGTTCCATAAGTGTAGCCTTCTTTGGTCATAAAAATCTGGAAGTTCTTCAGAGCCTTCAAATTCTCCTAGTCTTCAACAGTTGTAGTTTCCATTATCGTATAGTAAAATCCTCTTCATTCCGAATGGTCTTAATTGTCCGATATCTGGTCCTTCTTGGAGTGGTCTCATCAGTCGAATCTTCGAGGAGTCAAAAAGGGAAAAGGGTATGGTCTCACTAAAAGGGAATATTTGAATAAGCTCAGAAGAGAAGAGACGTAAAAGATACTTTTGAAAATAAGGTAGTAGAGAAAATCTTTCCTATGGGCTTGCCAGTTTCTAGGGTCACTGTAGGATCGGAAGTATGTCTAGAGGGGGGGTGATTAGACTACTTGACAACTTAAAAACTTAGCCTTTTGATTGGAGTAGATTCTTAGCAAGTTCACAATGATAACCAAGTCAAGTATCACCCTACACATGCAATTCTAGAGTTGTGGCAGCGGAAAGTAAATTGCACGTATAGTAAATGAGAGGTGGAGAAGAGCAAACGCAATTTGGAGACACGGAGATTTTTCTCGTGGTTCCGATAGGTGGTGCTATCGTCAATCCACGTTGATGGAGACTTCAACCCACGGAGGGTAACGGCTGCTTGAGTCCACGGAGGGCTCCACCCACGAAGGGTCCACGAAGAAGCAACCTTGTCTATGCCATCATGGCTTACGCCCACGGAGGACTAGCCTTACTCGGGTAGATCTTCACGAAGTAGGCGATCTCCTTGCCCTTACAAACTCCTTGGTTCAACTCCACATCATGACGGAGGCTCCCAAGTGACACCTAACCAATCTAGGAGGCACCACCTCCAAAAGGTAATAGATGGTGTTGGTGATGATGAACTCCTTGCTCTTGTGCTTCAAATGATAATCTCCCCAACACTCAACTCTCCTCACTGATTTGGCTGTGGTGGAGGAAGGGATTGAGTGGAAAGCAACTTGGGAAGGCTAGAAATCAAGTTTCATATGGTGGGAGTGGAGCAACTTGATCTCAACACAAGGGTAGGTAGTTTTCTTCTCGAAATGTAAGGTAGGAGTGGTAGTTCTTTCGATGGCTCTCTCCACTAATGAAGAGGAGGTGGAGGGTATTTATAGCCTCCACACAAAATCCAACGCATACACACATTTGACCAATCTCGGTCGACCAAGTTGACAACTCGGTGGGACCGAAAGTTCAAATCTTGTGAACGTTGGGATTTTCGTGGGACCGAAAATACAATCTCTGTTAGTCCGATTCTTCCAAAGTCTAGGGTTTGCCAATTTCGGTGGGACCGACTTTCTCATCTCGGTGACACCGATTTGAGTACGTATGTTCTGAAGTTTGGCAACACCAATTCGGTATGACCGAGTTTGGAATCGGAAAATCCGAGATTCTTAGGGTTTGGGTATATGGTGAGGTGGTTCATCTCGGTGTGGTGAGTTTGGAATCGGTGGGACCGAGATTACTTATGGGTTTATGTTGGAATGAAAGATTGCTGATAGTTTGAGAGATAAATCACTAAGCACTTTGAGCAACCAGATCATCATCATAACCTCATCCCCTTTAATAGTATTGGCTTTCCTATGGACTCAATGTGATCTTGGATCACTAAACCAAAAATGGAGTCTTGAGCTTTTGCCAATGTTTTCCTTAGCATTTTGAGGGGTCCACATCATCGGTCATTGCCATACCCATATCCTTGAACTTTCTGAAATATTCTCAAGAAATGATTAGTTCAATGATATATATGTTGTTATTAATTACCAAAACCACCCGGGATTAGTTGCACTTTCAATCTCCCCTTTTGGTAATTGATGACAACATATAGATCAAAGCTTCGACAAATGATATAATCAATGAATAGCATCGTCGCTTTGAGAAGTATGTGATAAGCAAGAGCTCCCCTAAATTTGTGCATTATTTAAGATTTATGCTTGAATGCAAATGCACAATCGATTAGGATCATGGGTTACTCTTCCATGTCACATACATCTTGGTGGAGCGCACAAAATGATAAGAATGAATAACATGCACCCAATCACCAAGACATGAGTAAGTGATCATACAAGATATGAATGGAATATGATAAACATCAAGCACACATTAAGCACAAGATGATCAAGCACTCATCAAGATCGAGCAAACGAGTATCAAACACACGAAATGTCTCAAAGAACTCAAAAGTATCTCAAGGAAAACCGCAAACGAAAGAGCAAAAACGAGCACTCTCTCTCGAAGCCCTATGATCTATACAATTTTCCCTTTGGCAACAAGTTACCAAAAGTTCGAAGGTATAGAGCTAATCGCCACTCGGGACTCTCCTGGCGGCTCTGCTGCGCCGATGGAGTGGAGATAGCTGCATCTGCAAAGCTTCTGCCAAGTCTGTGGAGCTGGAGGAGTGGATCTTCGAGCTGGTGCTGGAACTGACGGAGCTGTAGGAGGTGCTGATGTAGTAGCCCTGGGGTCTGTCACTGGAATAGCAGCTGATCTGGGCTTTGTGGGCACTGGAGCAGGCTGCTCATAGTCATCCTGGACCATATCACCTTCCATCTCCCTCATGAGTTCTGCCTTCTCCCTCTTAGCTTCCTCGATGTCTGCCTCAAGCTTGTTGACGGTGACCTGCACTTCATCCACTTGACGCCCGAGCATGGAACTTATCCTCAACGATCCTCTCTAGGCTCTCCCGAGATCTGCACTATGCTGGCCAGCGTAGCTCAATTCTCCGAGTGGCTTCAAGAAGTTGTTCGCAACGCCTTGGGCTTTTCTGCTGCTTCCTTCTCAGCTTTAGCTTGTTTGGCAGCTTCAGACTTAGCATGTCCTTGACTGATGTGGGAGCATTCTCACCATCACAATCTCATTATCTTCATGTTCAGGCTGCAAAGTGGCAAGTGGGGTCTATCCAACGGTAGGTGTCCGTGCCAAACTTGGCATTAATGAGCATCTGAATATGCGGAGCAAACCCACACGACCTCTTCTGGTCTGCTGTTGTCCTCTTGATAGTCTCAACTATCAGGTCCATCACCTTAAAAGGTGTCTTCTGATCTAGAATGTGCAGCATGTTGATAGAATACCCTCTTATCATGCGGTGGTCTCGACTTGGGCATCAAAGTATGCCTCGTAATGGTATTGGTGGTTGGGAGACCTGCTCAAGATAATAGATGAACCAAGCTTCCATATCTCTACATCCTTCTCGTGTACCTCATTGTACATGTTCCTCATCGACTCGTGATTTTTCTTTGGAATGCCATAGACATCAATGTCATCATCCCTTGAGATCGGTGCATTCAAGAACGCTCTCCATTCCTCAACAGTTGAATGGAATCTCGCCTTCATCATCCATACAATTCGCCATCCGGATAGAAGTGTGCGGTGGCATAGAACCGCATGATCATCTCATCATTCCAAGCAATCGACTTCGACCAACAAACTCGCAATCCCACAAGCAAGTGAAGCTTTCATGCACATGTGGGAAGTAGTCTCTGTGCTTTTCACTGTCGATGTATTTCCGTCTACATATATCCGTGTCAAGAATAATTGGCTTCTTATCCATGAGCACTGCCTCATAAAAGTCTTGTTGCTCTCGTGTGGAATCTTGGGTCAATCTGCTGTTTTTCTCGGTGGCATATGGATCAACTTGCCTCCATAGCTCGAGTCCTTTGTCCTTCCTCTCCTTCATATTTTCAGCTCGAGGATGAGCATCATTATGAACTGGCAGTTTCATTCGAGCTTTAGCAAAACATGTGCCTCTTCATCGATTCTGCAGTGGCACATTGTCCTTCTTCTTCTCTCAAGGGTATGTTCCTCACAGTCTTCTTTGGCTTGGCAAGCAGGTTTGGCTTGGGCTGCCTTTGCTTGAGCTGATGGCTTAGCTTTTGTGGGTGCTCCTCGCCTCGATGGCATCTCCCATCAACTTCGCTTCGAGGAGGTTGAGGTGCTTCCTCATCGTAATCATCATCATCGCCTTCTTCATGAACTAGCCTCTTCCTCTTGGAAGTTTTCTTGATCTTGCTGGAGGTTTCTTCTTCCATCTTGAGCTTCAGGCAACAAAGGATTTCTTTACCTTGCTGGTGCCTTTCTTTGACTGTTTCCTTGATAGCTCTTGGCAACCACTTGCCTTTTTGGCTTAGAAGTTATCTCCTCATCTCGCAACAAAGTCTGAATCCTCCTCATCGTAATTCCTCTTCTTCTCGCCCTCGTGGCAGCTGCAGCATCCACTTGGAGTGCTTCTCTCCATCATCTGAAAACTGCTTTCTTCCGACTTGTAGCTGCTTCGAATTCAATCGCATCTCGCACTGTTCGACCGCTACTTCCATCGATATGACTGACAACCTGTGAATAGAATAGGTATAGGCAGAATAGAAGAGTTATCACAAACTGCAGAGGATTTTGCAAAAAGAATGAGTTCAAACTTTAGTCTTAGGTTTTCACAGAATACATATCGGTCTGACCGAGTCTATAAATTCGGTGAAACCGAAGTGTCTAAACAGACCACATACACCACTTTCGGTTGGACCGAAATAGGTTTCGGTCTAGCCGAGACAGCTAGGGTTTCACTAAATCTTCACTTCGGTCTTACCGATTTGCACAACTCGGTTTCACCGAAAAGTGCAGTGCAATGACCAGAGGCCAAATCGGTCAGTCCGAGAATGTAGAATCGGTCACACCGAGATGTGTTCGGCGGAAACCTAACCCTAAAATTTTCACTCGAATTTTGTTCTATGATCTAAAATTTGGATAGGAGATTTCAATCTTGGCAAGAAACTTGACAACACCTAACGGCATTGAATCAGCGTTTGAGCACGAGAGGATGAAACTCACCCAATGCGGTGGAGCTTCACCACGGCGGCAACGGCGCGATGAGAAAGACCGCTGACGGCGATGGAGACCTCGCTGGCGAGGGCGCACAGTGACGGCGGAGACGATCCGGAGACCAAGGCGACGGCAATAAGGGTTTGAGGGCGGAGCGTTTGAAGAAGTAATCAAGCGCTGTCCTCGGGTATATATACCTTTGGTTGTCGGTGGGACCGAAGTTGAAAACTCGGTGGGACCGAGATGGCTAATGCGTGCGATTACACACTTCGTCACGCCGAATTTGTAACTCGGTTTCACCGAGGTGAAAACCTAGATCAATCCAAGTGATTTCGGTCCGTCCGATTTGAGTATATCGGTTTGACCGAAAGTACTTAGAAGGTTTTGGAAGTTAGGCTTTTGACGGATCGGTGGCTCGAAAGTGCTCCTCACTCGGTCCGTCCGAAAAAGTCTTGTTCAAAGTTTGTGATATAAGCATGAATAGAGTTTGAGACAAGAAATCATAGATAGCTAGGAGGAACTTAGGCATTCTTGTCCATCCATTTGGTCAAAAAGAAAATCCAAAAGACCAAAGCAACAAATGGATGTCCTCGAATGGATAAAATCATGCATCCAACATGCTCACACAATAAGATAGCAAATGAAATATGTGTCAAACATGCACAAACAAAACACTTAGCAACTAGCACACAATTTGGCGATGACTAGGTCATCTATATATGAGTATATTGACTTAGGAGTCAAATGAGAACATTTGATCATAGGTCATACTCATCGTTTAAGCACAAGTGGGGTTACCACTTTTCCATAAAGCATTGATGTGTTCACATCATTTGAAGATGCTTTGGCTCATATCTTTAGAGCAAAGCTCCCCCTTGATGTGAGAACCCCTTTTAAAGGGTCAAACTAACCTTGGGTTGTCGTTGAAGACTTCATGTAGATGTTGAAGATGTGGATGCTCAATGTTGATGAAGATCATCAAAAATTGGGAGCAATCCTTTGGATTCGGGCACTTTCAATACCTACATGGGTTAGTCCCACAAGGAACAAACAAGGATATCCATGGGCATAGATTGAAGTACACAATTGATGATGTCCATGAAAGCAATGATTACCTTGTCCCTTGACTTACCAACATGAGGGTTTGTGACTCCATGAACTAGTGCAAGATGTGGAAGTTGATTGCACAAGTCCTTGCCAAAATGAATGTGAGTGAAGTATATTGGCGGAGTCACCCTCAAGAACTCTCTAGTTCTTCTTCTTCGGGATCCACATCATCTTGATGGGAATCCTTGGGGTAGTAGTTGAGCTTGTCGAAGTAGAACTTGAAGTTGCCTTGGGAACCCACTTGACCATGGCCTTGGGTGCTTCAATGAATGCATCAATCTCCTCTTGAAGCTTGTCCTTGCCTTTTAGCTTGTGGTCTTGTGGTGGAAGGTCATCTTGTGCTTGTTCCACATTGGAAGAAGTAGGTTCATACTTCTCCTCTTGAGAAACAAACTTTGGAGTGGGATATTGACCTTCTTCCCATTCAACACCCTCGGCGTTGAACTTTCGCTCAAAACCAATTCCTTGATTCTTCCGTGTCTTCCTTGCTTGCGAACAATTTCTCAAAGCTCTTGCTTCCGCAAGACTCTTGTAGACACCTTTCTCTATAATCCCTTTCAATAGACTATTTTCTTGCTCAAGTGAAACTTGGCTTGAAACATTGTTAGTGGAATCAAGAGAATTACTAGAAGTAACAACATTTGATTTAGCATGATTATTGTTACTACTAGATGAAGAATTTTTCTTATGCTTGTCATGCTTAGTTTTGATAGGTGGCAAGAAATTAGACAAGAGAAGTCGTTTGGCAAGATATGAAGAACTCTTCTTTCAAGATCGTCATTGATAGCTTTTAGAAACTCATGTTCTTGCTCTAGATTGAGCTTCTCAAGCGTAGCTTCTCATGAGATCTTAGGAGCTCTCTATGATCTTCTTGAGTTGTTTCATGAGCTAACTTAAGAGTGTTTAGTTCTTTAGTTAGACGCTCAATCTCCTTCATAGCATTGTCATTCGACTCTTCTCGACTATAAAGACTACTAGCATGTTCATCATTACTAAGCTCACTAGATTTATCATGTAAAAGCTCATCTTCACCAAGCAAGTCATCCTCATCACTATCAAAGTCAATAAACTCAGGGTGTGATACCTTGGGGCCTTTTGCCATGAAGCATCTTCCAATTCCCTCATTTGGTGAATCAAATATGTCATAGGAGTTGGAGTTGGAGGACACGAGAGCAAGACCGCAACACCTTCATCTTGATCAGATTCGAGTTGGAGTGATAGCTTCTTTCGAGTGATTGTCGGAGTCGGAGCCGGAAACCCATTCACCAACATGAGCTTGATGTTTTCTTCTTGTGTAGCTCCTTGATGACTTGTCTTTCCTTTCCGATTCCTTGCTTCTCCGAGAGGATCTTCGTTCATAACGATCAACTCTACTCCTTCTCTCTTTCGAGGCGACTCTTCTCTTGAGCTTCTTCTTCTTGGAGATTCTTCTCTCTCTTGGGGAGTCGAACACTCATTTGAGTAGTGTCCGGTCTTTCACAATTGTAGCAGTTTCGATCACGACTAGAAGATCTCTTTTCATCATATGATCTAGACTTTGAGCTTCTTTCCTTGCTTCTACTCTTGTAGAATTTGTTGAAGTTCTTCACCATTAGGCTTATCTCTTCATTGGAAACTAGCTTGTCACTTGAGGTTGTGGGAGCTTCAACTGCAGCTTTGTAAGCACCACTTGACTTGTTGTGAAGCTCTTCCTTATCTTTAAGTGTCATCTCATGAGCAACAATCCTTCCAATGACTTCGTAGGCTTGAGATCTTTGTAGTTTGGCATCATTTGGATCAAAGTGCACACGGTGTCATACTTTCCATCCAAAGCTCTGAGAATCTTCTTGATGATGAATCGGTCGGTCATCTCTTCACTTCCTAAGCCTGCCATCTCATTGGTGATGAGAGCAAGCCTAGAGTACATTTCAGCGACTCCTTCACCTTCCTTCATCTTGAACTTGTCAAGCTGACCTTGAAGAACATCTAGCTTTGATTCCTTCACTAACTCGGTACCTTCGTGCATTTCACCAAAGTATCCCAAATCTCTTTGCATTCTCAAGACGGCTGATCTTGTTGAACTCCTCGACACAAAGCATTGAAGAGAATGTCACAAGCTTGAGCATTGTTCAGAACATCCGCAACTCATCCGCAGAGCTTCGCGATCCGTACTTTTCCTTCTTCAAGAACTCACCTTGCAAGCCAACACAAATAATGCCCCATGTGGCGTGGTTATGTCCAAGAATATGCATTTTCATTTTATGCTTCCAACTAGCAAAGTTTGAACCATCAAAGTAAGGACCTCACGGAAATTACCTCACTAGACGCCATACTCTCCTAGGTTGTGAAACCAAGCTTATGGAGTCCAATGCAATGGAAACCAATCCAATGGAGACCAAAGCTCGATACCACTTGTAGGATCGGAAGTATGTCTAGAGGGGGGGTGATTAGACTACTTGACAACTTAAAACTTAGCCTTTTGATTGGAGTAGATTCTTAGCAAGTTCACAATGATAACCAAGTCAAGTATCACCCTACACATGCAATTCTAGAGTTGTGGCAGCGGAAAGTAAATTGCACGATAGTAAATGAGAGGTGGAGAAGAGCAAACGCAATTTGGAGACACGGAGATTTTTCTCGTGGTTCCGATAGGTGGTGCTATCGTCAATCCACGCTGATGGAGACTTCAACCCACGGAGGGTAACGGCCTGCATGAGTCCACGGAGGGCTCCACCCACGAAGGGTCCACGAAGAAGCAACCTTGTCTATGCCATCATGGCTTACGCCCACGGAGGACTAGCCTTACTCGGGTAGATCTTCACGAAGTAGGCGATCTCCTTGCCCTTACAAACTCCTTGGTTCAACTCCACATCATGACGGAGGCTCCCAAGTGACACCTAACCAATCTAGGAGGCACCACCTCCAAAAGGTAATAGATGGTGTTGGTGATGATGAACTCCTTGCTCTTGTGCTTCAAATGATAATCTCCCCAACACTCAACTCTCCTCACTGATTTGGCTGTGGTGGAGGAAGGGATTGAGTGGAAAGCAACTTGGGAAGGCTAGAAATCAAGTTTCATATGGTGGGAGTGGAGCAACTTGATCTCAACACAAGGGTAGGTAGTTTTCTTCTCGTAAATGTAAGGTAGGAGTGGTAGTTCTTTTCGATGGCTCTCTCCACGAATGAAGAGGAGGTGGAGGGTATTTATAGCCTCCACACAAAATCCAACTGCTACACACATTTGACCAATCTCGGTCGGACCGAAGTTGACAACTCGGTGGGACCGAAAGTTCAAATCTTGTGAACGTTGGGATTTTCGTGGGACCGAAAATACAATCTCTGTTAGTCCGATTCTTCCAAAGTCTAGGGTTTGCCAATTTCGTGGGACCGACTTTCTCATCTCGGTGACACCGATTTGAGTCTGTAGGTTACTGAAGCTTGGCAACACCAATTTTGGTATGACCGAGTTTGGAATCGAAAATCCGAGATTCTTAGGGTTTGGGTATATGGTCGAGGTGGTTCATCTCGGTGTGACTGAGTTTGGAATCGGTGGGACCGAGATTACTTATGGGTTTATGTTGGAATGAAAGATTGCTGATAGTTTGAGAGATAAATCACTAAGCACTTTGAGCAACCAGATCATCATCATAACCTCATCCCCTTTAATAGTATTGGCTTTCCTATGGACTCAATGTGATCTTGGATCACTAAACCAAAAATGGAGTCTTGAGCTTTTGCCAATGTTTTCCTTAGCATTTTGAGGGGTCCACATCATCAGTCATTGCCATACCCATATCACTGAACTTTCTGAAATATTCTCAAGAAATGATTAGTTCAATGATATATATGTTGTTATTAATTACCAAAACCACCCAGGGATTAGTTGCACTTTCAGTCACGTCCAATAGTCAACATGTGCTTTGATACCATCTTCTAGCGACCCGACCCAAATGGATCAAGTCTCTGTGCTTAAATGTCATCCCTAGATCGGTATGCTGACACACACAGTACTCGAGGATTTATAACAGAGGTAAATCACATGTATAAAGTAGCGTAAATACTATTACCTCAATCCGAATAGCGGAAGCAATAAGGTTGTGGATTCCCATCAACACCAACGGCAAAGTTGAGTGTAGAAATCATAACCCTAACGTATCACTTACTCGTCGTAAGATCCTGCAACATGAGACGTTGCAGCCACAAAGGGTCAGTACATTGAATGTACTGGCAAATTCACACCATAGAGCAATGACGAATAAAGGCTATCACTACATGCATATTTGGCTGGTGGAAAAGCTCTATGGTTATAATGTTTTTGCGAAAAGCCAAATTTTCCCTACTGCAAAGGAATAAATTTATTTAACTATCATGGTGGTAGTTAAACATTGAGAATGGTTGACAGCATTCTCAATCCCAATTAAAAGTACTCATTAAAACCCAACAATATTAATTAAAGTAACATGATGAGATTCACAGGAAAATCCAAGTACTAGATACTCAAGATGTCCATAACCGGGGACACGGCTAACCATGATTAGTTTATACACTCTGCAGAGGTTTATGACTTTTCCCCACAAGACTCGATCGCTTCCTTTGGATTTCTCGCGACTACATGATGTTTGAGAAATGGATGACCGAGACATAGTCTTTCGTAAGCGCCGCACCTTACGTAAAGGGTAGACCGGTACACCTACTTTCCCTACATCGCTAATCTACCCATAAGAGTTCGTGACGACTTAATCAACTATGCCAGAGCCCATAATGGCTTGTGGCTGCACACGAAGTTTCTAGTTTGAATAATCTTATGATCCCTTTGAGCCTGGGTGGCGGTCCAAGAAAAACAGTAAGTCTCGAAACCGGTGCCTCAATCCACCCGGATGTGTGTTTAAGTTGCCACCTTAAATAAACCATTAATTAACAAACTCACATCTGTCATGGATACACTCACCCAATCCACGTCTACTAGCATAGCATGGCATAATAAGCAAACGTAGAAGTAACTCCCAAGGGTTTGATAATAAAACAGGTAATAGGTACTACCTCATCTACTTCCCAAAACCCACAATTTAATTAGATCCTATGCAATGTTTGAGGGTTGTTCTAATGCATAAAAACTGGGTAGTAAAAAAGTTATGATCAAAGTGTGAACTTGCCTGCAATGTTGATGAAGATGAATCACACTCAAAACTCTTGATAGTTCTACTCGTCACACTCCGGTCAATCTATCGTGAGCAAGCAATAGTAACCACACATAAGCAATCACTCAAAAGATCGGAAAGAACGAAGAATACGATTCATAAAACATCAAAACCAAGCAATTGACTCTTGCAGCATAAAACAATTTCCAACAGTACCAAAACTATGTGAATTTGGCCTTATCAGAAAGTTTAGGTCAAGAGCTTCGAGATGCAAAAAGAATCACTCAAATCGGAGTTATAAAACTCAAGTTACAATCAAACAAAGTTTAAATACAAATCTGTTTGAATTCAAATTTTAAAACTTTAAAAAACAACTTTAAGTTGTTTTACTGGATAGAGGGGATCATAACAAAGAAGTGGGCATTGGTTTCATTGGATTTGGACAAACGTGTAAGAAGTTGTGAGCGGTTGAAGTCCAGGGGCTAAATTGTAAATAAAACATCCACAAAGAAATCCCTGAGTAAAACTAACAGAAAAAGAAAAAGTCTAAATAACGAACATTCGTTACCGAACGCTAACGAACGAAAACGTTCACCGAAACTAACTAAACAGAAAGTGTTTGCTACTTAACTAACTATATAAAACCGCTTTTTAAACGAAAACCGAAACCCTAGAGGAAAACCGGTGAACCGGAGGTTTTATTACCGGACCGGAAAAACCGGCGGGTCGGCGGCGGATCTGGCAGTTCCGGCAGGGCGGCGGGCTCTGGCAAGACGGGGCAGCGGCTCCGGCGGTCGTCGAGGCTGGCGAAGTGGTGGGGGAGGGCGGCGCTGGGCAGTGGGTGCGGTGGCGGCATCGGCGGCGGTCGACAGCGACGAGGGCGGCGGCTGCGGCTTCCGGCATCGGTGGCGGCGGCGGTGAGATGCGGCGGCGGCACGAGATGCGGGGCGAGGCAAGGCGAGAGGAGGGAGAGAGGGGCGGCGGCGTCGGGGTCGCCTTTTTAAAGGCCACGGGGCCGGCGTGGGAAGGGCGGCGGGCGCGTGGGGCGGCGGACTCATGAGTCTCACTGGGCACGCGAGGAGGAAGGCGGCGGCGCGCTGGCTGGGCTGGGCCGTGGCCTGGCCTGGGAGCTGGGCCGGCCCAGTTCGGCAGAGTGAAGTTTTTTTAACAGACAGTCAAAAAAATAAATAAAATAAATAAAAACAGAAATATAATATGGGCATAATATATATCAAAATTTTCAGAAAAAGATTTTCTATAGGGTGGACATTTTTATAGCATCAAATAAAATTCACACTAATTTAAATAATTCAAACAGTGCTACTGCTATAATAAAATCCAATAAAAATCATTTTAAAAATACCAAAATTATTCAAATTTATTTCTCTCCAATTTTCTGACGCGCCCCCACGGAAGAAATCAAGAGCAATCGACGAAAAGTGGGAAGACTCACCCAAATGGCCGACCGCGTTGCAAGAAACTCTTGAGTATATTGCTTCAGCGCGACGGCATGGGACTGAAGCCGGTTCCGGACGTCCTGTGCCGCCACGTTCAGCGCGTCCGTCCCACCGCCCGGCGTCCACCCCGGCGAGCTGACGCTGGCCGTCTCCAGATCCTGGGCCGACGAGCTGGAGCTCGGGGCCTTCTGCGGGTCCAACGCTGAAGTCGCCTTCCCTGCGCACCGACGAGATGGCGACAGGACCACAAGATCTGCCCTCACAACCGGCTCGCCTCCAGCCGGCTGCTCAAGCGGTGCGTTAGGCCAACCGCCCTGGCCCGTTCCAGTCGGCGATGACGGTGCCGCATTCCTCTCCAGGACGACTGCGTCGCCCTCCTCCCTCTCCATCGCCGGCTGGTCGCGGCCGGCTTCCTCCGGCGGGGGCACTGGGATATCGGGAGCCACGGCGCGAAGGGGGATGATGAGCTGCGGAGGCTGGTTACACAGGGCCTCCGCCACCCTCTCCGCGGCCGCAGCCTCCGCTTGAGCCTTGGCCGCTGCGTCGGCTTGCGCCTCCACCGACTCCTCCGTCGTCTCCTGAGCCGCCCTGGCAGCGGCCTCCCTCTGTTCCTCCGCCTCCCACTCCTCCCGCGCGTTCCGCTCCGTCGCCGCTAGGAGATCGGCACGGGGGTCCATGCGGCGGGTGCTCGCAGATCCTCCTGCCGCTCCCTCTACGGAGGCGGCAATGGTCCGCTCAAGAGAAAGCGAAGCCCTGTTTGATAAGTCAAAGAAATGGCTTAGAAGAATGACAACCAAAGAGAAAAAAGAAAGGCGTGAGAGAATTGACACTTACGCCGAAACCACCTGCGACTGCTTCACCACCTTGTGGAAGCGGGCTGCCTTCATGGCCGCCTCGTCCCACTTGGTCGCCGCCGCAGAACCCTTGGGCTTCTTCGGCCGACTGCCGAAGAGGGCCGGCGCGGCCCGACGTTTCTGTGCGCCACCACGAACAGCCGGCACGGTAGATGATCCCGCGCCTTGATGATCGGACACCGGCTGACGGCGCGAAACAGCTTCGGCCTCGTCGTCATCCGGCCAGTCCTCGAAGCCGGCCCCGAACCCAGAGCCGCCTGCCTTGCCGCCTCCCGCTACGGCGTCGTCGTCTAGAGCGGCCGGCCCCAAGTCGGGATCGTCCAAGTCGTCCGTCGCACAGTCGGGGACGAACTGGCGCTCCACCCCTGCGGCTCCGGTCGCCGGTTGAAGAAGGGAGCTCTGTTAAAAACTAGCCGACTGGTCAAGAGTCGGCCAGTATGAACTCGGCAACAAGAGAAGAAGAAAAGAAGGGAAGCTTACCAAAGGCGGAGGATTGGCGCGAGAGTACGGCTCCTTGCCGAACCGCCACTCCTCGGTGAGCTTGCAGTTGGCGATATAATTCACCATGTAAGAAACCTCAGCATGATGCATCTCCTTGGTGCTTAGCCGACTGGGATCAAGATGACCGCTCATCTGGAAAATCATGTGAGGGCGGCCTTGGAGTGGGAGCACCCGACGCTCCACAAAGGCGGCTATCAGGTCAAACCCGGTCAGGCCTTCCGATTGGACCAGCACCCGGAGTGGTACGACGGCGGCAGCACTAGCCGGAGACAGCGTTTTGGCTTGGTAGGACCATGAAGGCCGCCTCCCAGCTGGCGGGCCGGCTGCGTAAGCCAGCAGATTGATATAGTCGCCTTGCGGAGCGACGTTCTCATGTAGAAGTAAGATTTTTGCCAGAGCTTCACCGACTGGATCAACGCGATGGGAGGAAACGGGTTGTCGCCCGTCGGTCTCCGCACGGCGATGAAAGCGCCGCATGGGGCAGGCACGCCTGCGATGATAGTGCCAAGTTTGGACTGGAAGAATTCCCCCCATAGTTCGAGGGTGGGGAGGATGCCAAGGAAGCCTTCGCACAGAGTGACAAGGGCCGACAGCAGCACCACCGTGTTTGGAGTAAGGTGGTGCGGCTGGAGGTTATAGAAGTCAAGAAAGGAGCGGAAGAAACCGCTCGCCGGCAAGCCGACGCCACGCAGGCAGTGTGAGTGGAAGATTACCCGCTTTTCCTCCTCCGGCGCGGGCGAGATCTCATTCTCTGGCGCGAGACAGACCCGCACATAATCCGTGCCCAGCAACCGCCGCGTCTTGCGGAGGAAATCGACGTGGTCCTCATGGACGTTGGAGCCATCCCAGGAGCTAGACCGCGCCATGAGGACGAAAAGGCGATGGGAAATGCGCGGCGGCAGAGGGCACGCGATTCAGCGACAGCGAAGCTATGGCGCGTCGGGAAGATTGATGGAAGGGCGGTGCGGCAGCGAGTAGCTGCGGCGACAGAGAGGAGGAAGAGGAAGATGGCGGAGCGAGGGCGAGCGTGCGAGCATCTGCCGCTCCCCCTCCTCCACCTACTTATAGCCTCGTGCTGTGAAGCCGAGGACGCGAGGCGTGGGATTAACTGCGCCCACTCCCCCACGCCCCATGATTATTACGCCCTAGCGACATGCGAAAACTGCCCTCAGAAGACGAGCGGCCCGTTCGGGCCATAGAATATCCACACTTGGGCAGAGGCATGGAAGTGGCGGGCGCCGGCCTGCAGCGACGTCCCGTCGCACGTGTGGGCTAGCAGGCTCTTCTAGCCAAAGGGTGCCATGTGGCACGCAGGCGGCAAGCGGCCAACCCGTAGCCTGGCATGCGCGCCAGCTGGTTCCCGCCTTCAGGCTTCAAAAAGCTTCGCCGAGACGGCACGCTTGATCAAAGCCGGCTCCTAGCTGCCGGCTCTTTCGGATAGGAAGCTGATTGAGCTTCTCGTCTCCCTTTCAGCCACGAAGCCCAACCAGCTTTGGGGACTACTGTCGGAGTAAATGACCACGGGTAGCCTAGCCGGATCCCCTTGGCTCTTCAAAAAAATGACAGGCCGATCGAGCCTTCAAGCACCCAAGGCATGGGGCCGCCTTCCCCTGGCCGGCTGTCTCACAGGACGACTACCAGAAGGCGGCCCGGCCCTAAACTCTCATGAAGAAAGCCACAGGAAGACCGACTCCAAGAAGCCAGCCACGAGAAGACCGACTCCAGGAAGCCGGCCCCCGGCAAGCGGCCAAGATTGTACCCTCAAAGTCTGCACCCACATAACAGTGATGAGACGGGGCGTGGCTACAGTGGAGCCTGCCACCCCCGAATCTCGGAGCACGCATGGCCACAGTGCGCCGTATGGGGCAGGCATCACCCGTCCAGCGCGGCACTATCGCCATGTTGACCATGACGCCACCCACGACAGGCTGTCAGTACGGCCCGCAGGCGGCGGGCCCCTTCAGTCAGAGAGACACCCGAAGGCGGCCATGCCTCCCCCAGACGGCCTGGGATGTAGCCGACTCCCACCAGCCGGCTCGCTCCTTCCCCCGAAGTACGCGCACCATTAAGGAGACAAGACGAGGTAAGGCTATAGCGAGAGCCCGCTAGGTGGCGGCACTGTAGCCATGCTTACCCCGACAAAGCCCTCGTCATCAAGAGTGAGGCAACAGTAACCAGCCCCCCACAAGACCCCCAAGCGGTGGGACCTGCCTGTCGACCAAGAGGCCGACAGCCGGTGGGACCCACCAGTCGGTGGGCCCCAGTGGCCGGCGGAGAGGCCGGCGAACATAGACACTAACGGCTAGGGCCCATGCCCAGCCGGATTACCATTGTACCCCTGGGGGGTAGGCCTATATAAACCCCCTAGGGCACCCATGCAAAGGGTTCATCTCTTAGAGTTTTAGACACTACATTGAGGGGAGAAGAGAGCTAGCCTTGCCCTTCTTCTTCCTCTCGCCGAACAGCTCAAGGAGCCTCTTGTAGCCACTTGTTGATCTAGTGATCATGCAGAGACCCCGTAGAGCAGGACTAGGGGTGTTATCTCCATGCAGAGCCCCGAACCTGGGTAAGATCCGCCGGCGTGCATGTCTTCGCCTCATCCCGTTTCCAGGCACCGGCGATGTCTTACTGGCTCCCACAATGATAAGCCATCTGTTGGCATATGTCGCACCCACCACCCGACAAATATATATAGTGTTCATTGTGGTCAATCCAGAGAGCAGATAGTAGATATATCCAACCTTATGAGTCTCCAAGGCTTTGTCGGGTATTGGCTTGTACATGTTAGCCATGGAGTTGTGATCCTTTCTAGGCTTAGCATACACATCAATGTCTTTCTCTTCTTCCTCTGGGACATTAATCAGCTTGGCCCAGTTTGAGATATTAGATTGATATCTTGTTCCTTCAGTCGTCCAGACTATCTTTCCATTAGGGTTGAAGTGAGCAGTGGAGTAGAATTGCACTATCATCTCATCATTCCACTTTATCAACTTCTGACCAACAAACTTGTCAACACCATTCAATCTAAAGCTCTCATCCACCTGGGAAGTAATCTTCATTGACATCAATGTATTTCCAGTCAATCCATTTCATATCACAAACAATGGGATTCTTGTCCAAAAGGAGAGTCTCATAGAAATCCTGTTGTTCCTTAGTGTGAAAGCGATAGTCCACATCAGTTCTTGTCTTAGTGGCATAGGGATCTGTGTGTCTCCATAATCTCAGACTAGCATCCTTTCTCACTTTCATGTTCTCTGCCACAGGATGATCATCACTATGATCTGGGATCTTGGGCTTGAGCTTTCTGATCACTTGTGGCTCTTCTTCTTCTTGAGCTTCAGGCACTGGGGCCATGTTCTTTTCAGCAACAGAAATATTCCTTGTTAATCTCCTAGGTGCAGATGACTTGGGAGCTTGAGCTTGAGCTGAATGCTTGGGGGCAGACTAGGGCTTAGATGAAGCAGCCCCAGTCCTTATGGCATCCCCCATAAGCTTCTGAGTCTTTGCAAGAGGTGCAATAGGCTCTTCCTCCTCTTCTTCTTATTCTTCATCAGAATCTTTCATCATAGAAGGTTTACCAATGACTCTGGCAATAATCTTTCTGACCCTTTCCTTCCTCTTCTATCCACCTGCAGCCTCTTCCTCTCTTGGTTCAAGAGTAAATTCCATGGTTTCTTGAGTTGAGGCACTGGCTTTTTGATGCGGAGCATCCTATGGACATCACCACGTCAAGAGTCCATTTGGCAAGTGACACATGCCACATCTACTTCATGCATACAAGGGTGAATCATCTCCTTTACAAATGTTCACTTGTACCTTTCGACGATGCTATACTACTTGACCCCTCTCTCGTGTGCATACATAGGTGTGAGAAGAGCTACACATTCATCAAGGAGGAGTCCAAGAATAAGAGAACATCTACACCATCCAAGAGGGAAGCCTGGAGGCGGAGAAGGAAGTGCCTAGAAGAAGGCAGCAGCTCCCAGGCGACCCCGTGCACACGGGCCCCTCCGACCCCGTGCCCACGGGCCTCCCAGGCTAGCGGTCCTGAAGACCCTGTGTGCACAGGTGTGTATCGTGCCCACGGAACCCCCGTGTCCATGGGCCTCACGGACCCCGTGCGCACGGGCTCATGCGTCAGGTCCCTAGAGACCCCGTGCGCACGGGCTCCACTTACCTCGTGCACACGGGGCCCCCTATGCGTGGCTGTTGGGCTTGGCCCTTATATCCCCATCTCGTCCCTCCTCACCCCTTCATCCCTTGGACCTATATACTCCCCTTCCTCCTCGATTTAGACTTACCAAAGGATATGACTTGATATATGTGAGCTTTGCTCCTTGTACCTCCTCTTGAGAGAGAGAGACACTCCACTGGAGTTCAAGACCTCCTTTGGAGAAGATACCTAGTGGATAAAGCCCCCATCTAGGGAAGGATCTATCTAGATCATCAAGCCCTCATCTCCTTCATAGGATTTGGGATGAACTCTACCATGTATCTTGTTTCCCTTTGATTGTTCATGTACCTTGTGGATTTTGTGTTTGTGAGTCTAGTGGATGTGTGATTGGACTTGTTTGTGAGTGTTCCTCTTGTTTTCACTCTTGCGTTCATCTTGTTTTTGGGGATCCCCCCTCCAATTCGTGAAAGATCTCTCCATAGGGTTCCACCCTACAACATCTTGGTATCTAGAGCAAGGTTGATCACGAAATTGGAGCCCCCCTCTTAGTTTTGTAGCCTAATTTTGCTTGTTCTTGCCCAATTTTGAAAATCCCCACAAAAAGAGCCATACCATTTTTTTTGTGATTTGAAGTTTTTCTGAGTTTTTGTTGATTTTTATCCATGGATCTGACGTATAGCAAGTAGATCTACCCCCTCTTGCGTCCCCATACCCCAATTTTTCTTTCCCCCATCGAATTTGACCAAGAAATCGTGAATTTTCTGCCTACCCCGTGCCCACGGGCTCCCCAGACCCCGTGTCCATGGGCCCCCGATAGTCCCAGGTAACCCCGTGTCCTCAGTGCGTGCACCGTGCGCACAGCCCCCCTACAGCAGCCGTCGGGACTTCACCGTTTTGGCTGTAACTTTTGCATCCGGAGTCGGTTTTTGACGTTCGTTAGCTTGTTGAGTAGCTATTGACATACCCCTTCAATCTAGATAGTTTGCAACAACATTTGACTCCATAAAAGTTTGTCCATTTTTGCATCTTTTGCATAGGCCATCCACCATAACTTGCGCACCACCACGTACAACTTCCGCAAACTAACCCATTTTGGTTCCTTTGGTATTTGTGGTTGTTTGAGTTGTGATTTGAGTCTCCTAAGGTGTTTCAGTTACTTAGGGAGAGTTACATATTAATGCACCACTGGTGCTTTGTATCGGTCCATCGACTACATCCACCACGAGCTTCCACATCAACGTCGACCATCCATCCTTTGAGACCATCTTCAACCGGAAGCAAGGCCAGTTACCCCTGACTTCGTGAAAGGTTAAGTGTGACGAAGGTATCCATTCCGTCATAAACTTTTCCTTCCTTGCCATTACATCTTGATAACCCCACCATCTTTGCACATACCTTCATACCTATTGAGACTAACTATCCGAGTATTGCCGGGCTTCACGAAAACTTGTGCACCATAGTGATATGATATAATATTGTTGCATCATTTGAAATATCATACAGTGCAATTACTTGCTCCCGTGCATATCTCGTGATACTTATCTCATGTGATTGGTTGAGACTCAATAAGAAAAGTGGAAAGGAAGAGAAGAGCAAAAATAAAAAAGCTTTTAAGCAAGAAAAGAAAGATCATAAGCTTATAAGCAAAAGAGAGTTGAGAATGAAAAGAGATACTTGTGCATGAGGATACATGGAATAGGAAACATTTAGCTTGCATACATATAGGTTGGTGCCAAGTGGTGAATCGTGCCCAAGTGTGCAATCAATCTAGTGCTCTCCTTGTGTTTGTGCAACATGAGCTTAGTCTTTGTTAGGCAATTTTGTATTGCTCATCCCTATAGTTGCACAAGCCCCATTATCCCATCGTGTGTGTTTCTTTATTGCCTCCTCTATATTTGTGATCACTTCCTTTGCATTTTGAGTCCTTTGGATTTATCTCAACATTTACAATATCTTGGACTTCAATTTGCATGAATTTGTGCCACTTGTCCTAACCAAGCCCCTCGAAAAGCTTTACTTTGTAGGTGTGAGTGAACAAGTTCGGTACCAATTCCACTATTCTTTCATTTCACATTGAGTGATACAAGATACATCCTCAACTTTGGGAAAATGTAGCTTGGTATTGTTTATCCCATTTCCTACTCACCTTTGCTCGACTCTTGTGATGGATAGGCAAAGCACATCATCTCCATTCTACAACAACGACGACAAGTTTGATGCTATGAAGAACTTCATCGACGCTTAGATGGACAAGCACATGGAGGAGCTCAAGGTCCTCATCAAGAACCGCAAGTGGTCTTCCTCATCTTCGAGAAGATTCTCAAGTGCAAAGACTCCCGAGCTGCCATCTCCGGCAAGTACACAAAAGCATCGACACCGACAAGATCATGAAGCTCAAGGCCGTCAAGGGCATACCATGAGAATGGAAGAGCAGCCTTATGAGAGCATGTAGGATTCTCTGCCAACCCCATGCACACGGGCCTTCGTCCCTCGTGCACATGGGACCCCGTGCACACGGCCTCCTGCACCCCCGTGCGCATGGGCTATACAGAGCCGCGACATCAACCCCAAGACTTCGGCTTCTTCAACACCATTGGCATATTCGCCAAGTGACTTCAAGGCATCTTCACCTTCGGATGTACAACATCTTCACCTACTCCACGAGCTCAAGTCCGCGACTTCCATGAGCTACTACGACCTCGACACCGACCACACGATTCGTTTCTATGGGACTTAAGAACCCGAGGAGTATCTCGAGTGGGAGCGCCTAGTGGACGACTACCTCAAGCTACTTCAGGTTCCTCCTGAAGTTCAAGTGAAGTGCGCCACAAGTAACTTCCATGACTATGCATCAGCATGGTGGCTTCATACACCTTTGGAGCGCTATGACATGAGTTGGTCCAAGACGAAGAAAGCGATGCAGCGAGAATTTGTGCCTTCCACCTACACGGAACATCTTCAACACCAATTGGAGAATACCATACAAGGATTCAAGTCCCTCGACGAGTACTTCAAGAACATGAAGGAAGCCTTGCGACGAGCCAGCATGGATGACCCCATTTGGATGAAGTTCTACTTCATGATGGGATTGAACAATGACATCTCCAAGACTATCTTCCTCGAGAACTACAAGTCCCTTGATGACAACTACATTGGTGCTCTCAAGGCGGAGCAAGAACTTATGAAGGCCAAGTCTACTTGACCCCGAGCTCACTTCACAACGACCATGCTACAAGATGACGAGAGTGATGATGTGCCATCTTCGGCCTTCATCCATGATGACAGTGGTGATGTGCCATCTTCGGCCTTTATCCACAGCGACGACTACGAGATGGCTGAGCATGGGATTTTCCCTTCGACCACGGCGACATATGATGACTTGAGTGAATTTAGCCACCATATTGAGAGTGAGAGTGACTTCACCACTAGCCCCATATATGAGGAGTTGCCCCAATTCCCATGTGAGGAGAGCCACCACCACCACCACTTGAGTGATTTGAGTGACTCCACCATATGTGACATTGAGTGCACCTACCTTGAGGGAGGGAGTGAGCCACCACCACGTAGAGAGAGTGAGATAGTTGATGAGGCATATGAGGCCATTTTGATTTGTAAAAACTTAACCTCTGCCTCTATTGTGTCTTCTCCTTTGGTGCTAGGTCCCATGTATGATGACGCGCCAATCCTCGACTACTCCGTCCTTCCTTTGGACATGACGATGGGGATGGTGGACTATGATGCACCCCCACATGGTTCCATCACGATGAAGATGACCATGATTTGGTCTTTCCCACCTCACCTACACCACTTGAGTGGAATGAGAAAGGTAACATAGGTGAAGGTGATGCTCTAGTCCCACTAGTGGACATTCTTGACATTGATTGCTTACAATAATGTTGATCCACCTATTACCATGCTTCATGCTAGTATGATTTCCCCATGCAATGATTTACCCATTTATGATGAGTTTGATGATTGTCATGAGGAGTCTATTAGTTGTGATGCCATGTTACATAGGATTTCTCATGACAATTCTCTTGGTCACATCATGTTTGATAATCCGCTTGACTTGTCATATGCTATGCATGAGATCTCCCATATGTCATACTTGCAATCTCATCGCAGTGACTATGCATATGCCATTAAACTAAACCCAATTTGCACATATGGCATAGATGACAAACCCATGGTTATTGTCATTTGTTTTTCTTGTGATGACATTGATATGCTTCTTTTCAATCATTTTTCTCATATGAGATACCATGACCACCTAGATTCACGCATACATTGTTTGCCACGTTTTCAATTTGCTCGATATTATGCTTCCTCTATTGCACATGAGAAGACCCCTATAGTTTCCTCATAAATATTAGGAGATTTTGATACATCCTATGATTTGCATGATTCCCATGATGGTGTGCACCATATGTATCCCATGAATGAAAATGATATTGATGTGCCATATACTTGCATTCTCAATTTGTCTCCCCATCATGCTATAAACAATAACTATTCTTTCATGATGGATGACATATTTCTCTATCGTGCCTCAAATTTCTTTGAGCATTGCTTATCTTGTGTTAACTCTCATGTTCACATACACATCATGATGGATGATGTGTACATTTACCATGCACACACTTTCTTTGGTTTGTGTCTCTTTTGTGTAGGTACCCATGAACACTCGTCAACCTCACAATCCCATGAGTTGACAAAACGATCTCTTGAGAGCAATGATGACTTGGGATCCCGTGGATTTTCATTCCCACTGCTCCCTTCGCGCAAAGACTTCGTGCATCTCTTCTACATGGTCCTCACATGGTTATGGGTTATTTATCACTTCTCGCTTTATGCCCATATTTCCATGTTCACTTTGCATGATATGCTCATTCCTATGCCTTTTCCATGCATTTGTGACCCATGCTTTGCATTACACATGATGATTGATTCTCATACTTGTATGTGTATTTGCATGCTTGGTGGAGATATTGCTTGTTATTGCCATGTTTGCTATGTGCCCCATGCCATTGATGATACTTTGATCTCCCTTTATGTTCGTGATTGCCATATGTCATGTGCATTGCCTATGCCTATTATTTGCTCACATGACATGATTGCCATGATATCCTCTAGTGTGTTGCATCTTCGCTCCACTAGTTTGCACGACATGATTGATATGCTTGCTTATGTTTCATCATACATGATTCATACTTGCTCATCTCATGCAGTTGATGGCATCCATTTCCATGATTTGCACATGATTGCTATTACATGTTGTCATATGTCTCCATATGTTGTGTCTCTTACGCGAGATGACTTGCCATGTATTGAGTGCAACAATGCTCTTAATCTTGCTCATGAGATTGCCCCCATAGCATTCTCACATATATTTGGAGATTTTGACATATTCCTTGTGAAGCATGCTTGTCTTACCTCTTTGCACCATATACCTAGTGCCATGAATATCGCAATTGTTGCATCATATTATTCATGCACTTTTGCTTCTAATGGTTATGTGCAAGAGAGGCAAACCATCATGATGGATGATGTGTTTATCTACCATGCACATACATTGTTTGCTTTCTTTTGTGCATATGTAGGATACTTGGACTTCGTGTTGAATTCCACTTCACGTTATTTGACCATTTGAGCTCTTGAGAGTGAGCCTCATACATTCGACCACCACTTGCTTCTACACCACATTTCCTACCACTTCGACATTGTGAAGGATGCACAAGGACATGCTTTCGAGGTGATATTCTTCTATCTCAAGAACACCCAAACCATGATCATGCATATTGTGGATCATACTTCATGTGTTGCTTGCACCTTGACACTTTGCACACATGCTAGAGATCTTGCTTCGACTTATCATTGTCAGGTTGCTATGCCTCATGACATATATGCCTGTGTGTTGCATCTAGTTCTTCACATATGCCATGTCTCTTTGCTTATCACATGCTTTACTTGATTGCCTCACACATGTTGAACAATTGCTCTTTCCATTGTGTTGAGTGCCATGATATCTTCACCACACCATATGCACATTATGCTTGGATTGTCTTGCACTTGCCCCATGTGTTTAGACATATCATTATATTTGATGTTGTGAGTGATTCATATGCCTACCATAGACCGTTCATTGAGCACTTTGCGTATTAATGCTATGACTTTGAGGTCGATGCATGTTCACTTGTCAACCATATTTGCATCTCTACCTCTCATTGGCATGCTTGTTTCCATGATGTACTTGATTGTGCTTAACTTATATGCTTAAATGCCATGCCACACTTCTTTGTCAAACCATATGCTATGCTTGACGACAACACTTGTTGGGTGAATAACCTCTTGAATGCTTGGTTTTGCTTTTACACCAACCACATTTGTTTTTTGAAGTGCTTGTTATCTTTTCTCCTTTTGAAGGAATTACAAGAAGGTACGACATTGGAGAGTGCTCATTTGGAACTACAAGATGATGAATGATTGGTGATCGTCCACTTCTACCTGGTGACATCATCTCTTTCCCATGGTGATTTGGATTTCGATCCGAGGTCGGATCTTTCCCAAGGGGGAGGGGATGATACAAAGCATCCTATGGACATCACCATATCAAGAGTCCATTTGGCAAGTGACACGTACCACATCTACTTCATGCATACAAAGGTGAATCATCTCCTTTACACATGTTCACTTGTACCTTTTGATGATGCTATACTACTTGACCCCTCTCTCATGTGCATACATAGGTGTGAGCGCAGCTACACATTCATCGAGGAGGAGTCCAAGAAGAATAGAACATCTACACCATCCAAGAGGGAAGCCTGGATGCGGAGAAGGAAGCGCCTAGAAGAAGGAAGCAGCTCCCAGGTGACCCGTGCACACGGGCCCCTCCGACCCAGTGCCCACGGGCCTCCCAGGCTGGCGGTCCTGAAGACCTCGTGCACACGGGCGTGTACCGTGCCCACGGGACCCCCGTGTCCACGGGCCTCATGGACCCTGTGCGCACAGGCTCATGCGTCAGGTCCCTAGAGACGCCGTGCGCACGGGCTCCACCTACCCCGTGCGCACGGGGCCCCCTGTGCGTGGCTGTTGGGCTTGGCCCTTATATCCTCATCTCGTCCCTCCTTACCCCTTCATCCCTTGGACCTATATATACTCCCCTTCCTCCTCGATTTAGACTTAGCAAAGGATATGACTTGATATATGTGAGCTTTGCTCCTTGTACCTCCTCTTGAGAGAGAGAGACACTCCATTGGAGTTCAAGACCTCCTTTGGAGAAGATACCTAGTGGATAAAGCCCCCATCTAGGGAAGGATCTATCTAGATCATCAAGCCCTCATCTCCTTCATAGGATTTGGGATGAACTCTACCATGTATCTTGTTTCCCTTTGATTGTTTATGTACCTTGTGGATCTTGTGTTTGTGAGTCTAGCGGATGTTTGATTGGACTTGTTTTTGAGTGTTCCTGTTGTTTTCCCTCTTGTGCTCATCTTGTTATTGGGGATTCCCCCTCCAATTCGTGAAAGATCTCTCCATAGGGTTCCACCCTACAACACTTTTGACATTGGAGCTCTTTTGGCAGGAGCTTTCTTCTGCATTCCATGCTTTGTGGCAGCAGCAACAACATACTCCTTTTTGAGCACCTTCTTCTTGGAGGTCACTTCCTCCTCAACAACAAAATCTTCATCCCCAGATTGAGATGTTCCTTTCTTCCTTTGCCTAGTAGCTACCTTAAGCAAATTGCTGGGATTGCTTCTGCTTCCATCATCATAACTGCTAGAGGGACTAGTGCCCTCAGTGAGGTTGAGTTGCTCTTCAGATCTGTTCTTACTATCACTGCCCTTTGACATTGTTGAAACTGACCCTGTGAATAGTTGGGTGTAGATAGAGTAGATGAGCATCACAAAGTACAGCTTATTTTTGCAAAAATTGAGTCGAAACTTAACTTTAGTTTTCTGCAGAAAGCATTTCGGAGCTACTGATTTGACAAACTCGGTGACACCGAAGCACTAACAGAGTCTAAAGACACAGTTTCAGTAAAACCGAAATGCAGTTCGGTGACTCCGAGATGCTAGAGTTTCATAGAGAAAGTGATTTTGGTCGCACCGATCAGTGCAATTCGGCCAGACCGAGTTGTACTTGTGCAATGGCCAGGGGAAATTGGTGGGACCGAGATCCTCAGATCGGTCTGTGTGAGACGGGTTCGGCGGAAACCTAACCCTAAGTTTTTGCATCAAATATATTCCAGGGAATTGTTTTGTGGATAGATTGATCTCATACGTGGGAAGAACATAGGCATTATACTTTGTGCAAGAATCGAAGCATTGGAAAGCACAAAGGGTCAAATCCGTACCCTAACTTGGCGATGGGCTTTCTACAGCGGCAACAGTGGTGAGGATTCCGTTGACGGCAGCGAAGACCAGCGACAGAAGGTCACTAGCGACGATAGCGATGATCCGGAGATCAAAGGGGCGGCAGTGCTGGGAGGCGCGGTCGAGTGGTTTGAGGGAGTTTCCACAATTTCAACCCGCGGTATATATACCTAGACGATTTCGGTGTGATCGAGTGGAACAACTTGGTGGCACCGAGATGCAAAACTGCTAGCAGTTGCTGCAACTCGGTGTGACCGAATTGTTCTAATCGGTTTCATCGAGATAAAAACCTAGATCAACTTAATGATTTTGGTGAGACCGAGTAGGAGTGAGTTGGTCTGTCCGAAAGGCATAAAGAGGTTTTGGAAGTTAAGCCCTTGACGGATCGGTAGCTCCGAGTGCTCCTCACCCGGAGTGTACAAATTCGACTTGTTCAAACTTTGTGATGTAGCATGAATAGAGTTTGAGACGAAAGAATAGATAGCTCGAGGAAGTACTTAGGCATTCTCGTCCATCCATTTGGCAAAAGGAAAAAACAAAACAATCAAAGCAACAAATGGATGTTCTCAAATGGAGAAAGTTATGCAATCAACATTCTCACACAATAAGATAGCAAATAAAACATGTGGCAAAGCATGCACATACACTCTAGCATCTATCAAGCAATTGGCGATGACTAGGTCATCTATATATGAGTATATTGACTTAGGAGTCAAATGAGAACATTTGATCATAGGTCATCCTCATCGTTTAAGCACAAGTGGGGTTACCACTTTTTCATAAAGCATTATTGTGTTCACATCATTAGAGTTGCTTTAGCTCAATTTTTTAGAGCAAAGCTCCCCCTAGATGTGATATTCCCCCTTAGAGGGATGAACTAACCTTGGGTTTTGTCGATGATGACTTCATGTAGCTGTTGAAGACATGGATGCTCAATGTTGATGTGGATCATTTGGAGCAATCCATTGGAGTGAGTTGCACTTTCAATACCTACATGGGTTAGTCCCACAAGGAACATACAAGAATATCCATAGACATATAGTGAAACACACATATGATGATGTCCATGAAAGCATTAGGTTACCTTGTCCCTTGTCTTACCAACAAGAGGGTTTGTGACTCCTTGAACTAGTGCAAGATATGGAAATTGATTGCACTTGCCCTTGCCAAAAATGAATATGAGTGAAGTATGTTGGCAGAGTCACCCTCAAGAACTCTCTAGTTTTCTTCATTGGGATCCATATCAACTTGATGGGAATTCGTGGAGTTGTAGTCGTACTTGATGAAGTAGAACTTGATGTAGTCTTGGGAACCCACTTGACCATGGCCTTAGGAGTTTCTTCAAATGAATCAATCTCCTCTTGAAGCTTCTCCTTGCCTTTTAGCTTGTGGTCTTGTGGTGGAAGATCATCTTGAGCTTGTGTTCCTTTGAAATAAGTGGGGTCATACTTCTCTTGTTGAGGAACAAACTTCGTGTTGGGGTATTGATCTTCTTCCCACTCAACTCCATCAGCATTGAACTTTCATTCAAAACCAACACCTTAATTCTTCCGGTGCCTTCCTTGCTTGCGTACAATTTCCTCAAATTGCTTACTTTCGGCAAGGCTCTTGTAAACACCTTTCTCTATAATTCCCTTCAGTAAGCTATTTTTTTGCTCAAGTGTAACTTGGCTAAGAGAATCATTAGTGGAATCAAGAGAACTACTAGAAGCAACAATATTGGATTTAACATTGTTATTGTTACTACTAGAAGAAGAATATTTCTTGCTCTTGTTGCTAGATTTTACTTGTGGCATATAAGTAGACAAGAGTAAATGCTTGGAAAGATAAGAAGAACTCTTCTTTCGAAGATCATCATTGATAGCCTTTAATAACTCATGCCCTTGCTCTAAATTTAGCTTCTCAAAACGTAGCTTCTCATGAGTCATTAAGAGCTCTCTATGATCCTCTAGAGTTGTTTCATGAGCTAACATAACAAGCTCTTTAGTTAGACACTCAATCTCCTTCTTATCATTGTCATTCGTTTCACTTTGATTAGCATGATTTATAGCAATTTCATCACAAGTGTTGTCAACAAGTAGATCATCATCACCTAGCAAATCATCTTCATCACTATTGAAATCAAAGTACTTGGGATGTGATACCTTAGGGCCTTTAGCCATGAAGCATCTTCCAATTCCTTCATTTGGTGAGTCAAATATGTCATAGGAGTTGGATGACACAAGTGCAAGACCGACAACACCTTCATCTTGAGTATATTCGGAGTCGGAGTGATAACTTCTCTTGAGTAGTTGACGGGGTCGGAACCAGATACCCATTCACCAACGTTAGCTTGATGTCTTTGTCTTGTGTACATCTTTGATGACTTGTCCTTCCTTTCTGAATCCTTGTTTCTACGAGAGGGTCTTCGTTCATAACGATCATCTCTACTCCTTCTCTCTCTTGGCGGTGATTCATCTCTTTTACTTCTCCTCTTAGGTGAATCTTCTCTTTTCTTGTAGGGAGCCATACACTCATTGGAGTAGTGTCCGTGTCTTCCACAATTATAGCAATTATGATCACGACTAGAAGATCTTTTGTCATTGTAGGACCTTGACTTGGAACTCCTCTCTTTGCTTCTATTCTTGTAGAATTTGTTGAAGTTCTTCACCATTAAGCTCAACTCTTCATTGAAGACTTGTTTATCACTTGATGTTGTAGGAGCATCACATGAAGGTTTGTAAGCACCACTTGACTTTGTGGAACTCTTCCTTATCCTTGAGTGACATCTCATGAGCAACAATTCTACCGATGACTTCCGTTGGCTTGAGATCTTTGTAATTGGGCATCATTTGGATCAATGCGCACACAGTATCATATTTTCCATCCAAGGCTCTTAGAATCTTCTTGATGATGAGTTTGTCGTTCATCTCTTCGCTTCCTAAGCCGACAATCTCATTAGTGATGAGAGCAAGCCTAGAGTACATCTCAGCGACCCCTTCACCATCCTTCATTTGAACTTGTCAAGTTGACTTTGAAGCACATACAATTTGGATTCCTTAATGGACTCGGTACCTTCGTGCATATCAACAAAAGTATCCCAAATTTCATTTGCATTCTCAAGGTGGCTGATTTTGTTGAATTCTTCAGGGCATAATCCATTGAAGAGAATATGGCAAGCTTGAGCATTGCATTGCAACATCTTCATTTCTTCCATGGATGCTTCACGATCCGGCTCTTTTCCATCCTTGAAGAAATCACCTTGCAAGCCAATGCGCACAATAGCCCAAACTGCGGGGTTATGACCAAGAATATGCATTTTCATCTTATGCTTCCAACTAGCAAAATTAGTACCATCAAAGTGAGGACCTCTACGGTGGTAATTTCCCTCGCTAGATGCCATACTCTCTTAGGTTGTGAAAGCAAGGTTGTGATCACCAAAGCTATGGAAATCAAGGCAAATGGAGACAAAAGCTCTGATACCACTTGTAGGATCAAAAGTAGGTCTAGAGGGGGGGGGTGATTAGACTACTTGACCAAATAAAAATCTAGCCTTTTCCCAATTTTAGTTGTTGGCAGATTTTAGCAACTAGTACAAGTCAAGCAATCAACCTACACATGCAATTCTAAGAGTGTAGCATCGGAATGTAAAACATTGCATATGAATGTAAAGGGAAGGGTTATGAGAGTGTAATGATGGCACCGAGATTTTTGGTGTGGTTCTAATAGGTGGTGCTATCATACATCCACGTTGATGGAAACTTCAACCCACGATGGGTAACGGTTGCACGAGTCCACGAAGGGCTCCACCCACAAAGGGTCCACGAAGAAGCAACCTTGTCTATCCCTCCATGGACATCGCCAGCGAAGGACTTGCCTCACTCGGGTAGATCTTCACGAAATAGCCGATCTCCTTGCCCTTACAAACTTCTTGGTTCAACTCCACAATCTTGTCAGAGGCTCCCAAGCGACACCTAACCAATCTAGGAGACACCGTTCTCCAAAAGGTAATAAATGGTGTGTTGATGATGAACTCCTTGCTCTTGTGCTTAAAATGTTAGTCTCCCCAACACTCAACTCTCTCTCACTGATTTGGCTATGCTGGAAAGATGATTTGAGTGGAAAGCAACTTGGGGAAGGCTAGAGATCAAGATTCTTGTGGTAGGATTGGAATATCTTGGTCTCAACACATGAGTAGGTGGTTCTATCTCAGAAAATGAGTAGTTGAAGTGTAGGCACATTCTGATGGCTCACTCACAAATGGAGAAGGGGTGGATGGGTATATATAGCCTCCACACAAAATCCAATCGTTGCACACATTTGATCCAACTCGGTCAGACCAAATAGAAGAACTCAGTGAGACCGATTCAGTTCAAAATGTAAATGTAATCACGGTGGGACCAACTGGAACAACTCGGTGGGACCGATGTGCTAGGGCTAGGGCAAAACCTCATCTCGTTGAACCCGATTGCTTGAACTTGGTGAGACCAATTTCAGCAAAGAGCCAACAGATAGTTGGTCAAGCAAACTCGGTGGGACCGATCGCTCATTTTGGTGAGACCGAAATGTTACAAAGGGAAACAGAGAGTTTGCAGGGCCATCCCGGTGAGACCGAACTGTTAGGGTTTTTGGCAGTGGCTATGTCAACTGAACTCGGTGGCGCCGGATGGATCCTTTCGGTGGGGCTGAGTTTGACTTTGAGTTTTTGACATATGTGGAAATCAGAAAGTGGTTGATGGCTTTGGAGCAATGTCACTAAGCACTTTGAGCAAGTAGACCATTAAGCAACACCTCATCCTCTTTGAATAGTATTGGCTTCCTTATGGACTCAATGTGATCTTGGATCACTAAAATATCAATGAAGAGTCTTGAGCTTTTGCCAATCTTTGTCCTTAGCATTTTGAGGGGTCCACATCTCTAGTCCATGCCATGCCAATGATTGAACTTTCTAAAATATTTAACTTGAATGGATATTAGTTCATTGAGCTACGTGTTGTTATGAATTACCAAAACCACCCGGGGATTAGTTTGCACTTTGAATCTCTCAGAAAATGAATGTTGGAAGTGTAGGAACGTTCTGATGGCTGTCTCCACGAATGAAGAGTGGGTGGAGGGGTATATATAGCCTCCACAAAAAATCTAACCGTTACACACAACTTACCAAACTCGGTGGGACCGAATCGTGAAACTCGGTCGGACCGATTTAGGAAATAATGTTACCGTTAAGATTTTCGGTGGGACCGACATGTCAACTCAGTGGGACCGATATGGTTAGGGTTAGGGCATAACGTAATCTCAGTGAGACCGATTACACAAACTCGGTGAGACCGATTTTGGTAATAGACACACAGAGGGTTGGTCACGCAAACTCGGTGGGACCGATTCCCGCATCTTGGTTGGACCGAAACGTTACGAAAGGGAACAGAGAGTTTGCATTGTAATCTCGGTAGGACCGATTACACAAACTCGCTGGGACCGATTTTGGTAATGGACATACACAGAGAGATTACAATCCCATCTCTGTGAGATCGAGATCCCTATCGGTGAGACCGAAGAGACTAGGGTTTCTGGCAGTGGCTATGTCAACAGAACTCGGTGGCGCCAAATAGAAAGATTCAGTAAGGCCGAGTTTGAATTTTGGTTTGGGACATATGTGGATGTGAGAAAGTTGTTGAGGACTTTGGAGCATATCACTAAGCACTTTCAGCAAGCAAGCCATTAAGCAACACCTCATCCCCTCTTAATACTATTGGCTTTCCTATGGACTCAATGTGATCTTGGATCACCAAAAGGTAAAATGTAGAGTCTTGTGCTTTGAGCTTGAGCCAATCCTTTGTCCTTAGCATCTTGAAGGGGTTCCACATCCTCTAGTCTATGCCACTCCATTATTGAGCTTATCTGAAACATACTAGGTAAAAGTATTAGTCCAACAAGAGATATGTTGGCATTAATTACCAAAATCACCCAGGGAGCACTTGTGCTTTCAAATGAATGATTTGCCGTTGTGGTGACCCCTTGATCTATAAAAGGATGGCCGTGGCAACCTTAGAAAGGATTCAGACCCTTGTACTCTCGTATGCGCGTAGCTGTTCTCGCCCTAAGGCAGCCTTGCCAGGCTAAAGCGTTGCATCTCCACCATGGTCCCCTCATCAATCCACCAAAGCAGGAGTAGGGTCATACGCCTCGCGGCGGCCTGAACCTGGGTAAAACTGCCCGTGTGATCGGCTGTCATGCTGCGCAGCACCCTCTGCTCTTTGTGCAATGTGCGCTTCCCCCTATGGAACCACAAGGGGCCGATGGCCCCATAGGTGGCCAGTTTTCCCATGACATCTTTGGCGCACTAGGTATGGGGAAGTGCTTGCATGAACTTGAGAGTGTATGCAACGCGTCATCTTCATTATCGTTTTTTCATCGACGGCTTCAACATCCATGGCACCCAAGAAGAAGTCTGGTGCTGCAGCTCATCCGTCCACCTCAAAGGCCCCTCCGCATGTGGCCGCCGAGGCTGTGGGGGCTACGAGGACGTGGTCGGCATAGGCAGCATCGTCACCACCTCCCCTGCGGCCGAAACGGGAGGAGGAGGCACCAAAGAAGGACAGCGCCAACAACATCCCAGTGGCGACGGTCCACAGGGTGCGGGTGGAGAGATTATTCCGTCTCTACCTCTCCACCCCACCAAAGGACGCCGCCGTAACGACGCGCTCGCTATGGAGCGAACAGCAACCCTCTGGCTACCCTTGCTGCAGGTGCGGCCGCAGGGCACGCGCCACCCCCGGGACGAGCTGACCGAGCCAATGCACCGATCGGAACCACCAATCCCCAAGCACATCCACCTCGTCACCACGCCACCCTGGCGACTGGCTCATGATGACGAGAGCACGACACTGCCACTACTAGCACCGTCAGGAGCCAAACGACATTACAGTCTACGTCATCATCCATGCCGAGCACTGCTTCGGAGGCCATGGCGCGGGCCCAACTTCTGTTGAGGTTCCCGTCGGTGGCTGCTCAGATGGATGAGTGGAGAGCCAACATGCAGAGCTTGATTGGTTTCACCGAGGCAGGAGGATCACAGGGAGTGGACCCATCACGACCTCCATAGGCGGCGACAACGGCCCGAGCCACTAGCTATACCAGAGGAGCCGCCCCCACGGTGTAATCCCCCTCCGTGCCAGAAAGCACAGGGGCCGCAGCCAGAGCCACGCGACGAAGAACCCGACGACGTATCAATGGCTTCATCCGATCCTCGAGAGCGTCGAGACCAGCGGCGGGTCCTGGAAGACAGGCGGAGGGAAGACATGCGCGTCACCATCGAACGACGCCACGAAACCCGCTGCTATTCTGTTAGGTGCAATGGCCCCGACGTCGACGATCCCACGCCCGGTGAGAGCGAGTACCTGCCTTTCGAGGTTTGGTGCCCCACCTTCATTCGTGAGCTATGGCAAGTTTGTTGGCCATCTACTTGCACATTCAAGCCAGAAATACCAGACAAGTACGATGGAAGATTGAACCCGGCAGAGTTTTTGAGCATCTACACCATCACTGTTCAAGCTGCCGGGGGAAGAGACGAGAAGGTATTCGCCAACTACTTCCCTTTGGCACTCAAGCAAAATGTGAGGTCTTGGCTGATGCACCTGCCAGAGAACTCCATCTCGACTTGGGCTGACCTATGCCATGAATTTGTTGGTGCCTTCATGGGCGGCCATCAAGAATCTGGGCGGCCCAGCAACTTGCAGCTCCTCCCGCAAAAAGAAGGAGAAACTCTACGAAAGTACATGTAGAGGTTCAGTCGAGTGCACAGGAACATTCCAGACATCCACCCGGCGGCTGTGATAGCTGCATTCCAGTCCAACATGCGCAACCGCAGGATACGTTCCAAAATGAACGTACGGTTGCCCAAGACTATGAATGAGCTGTACACTCTGGTGGATAAGTGTGCCCGTGTAGAGGAGGGGAGGAGGCTCCCCGGTGAAGAGGATGGCATCAACGTTGACTCAAGGGATGATGACGACACCACTAACCAGAAGAAGAAGAACAAGAAGCGCAACAAAAAGCACATGGATAAAGCCGGGATGACCTTTGAAGTATTGAGCAAACCTAGTACCGGAAAGAAGGCCAAGACAGAGGCTCCCGACAAGGAAGCTGCCGTGTGCACTGATTACTGGGAAGCCGTGGCTGCCAAGAAGGTTGGGAAGGGTGATGGGCCGTACTGCAAGATCCATCGGACCAAAGGCCATGATCTTCAGGAGTGTCATCAGGTTGAGCAACTCTTCAAGAAGCAGATGGCTGAGTACGAGAAGCGTGATAAGGAGAAAGACTAAGATGGCGCTGGCGAGAAGGACCGAGGCGGCAGAGCAAGTCACCCTGGCAAGGCTCCTCAGTATCAAGGGAAACCCGCCAGAGGCCGTCAGAAGAAGGATTGCAATGACGAGTGTGATGAAAGAGATGAAGAGGAAACTAGCGAGCAAGAGTTCCAGAAAGCCACTAACGCCCTATGCATTAACGAGGGTGCATCTTTGCACTCCTCTCGCCGCCAACTTAAACAATGGGCATGTGAACTCAAGTGGTCCCGCACGCCCATCATCTTTGATGATGAGGAGCACCCTGACCGCACCATCGCGGTAGGGTGCTTGCCATTGTTGGTCTCACCAACAATCTGCAACCTCAAAGTCACAAAGATGTTGGTTGACGGTGAAGCCAGGTTGAATCTGATTTCTCCAAAGGTCATCAGCAAACTCCAGATAGCAGATGAAGAACTCAAGGTTACTGGTACGTTCCAAGGGACCAACCCCGGCAGGAGTCGTCCTAAGGGGAAGATCACACTGTCGATAACATTCGGGGTTAAACTACCAGACCGAGAAGATCGTATTTGATGTGGTTCTCCTCCCCCTACCGTACAATGGAATCCTTGGTCGCCCGGCCTTGGCCAAGTTCATGGCGGTATCCTACTATGCCTACAACACTCTGAAGATGCCGGGGCCAATGGGCGTCATTTCCATTCCATCGGACAAGAAAGATGCAATCATATGTGTGGACAAGATGTACCGGGAAGAAATTGCTACAAAGGCCACAGAATCTGCTACTACACCAAGGAAAGCAAGAAAAAGAAGAAATCTAACAAGGACGCCAACGAGGAATCCGGGAAGCGCACCTCTTCGGAGTGTGCTGTGCCTGTTGATGACTTGCCGGAAAGTTCCAATAGCAAGAGATCTGAGGCTGCTGCACCCTTGTAAAGAAGGTCCCGGCTGGTCCGGCTGGCCCTGATGGTACATTTACTATCAGCGCAACCCTCGATGACAAATAGGAAAGCACGCTCGTTGCCTTCCTGTGGGCGAATGTCGATGTGTTCGCATGGCAACCATCTGACATCCCTGGTGTTCCCAGGGAGGTAATCGAGCACCACCTTGCTATCAGCCCACATGCCCAGCCCGTCAAGCAGAAGGTCCGGAAGCAAGCTCTAGAGTGGCATCAGTTTATTGCCGAAGATATCAAGAAACTTGAAGCAGCTGGTTTGGTCAGAGGAGTATTGCATCCAACGTGGTTAGCGAATCTAGTGGTGGTGCGCAAGGCTAATGGGAAATGGAGGCTTTGCATAGATTTCACAGATCTAACTAAGGCATGCCCAAAGGACCTGTTCCCCTTGCCGCACATCGACCAGATTGTGGATTCCACCTCCGAGTGTGACCTACTTTCCTTTCTGGATGCCTACTCCGGGTACCACCAGATCTTCATGTCCAAGAAAGACGAAGAGAAGACCGCGTTCATAACCCCATGTGGCACGTACTGCTTTCTATGGATGCCCTTTGGGATGAAAAGCATTGGATCCACTTTTGCAAGAGCAGTACATATTGGCTTTGAGTCCCAGTTGCACAGAAATATTGAAGCCTACATGGATGATATAGTGGTCAAAACCAAGGACATAATGACTCTCATTCAGGATTTGGAAGAGACCTTTGCAAATCTGCGCAGGATCAACTTGAAGCTGAACCCAGAGAAGTGTGTGTTTGGTGTTCCTTCCAGTAAGCTACTTGGCTTCTTGATATCCCATCGGGGGATAGAGGCCAACCCCAACAAGATCAAGGCTATCGAGCAGCTTCAAGCACCCAAGACATTTAAAGACGTGAGACGTTTGACTAGATGTGTAGCCGTGCTGAGCAGGTTCATTTCCAAGTCTGCCGAGCGCGCCCTGCCATTCTTCAAAATCTTGAAAAAGGCAGGGGCCATGGAGTGGAACCTGGAGGTAGATGTTGTGCTACAAGATTTGAAGACCTATCTTTCCTCTGTGCCCACTTTGGTCGCTCCCAAGCCACAAGAGCCGCTGCTGCTATACTTAGCGGCAACCAATCAAGTGGTTAGTGCAGCACTGGTGGCACAGCGGGAAGTGGATGAGGTAGCAGCCGCAACCATCGTCCCTTCTGGAGAGGAAAGCGAACCCATCCCGGCTATGTCAGGTGTAGTTCAAGACAAGGAAGAGCAGGGCGGCAAAGACAGTTCCAAGATCACGAGAAGGAAGAAGTTGGTGCAACGCCCAGTGTACTTCGTCAGCTCCCTGCTGCAGGGGGCTAGGTCGAGGTACTCTAGCATGCAGAAGTTGATTTTGGCCTCATCATGGCCTCAAGGAAACCGCCACTACTTCCAAGCCCATGATGTCACGGTTGTCACCCGCTTCCCTTTGTAATGCATACTCAGAAACCCCGAGGCCACTGGCAGAATAGTGGAATGTGTTGGGAAACGTAGTAATTTCAAAATTTCCTACACACACACAAGATCATGGTGATGCATAGAAACGAGAGGGGAGAGTGTTGTCCACGTACCCTCGTAGACCGAAAGCGGAAGCGTTAGCACTACGCGGTTGATGTAGTCGTACGTCTTCACAATCCGACCGATCAAGTACCGAACGCACGACACCTCCGAGTTCAGCACACGTTCAGCTCGATGACATCCCACAAACTCCGATCCAGCAGAGCCTTGCGGGAGAGTTTCGTTAGCACGATGGCGTGAAGACGGCGGCGTTGATGATGCTACCGACGTAGGGCTTCGCCTAAGCACCGCTACAATATTACCGAGGTGGAATATGGTGGAGGGGGGCACCGCACACGGCTAAGAGATCAATGATCAATTGTTGTGTCCAGAGGTGCCCCCTGCCCCCGTATATAAAGGACCAAGGGGGAGGGGACAGCCGGCCAGGGGAGGGCGCGCCAGGGAGGAGTCCTACTCCCACCGAGAGTAGGACTCCCTCCTTTCCCAGTCCAAGTAGGAGAGGGGAAGGAAGGGAGAGAGGAGAGGAAGGAAAGGGGGGGCGCCGCCCCCCCTCCTTGTCCTATTTGGACTAGAGGGGAAGAGGGCGCGTCTTGCCCTGGCCGCCCCTCCTCTTCTCCACCTAGGGCCCATGAGGACCGTTAATCCCCCGGGGGGTTCTGGTAACCCTCCCGAAACTAGTCCCGTGTCCGAACATAGTCATCCAATATATCGATCTTTACGTCTTGACCATTTAGAGACTCCTCATCATGTCCGTGATTACATCCGGTACTCCGAACTACCTTCGGTACATCAAAACACATAAACTCATAATATAACCATCATCGAACTTTAAGCGTGCGGACCCTACGGGTTCGAGAACTATGTAGACATGACCGAGACTCGTCTCCAGTCAATAACCAGTAGCGGAACCTGGATTCTCATATTGGCTCCCACATATTCTACGTAGATCTTTATCGGTCAAACCGCATAACAACATACGTTGTTCCCTTTGCCATCGGTATGTTAATTGCCCGAGATTCGATCATTGGTATCTCAATACCTAGTTCAATCTCGTTACCGGCAAGTCTCTTTACTCGTTATGTAATGCATCACCCCGCAACTAACTCATTAGTCACATTGCTTTCAAGGCTTATAGTGATGTGCATTACCGAGAAGGCCCAGAGACACCTCTCCGACAATCGGAGTGACAAATCCTAATCTCGAAATATGCCAACTCAACATGTACCTTCGGAGACACCTGTAGAGCTCCTTTACAATCACCCAGTAACGTTGTGACGTTTGGTAGCACACAAAGTGTTCCTCCAGTAAATGGGAGTTGCATAATCTCACAGTCATAGGAACATGTATAAGTCATGAAGAAAGGAATAGCAATATACTAAACGATCAAGTGCTAAGCTAACGGAATGGGTCAAGTCAATCACATCATTCTCCTAATGATGTGATCCCGTTTATCCAGATTGAGACTTAGAGTCATCTGGATTGGTGCAAAAGCTTGCAACGTAGTAACTCTTTACGACGAGCTCTTTTATCACTTCCATTATCGAGAAATATTTCTTAGTCCTCACTAAGGATATTCTTGACCGTTGTCCAATGATCTAGTCCTAGATAAAAATTGTACTCCCTTGCCGAACTCAGAGCAAGGTATACAATAGGTCCGGTACACAGCATAGTATACTTCATAGAACCTATGACTGAGGCATAGGGAATGACTTTTCATTCTCTTTCTATTTTCTGCCATGGTCGGGTTTTGAGTCTTACTCATCTTCACACCTTGCAACACAGGCAAGAACTCCTTCTTTGACTGTTCCATTTTTGAACTACTTCAAAATCTAATCAAGGTATGTACTCATTGAAAAATCTTATCAAGCGTCTTGATCTATCTCTATAGATCTTGATGCTCAATGTGTAAGCACCTTCACCGAGGTCTTTCATTGAAAAACTCTTATTCAAGTATCCTTTTATGCTATCCAGAAATTCTATATCATTTCCAATCAACAATATGTCATCTACATATAGTATTAGAAATGCTACAGAGCTCCCACTCACTTTCTTGTAAGTACAGGCTTCTCCAAAAGTCTGTATAAAAACATATGCTTTGATCAACTCATCAAAGCGTATATTCCAAGATGCTTGCACCAGTCCATAGATGGAACACTGGAGCTTGCACACTTTGTTAACACCTTTAGGATTGACAAAACCTTCTGGTTGCATCATATACAACTCTTCTTTAATAAATTCATTTAATGAATGCAGTTTTTGACATCCATTTGCCAGATTTCATAAAATGTGGCAATTTGCTAACATGATTTAGACAGACTTAAGTATCGCTACGAGTGAGAAAATCTCATCGTAGTCAACAGCTTGAACTTTGTCAAAATCCTTTTTCGACAAGTCGAGCTTTGTAGATAGTAACACTACTACAGTGTCCATCATCCTCTTTAAGATCCATTTATTTTCTATGGCTTGACGATCATCGGGCAAGCCAATCGAAGTCCACACTTTGTTCTCATACATGGATCCCATCTCAGATTTCATGATTTCCAGAACAAGATTACCGTACCACTCTGGTGCGGACTGTACCTTGGAAGACCTACGAGGTTCTGTAGTAACTTAATCTGAAGTTTCATGATCATCATCATTAGCTTCCTCACTAATTGGTGTAGGAATCACTGGAACTGATCTCTGTGATGAACTACTTTCCAATTCGGGAGAAGGTACTATTACCTTATCAAGCTCTACTTTCCTCCCACTCACTTCTTTCGAGAGAAACACCTTCTCTAGAAAGGATCCATCTTAGCAACAAATATCTTGCCATCGGATCTGTGATAGAAGGTGTACCCAACAATTTCCTTTGGGTATTCTATGAAGACGCACTTCTCCGATTTGGGTTCGAGCTATTAGGTTCAAATTTCACATAAGCATCGCAGCCCCAAATTTTAAGAAACGACAACTTTGGTTTCTTGCCAAACCACAGTCGCCTCAACGGATTTTGATGGTGCCCTTTTTAACGTGAATGCAGTTGTCTCAAATGCATAACCCCAAAACGATAGTGGTAAATCGGTCAGAGAGATCATAGATCGCAACATATCTAGTAAAGTATGGTTATGACGTTTAGACACACCATTACGCTGTGGTGTTCTAGGTGGCGTGAGTTGCGAAACTATTCCGCATTGTTTCAAATGAAGACCAAACTCGTAACTCAAATATTCGTCTCCATGATCAGATCATAGTAACTTTATTTCTTTGGTACAATGATTTTCCACTTCACTCTGAAATTCTTTGAACTTTTGAAATGTTTCAGACTTATGTTTCATCAAGTAGATATACTCATATCTGCTCAAATTATCTGCGAAGGTCAGAAAATAACGATACCCGCCACGAGCATCAACACTCATTGGATCGCATACATCGGTATGTATTATTTCCAACAAGTCAGTAGCTCGTTCCATTGTTCCGGAGAACGGAGTTTTAGTCATCTTGCCCAAAAGGCACGGTTCACTAGCATCAAATGATTCATAATCAAGTGATTCCAAAAGTCCATCTTTATGGAGTTTCTTCATGCGCTTTACACCGATATGAGCCAAACGGCACTGTCACAAATATGTTGCATTGTCATTATCAACTTTGCATCTTTTGGCAGCAATATTATGAATATGTGTATCACCATGATCAAGATTCAATAAACCATCAACATTGGGTGTATGACCATAGAAGGTTTTATTCATGTAAATAGAATAAAAACTTATTCTCTGTCTTAGATAAATAATCGTATCGCAATAAACATGATCTAGTCATATTTATGATCAACGCAAACACCAAATAACATTTATTTAGGTTCAACACTAATCTCAAAAATATAGGGAGTGTGCGATGATAATCATATCAATCTTGGAACCACTTCCAACACACATCATCACTTCACACTCAACTAGTCTTTGTTTATTCTGTAACTCATGTTTCGAGTTACTAATCTTAGCAACCGAACAAGTATCAAATACCCAGGGGTTACTATAAACACTAGTAAGGTACACATCAATAACCTGTATATCAAATATACCCTTGTTCACTTTGCCATCCTTCTTATCTACCAAATATTCAGGGCATTTCCACTTCCAGTGACCATTTCCTTTGCAGTAGAAGCACTCAGTTTCAGGCTTTGGTCCAACTTTGGGCTTCTTCGTGGGAGTGACAACTTGCTTGCCAATCTACTTGAAGTTCCCTTTCTTTCCTTTTGCCCTTTTCTTGAAACTAGTGGTCTTGTCAATCATCAACACTTGATGCTCTTTCTTGATTTCTACCTTCATTGATTTTAGCATCACGAAAAGCTCGGGAATCATTTTCGTCATCCCTTGCATACTATAGTTCATCACGAATTTCCAGTAACTTGGTAATGGTGACTAGAGAACTCTGTCAATCACTATCTTATTTGGAAGATTAACTCCCACTTGATTCAAGCGATTGTAGTACCGAGACAATCTGAGCACATGCTCACTGCTGCTATTCTCCTCCATCTTTTAGCTATAGAACTTGTTAGAGACTTCATATCTCTCAACTCGGGTATTTGCTTGAAATATTAACTTCAACTCCTGGAACATCTCATATGGTCCATGACGTTCAAAATGTCTTTAAAGTCCCGATTCTAAGCTGTTAAGCATGTTGCACTAAACTATCAAGTAATCATCATATTGAGCTAGCCAAACGTTCATAATGTCTGCATCTGCTCTTGCAATAGGTTTGTCACCTAGCGGTGCATCAAGGACATAATTCTTCTATGCAACAATGAGGATAAACCTCAGATCACGGACCCAGTCAGTATCATTGCTACTATCATCTTTCAACTTAGTTTTCTCTAGGAACACATATAAAACATAAGGAAGCAACAACGCGAGCTATTGATCTACAACATTATTTGCAAAATACTATCAGGACTAAGTCATGACAAATTAAAGTTCAATTAATAATATTACTTAAGAACTCCCACTTAGATAGACATCCCTCTAATCATCTAAGTGATCACATGATCCAAATCAACTAAACCATGTCCGATCATCACGTGAGATGGAGTACTTTTCAATGGTGAACATCACTATGTTGATCATATCTACTATATGATTCACGCTCGACCTTTCGGTCTCAGTGTTCCGAGGCCATATCCGTATATGCTAGGCTCGTCAAGTTTAACCTGAGTATTCCGCGTGTGCAACTGTTTTGCACCCGTTGTATTTGAACGTAGAGCCTGTCACACCCGATCATCACGTGGTGTCTCAGCACAAAGAACTTTCGCAACGGTGCATACTCAGGGAGAACACTTATACCTTGAAATTTAGTGAGAGATCATCTTATAATGCTACCATCAATCAAAGCAAAAAAAGATGCATAAAGGATAAACATCACATGCAATCAATATAAGTGATATGATATGGCCATCATCATCTTGTGCTTGTGATCACCATCTCCGAAGCACTGTCATGATCACCATTGTCACCGACGCGACACCTTGATCTTCATCGTAGCATCGTTGTCGTTTCACCACCTATTGCTTCTACGACTATCGCTACCGCTTAGTGATAAAGTAAAGCAATTACAGGGTGATTGCATTGCATACAATAAAGCGACAACCATATGGCTCCTACCAGTTGCCAATAACTTTGTTACAAAACATGATCATCTCATATAATAAAATTTAGCATCATGTCTTGACCATATCACATCACAACATGCCCTGCAAAAACAAGTTAGATGTCCTCTAGTTTGTTGTTGCAAGTTTTACGTGGCTGCTATGGGCTGAGAAAGAACCGTTCTTACGTACGCATCAAAACCACAACGATAGTTCATCAAGTTAGTGATGTTTTAACCTTCTCAAGGACCGGGCATAGCCACACTCGGTTCAACTAAAGTTGGAGAAACTGACACCCGCCAACCACCTATGTGCAAAGCACGTCGGTAGAACCAGTCTCGCAGAAGCGTCTGGCAGTAATGTCGGTCCGGCTGCTTCATCCAAAAATACCGCCGAACCAAAGTATGACATGCTGGTAAGCAGTATGACTTATATCACCCACAACTCACTTGTGTTCTACTCGTGCATATAACATCTATGCATAAAACCAGGCTCTGATACTACTGTTGGGGAACGTAGTAATTTCAAAAATTTCCTACGCACACGCAAGATCATGGTGATGCATACCAACGAGAGGGGAGAGTGTTGTCCACGTACCCTCATAGACCGAAAGCGGAAGCGTTAGCACTACGCGGTTGATGTAGTCGTACGTCTTCACGATCCGACCGATCAAGTACCAAACACACGACACCTCCGAGTTCAGCACACGTTCAGCTTGATGACATCCCACGAACGACGATCCAGCAGAGCTTTGCGGGAGAGTTCCGTCAGCACGACGGCGTGATGACGGTGTTGATGATGCTACCGATGCAGGGCTTCGCCTAAGCACCGCTATAATATTACTGAGGTGGAATATGGTGGCGGGGGGCACCACACACGGCTAAGAGATCAATGATCAATTGTTGTGTCTAGAGGTGCCCCACTGCCCCCGTATATAAAGGACCAAGGGGGAGGGGACGGCCGGCCAGGGGAGGGCGTGCCAGGGAGGAGTCCTACTCCCACCGGGAGTAGGACTCCCTCCTTTCCTAGTTCAAGTAGGAGAGGGGAAGGAAGGGAGAGAGGAGAGGAAGGAAAGGGGGGTGGCGCCGCCCCCCCCCTCCTTGTCCTATTTGGACTAGAGGGGAAGGGGGTGCGCAACCTGCCCTGGTCGCCCTCCTCTTCTCCACCTAGGGCCCATGAGGCCCGTTAACCCCCCGGGGGGTTCCGGTAACCCCCTGGTACTCCGGTATATGTCCGAAACCTCCCGAAACTATTCCGGTGTCCGAACATAGTCATCCAATATATCGATCTTGACGTCTCGACCATTTTGAGACTCCTCGTCATGTCCGTGATCACATCCGGTACTCTGAACTACCTTCGGTAAATCAAAACACATAAACTCATAATATAACCGTCATCGAACTTTGAGCGTGCGGACCCTACGGGTTCGAGAACTATGTAGACATGACCGAGACTCGTCTCCGGACAATAACCAATAGCGGAACCTGGATGCTCATATTGTCTCCCACATATTCTACGAAGATCTTTATTGGTCAAACCGCATAACAACATATCTTGTTCCCTTTGTCGTCGGTATGTTACTTGCCTGAGATTCGATCGTCGGTGTCGGTGTACTAAAGTAGGGGTACCTTAGTACCCCGAACTTGTGCACGGGCAGTCGCAGCGTCCCGCGGCTAGGCTTGCTGGGCGTCCGCCAAGATCCTTCGTTATTCCTATTTACTGCCATTCAAGAACAAAGTGTTTAACTGTGAAGACAAGGCCCCGGCAAGAGGAGCTTGCCGGGAAGGACAAGACCCCGACAAGAGGAGCTTGCTGGGGAGGCCAACCAGGGCATTTCAAGAGACTTGCCACGACGCGCCGCGCGTCCCGGCAAGACCCAGCGAGCGACAAGCTTGCGGGTGCGACAAGATAGCGACCGCGGCAAGGCGCTTGCCATGGCGGCCACCACTCGCTGCATGCGCCCAAATAAGACCCGACGACGTGTCGCCGCAGGGTCGTTCCTGGCGTACGTGGCGAATAGCTGTGCAGCCAAGCGGTGTGAGGTGGCGAGTGAAGATGACAAGGAGGCCATCGTGGCGATCGGTGGCGCCCTTAACGGTTGTTTCTTGCACTGTTTGGGCGACCGGACGGGCATTAAATGCCCTTGTCCCCTGCCGTCAGAATTAGGTAGGGGGCACTGTTGATAGCGGTTGTACCAACCCCTGTTTTTACTTTTTTACCCCTCTCTCTACGTTGCCACCTGTCGGTGACCCTTTAGACTATAAAAAGGAGGCCCATGCGCACGTAGAAGGGGTTTGACTCATTCGAGACTACAACACACTCACGCTCTCAAGCAAGAACAAATACAAACACAAAGCAGCAGTAGGAGTTTTATCTCTCCGGAGAGCTCCAAAGCTGGGTAAAATCCCTCGCGTGCTTGACCTCGATCTGCTCTTCGTGCGCCCTCCGCTCCTCGCCGGACCGAAAGGGCCCCGCCCCATGGGTGTTCGCTCCCACGACATCTTTGGCGCGCCGGTAGGGGCGCCGAGGTTGTGCGAACTCGATCCGGTCTTCGCGCGCGCTACATCAACATCTTCACCGACATGCCACCGAAGAAGAAGACTTCGGAGGTGGCCGCTCCGTCCACGTCGATCCCACCGCCACCGGAGCAAACGGGCGGTGGAATAGACGCCGGCGGAGGAACAGGCGCCGACGGAGGGACTCACGTCGTCACCAGGTCCAAGGACAAGGCCCCGCAAGCTTCAGCGTCTGTACATACACCGCACCCCTCCCAGGGGGTGCAGGATCGACAACGCCATGGTGCTCCTAGCACCGCATTTCGCGCTGGAGCAAGGCCGAAGCTGGGGATCGGGGGACGCTCAAGGCCAGCATGCGCGTCAGCATGTTGGCACGAGCGCGGTACGATCGCCTGGCCAGATGTTGCTCCTTCTAACAACTGTTTGAATCTCGAGCATATCTCGCTCCTCGCGTTGCTCGCCACCACCACCCAAGACTCCAGAGGAAGCGCTGGCCCGAGCTCAGCTGCTTCTAGATTTCCCTCCAGCTCCAGACAAGATCGACGACTGGAGGGCCACCATTCAGAGCCTCATCGGCTTCGCCAACGGCGACAAGCCCCGGCAACCGAGCACATCGAAGCCCCGGCAAGACGCCCAGGCGCAAGCCGACGCCGACAAGACCGCTGGGGGTGCCACCACCGTGCACTCCCCGCCCCGAAGGCCAAGATCGCCGACTCGCCGGGCCAACCTCGACACCGACTCCACTGCATCATCGGACCCGCGAGCTCGCCGCGATCAATGCCAAGTTCTCCAAGAACGACGACACGAAGACGCTCGCACTCTCATCGAGCGCCAAGAGAAAGCGACGCCACCGACAGCGCTACTGGCCCATCGCTGATATGCATGCGTCAGGGAACCAGCGACTTGTCAGACGCTGTAGGTTGCCCTGCGCTCACCGTGAGCTGCGGGCAGTCCAAAGGCCCAAGACCAAGAACTTCAAACCAGACGCATTCGAGAAGTACGATGGCAGGCTACATCCGTCGAGTTCTCAAAGATCTACACCATAGCGGTGCAGAGCTGCCGGGGGCGAACGAGAAGATCTCGCCAACTACTTCCACCGGTGCTCAAGCCCAACGTCGATCTTGGCTCATGCACTTGCGGACAACTCCATCTCTTCGTATGACATGTGCCATCGGCTTGTCGGCGCTTTCACAGCGGCCACAAACCCCATGGCCGTGAAAGCGATCTTCATTTGCTCGCCTGTAGGAAGGAGAACCCCTGCGCAAGTACATACAGAGATTCAGCAGTGCAATGCAACATCCTGACGTCCACCCGCGCGGTTATTAGCGCTGCTCCATCGTAACGCGCGCAACCGCAGGATGAGGGAGGAGATGGCGATGTAAAATCAGAGATGTCACGAGCTCTATGCTCGCCGACAAGTGTGCATCGCTTTGAAGAGGGGAGGAAACTCCGGAGAGAACGCAGGAGCGTAGGATCCGACAAGGAGGACGCCCTCCAAAGAAGAACCGGAGGCGGAACAACAGAAAGAGGAAGGCTAAGGATGTGCTAGTTGTCGAGCAGTCCGGCAACGGAGGCGGCGCCGAGAAGGCCAAAGCTGGTGACTCCGGCGAGGCTGTGGTGGCCGCCGACAAGCATGACGGCTCCGGCAAGCAGTACTGCAAGATCCACCACACCAAGGGCCATGACATCCAAGCCTGCAAGGAGGTTGAGCAGATGGTAGAGCTACAGAAAGCTGAGTACGAGCGCCGCGACAAGGAGAAGGCCCAGGAAGGTGGCGAAGGATCCGGCAAGAAGCGTCCCGCCCGGGGAGGGCGCCGCGGCAAGGCCAAGCAGCGGCAAGCAGACAGGCCTCCCCGCGGCCGCGACAAGGACGAAGACGAAGATGAAGATGATGAGATGGAGGAGGATGAGACCGACGAGCAAGAGTTTCAGAAGGCAACGGAGGTTTTGTGCGTTGACGGCGGTGCTTCTCAGACACCTCGCACCGCCAACTCAAGCGAAAGGTGCGAGAGGTAAATGCAGCAGAACCATCACGAGTCGCGCAAACCCTGAAGTGGTCCAAGACGCCCATTATCTTTGATGTTGAGGATCACCCTGATCGCATAACTGCGGTCGGGTGCTTGACGATGTTGGTTTCGCCAACCATCCGCAACCTCAAGGTCACAAAGATGTTGGTTGACGGCGGGGCCGGCCTAAATCTGATCTCTTCCGCGGTGCTCAACAAGCTCCAGATCCCCGATAGCAAGCTCGAAGAAACCGGTACCTTTCAAGGAATCAACCCGGGAAGGAGCAAGCCGAAGGGGAAGATCACACTGCCGGTGACATTTGGCAGCGAGCTGAACTTTAGGACAGAGAGAGTCACATTCGACGTTGCTGATTTCCCATTGCCCTTCAATGCGATACTCGGCCGTCCAGCGCTCGCCAAGTTCATGGCAGCCTCTCACTACGCCTACAATGTGCTCAAGATGCCCGGTCCGATAAGTGTTATTTCTGTCCAGGGCGACAAGAAAGATGCACTTATCTGTACCGACAAGATCTACCGGAAGCAGCAGCCGCAGCAGCGAGCATAAACCACTTGTCACCAAGCTCCCGGGAAGAAGAAGAAGACCAAGTCCGCAAGAGTAGCTCGATGCCCACTCCGCAAGCGCACCTCTTGAGTGCTGCGCCACCGTCGAGGACGCACCATCGAGCTCCACCGCAAGTGCAAGAAGGTGAAGACAGCTGCACCAGAGACCAAGAAAGTGGTCGCTAAGGAGGACGGCACGGTGGTACCTTCACCATCGGTGCCACGCTTGACCCTAAATAGGAAAGCGCTGTTGTTTTTTCTGCGGGCGAATGTTGATGTGTTTGCATGGCAACCATCCGACATCCCCGTGTTCCTGTGAGTAATTGAGCACCACCTTGCCGCCTGTCCTCACGCGCCCGCCAAGCGTAGAGTCGAAGCAAGCGGTGGAACGCCAAGAGTTCATTGCGGAAGAGATCAAGAAGTTGGAAGCAGCAGCCTGGTCCGAGGAGTACTCCATCCAACGTGGTTAGCCAATCTAGTAGTCGGCGCAAGGCAAACGGGAAGTGGAGGCTTTGTATTGACTTCACGGATGTTAATAAAGCTTGTCCCAAAGATCCATTTCCTTGCCCGCATTGACCAGATTGTCGACTCCACGGCAGGATGTGATCTGCCATTTCTTGATGCATACTCAGGATATCATCGATCTTCATGGCGTAAGAGGATGAAGAAAACCGCATTCATTACTCCATGTGGCACGATCGCTTCGCATTTAATGCCTTTTGACTAAAGAATGCTGGTTCAACGCTTGCAAGAGTAGTCAGTCATGCTTTTGAGCCACAGCTGCACAGGAATGTAGAAGCATACATGGATGACATAGTGGTCAAGAGCAAAGACAGAGAAACTTTGATCCAAGATTTGGACGAGACATTTGCAAATTTGCGCAAGATTAATCTCAAGTTGAACCCCGAGAAGTGCGTGTTTGGAGTTCCTTCCGCAAGCTTCTCGGGTTCTTTGTGTCCCAGAGGGGGATTGAAGACAACCCCGACAAGATCAAGGCCATCGAGCAGATTGAAGCCCCGCGCCAAGGATGTGCGAAGACTTGCCGGCTGTGTTCTTTGCTCTCGAGAGGTTCATCTCTAAGTCTCTGCTGAGCGCCCAGCCATTTTCAAAATTATAAAAAGGCAGGTCCAATGAAATGGACTCTGAAGCGGAGGCTGCGCCACAGACTTGAAGAGATACCTATCCTCCACCCCAACTTTTGTCGCACCTAAACCACAAGAGAAGTTGTTGCTATATCTAGCGGCAACCAATCCAAATGGTTAGTGCTGCGTTAGTAGCGGAGAGGAGGCGATGATGAGCCAAGAATCATGCAAGCGAGCCCAGCGACAAGTGGGGCTTCCCGACAAGCTCTCGTCCCAACAAAGATAAATCTGCAGCCACAGGAAGAGAAACAAAGGAAGATGGTGCAGCGCCATTTATTTTGCCGATTCCCTTCAAGCAGGGGCTAGATCAAGGTACTACGGTGTGCGAAGTTGCTCTTCGGCCTTCTCATGGCCTCGAGGAAGCTGCGCCATTACTTTCAAGCACATGAGATCACAGTTGTCACTCGCTTTCCGTTGAAGAAGATATTGTAGAATCCAGAAGCAACATGCAGGATTGTCGAGTGGGCGCTGGAACTGTCGAGCTTTGGCCTTAAGTTTGAAAGTACTTCAACTATCAAGAGCCGAGCATTGGCAGAATTCATAGCAGAATGGACGCCAACACCTGATGAAGAAATTCCGGAGAAGAGCATCCCCGTCAAGGAAGCGAACAAAGAATGGATCATGTACTTTGATGGTGCCTTTTCGCTGCAAGGCGCCGGTGCAGGTGCATTACTTGTCGCACCCACTGGAGAGCACCTCAAGTACGTGATCCAAATGCACTTTCCCAAGGAGCAAGCAACAAACAATACTGCAGAGTATGAAGGCTTGCTTGCCGGACTCGGGATCGCGGCAGACCTTGGGATCAAGAAGCTCGTTGTCAGGGGTGACTCACAGCTTGTCGTCCGCCAAGTGAACAAAGATTACCAGAGTCCGCTGACGGAAGCCTACATTGATGAAGTGAGGAAGATGGAAGAGCATTTTGACGGCCTGCAAATGGAACATGTTCCAAGAGCTCAGAACGACATTGCAGATGGCCTGTCAAAATGTGCCGCACTTAAATTGCCTGTGGAACCAGGGATTTTTGTGCTCAAGCTGACTCAACTATCTGTAACACCATCATCTGGACAGAACAAGAAGAGAAAATTGATTACTGGCGACTACTTTCCGGCAGAACTCCCCGAAGCCGCCGCCAAGAAGGTCCCCAGAATCAACACAAAGAGTGCTGAGGAGCAGTCTGCTCCGACAAGCCCTAGGGTTTGTTTCGTTGAAGCAGACGCTCCCGACAAGTTGTGTCCCGACACACTTGCCGGGGAGCATCATGCTCCGGCTGAATCACAGATTCTTGCCGTGGAAGCAGATGTTCCTGCAGCAGCATTTGCGCCTTTAGTCCTTGTTGTCGAGCCACAAGCTCCGACATGGGCACAGCAGATAGTCCATTTCCTTCAAACAGGAGAACTTCCCGAAGAGCAAGAAGAAGCAGAGAAAGTAGCCCGGCAATCAAGTATGTACCAGTTTGTTGATGACATACTGTACAGAAGAAGATTCAACGGAGTGAAATTGAAGTGCATTTCCCGGGAAGAAGGACAGGAGCTGTTGGCAGAGATACATGGAGGCATATGTGGTCAACACATTGGCGCAAGAGCACTTGCCGGCAAAGCTTTCCAAGAGGTTTCTTTGGCCGACAGCCTCCAGATGCAATCGCACAAGTAACCAAGTGTGAAGCGTGCAGCTTAGACTCCAAACAGATTCATCAACCAGCTCAAGCTCTCCAAACAATCCCTTTATCCTCGCCATTTTTGGTCAGGGGCTCGATATCCTCGCCCTTTCCCCGAATCGTCGGGGCTTGAGTTCTTGTATGTGGCAATCGACAAGTTCACGAAGTGGCCGAGGTGGAGGCAAGGAGGAAGGTGACAAGACAACAAGCATCAAGTTCTTCAGTCAATTGTTTGCCGCTTCGAGTCCCTAACAGATCATCACCAACAACGGCACACAATTCACGAGCCGCACCTTTATGCAAGACGTCCAAGATCTTGGCGCCAAGATCTCGCTTCGCTCGCTGCTCACCCGAGAAGCAACGGTCAAGCGGAGAGGGTCTGCGCTGGCTCAAGACCGTAATCTCGGCAGTGCTGCACAAGTGCGAAGAAATTGATCGAGGCTGCTGTGGTTCTTTGGTCGATCAGGACGACGCCAAATCGAGCCACTGGCCATACACCTTTTGCTCTTGTCTACGGAGCAGAGGCAGTTCTTCCCACGGAACTCGTATACGGATCACCTCGAGTGCTCGCTTATGATGAGCTTGAGCAAGAGCAGCTGCGCCAAGATGACGCGCTGCTCCTCGAGGAGGATTGTCTTCAGGCTGCTATACGAGCTGCTCGCTACCAGCAAGCTTTGCGCCGCTACCATAGCCGCAAAGTTAATACCAGAAGCTTCGAGGAAGGCGACCTTGTTCTTCGGCGCGTTCAATCCGCCAAGAATTCCAACAAGTTGATGCCGAAGTGGGAAGGCCCTTATCGGGTAAAGCGAGTCACTAGGCCTGGCGCTGTCCGCCTTGAGACCGAAGATGGCATTCCGGTGAGCAACTCCTGGAACATAGAGCATCTTCGCAAGTTTTATCCATAAGGCGTGGTTGCCGGAACTTACTGTCCCGGCAACCACCTTTTGTACAAGCTTTGCCGCTGCTGCATGTAACCCTTTGTACAAAGCCGGGCGCAGATCCCGTGCATAAATAAATATCGAATGCTCAGCACATGTTGTCAAACTTCATGCTTTCTTTCTTTTTTGCATGCATTATCTGACACTTTGTGCAGCACTTACCCCTGGTAAGCAAAAACGAGCCTTAAGGCTCCATACCTTTATTTTTTCTTCTTTCTTTTGCTCAAAAAGAAGATTCCTCCGCCCACAAGTTCACCGGGGGGAGGAGAAGATAATGGTGTGGACTAGGCATCGTTCAAAGAAGCATAAGCCTTGTCGGGACAAAGACGACAGAAAAGATAAGTTGCCAAAGTTTGAGCACAGTCAGTTTTAAATTTTTTAAGTTATATTCCTTGAACGACCGTGCCTTGTATGGAAAACCTGTGCGCGGAGGAATCGGCTCGTGGCTAAGTTGCGCCCTTACTTTGTTTCGAGTCCGCTCAATAATGAAAGTGTCTTTGCGACTAGCCCGACAAGGTTTCTGTCGGAGGCAACACCGCCAAGAAGTTGTTGATGTTCCGCGACTCAGGCCATGCAAGTGTGCTTGTGCCGGCAAGTTCCCTAAAAGCGTAGGGAAAAAACATACAAGGTATGGAATCAAGTAAAGGAAGTAGCATGGCAAGCATTGCCCAGAATAAAGTTATATTACAAAGTAACTTGTTGCGGCACTGACTAAATTGTTCTCATGACTTAAATAACAGCGACAAGGAAGGGGGAAAAAGGGTGGCCTAATCCACGCGCTCGCCGTCAACCCTCCTGACCTCATTCACCTTGTCCACAAAGGGTGCGACAATGGCTTTGAGCTCTTCAAGATCAGCACCCGCCGGCAGCTTCTTGAGGACACGGGTGAGGTCGAGGCCCGGGTTGCGGAAGAGTATCTTCACCAACACCTTCTCCAAGACCTTGGCGCAGATTGCGCGCGACTCGTCGGCCAGATTCTTCGGGATCCTTTCCCGGAGCTGCTGGAGAGCCGTCACCACACCCTTGAAGAAAAGAGTAAGCTTGGCGCTGGCTGGAGGTTCTCGTCTGAGGAGTACCCAAAGCCCGCCAAGTCCAGCCTCCGCCAGCTCTTCGCCAATGGTTGCAGAATGTTGACGAGGCCTTCCGTCGAGCTCCACCGTAGCCACTGAAGGTGTTTTGAGTCTCAGCTGCCCTCGTGCCAGAGCTCCTCGCTGCTCTTAATCTCTTTCTTCAATTCATCCTCTAGCCTCTTGGCGGCCCAAATGTCTCCGCTAAGGTGGCTGGCTTCAGCCCAGATCAGCACTTGAGTCCTTGGCGGCGTTCAATTCCTTGACCTTGTCGGCGAGTTGAACTTGCAGATCACCATGGGCAAGTGCATCCTTCTCGCGTTCGCGCTGGAGTGCGGCAAGCTCTTCATTCTTCCCTTTCATGTCCACCTCCAGCTGCGTCACCTTCACCTCTAACTCCTTCTTGGCGGCCTCAGCAGCTGCGGCGGCATCCTTCGCCTCCTTGAGTTCCCCGCCAAGTGACTGTTCCCGTGCGTCGAGCTCCTCCTCGTGGCTATCCAGATTAACCTATTTCGTCGGTCACCACCTTCCCGCCTGGACAGCTCCTCGGCGGCGAGCCTCGCTGCTCCTCGGCTTCAGCCTTTTCGAGGATGAACGCCTTTCGCCTCGCAAGTTGCACCTCTCCTCCGCAATGGATCGGAGGGCCTCTCGTTGCGGCTCTTGAGCTCCTCCGATGCTTTCTATGTCAACTCCGCCCACGCGATAAGCGCTTCTCGGACTCAAGCTTCGCTTGCCGGCGCGGTAGAGTGACACCAACTTCCGGAGCAATCGCCTCCTTGGACTCGCCATCGCTGCTGCCGGGCGCGTCAACCATCGCCAGCCCAGCAGAGGCGAGTACTTCCCTCACAAACTCTCTCTTCGACCGGCGCCTGAGCTCGACGCCTGAGGGAAGCTTGATGTATACGCCGCCGCCTTCAAGTAGGCGCTGGTGGGGCTCTCGAGTCTCGGCGCTGCATCGGCGGCGGAGGGTCGGCGATCGGTGCAGCGCTTTGCGCTCCTGCGCCTCCGGTCGCCAAGACGATCGCGGACCCTCACCAAAGCCCTGCGCCAGCAGCCTTGGCGGCCTCTTCATCGGCGGATTCATCAGCGCCCCTCCTTCGTCGCCGCGGCCCTTCAAGATATCACAAGCGCCTTCTCGCCGGTGGCCTCAGTCTCCATCGGGTCTATGGGAGGGGGATCTGAGGACGGGAGGAGGAAGGAAAAATCAAGCGAATATTCAAAAAAGACCCAAGAAGAAGATCAGAAGAAAAACCCGACGGAAGATTTCCAACAAGGAGGGTTACCTGTGCTGGGCTCCGTGACCATGGGCTCCACCACTGGGGGCTCACTGGTCCCTTCCCTTGCCGGGGACCTCTCCCTTGCCGGGGAGCGCTCCCTTGTCGGGGAATCGCCCCTTGGTGGCGTAGTCGAAGCAGACAGCACCTCCGGGGCGGTTTCTGCTTGCTCCTGATGGGCTTGTTCTGCTCCTACACAAATAAATCAACAATCGAGATGTCAGCAAAAGAAGAAGCACCCATGCGCGCCCCACAACAGGAAGTGAACCAAACACTTACGCTGGGGGCTATGCTGGGGGCTGCTGTGAGGAGAAGGAATTAGGTCCGTCAAGGTGGTCTCGGACGTGTCTTCTGCCATCACAGCAGGATCGTCCTTGAGGACAACCACGAGGACCTTGGCCCTCTTCGCCTCTTGTCGCGGGCGCCGGGCCGGATGGGGACCCGCCCGCCGCGAGCACCTATGGGGCCGGGGCCCCTTCGTGAGTGCGGTACGAGGGCGGAGGAGGCACAGAGAGCAGATCGAGGCGATGCATGCGGGGCGGATTTTTACCCAGCTTCGGGCCGCGATGGACGCGTAAAACCCTACTGCTGCTTTGTGTTCGTATTTGATCTTGCTCAAGAACGCGAGCGTATGGTGGTGTTGTGTTGAGTGAGTCGAACCAGCCGAACCCCTTCTACGTTGTGCATGGGCCTCCTTTTATAGTGCCAAGGGGTCACCAACAGGTGTCAACGTAGGAGAAAGGGGTAAAAATGTAAAAGAGGTGGTAGTTGGAACAGGTCTTGGGAACAATGGAGCTACAAGATTAGCGAGCAAAGATGGTTTCTACCTACTTTTGACAGGGGGACAAGGGCATTTAATGCCCGTCGCCGTCGACCCCAAAAGCTCCCGCTACTGGCGTCTCCGTCTGCCACGGGCGATGGATCCACCACCGTGGAGTGCCACCGCACCCCGTCTTTGCCGCATGAGCCATCCGCCAGCGCCTCTGGAGAGGGCTCAAGGCGACGCGTGGGCGGATGAGCTGGGTGCGGCACACTGGCAGAACTCTCCGGCAAGCGCCTTGCCGAGGTCTTGATCTTGCCGGGCCCGGAGCTTGTCGAGGCTCAGAATTGCCGCTCCCGGGCCCTCGCCTGACGGAGAAGGCAGGCGTGGTCTTCGTGATATAATCTTCTAGTCTCCCCGCGAGCTCCTCGCCAGGCCTTGCGTGAGTGATGTAATCTTGAGCACAGAGCGTTTTCCGGCAAGCTCCTCTTGCCGGGTCTCGATCTTCTGTCTTGCATACTACTGTTCTTGAATGGCTTGATATGGAGGTGAATGGTCTCCGCAAGCACATAGTAAATCCTGCCTGGGGCTCGATTGCCGATGCACAAGTTGGGGTACCGAGGTACCCCTTTACCTTAGTACACCGACAGAGCCCCCGGACTGGGCCACACACGGTGCCGAAGCGCTGTTGGGCCAGGCCCAAAACGTCTGCATCGGCACACGAGGCCCATGGCGTGCGAATCCACTTCCGCTTCGCCGCCTCCCAGCGCAGCAACAAAGACGCTACGATTGAGGCGCCGTGGGATGGGACGTGGGCGGCGATGCAGTCTTTAAGGCATCCACCCGTGATCGTGGTGCAGCAGCGAGGTCGCCACCCGCCGCCCGGCTCGCTTTCGCCACGCTGCCCTCATGCACAGTGGGTCGTGGGCGGCGAGGTGGGAGACCGAAAGCCACGGGCGGAGAAGGCGAGTCGGCCCGCTCCTCCGCCTCCTCGCCTCTGATTGGCCGAAGGGCGGTTGAGTTTCACCGCCCCCCCTTTAAAAGGGGCGGAAGGGGCACAATGGCCACACTCATCCTCTTCTCCTTCGCCTTCATCTTCTTTCTCCTTTCCGCCATGGAAGGGGGGAAATCCCAGCTCTTCGGCTGGCGGCGAGGGTCGCCTCAGCAGCGCACTCTCCTTTCCCGCCCCTGCAGGCGGAGCCGCCACGAGAGGGAGAGGGAGGCGGGGCATGACGAGGCCGAGGGCGTGGCCGAGGCGGCCGGGGGAGAGGCGGTCGTGGCGATGCGCCTCCCCCATCTCCCCCGACGTCTCCTATCCACGATGCGGTCCACACTGGAGACGATCCCTGGGAGTTCTTCATCAAGCTGCGCCGAGCACCTCGTCGGCGCCTCCGGCTGCCGGCCCCATTCGCGGACGCGATGGGACCGGATCCACCCGACGGGATGGAGTTTGCGCATGAGGGGTCTGCGGGATCGGCACTCGAGTGAGTGTCGTGTCCCCGGCCCCCCGCGTGATGTTCTTCGACCGAGGGTGGAAGACGTCGCCCGGATCCATAGCTTGACGGCGGGGTTTACCCTCCATTTCAAGTTAATGGAGGCGACCTTCTCGCCGCCAAGGTCTTCGGGACTACGGGACCGGGTGAGATCTTGGTGGACAGCTCCTCGGATATGTAAGGCTCTCCTCGAGCGAGAGGACGAGGGGGAGCGACAAGGACGACGAGGGGATGGCGGGCCCGACTAGGTGTCGGACGCCGCCTCGCCTACCACCTGCCACCCCATCTTCTGGTCGCCGCCTCCTGAACTCCCGGGGCCGTCTCTTGGGCGGTGGCGAGAGAGAGGCAGAAGAGGAAGAGGGGAGTGGCGGCAAGGCCGTGCCGAGTACGAGGGCGAGGAGCCCTTGATAGCGATCGACGTCCCACCACCCCGCCTTCAAGCTCGCCTCCCACGCCTGTCTCGCCAAGCTCCGGCCGCCCCGGAAGTTCTCTTGGTGTCTTCGCGCCAGTAGCCTCCGGGGGCGGCCTCCATGCCCGCCACCTTGCGCAGCCTCGAGGGCACGCCAGCGCGATGGTCGCTCGCCGCGACGCCTCCTAGGCGCCCCTTTGCCCTTCCCCGACAAGCTTCTCTTGCGGGGCCTCCTTCCGGCAAGCTTCTCTTGTCGGGGCTCCTGACCTACCTCTGAACAGGAAACAGGAGAAGGATTACGGGCACCTTATCTTTAATTTGTAAGCCTTCGGCCTTAGCTGTATTTAAAACTTGTAATCCTCTCTATCATGTTTTTCATCCTCTATGGACTTGTATTAAACTAGGATGTTTTTAATGAAAAGAGGGAAAGCTTGCGGACCGAAGTCTTTTACTTGACTTCGTGCCTTGTATGTTCTTACGCTTATCGGGAGCTTGCTGGGCGAACACGCTTTGTCGAAAAGGGACAGCTTCTTTGGCGGTGTTGCTTCCGCAAACAACCTTGCCGGGCCGCGACGCTTAACTTGGTCGAAAGGTGCTCGAAGCAAGGTAAGGTGCAGCAAACACACTTGTGTTTGTTGAGCGGACTCGGAAACAAAACAAGCACGCAATCGGGCCACGACTTGGCTCCTCCGCGCACGGGTTTTACAAGACACGCTCGTTCAAGACGCAGCCCCGCTTTCCTCGGTCCATACGAGGATGCATGACGAGGGATGAAAACTTATTCGATATCGCAGCCCCAAAGCAACTCCGGCTTGCCGAGACGAATCTTGGTGTCAGAGCCTCAGCCGACGCTGGCTCATTGGAGATTTAATCTTGGCGCTCGCAGCCCGCTTATCTTGGCTTGGCCGTAACCAAATCTTGGTCGCGCTCTTAGGTTTCTCCTTGTTGCTGTAATTTCAGCCATGAAAACAATGAGATAGATCTGCAACAGCTTCATCATGTACACGTATATGTATACAAATCTTTTCTATGTGACTTTGCAATATGATGCCGTGCTTTGCCCTTCGTATGTTTGCACTCTGCGTTCTCGGGGAGCCTGCCGGTCGCGAACACGCTTGCTGAGTGCGGAACATCAGCAGCCCGCTGGTTGGTGTTGCTTCGACAAACAACCTTGTTGGTTAGACGCAGCGCTTGCCTTGTGTTTGCCGAGCGGACTCGGAAACAAGGCAAGGGCGCCGAATGGACCACGACTTGGCTCCTCTCGGCTCAAGTCTCTCATACGAAGGACATCTTACGGCAAGGCTTGCCACGTTATACCCTCTACTTTACATCCTTTGTGCGCTTTCACCCTACGCTTCTAGGGAACTTGCCGGCGCTCAACACACTTGCTGAGTGCGGAACATCAGCAGCCCGCTGGCTGGTGTTGTTACCGGCAAGCAACCTTGCCGCGTCTAGTCGCGGCAAGATTTAACTTGGTCGAGCGGACTCAAACGAAACAAGGCGCGAAGCTGGTCGCGCTCACTTTTAACTCGTTGAGTGTGCTCAAGCAAAGTAAGGGTGCGGCTATCCACGGCAGGCTCCTCCAGCGCTGGGTTTTGCGCACAAAGGACTAACGACGAGGGATATAACATAAAAGAGCATGGAACTAAAGGAGTGCTCGCACAAAGCTTCGAGCAACTTAGCTTTTCTTTTTTCTTGCTTTCTTGCTCGCCGGTGGAGCTTCGATGGCGCGTCCTCGGCGGCGGCGCCTCCGGGGAGACGCGTTTGCTTAACGACCACTGTGAGCTGCCCTCGCGGGCTTAAAGCGTGCCCGAGGAGCTACGCTGCTGCGAGTGAGCACGAGCCGCCCTTGCGGACTTAGAGCTTCGATGGCGGCGCCTCGACGGCAGCGCAGCTGCCCAGGAGACGCGCTTGCCAAAGCGGAGGGGGAGCGGGCGAGCGGCGCGAGGAACAGGATATGCTCGGACTCATAACAGCGTTAGGAGGAGCATGGTCCTGCCTCGGCACTTTCGCCTCTGGTCGGGCGGGGATTTACACCTATGGGGCCGGAGGGCCCTTCGTGAGTTCGGCACGAGGGCGGAGGAGGCCTGAGAGAGCAGATCGAGGCGATGCTGCCTGGGCGCGGGATTTTACCCAGCCGGACGCGATGGTCGCAGAAACCCTTGCTGCTTTGTGTTGTATTTGATCTTGCTCAAGAATGCGGCGTATGGTGGTGTGGTGTTGAGTGAATCCAACCAGCCAACCCCTGTGCGCTAGAGTTGCCAAGGATCGAACCTCCCCACGTTGTGCATGGGCCTCCTTTTATAGGGCAAGGTCACCACAGTGTCAACGTGGAGAAAGGGGTAAAAACGTAAAAGAGGTGGTAGTTGGAACAAGGAACAAAGGCAGTACTAATGATATGAACAAAGTGGATTCTACCTACTTTTGACAGAGGGGACAAAGGCATTTAATGCCGTCGCCGTCGACCCTAAAAGTTCCCGCCTTGCGTCTCCGCTCGCCACGGCGATGGAGCCACCACTGTGGAGTGCCACCGCACCTCATGTCAGACATGACCATCCGCCACGCTCTGGAGAGGGCTCAAGGCGACGTGGGACAGATGAGCTGGAGGCGGCACACAACAAGAGCTTCTCCGGCAAGTACCTTGCCGGGTCTTGATCTTGCCGGCCCGGAGCTTGTCGGCTCAGAATTCTGCCGCCCTCGGGCCCTCGCTGGACGCGTGATAGTGCCGAGGCGTGTCTTCGTGATGTAATCTTCTAGTCTCCCGCAAGCTCCTCTCGCCAGGGCCTTGCGGAGTGATGTAATCTTGAGCTCGAACGCCTTTCCCGGCAAGCTCCTCTTGCCGGTCTCGATCTTCTGCCTTGTATACTTTGTTCTTGGATGGCTTGATATGGGGCGAGGATGTTCTCCGCAAGCATGTGGTGGATCCAGCTGGGAGTCAGGATCGCTCTTGCACGAAGTTGGGGTACCGAGGTACCCCTACCTTAGTACAATCGACAGAGCCCCGCCTGGGCTGGCCACATTTGCGGTGCCGAAGCGCTTGTTGGGCCAGTGCCCAAATAAAGGCACGGCACGCAAGCCCACGGCGTGTCGACTCCACTTCCGCTCGCCGCCTCCCCCAGCGAACAAAGACGCTTGGCCGATTATGTAAGGCGTGGGATGGGACGTGCCCACGCTTTAATGAGAAGGACGGAACGCCTCACTTTCCCATAAAAACAGAGGAAGCAGCGCTGTCTCTCCTTCGCTTTCATTGCTTCTTCTTCCTCCTCCAGAATCTCTTTGCGCTCCGCCTCCGTGATCTCCTCGGCTGTTTCTTATGCTTTAGGCGCTGCCGGATTCTTCGCCCTTCTTCCCTTGCCGCCTCCGCCATGGCCCCGAAAACCAGGAAGGGAAGGGGAAAGCGGAGAAGACCAAGAAGGAGAATCCGAAAGATGCGGAAAGCTTGCCCAGATGCGAGGGAGAACGTCGCCCCCCGCCGCTGCTCGGGCGGTAAGAACTCGGGGCAAGTATTTCCTTCTCGGGCCAAGAGGACCACGGCGCATCCCGGACCAGTAGCTCATCCGCCGCCACCATGGACAACTATCCTCCGGGTACTATTTCTTCGCAGCCTTCTTCCACCGCGCGTCTTTGTCCTCCTTTTCTCAATTCTTCAGGACATCATGAACACATACGGCTTCCACCTTCTTGATTTCACCCCAACGCCATCCTCACAATGGCGTCTTCGACATATGTGCGAAACTTCATAGGATACACCCAAATGTAGCTGTTCAGCACTTTTTACTTCCTAGAGCAGAGCCCGGCCCCTCTCCTGAGGGATTTCTTGGTTTTCCACCTCAACTTGAAGGGGTCAGATTGCCGGGAGCTCCGCACAAGGGAAGAGTGGCGCGGATCGGTGCTGGATCGTCAAGACGAGCCGCAGTTTCTTCACCGCCGCCGCGACAACGCCCATCGCGCTGGGTAGAGATGGAGCGAGCTGGATTCGGACGACATCAAGCTCCGACGCCGCCTCATCCGGATTCTTCTTCTCGAAGCGGGCTGTCTCGCTGCGTGGCGAAGGCGATTTCCTCCGCCGCCGCACGCTTCTCCAAGACAGAAAAGGCCGCCTGGGAGTACGGGCGCGCAGGGATATAATGAGGCTGCGCCGGGCTGAACTTTAACTTCACGACGCTGAGCTGAGGGGATGGTCCGGAACTCTTCAGATATGACCCGACCATCCCGAGTGGTTCAGTCTCCCGGGGTGGTGCCTCTGCAACAAAGACGGCTCGGGATCTTTCTCGCCATGATGCCCGGCATGACTCGTGACGGGCGTGGAGCGCATATGGATTCCGCCTTGAACCAATAGACGCTCAACTTCTTTCACACCCTTTGAGGAGGTGGCGAAGAACAAGGACAGACCCGGGCCGAGCACGGGACACCACGGACCAGAGCTCACAGACATAGCTTCTCGGCCGAAGAGGCCGCTGCACTGCAGCTGCAGGAAAGTTCTACCAGACGCCCGAGGAGGCAGAGGCTGCGAGGAGTCCTATCAAACGGAGGCGGCGGAGATCCGCAGGGTTGTCAGAACTTCCTCCCGGCCCCGGGTCCCTTCGAGGCACTCCGGATCTCGGATCGCGGCCGAGGCCAAGGCAAGAGGTGGTGCTGCCGGAGGGAGCCGAGGCGCCGCAGGAGCGGAGGCGCCGTGAGGGAGCGGAGACGCCAGAGGAAGGGGTCGAGCCAGGCGCTGGGTCCGCGAGCCAGCCGGCCGAGGAGGAGGAGGAGGATGCCTGTCGCCGAGGATGCCAAGGGTCCACGGACCTCATAACGACGACCTCTCCTCGCTGCGGAAACCTCCCCGCCTGCGGCGAGCCCCAAGCTGCTTCTCACTGAAGCGCCTCTGCAAGGCGGCGACGGAAGCGAGTACGCAAGCCCCTAAGAATTTCTGCGCGGGCAGCGAAGCTTCCTGGGAGTCGAGCCGCCGAGGGCGCACCGGGCGCACCAGACATGGCGGAAGCGACCAGCACGCAGTTGACAGCAAGAGCGGGCGCCGAGGTCGGGCGCCGAGCGGACAGGGTCTTCGAGCGGAGCGGCGGCCCGCCTGGCTCGGGTCCTGCCACAGGGCCGGGTCTCGAGCCCCAGCCCCGAGGACCGCCAAGCGCCCGAGAGGGTTTTCGGCCCCTCCTCGCGCCGACGCAACCTGTGCAGATGATTTCTCCGCTTTGAGCGAAGACGACGAGGAGGAACAGAGGCACCAGATCTTCATCTTCTTAAATTTCGCTTGATTATTGTCGAGGCTAATCTTGTTTTTTTATGCTGATTTCAGGACCTTGACCGAGCGGGCGGCAAAGAAAGCTAAGGTGCCCTGGTCGAGGTCATGGGATTTACTCGGCCCGCCGAGGCGATCGGGATGCGCGATCCAAGCTTGCCGGACCCGAGCGCTGTCCCGAGGAGCAGCCTCACTGCGCAGCCCCCCAACAGAAGTCTGGTCCCGACCTTCGCTGTCGGGCGCTGGGCTCGAGATTTCATCTTGTTCCAATATCTTGACGTGTTTGTCTTGATTTGAGCAGAGATGGAGCCGCAGCTTGCAGGAGCATCCGAGGTCGCCTGGAGGAGCCGGCAGTCCCTCCATCCTCACTCAAGGTTGGACTCCCAGGGAGAGCTGCCGCCAAGGGCGGTATTCGCCAATGCGAGTACCCCGCCAAGAGAGAGCAGTCGGCAAGGGCGGTCACTCCGCCAAGGGATAGTTTCCTGCAAGAGAGCTCGCCACGACGACAGCCCCGCCAAGGTAAGTTCTGCAACTGCATCTCGCTTTTCTGCTTTTTGGATATTTGCTTGAACTTCTTTCCGCTTTTTTCTTCTTTCTAGATCCTCCTCCTCCCCGAGCAGATGGAGACGGAAGTCGCTATTGAGGAGGAGGAGGGCGCAGTGGCGGAGACGACGCCTGTTGCCGAGGATGCGGCGGAGCCGCCGAGCCACATGTGCTGTAAACCGCCCGCTGCAGACGCAGCGGCCGGAGAGGGAACGCGATCGCACCATCGCCCGGGAGGCTGCGGGAGCGCCAAGTGCTGCGCCTGTCACCGACCCTCCGCCGAGAAGAGCGGTCCGGCCATTACTTGAAGCCCCCAACGGCGCCTTTCATCCAGTGCCGGGTTCTCGTCATGAAGCTCCCCCGGAGGGCGAGGCCTTGATGGGGAGGTCCCGCCTGCGGCTTGAAGATCGCCGAGGGGCTCGGGCAGGGCGGGCTCGAGGAGGAGAAGCTGCCACCAGCTCCTCGCCCTTTACCGGGCTGCATGTGCGGCTCGCTTCCCGGAGGCCTTGCCGCCAAGCCGCCGAGGAGATGGAGAAGCTGCAGAGCTCAGCGCGCCAACAGGCTGCTCCGCGAGGTGGCGGAGAAGCGTGAGCGACTCGCCGGGCAGTAGTGAAGAGTGGCTGCCGAGAAGGCCGAGGTCAAGAGCAGGAACGGCTCGCCGGAGTGGAGCTGTCCCGGCAGAAGGGGAGCTCATCCAAATGGGAAGGTCAACCTTGACGCCCACGAGGAAGACCTTGCCGGGAGCAGGCCCTTAAGGGAATTGAAGGAGGCGAAGACGCCACGCGGCCGCGAAACCGCTAAGGAAGATCTTGCCGCCAAGGTCGGCAAGAATCGAGGAGCTGCTGGAAGGCGAAGCGAGGAGAAGATCATCTGGCCAACACGGAGCGCGAAGGACGCCCACACCTGCTCTGGAACTCCAGCGCGTTTTTCCAAGAAGGGCGACGAAGTTGAAGGCCGCCAAGGACTCTATCGAGGGTCTTGAGTCACAAATCTTCTACCGAGGGACTCGCCGACGCTGCCCGGGATCGGGAAACCAGGTTGAAGGAGGAGCCCGAGGAGCGAACTCTGGTGGCCGGGCGCCAACAAAGCAGCCGAGGATTTCCGCCAGATCGCCGAGATATGGACCGAGGATTTGTATCTTCAAGGCCCGCCTATCGACCAGAGGTCACGGGCCAAGCCGGAGCATCTCATCTATTCCCGGATCCAAACTCGCCACACGCCAAGCTCACTCTTCTTGGGATCGCGCCGCCTTGCAAATTATGGAGAAGATCCTCACAAGAACTTGCCGAGGAGACTCCGCACGGATGTGCGCGGAACCATGGAGCTGTGTCGACGAAGATCGATACCGAACCCCGCATAAACCTTGCCAACGCTCTTCGCAGCTTGTCGCCGACGCAAACATGGAGGCTCAAGGAGCAGGTCGCCCACATCATCGCCAAGGTGAACAAGATCCCAGGATGGAGGGCGCACCGCAGAGACTAGGGCCTCCTTATCTTTATCTCTTTTTTTTTGTCGCTGCACAAAGTGTTATGAACTCATTAGTCATCACGACAAGTTATTCCTTGTAAGATATTACCTTTATTTTGATCAGCGATGCGTGTTATCTTCCTTGTTTTGGCTCTCAACTCCGCATGCTTCAACTTTATGCTTTAGGAGTTTTGCGGCAAGGAGCCCTGCCATGAAGCGTTGAGTGCCGTCAACTCAAGCAGCCCATTGGCTAAGGTCCCACCGCAAGCAACCTTGTTTGGCCTGTCGCAACGCACTTAGCTTGCCGAGCGGACTCAAAACGAAACAAGGGCGCAACACTTTGTCGCAGCTCACTTAAATCGCTGAGCGTGCTCGAAAACAAGTTAAGGGTGCGGCTATCCACGGGTAGGTTCCTCCGAGCACAAGTTTCCCATACAAAGTGTGGTTGTTCAAGGAAGGCAACTTAAAATTTAAAATTTTGAGCTGCTCAAACTAACTTAGCTGTGATCTATGCGCTTCCCAAGAAGTTTCTTCTTGAACAGCACTTGGTTCATCCTCCATTTCCTTCCCCGCAAACTTGTGCACGAGGAACGCTTTTTTGCTTAAGAAACAAGGAAAGAGAAGAAGGAAAAAGATATGGCCTTTCGGCGCGGTTGTTGCTTATCGGATATGCGGTCGCATTTAAAAGATGCCAAATAACCTATGCAAATAGCAAAGAAGAGCATGGGAAAAGGCAACAGCGCAAGACACGGAAACTTTATTGTCTGCACGGGTCTCGCTACCGCTTTGTACAAAGGGTTACATGCAACGATGGCAAAGCTTTTGTACAAAAAGGTGGTTGCCGGAGCGGATCACGCAAGAACCGCGCCTTTTATGGGTAAAACTTCATAAGATGCTCTATGTTCCGTGAGTTGCTCATCGTAAGCCTTCTTTGTCTCGAGGCGGACAGCACGGGCCTCGTGGACTTGTCTCACCCGATAAGGGCCTTCCACTTTGGCGCTAACTTGTCGGAATTCTTATGGACTCGAACACGCCAAGAACAAGGTCGCCTCGAGACTCTCGGCTTTGACCTTGCGGTTATGGTAGCGGCGCAAGGCTTGCTGGTATCAAGCAGCTCGCATAAAGAGTTCGAGACGCCCCTCCTCGAGGAGCAACGCGCCATCTTGTCGCAGCTTGCTCTTGCTCAAGCTCATCATAAGCGCAGCACTCGAGGAGATCCGTGATACGCAGTTCCGTGGGGAGAATCGCTTCGCTTCCATAGACTAGAGCAAAGGGTGTCTGTCCGTGGCTCGACGGTGTCGCTCGATTGACCAAAGAGCCGCCGCAGCTCCTCTATCCAATTTCTTCACGCACTGCAAGCAGCCTCGTCGAAAGTTCTGTCTTGAGTCCGCGAAGCACTTCAGCATTGGCCCTTTCGCTTGACCGCTGCTCCTTGGGTGAGCAATGTGGTTTAACAGACTTTGGCGCCAAGGTCTTGGACGATCGCATGAAGGTGCGATTAGTGAATTGTGTACCGCTGCTGGTGATAATCCTGCGATCCTAAACGGCACAATCGACCAAGAACTTGACCGCTGATCGCAGTTGTCACCTTCTCACTGGCTCCATTTCGCCACTTTGTGAACTTGTCGATTGCCACGCATAAGTACTCAAAGCCCCGACAAAGACGGGGAAGGGGCCGAGGATATCGAGCCCCTGCATCGAGAAGGGCTAGGATAAAGGGATTGTTTGGAGAGCTTGAGCTGGCCGATGAATTTGCTTTGCATGGAATCGCACGCTTCACACTTGGTTACTAGTGCAGCTGCATCTTGGAGGGCTTTCTTGTTAAAGAACCCTTGCCGAAAGCCTTCCCCTGAAGTGCCCTTGCGCCAATGTGGTGGCCAGATATGCCTCCATGTATCTTCGCCATCTTCATCCATCTTCCCCGAGATGCACTTTACCGACACCATTGAGTTTCTTCTTCAGATGTTCTGTTGTCCACTTAACCGTACATACTTGACTGTCTGTTACCTTTCTATCTTCTTCCGGTCGTCGGAAGTTCTCCATTTGCAAGAAACGGACGATCTGCTGCAGCCATGCCGGAGCTCGGGCTCAACGGCAAGGACTAAAGGCATGAGGGCTGCCGCGAACCTCACTTTCCACGGCAAGAATTTCTCGCTCGCCGAGTCAAGGTCCTCTCAAGCTTCGCCGGGCGAGGCTTGTTTGTGAACACTTGCTTCAATCGCACTAACTGAGGATCTCAGAGAGCAAACTGTCTTCTCTCGCTTCGGTCGCTGATCTTGGGGACTTTGGCGGCGGCCTGGGGAGACCCGCCGCAAGTAGTCGCCTGGAGACCAACTTCCTCTTCCTGGATTGCCCAATTGATGGCGTGACGGATGGTTGAGTCACTTTAGCAAGAAGGTCCCCGGTTCCATGTAACTTCATCGGCACACTTTGAAAGGCCATATCCGCGATTTCGCTCGAGCTCTGACATGCTCCATCCGCAGACCTTCAAAGCGCCTCAAGCTTCCTCACTTCATCTACGTAGCTTCCATCAAAGGGCTCGTAGCTTTTGTTAACTTGCGGACCACCAACCGAGAATCTCTCCGCACAATCAACTTCGATCCCAAGTTCGCCGCTTATCCCCGAGGCCGGGCGAGCAAACCTTCATATTCAAGAGTGTTGTTTGTCGCTGCCTTCTTGGGAAGTGCATTTGATGACATACTTGAGGTGTCTCCCGCATGCGATGAGTACCACGCCGGCGCGCACCTTTTGTAGCGAGAAAGCACCATCAAAGTACATTACCCATTCACTTGTCGCCTCGCACGGGTGTACTTGTTTCTTGGGCTTCTTCATCGGGCGTTGGGGTCCATTCTGCTATAAACTCGCCAAAACTCGGCTCAGATGGTTGAAGTACTTTCAAACTTGAGTCCAAAGCTCTGATAGCTCCAAAGGCCCACTCAACTATCCCGCCTGCTGCTTCCGGGTTGTGCAATATCCTCTTCGGGGGAAGCGAGTGACCACCGCTATCTCGTGCTTGAAGTAATGGCGCAGCCTTTCTCGAGGCCATGAGGAGGCCGAAGCAACTTTTGCACACCGTAGTATCTTGATCTAGCCTCGAGAAGGGAGCTTACAAAATACACTGGCGCCTGCACCATCTTTTTCCGCACCTCCTCCCCGCTTCTTTGCGAAGTAGTTGTCCTTGTCGGGGCCAGAGCTTGTCGGAGCAGCCCCGCTTGTCGCCGACTCGCTGCACGGTGGTGTAGCCTCCTGCCGGGACTCTCTCGCATTAGCGCAGCACTAACCATTTGGTTGGTTGCCGCTAGGTACAAGCAGAACTCTCTCCCGTGGTTTAGGTGCGACAAGTATTGGGGTGGAGGATAGGTACTGCTTCAAATCTTGCAGCTGCTTCCGCTTCCTGAGTCCATTTCATGGGGCCTGCCTTCAAGATTTTGAAGAAAGGTAGGCGCTACCGCAGACTTTGAAATGAACCCACCGAGGCAGCTGACACAACCCGCGTAGCCTTCCGACATCCTTGACTCGCCTGGGCCTCTATCTCCGCTCAATGGCTTTAATCTTGTCGGGTTGGCTTCAATCCTCTCTCAGGATATTAAAGAACCCGAGAAGCTTGCCGGAGGGAACTCCAAAGACGACTTCGTGGTTCAACTTTAGTCAGATTCTTGCGCAGTTCTGAAATGTCTCTTCCAAATCTTGAATCAGCAGTATCCTTGTTTTGCTCTTCACCACGATATCATCCATGTAAGCCTCTACATTTCGCGGGATCTCTGTGGCTCAAAAGCAAGATACACTACCCTTGCAAATGTTGATCCCGTGATTCTTCAGTCCAAATGGCATGCGATGAAGCAATAGGTGCCACATGGAGTGATAAATGCAGCTTTCTTCATCCTCTTCGCCATAAAGATCTGGTGATAGCCTCGAGTATGCATCAAGAAAGCAGAGTAGCTCACATCCGCAAAGGAGTCAATAACTGGTCGTCGCTGCAAGGGAATGGATCCTTGGGACATGCTTTATTTACATCTCGTGAAGTCTATACATAGCCTCCATTTCCTGCTAGCCTTGCGCACGACGACCGGGTTTGCTAGCCACGCCGGATGGATCACACCTCTCCACTAGGCCTCGCTGCCTCTAGCTTCTTGATTCTTCACGATGAATTCTTGGCGCCCATGGCTTGCTTCCTTACTTTTTGCTTGACGGCCGCAAGATGAGGGCAAACGGCAAGCTTGTGCTCAATTACCTTCCGGGAACACCGGGATGTCGATGGTCGCCATGCAAACACATCGACATTCGCCCGCAGCAGAGCAACGCGCCGCTTCCTATTTGTCGTTGCTGCGGCACCGGCGGTGAAGGTACCACCAAAGGCCGCCCTCCCTGGCGACACCTTCTGGTTGTCAGCGGAGCAGCCATTCCCTTTTTACTCTTGCCGGTGAGCTCGGGACGGACGCTCCTCGACAGCCAGCGCAGCATTCCGGAAGAGGTGCGGTTGCGGAGTGGGCCCCGGAGCATTTGCGGACTTGGTTCGCTTTCTTCTCCCCGAGCTTCAGCCGCAAGTGTATCCTGCGTTCTCGCCGCTGCCGCATCCCGGTAGATCTTGTCGGTGCGTATAAGCGATCTTTCTTGTCGCCGGACAGTGATGACGCTTTATCGCCCCGCATCTTGAGCACGCTAGCATAATGGAAGCTGCCATGAACTTGGCAAGGGACGGACGCCGAGTATTCCGTCAGTATGGTAACGAATATCGGCGACGCCGGAAGTGATGCGCCACCCGAAATTGAGCTCCCCGCCAAAGGTCACCGGCAGAGTGATCTTCCCTTGGGCTTGCTCTTCCGCCCCGGTTGATTCCTTGAAAGAACCGGTCTTCGGAGCCTCCATCCGGGATTTGGAGTTTCTGATCACAGCAGAGGAGATCTGTCAGACTGCCCGCCGGCCAACCAACATTTTGGTGACCTTGAGGTTGCGTGATGGTGGGCTGCAGACTAGCATCGGAAGCACCCCGACCGCTGTGGTGCGGTCTGGTGATCTCAAGATCAAAAATGAGAGGCGGCCGACCATTTGAGGAGCTCACATGATTTTACCGGGCGGCTCCGCCAGATTCACTTCACGCGTCACCACCGCTTAGCCGGTGGTGGAGGTGCACGAGGCGCCACCGCCGACGCATGTGACCTCCGCGTGGCTTTCTCGAACTCCCGCCGCTATCATCCTTTCATCCTCCATACTCGGCCGCCTTTCTTCATCCTTGTCGCGCTTCGAAGGTCGATCAACCTTGCCGCCGCTTTGGCCTTGCCGGGGTCTCTCCCGCCATCGAACGCCGCTT